>CM060126.1:17576551-18321551 GCA_030522415.1 Channallabes apus | reverse complement strand
CTTCGAATCGTGACTCGTCTGACCACAGAACAGTCTTCCATTTTGCCACAGTCCATTTTAAATGATCCCTGGCCCAATGAAAACGCCTGTGCTTGTGGATCTTGCTTAGAAATGGCTTCTTCTTTGCACTGTAGAGTTTCAGCTGGCAACGGCGGATGGCACGGTGGATTGTGTTCACTGACAATGGTTTCTGGAAGTATTCCTGAGCCCATTCTGTGATTTCCTTTACAGTAGCATTCCTGTTTGTGGTGCAGTGTCGTTTAAGGGCCCGGAGATCACCGGCATCCAGTATGGTTTAACGCCCTTGACCCTTACGCACAGAGATTGTTCCAGATTCTCTGAATCTTCGGATGATATTATGCACAGTTGATGATGATAACTGCAAAGTCTTTGCAATTTTTCACTGGGTAACACCTTTCTGATATTGCTCTACTATCTTTCTGCGCAACATTGTGGGAATTGGTGATCCTCTACACATCTTGGCTTCTGAGAGACACTGCCACTCTAAGAAGCTCTTTTTATACCCAATCATGTTGCCAATTTGCCTAATTACTGTTAATTGGTCTTCCAGCTCTTCGTTATGCTCAAATTTACTTTTTCCAGCCTCTTATTGCTACTTGTCCCAACTTTTTTGGGATTTGTTGACACCGTGAAATTTGGAAATTATACATTTTCTCAGATTAAACTTTTGATCTGAAATCTATGTTCTATTCTGAATAAAATATTGACATTTGCCATCTCCACATCATTGAATTCAGTTTTTATTCACAATTTTAGTGTCCCAACTTTTTTGGAATCCGGTTTGTAAATACATAAAAATAATTAATATAAAGTAAAAATAAAACAAATTAACCTGCACTTTATCTTAAACGTAAAATAAATCCTGACAGATAAATGCATGTGTGTGTGAATCTAAAGTAAGAGGAGAGAAGAAATCAGACTCTTTCCCCCCCCCCCCCTTCATCTTACAAACTAAAGCTATTTGAGTTTCATACACACATGAACATAAAGACTGTTTCATCAGAAAAATTAGCACGGAACATCGCTAATAAGTGAGCACACGCGAACAGAATCACTGTTGTAAAGTAAAAAAAAACAGACAAATTAACTTGCACTTTACCTTTGGAAAGAATCGCGACAGAGCAGTGTTTCTGTGTATTTTAATTTTTTTTTTTTATGAAGGAGAGAGGAGGAGGGGTGTGTGAAGGCGAGAGGAGGAGGGGTGTGTGCAACAAACTCGCTACTATTTACACTGCGTTACAAATTATTACGCAAATATCTTTCTCTGATTTTCATAATTAGTAAATGCAAATGACAGTCAGTATAATTTTCTAGTCATCAACTATTAGGGTATAATTTGAATTTTATTGAACAAACCTCCTAATGATATTTATTTTAAAACTGAAAAAGCACTGTTCCAAATTATTATGCACAACAGAGTTAAAACATTTTATAGGTTGTAAAGAACTGAAAATGGGCTTTTGTTGAATTTGCAGCATTAGGAGGTCATATTTACTGAAATCAAAAACTATTTCAATCAAAAACATCCTAACAGGGCATGTTACATCTTAACATAGGACCCCTTTGATATCACCTTCACAATTCTCGCATCCATTGAATTTAGGGATGTAACGATATCAAAACTTCACGGTACGATAATACCTCTGTATGAATGGCACGGTACGGTATTTATTGAATCATTTACAGGAAAAATTAAACTAATGAAGAGACTCGAAAAAAGTGCCAGAAGTGTTTATTAAACAGTATACATTAACACTGAACATATCAATGGCATACAAATTAGCCATCTATCTGTAAACTTTGAAACCGAAACTAAATTTTTTTTTTTACATGCTTTAATAATTTTTTGTTATTTATATTAATATAGTAATAATTTAGTATTCTTGAAAACTCAGAAAAAATAAAAATAGCAGCCTACTTATTGCAGCTGGTCCATGTGCTGAATGAGTATTTGAGAACACTCAACTAATTCACTCACTTATTCAGACAGAGACAGGATTTTTTTTTTCCCTTTCTTGTTTCTTTTCAGAGAGAAACCGAAATGACTCTAAACTATAGGACTTCTGAGAAAAGTTTGCTCAGGCGAATGGAACGAACGGGATGTATTTCAGATCCAGTAATGCGGAAATGGCGGGTGCTGCTATTAGCGGCGAAGGAAAAGAGATGGAAAGAGTAATTAATCATTACGGAGTAAGTGGGTTTTAAATCGGATGTGCGCATTACTGGATCTGTAGCGACAACAGACCGCAAAGGATGATGGCCACGCCTGGGCTGATGGGAATTGTAGTTCCCGCTACCTCCCGTTCGCTCCATTCGCCTGAGCAAATGTTTCTCAGAAGACGTATAGTTTTACCGTCATGCGACCACGGTATTATTTGAAAATTTGTTATTGCGGTACGACGGTATTTACAATACCGTTACATCCCTAATTGAACTTGTGAGTTTTTGGTCAGTTTCTGCTTGAATTTATTTGCGGGATGTCAGAATAGCCTCTCAGAGCTGCTGTTTTGAATCAAACTGCCTCCCACCCTCATAGGTTCTCAATAGGTTTGTTCCGATTCCGATACTGGTATCGGAAATGCTACCGATACCACAAAATAATCTGGCATCGGAATCGGCGAGTATGTGAGTCCACTTACCGATCCGATAACATTTTCCTAAACATAACCTACAGTGGTGTGAAAAACTATTTGCCCCCCTCCTGATTTCTTATTCTTTTGCATGTTTGTCACACAAAATGTTTCTGATCATCAAACACATTTAACTATTAGTCAAAGATAACACAAGTAAACACACAATGCAGTTTTTAAATGAGGTTTTATTATTAAAAAAATCCAAACCTACATGGCCGTGTGAAAAAGTAATTGCCCCCTGAACCTAATAACTGGTTGGGCCACCCTTAGCAGCAATAACTGCAATCAAGCGTTTGCGATAACTTGCAACGAGTCTTTTACAGCGCTCTGGAGGAATTTTGGCCCACTTTGCAGAATTGTTGTAATTCAGCTTTATTTGAGGGTTTTCTAGCATGAACCGCCTTTTTAAGGTCGTGTGTGTGTGTGTATTCACCCAGCAGGGGAGTCGATTACCTACAATTCCACAGCGCAAGAGAGAAAAAAACGTTGGCTCATCACGTGACGCTCGGTGTCAAAACAAGAAACGCATGCGTGATACATGATACTCGTAAAACAAGACACTGCTCGTTTTTCAAGTCAAAATTTATTAAATACCTTTCTTGCGGAATACTCGTAAACCGCGTTACTCGTAATCCGAGGTTCCACTGTATAAGGTGAGATCGAATTTCACCTTATATCTGTATATCTGCAAACATTTTCTGAATATAATTTTAATTGCTATCAATTGCGGCGGCGCGGTGGTGTAGTGGGTAGCACTGTCGCCTTGCACCTCCAGGGTCTGGGTTCGATTCCCCGGCCAGGCTCGATTCCCTTCTCTGTGTGCATGGAGTTTGCATGTTCTCCCCGTGCTTGGTGGGTTTCCGCCGGGTACTCTGGTTTCCTCCCACAGTCCAATGATATGCAGGTTAGGCTAATTGGCGTTCCTAAATTGCCCGTAGTGTGTGATTGGGTGTGTGAGTGTGTGTATGTGTGTGTGCCCTGCGATGGATTGGCACCCTGTCCAGGGTGTACCCCGCCTAGTGCCCGAAGTCTCCTGGGATAGGCTCCAGGTCCCCCGCGACCCTGAACACAGGATTAAGCGGTATAGAAAATGAATGAATGAATTTTAATTGCAGAGCTAAATGAGTGTGCTCTTTTAATTTGTGTATGTATTTATTATTCTATTTTTCTCTTTTTTTTATTACTTTATTTTATTGAATACTTTTTCTTCTTTTTTGATCTGTCTATTCTTCTTCTTCTTCTCTAACTTTTTTCTGAGCTTTGACAAAACTAATGTCCATATTTGTCATGCCAATAAGGCACCTTTTGAATCTTGGGTCTTGAATGTAGAATGAGAAATGTTGCATCCATCAATCTTGACAGGTTGGTGAAGCTCATGAAAAGACCAAGGAGAGTTCAGAGTACCTGAAGTACCTCACCCAGCAGGCTGTGGCCCTCCAGAGAACCATGAATGAGATTTACAAGAATGGCTCAAATGCTAGCATCATGCCTCTCAAAGTAATTTCAATGTTTCTTTATTATTTTAAAGGTGTATTTATATCTTGCATTTTTTTTTATTTTGTTTTTGGTAGTCGGCTCTGAGTTTGATATTTAATTCTGTTTGTTTTCTGCGCAGTTCACAGCGCCAAGCATGGCCAGTGTCCTGGAGCAGCTCAATATTATCAATGGCATCATCTTTATTCCTCTTAGGTAGGTTACATTTCATAAGACAACTTTCACTCACTTATATCTATTTATCTATTTCAACGGGCCATGGACGGTACTTGATCAAATCATGTACTACAGTGTTAAGCTTGCAAAGTGTAACAAATGTTTGAAAGACAGAACTGTTGCTTTGCATTAGAAAATCTACAATCAAATGCAAGATCCCCATTGTTGTCAAGGATTGATTAAACTAAATTAAAGGTGAACACTTCCAGAATGCTTATAACGGTTAAGGACATGCCACATGCAATTAGTAACCATTCATTTGAATTCACACTAATTCTACTAGATGTGCATGAAACATGTGTTCATGTGTCCTTCTGTGCTTCTTTTACATGCTGTCCTTATTGATTTTATACTTCACTTGGGCTTACAAGTGGGGTAAAAAAATGTATAGGGGCCATTCATATTGCCTTTGTTTAGGCAAAGGCAGTATGATTTGAACAGCCAGTTGCAGCATCATAAAGGTCTTATATGGTAGTGGTACTCATATGGCGCTTTTCCACTGCATAGTGCGGCACGACACGGTTCAGTTCAGCTCACTTTTGGGGAGTTTTCCACTGGGAACAGTACCTGGTACCTGGTCCTTTTTTTAGTACCACCTCAGCCGAGGTTCCAAGCGCGCCGAACCGTTACCAAAACGTGACGTGTAAACTCCGCTGGTCACTGATTGGCCGGAGAAAATCGTCATTACTGCATCACTGAACTTGCGACACGACATAACAGACCCGCTATATTTAGAACAGCCAGCAAAAGATCGGACGCACCTTTTTGTATTAACCAAAATTTTTCTTTGGCTGCCATCAGACTCTATTGAAACAAACTCCTTCGTCTTGCTGTTAAAAACATCCACATGCCTAGAATGAACACCATTCCGTCGATATGCTCCATTGTTGTGTGTTTGTGGTGCGTTTACGATGATGTCACGGCAATAGCGGCGCCGCAACTATAACGACACGTGAATAATCCCGCCCACTCTAAAGCGTTACTACACTGCAGTGGAAGCGCAAACCAAGCCAAACTGCGCCGAACCGAAGTGAGCTGTACTGAACCGTGCTGTGTCGTACTATGCAGTGGAAAAGAGGCAATAGATATCCATGAGAACGATGCAGGCGCTCTTTGTTCCCACTCACACTGTTATACAGGGTTACCTAAAAGCCTACAATCTATAGGCAAATTTTCCTTTAAAAGTTGATAGAATGTTACAGCAGCTGCTTACATTTTCGGGCTCTTATTTCATGGCATTTGTATATTTTCTAAATATAAGAAGGTCCAGACTTTTGGATCATGCTGTAATTACAGCTGTAAAAAAAAAGTGCTGAATACAGGTTTTAGTAAAAATGTTATAACTATCTTGCCTGATTGCTTCAGTTGAGTGGTAACTGTAACAAATACCTGATGCCTTGCAGCCAAAAGGACTTGGAGACTCTGAAGGCAGAAGTCCAGCGCCGGCAACAGCTACAAGAAACTGGGAAAAGTAAGGAACATCTGGAGAACGGTCACCTGGCCCTGGATGACAAACTTCCCGTCGATGATTAATCACATATGCATCCATGTAGCAGGGAAGGCCATGATGCAACAGTCATCTGCTTGAACCTGTAGAACTGAGAACTACTGTAAGCTGTGTAATTTAAATGAGTATATTTTGAGCTTAATGCAGAGGGAACAGGCAGTGAAATGTACAGTGAAAAAGCAGTCATGAATAGCATGGAACCAGTGTTTAATGCAGGCAGGCTGAGGGCCAGACTGAGGCCTTCTTGTTACTGTTCTCCTGCCAGTTTGTCTGAAGCTGGTAACCAAGAATGACCATGACGTTATATGCTAGAGCCTTATCTATCCATCCATGCATTCATCCATTTTCGCATTGTGCTATCCATCTATTGTGCTGAGCCCTCCTGATCTAATCTTCTTTTCTGTAGAAGTTTAGGAATCTAAGCCCTAAACTTACTGTGAGCTTCAGTGAAGTGAAGCTCAACACCACCACTTTCAGCCACTACTATCTGCAAACTCAGGTGATGTCTATGCTGCTCGAGATGAGAGCGGAAACAAAGTTCAGAAAGATGCACAAGAAGTAAAACGCAGGCTACAGAATGTACCCGCTATGGTCTAAATTTCAAAGACCAGTTACGTATGACAGTCATGTTATGTCCCGTATCATTAATGTACCAAGTGGTGGCTGCTGTATCTTTACAATGTTGTACCTGTGTTCTCATCTAGATCTTTTCAGATTGATCACAGATGTTCTGAAAAAAAAAAAAAGATTCTTTTTTGGTAATAGTATGTGTGTGGGGGAATTAAAGCCATTTTATATCCTTCCATAATTCAACCATTTAAGCTTTGTCTGTTTTATAGAGATGTGTTCAAAAGATGTGCATGTCTGTGTGACAAACTTGATTTATGTTGATCGAATTTCAGGTTCAAAAGGTCCAGTTTAAATCCGATCATTTGAATCTTATCAGTTTTCTGTGTGTTTATTATACTAGTGCATAAAACTCCCACTGCTGCTGTGACAAAATCATTTATTATTATTATTTTTTTTTCATAAATTTACAATCATAAAATGACTAGTGCAAACTTGAATAATGTAGAAACATGCAGTATTTGACACAAAAGCATGTAAAATCATCATTTAGCTGATGGACTGGACTCGTTTGATACTGACTGAGCACAGTTTTTGTGACACTATTCACTTATTTCCAGTTATACAGGACCATTTCCTGTATTCCATCTTTCCCTTTACCAGTATTTAGCACACATTTCCAACACTAGCAGGAACAGGAAGAGAGACTGCTCTTGTGTAATGCACCAAAAAAAGGGGGACGAATGCCATGCTTGCCTGTATAAATGCTGTGCAGATCTACCTTCCAAATGCCAAACATGTTGCTGTAATAAATGTACAGGTTTAAAGCAATACAAATGCTGGAACTTGCCATCTATGTGCTGCAGTAATTTGCACTTCGAGGGAAGACATATTGCTACACTGATAGTGTGTTTAGTCATGGTATGTGTGGGCTTTGAAAACTGGGAAGGAGTAATTAAATATTTTCCTGCTTATAAACAAACAAACAAAAAAGAAAATCACCCTGCAAATGTGTGAGATTTCTGCCTGCTTATGCATTGTAAAGGAACCAGGCTGGTATGTGTTTTTTGTCTTTTTGTGCTGTCCAGAGGGTTAACCCTTTTCTGATGAGACAGGTTTTTTTTTTTTTTTTTGCTGTTGCTTTAACCTTTGTCTGCCTACCAGTGCTTGTGAAGGAGCCACGTTGTATGCTGGGCTTGTCCCAGGCTGCAGTACTCTTAGTAGCCACTGAGGAGTGTTCTAATCTAACAAAGACTTAAATTGCAATTGACAATAAATGCGGTTTCTAATGGAACACAGTGTCATTACTAATTTAGATTTAGTATGCAATTGCTTTCAACTAGATGTTAAATAAGTTTAATTGAATTTGAGTTCCATGGTTCTAAATGGCTGGGAATATTAAACAATTGCTGTATACCCCTTCATAACACCTGAAATGTTTAATATAGTTGATTTTCATTGCACTTATGCAAGAATTTTATTGGTATCAGTTCATAATTATAATTTTTTTGCATTTTATTAAAGATAATTAGTGCAATAGAAAAAAAAATCTACGTATTTAGTTATTATGCGTTAGTAGTATATTGGAGGATATGATGCAGTTTACAAATATGCTTACAGTTTGAAATGGGAACTGTTGTTTTAGGATTGCTAGTTTTGACAAAAGGTGAATGTATGAAAATTTGCATAGAAAGGAATTTAAATTTTGACTTTTAACTGCACCACACCTCATTTTGAGAATGTTCTCCAAACCATTCAGCATCATATGCTCCTCACAATCGAGCGTTCTTATTCCCACCATTCTGGATCTAGCTTTAAGATATTTGCTTGTATGTATATGATCTGATATCCCCAAGCACTATAAATCAAGAAACTGCTGTCATTAAAAAAGGCCACTAGTGTCTGTTATGGTCCCCTCACCTTCACCAGCTGTCTAACACACACTCACACCTGAACTTCAATGTTTTCCTCTTATTTCAGATCATTAACCTGCAAAATCCATCCAGATCCTTGTCTACCTTTCTCTTTCATTTCCTTTTTGATGTGAAATATGTCTGTTGAGCTCCATAAATAATAATCTAATTATTTTTGATCTAAGTATGCTTTTGTATTAAAAGAAATAAAGGAACTGGCAAATATGGAGTTGTCTCAGTGAAGTTTAACAGCCTCTATGTTCTCTATGTTTCACAATCATTTGCTTTACTCTGTAATGAGTGATTTTTTAAATTTATTATTCCTAAACAATTTTAAGTCCCTCACTTACTGTACCTCGGCTCTAACAAAATTTGAGGGGGTTTGTTCGCATGAAATTTAGAGCATCGCAATTAATTAGATCTGATTTGCCTTCATGGCACATAATATTGCTCACGCTTTCATTGCCAAGCTAGTTACTAATTTAGATCATACTTTAAAAAAAAAATGTATATAAAGGTAATGGCGTGCTCAGTGGTTAGCACTGTGTCCTCTCCAGCCCTGAGGGCTTGAATCTTGCCTCTGGTTTGTGTTCGTGTTTTCTCTGTACTTAGTGGGTTTCCTCCACAATGTTGTGGGATGATTGGTGTGGGTGTTTGAGTGTTTGCACCTGTGCAGTATGATGTGTCCATAATTCTTTTGATTGTGTAAAGCTGGGCGGATGGTGGTGGATAGTGGTTAGCACTGTCGCCTTGCACCTCAAGGGTCCGGGTTTCGTCTCTGTGTGCATGGAGTTTGCAGGTTCTCCTCGTGGTTGCTGGGTTTCTTCGGGGTACTCCAGTTTCCTGACACAGTCCAAAGACCTGCAAATTTGGCTAATTGGCGTTTTCAAATTGCCCATAGTGTGTCAATGAGTGAGAGTGTGGGTATGTGTGTGCGCCCTGTGATGGATCGGCACCCTGTCCAGGGTGTACCCCGCCTAGTGCCCTAAGTCTCCTAGGATAGGCTCCATGCCCCTAAATACAGGATAAAGCGGTCTAGACGATGAGAGAGCGTGTAAAGCTGCTTTGCAACAATGACACTTGTTAAAAGTGCTATACAAATAAAATTTAATTTAATTGTTTGCACCCCATAGAGGGCAGGGTGTATGCACCACCTAATAACCCATGTTCCCTGGGATAGGCTTTAATTCCCTGGATACCCTACACAGAATAAGAGATTTACAGTATTAATTAAAGCAAGGTAATGTTAGTTAAAGCATAAATGCGTGGAACTGTGTGTAAATGTACAGTATTTGTGGCTTATTTTATGTCTCCCCTATTTTCTCAAACATCTCTGCCCTTATTCAGTATGTCATAGAAATAATATTTAGTGCAACCACTGGGCATGAAGCATAATGTCTCATATTTACACAGGACTACGAAAGACAGTTTAATTACTATCACAAATTTTGTACTTCACGTTTAAGCTTACCACCAAATTGTCCGTAGTGTGTGATTTAGAGTGTGTGCGGATTGGCACCCTGTCCAGGGTGTACCCTGCCTCGTGCCCTAAGCCTCCTGGGATACGCTCCAGATCCCCGCGACCCTGAATACAGGATAAAGCGCTATAGACGATGAGTGAGAGTGTGTGATGTGTTTAAGCTTACCATTAATATGAAATCTGCTAGTTGATGTCATTAACAGGTGCCTCGTGGGGCCGGGTTATTCATGAAAGATGCTGCTGTGACCGCGCTCACTTTGAGGTCATTGACATTTTCTATAGATATAGTTAGATTTTAATCCAATTTTACAGTCGTTGCAGTAAAACGAGGTAAAGCCCGTGCAATGAGATTGTTATTGGTTAGTTATAGCAACCTAATTAGCTAAAATCAGGCTGTGAGAAATTGAAGGGCGTGCGCTCGGTGTCGTTGTATGTCAGGTCTGACGCATGCGCAGTCCACGTTAGTAAATGCTGTGGAGAAAACAACGGTAGCTGCTAGGAGCTAACCCGAGAGAAGCGGCACGGAGGTGTAGACCTACATGTTTCAGGTCCTCTGCTTTACCAACAATTAATTGCCTTCCGTTTGCCTGTCTTACGCAGATACGATTTCGGTGGTGACATTATAGAGTAAGTGTCTTTCTTGTCATAATGTTTATGGCTGTAAATGAAGGAGGGAAAATGCATCTCCTTTTTGCAGTGTCTCAAAATGGCGGCTGGGCCGTTAGAGAAATAGTTTTCATATTCTTCTTTTGGCTTGCTGTAGTAAAATTACTGGAGGACACTTTGACATGATGTTACTTTGATATATATATATATATATATATATAATGTGTGTGTGTATTATTTTACCGTGTGTGCTTTAGTATGACCGTGCAGTTTCGGTTAGATAGCTATCAGGTTAGCAGCCGGTGAATCAACACGTCATTTCACCAACGCCAGGCTGCGCGAGCGTTCTAGCGCGCGAGGCTGCTATCAACAGTTGGCTAACGTCGCTAATGATGCAGGAGGACGCGTCGCTGATGTGGTGTTAATGTTTTAACTGAGCAGACAAAATTAGGCCCCTGCGAATATAATGACAACCGGTAGCGCCTGTAAAACATGGATAAATCTGAAAGTAAAATATTTAGCGGGTTGCTGAGCGGTGTTAGATGAACGTTAGAGGGTGAGCTAGCTGTTTTGGTCACAGCTGTACGGTTGTCATCTGTGTGTCTGGAACATGGAGTTAAATACTGAACCGTTTAATGACAATCACAACGTACTCCCTAGTTATCACATGGATCTTGAGCAAAGGCTTTAAACCTTTCAGCTCTCCGTTATTGCATTATGTAAGTGAATTAAAAAGCACACAAAGTAAACATTTAATTTGTGAAAAAAAATTAAGCCAGATGTTTACCCATCTGAAGTGCTAACAGATCAATTACACTTGAACTGATTGCCAGGTGGCTGTTGATTTCATGTAAACTAAATTGTACATTGGCTGAAGATGATCAGGCCCTGATGGATGGCTGAAGCATCCCATGCAGGGTAGGGTGGAGCTTTAGTGAGTGTGCAGCCTAGTGCCAGCATTCAGACAAATAACCCAAAAATAAACTAGTTGGCTTGTTGTAGCATTTTATAGGATACATGAAGGACACAATGTGTGTACACTGTACACTTTCAGAAATAAAGGTACTAACCTTGTGGAGCAGTATCACCAAGGTTACAGCTTTTGAACCTTTGGTATATATTGTTTCCCTTTTTAGGTGCATGTGATATTCCTTTAATTCACATTAGTTCACAAAGTGATCACTGGTCCTTGTGTATTTTATATTATTCACAAAGCTGCCAAACATGTGATATTGATGTTACCACAATGTGACGGCAATATAAAAGCTACAGTTTGTTAGCTCGATTTCTAAGAATGTACATTAAAATGGGTATTTTGCATATTTACAAATGTATGTTTTTTTTATTTATTTTTAAAAAAATTATATTTATTAATTTTACATTATTAACAAAAACATAACTACACATTTACTACACACAGCACCTGAAAAATAACAAAGGGGAAAAAAAAAACCCCGACCAAAACTAACAATTAAATGATTGCGCACATACACTTAAAAATAAATAAATAAATAAATAAGCTGCCAGGTGGGTACAATAAATGTAAAACATGCATCAGTAAATTATAAATTGTTAAATATGAACAGTATTCCTGTCTTTGTCCTTATCCAAATAGGCAAGAAACGGACCCCAAATATCTAAAAACTTATCCAAGGATTTGGATCGCGTGTACCTTAATTTTTCCATCCGGATAATAGACGCCATTTCCAAAATCCACCTTTGAAAAGATGGCGGAGAGTGAGATTTCCAGTCTGTTAAAATTAGCCTTTTGGCGGTGTTCATACCAAGCATCAAAGATTTCTGTAAGGCTTTAGGTAGATGCAGCGTTGATTCTGAACAACCAAAGATTGCTAGTTCAGCATGAGGACTAATATCTTTGCCATATGCTTTGGAAAACCAAGAAAAAATGTCTGACCAATATCCTGTAAGTGTATGACAATGCCAGAAAGTGTGTGACAAGGTACCCTCTGAAATTTTACACCTGTCACATTGAGCTGAAACAGATTGATAAATCTTATGCAGTTTAGACTTTGAGTAGTGAAGACGGTGTACGACTTTAAACTGAATTAAATGGTGTCTACTGTTAATGGAACAAGAATGTATTCTGGCCATGATTTCAATCCACAAGGATTCAGACAGGTTGATGCCCAACTCGCTACTCCATGCCTTTCGTAGATGATCAGTAGGTGTTTTAATTTGACTGATGAAAACAAACACAAACAATGAGACCAACTGTCTGGAGTCAGGAGGCCGCACCAAGACGTCAATGAAAGGATGTTGGATTGGTATATTTTCAAAGTTTTTTATTTTATCTCTGACATAATGCCTTACTTGTAAATAGCGGAAAAAATGTGAATTGGGAAGCTGGAATTTCTCCCTTATCTGATCAAAGGAGGCAAATTTACCATTAATATAAAGATCTTGGATGGTAGTTAGTCCATTCCTACTCCAGGCATTGAAGCATTTGTCTGACCATGGTGGCAGGAAAGAATGATTAAAACAGATAGGGGTTCTTACTAAAGTATCTGGGATATTGAGCACCTTCTTCATCTGGTTGAGAATTCTGATAGAGTTTCTTGTTGTATAATTTAGATTAGCAAGAGAGTTAGGTTTACCCAGCTTAGAAAACAGCAAGGCCTGTAAGGAAGAGTCACCAACTGAGTTAGCTTCCATTTTTACCCATAAAGGGGAATCAGGGGCATGATCCATTGTGCTGCAGGTGTTCCAATACATTAATGCTCTTGCATTAGCAGCCCAATAATACTGTCTAAACACTGGAAGGCCAAGTCCACCCTGAGATTTGGGCTTTTGCAGGTGAGCTTTGGATATCCTGGGAGTTTTATAATTCCAGATATAAGAAAGAATAACTGAATCCAAGGTTTTGAAAAATGCAGATGTGAGAAAGATGGGTAAATTTTGACACAAGTAAAGAAATCTGGGAAGGGACACCATTTTAATGGAGTTAATACGGCCAATCATAGACAAAGGGAGAATTTTCCAGCAATCTATATTCTGCTTTAACCTAGATGTGAACTCTAAAAAATTTAGTTTAAATATTAATTTAGGATTTTTGGGAATTCTTAAGCCCAGGTAAGTGATCTGGTCGCTTACTATCTTAAATGATATATTTTCAAGGAAACCTGGGCTATAGATACCCGACAGTGGCATGAGATCACTTTTTGTCCAGTTGATGGTATATAGCTGTTTGACAATCTACCGAATGAATTAATTAATTCCAACAAATTAGGAACTGATTTTTCTACATTTTGGATAAATAACAGTATGTCGTCAGCATATAAACTAATCAGTGTTTCAGTGCCACCCACTGTTAGGCCTTCAATATCAATAGCAAAAAGAGCAGGTGAAAGAGGGCAACCTTGTTGAACCGAACGATGTAGAGGAAATGAAACTGACTTATCACCGTTGGTTATAATTGAGCATACTGGACTATTATAAATAATTTTTACCCAAGAGATGAATAATTCACCAATGACAAAACGCCGCAACGACTCAAGCATATATGGCCATTCTATCTGGTCGAAAGCCTTCTGTGCATCTAGGGATACAATAGCTGTTTGATTATTCATGCCATGATCTGCGTATATTGTATTAAGTAGTCGTCTGACATTAAAGAAGGAAAACCTTCCTGGAATAAACCCAGTCTGATCAGGATGAATAATAGATGTAAGATATTTACTCAATCTGTTTGCTAGCACCTTTGTGATAACTTTTCTGTCAACGTTTTGAAGAGCAATTGGCCTATAATTGGCGGGGTCACTGTCTTCTTTTCCTTTTTTCAGTAAGAGACAGACATTAGCCTCGTACAAGGTTTTGGGTAATTTCTTCTCTTTTGCGGAATGACAAATCATTCTGAGTAATAATGGAGTTAGTAAGTCTGAAAATGCTTTATAATATTCGCTAGAAAATCCATCAGGTCCCGCAGCCTTCCCGGAAGGAAATGATTTAATCACCGAAAGTAGTTCTTCCTTGGTAAAATCAGAGTCCAATTCTTCCCTAGCCAAATCGCTGAGCCTTGGATTATCCAGAGAGTCAAAAAAGATATCTAGGTCAGATTGTGCGACATTACATTTAGAGGAATAGAGGTCACTATAGAACTCTCTAAACCTGTTGTTGATGTCCTTAGGGTTGGTAAGCAAAACTCCTGAATTTGATTTAATTCTATAAATTGACCGAGTAGCTTGAGAGCCTTTAAGTTGCTGAGCTAACAGTTTCTACGGCTTGTCTCCTAATTCAAATTGCTTTTGTTTCAGTTTAAGAAGTGATTTATTAACCTGACATCCTAGAATGCAGTTATATTCGTATTTAAACTTCACAATTTCGTTAAACTCTGATGGGGATTTTGAAATTTGGTATGCTGATTCAAGCATGGGAAGGATGCTTTCAATTTCTGTTAGACGCTTGTCCCTTTCCTTTCTAACAGAAGATTCATAAGAAATTATATGACCACGCATTACCACCTTAAGTGTTTCCCAGAGAGTTGAATCTGAGACCTCCCCTGTGTCGTTTGTTTCAATAAACTCACTTATCTTCACTGCCATGTTCACGAAATTTATTGTCAGCTAATAACAAGGGGTTGAAACGCCATGAGTAGTGTTTGGGAAGGTTAAAATCAACGGTCATTAGAAGGGGACTATGATCAGAGATAAGTATGCTGTGATATTTGGTGTTATTCACACTTTTAATTAAATTAGAATCCACCAGGAAGTAGTCGATTCTACTGTAGGATCTATGAACGTGAGAATAGTAGGAGTAATCTTTATCTGTGGGATGTTGAAGTCTCCAGATGTCAACGAGATTCCTAGATTTGATTAAATTATTTAAAGTTTGAGGTGAAGCAATATTGGGTGGGGGACAAGAGGATAATCTATCTAAATAGGGATCCAAAACACAATTAAAGTCCCCTCCGATTATAATGTTTGTTTTATTGTCATCTGAAAGCAGATTAAAAACCTTTTTAAAAAATAATGGGTCATCAAAATTTGGACCATATACAGTGGTGTGAAAAACTATTTGCCCCCTTCCTGATTTCTTATTCTTTTGCATGTTTGTCACACTTAAATGTTTCTGCTCATCAAAAACCGTTAACTATTAGTCAAAGATAACATAATTGAACACAAAATGCAGTTTTTAAATAAAGGTTTACGTTATTAAGGGAGAAAAAAAACTCCAAATCTACGTGGCCCTGTGTGAAAAAGTGATTGCCCCCCTTGTTAAAAAATAACTTAACTGTGGTTTATCACACCTGAGTTCAATTTCTGTAGTCAACCCCAGGCCTGATTACTGCCACAGCTGTTTCAATCAAGAAATCACTCAAATAGGAGCTACCTGACACAGAGAAGTAGACCAAAAGCACCTCAAAAGCTAGACATCATGCCAAGATCCAAAGAAATTCAGGAACAAATGAGAACAAAAGTAATTGAGATCTATCAGTCTGGTAAAGGTTATAAAGCCATTTCTAAAGCTTTGGGACTCCAGCGAACCACAGTGAGAGCCATTATCCACAAATGGCAAAAACATGGAACAGTGGTGAACCTTCCCAGGAGTGGCCGGCCGACCGAAATTACCCCAAGAGCACAGAGGCAACTCATCCGATAGGCCACAAAAGACCCCAGGACAACATCTAAAGAACTGCAGGCCTCACTTGCCTCAATTAAGGTCAGTGTTCACGACTCCACCATAAGAAAGAGACTGGGCAAAAACGGCCTGCATGGCAGATTTCCAAGGCGCAAACCACTTTTAAGCAAAAAGAACATTAAGGCTCGTCTCAATTTTGCTAAAAAACATCTCAATGATTGCCAAGACTTTTGGGAAAATACCTTGTGGACCGACGAGACAAAAGTTAAACTTTTTGGAAGGTGCGTGTCCCGTTACATCTGGCGTAAAAGTAACACAGCATTTCAGAAAAAGAACATCATACCAACAGTAAAATATGGTGGTGGTAGTGTGATGGTCTGGGGTTGTTTTGCTGCTTCAGGACCTGGAAGGCTTGCTGTGATAGATGGAACCATGAATTCTACTGTCTACCAAAAAATCCTGAAGGAGAATGTCCGGCCATCTGTTCGTCAACTCAAGCTGAAGCGATCTTAGGTGCTGCAGCAGGACAATGACCCAAAACACACCAGCAAATCCACCTCTGAATGGCTGAAGAAAAACAAAATGAAGACTTTGGAGTGGCCTAGTCAAAGTCCTGACCTGAATCCTATTGAGATGTTGTGGCATGACCTTAAAAAGGCGGTTCATGCTAGAAAACCCTCAAATAAAGCTGAATTACAACAATTCTGCAAAGATGAGTGGGCCAAAATTCCTCCAGAGCGCTGTAAAAGACTCGTTGCAAGTTATCGCAAACGCTTGATTGCAGTTATTGCTGCTAAGGGTGGCCCAACCAGTTATTAGGTTCAGGGGGCAATTACTTTTTCACACAGGGCCATATAGGTTTGGATTTTTTTTTTCTCCCTAAATAATAAAACTCCTCATTTAAAAACTGCATTTTGTGTTTACTTGTGTTATCTTCGACTAATAGTTAAATGTGTTTGATGATCAGAAACATTTTGTGAGACAAACATCCAAAAGAATAAGAAATCAGGAGGGGGGCAAATAGTTTTTCACACCACTGTATGTTGAGGAAAGTAACAGGGATTGAGTTGATACTGCCAGAAATAATAATATATCTTCCATTTGGGTCTGTGCGCAAATTAGTAAGCTGAAAGGGAACATTTTTGCGAAAGAGAATGGCAACGCCTCGGGCTTTGGAAGTAAAGGGTGATTGGTAAACCTGTGAAATCCAGTTACATCTTAATCTTCGTTGTTCTGTGGTTTTAATATGGGTTTCTTGTAGAAAAATTATATCTGCTGAAAGGGACTTAAGGTGTTTATTGCCCCTCTTAATAACATGACCCATTCCCCTGACGTTCCAGGAAACCAAAGTGAGATGATGACTACCCACCCTAACACCCTGTTGAAACCTGTGCATTTAGGGATAGACAGGACATTACATTAATTGCATGCTTACAATAAGAATGATGGTGAATACCTGGCAGCATCATGCAACTAAAGAAAGAAGGTAAATGAAAATAAAATAAAAATAAAAACTCTAAGACAAAGACAACATATATCCACAATAACAAAAGCCTACATAGGCAAAGCGCGACTCTTTTCATCAGAACAGAAGGAGCTGCTGGGCGATTGGCTACTGAGCTACTTAAGAACAATAACTGCAAAAACTACCTTAAACACCTACAGTATAGAAACAGAACCTCTCGATGAAGATGAAAAGAAACTATATACATACCAGTATAAAATAGTTGAACATAATGGGAGTGTAATATAAGTTACTGGCTGAAAGAAAACAATTATATTGATATAAAACATTGACAAAAAAAAAATACACATATATACATGTACATATATTGATGCTTCTTCAGTGATGTACACAAATTATGAAGCTAAAGATTGTGAAACATCAGTGTAAAGTCTATAATTATTACGTTGGACTCAACTTAAGACTCCCATCTTTAACATGAATTGGACCAGTTCAACCAGTTCAAGAATTCACTTGGCACAACCAGTTACTTGCCACGAATAAAAAAAAAATACTTATTATTTGACAACCTCTGAACGAGAATAATTCTCTTCCACAAACCGTGTTGCCTCTTTTGGATCTGAAAAGATGGTGGGTGCTCCGTTTGGATGATGGATGTGAAGCTTGGCCGGGTAACGTAGGCTGTGTTTGACACCTGTGTCTCGAAGGACTCGCAGCACATCACGAAAAGCGCGGCGCTGCGTCAATACCTCGTTTGTGTAGTCCGGGAAGATGAAGATTCTCTTCCCGTTATATTCCAGAGGTTGTTGTCTACCGAGGCGAATGATCAGTTCCCTCTGTTGATAATGATGAACACGTGCCATGATAGTGCGCGGATTGGCGCCCGGTGCCGGCTTTGGCTGGAGCGAGCGGTGAGCACGGTCAATAGACACAGGCTTTGGGAAATGTTCCGCTGAGAACAGTTTGGAAATCAACTTGGAGACAAATTCTGTGGGTTTGCCGCTTTCTTCTCCTTCCGGAATGCCCACAATTTTAATGTTGTTTCTGCGGGAACGTGCTTCCAAGTCAAAAACTTTAGTTTGCAGTTGCTTGTTAGCGCTGGTTAGTTCGGAACATTTCTTTTCCAGAAGTTGAATCCGGGTTTCATGGTCACTGACAGCTTGCTCCTGAGTGACCACCCGAGACTCCAGGTCGGCTTGAGAGGTCAAAAGAGACTGAAATTTTACCTCAAATGCGTCGAAACGTTCGTTAATGCCGCGAAGAATGGCCTCTGACATCTCTTTACAAAGCTCTCTGCACATGGCCAGTGACATCTCCGCTGAGTGAGAAGACTCCGAGCGGGTTAGCTTGCTAGCCACAGACGGAGAGCTAACATTAGCCTCTTTAGTTTTATGGCTAGCAGTAAGTTTAGACTGAATTGCCTTCGACATGACTAACCTTGCGAATTATTATGTCAATCAGAGATTCAGAGAGGTAAAACTGGTTGACTGGGCTCAATTTTTTTAAATATCTGGTATGTAATCCTAAATTATTAATATAATGAAGAGGAGCTGTGTTAACACACGTCTACTCCATACACTCGCACACTAGCGCCCCCCCTACAAATGTATGTTTTGACCAAAGTCATGTTCTGATGCTTTAACTGACACATTATTTAGTGCATTATCTAAGGTCTCCTGCACCATTCAGAATAGACTTTAGTCATCAACCTTTTCTTTTTTTCGCAGAAATGTATACTATTTTGTAATGGCAGTGCTATCAAGACAGACTATCGGATTAAAGCAGTGTTGGATAATTACTGCTGGACTACACCACTGTGCTGTGGTTGCTAAGAAACCTGCCTTTGCTACATGAAATAATGCACTACTAGATTGTGTTTTTCTGGGATTCCAAGAGTTACTGTGTAATGAGCCATGTGAAGCAGGTTGAAAGTAAGGCTGTGTAACTTCAGTGTGGAGATAAAAAAAAAAAAGCATGTTAGAAGCATCTGGAATATGTTGCAAAACCCAATATACTCTGTATAGCCAAAAGTTTGAAGACCTCTCACCATTGCAACCACGTGATTTTTTTAAATTTTATTAAAACATTTTTTTTTTTTTTAAACATCCAGTTCCAGACTTATTCCTCCATAGTGCTTATAATAATAGCTTCCATTCTATTGGGAAGGGTTTTTACATCTATAGGGGTTGGACAATGAAACTGAAACGCCTGGAATTAGACCATAGTAATTCATTAGTATGGTGTAGGGCCTCCTTTTGCGTCCAATACAGCTTGGGAATGACGGATACAAGTCCTGCACAGAGGGATTTTGAGCCATTCTTCTTGCAGGTCACTACGTGATGCTGGTGGAGGAAAACTTTTTTTGACATGCTTCTCTAAAACACAAGTGGCTCAACAATATTTAGATCTGGTCACTGTGCAGGCCATGAGAGATGTTCAACCTCACTTTCATGTTCATCAAACCACTCTTGCTACAGTCACAAGTAGGGATGTAACGGTATCAAAATTTCACGGTACGGTAATACCTTGGTATGAATGGTACGGTATTTATTGAATCATTTACAGGAAAAACAAAACTAATGAAGAGACTCGAAAAAAGTGCCAGAAGTGTTGATTAAACAGTATACATGAACACTGAACATATCAATGGCATACAAATTAGCCATCTATCTGTAAACTTTGATTCAGAAACTTCAATTTTTCAATTTTAATAACAAAAAATTATTAAACCGTGGCCATCATTCTTTGCGGTCTGTTGTCGCTACAGATCGAGTAATTCGGAAATAGCGGGTGCTGCTATTAGCGGCCAAGGAAAAGAGATGGAAAGCGTAATTAATCATTACGGAGTAAGCGGGTTATAAATCGGATGTGCTCATTACTGGATCTTTAGCGACAACAGACCGCAAAAGGATGATGGCCACGCCTAGGCTGATGGGAATTGTAGTTCCCGCTACCTCCCGTTCGCTCCATTCGCCTGAGCAAACTTTTCTCAGAAGACCTATCATTTTACCGTTATGCGACCACGGTATTATCGAAATAAATTGTTATTGCGGTACGACGGTCATTACAATAGCGTTACATCCCTAGTCACCAGTCTTGCTGTGTGTATTGGTGCATTATCATCCTGATACACGGCACCGCCTTCAGGATACAATGTTTGAACCATTGGGTGAACATGGTCCTCCAGAATGGTTCGGTAATCCTTAGCAGTGACGCGCCCATCTAGCACAAGTATTGGGCCTAGAGAATGCCATGATATTCCCATGATAGCTCCCGATGAACAGTTTTGGTGGAAACGGGAGAGTTGAGGTGCACATTTAATTCTGCAGTGAGTTGGGCAAACTGTTTTTATGTTTCTTGGGTACAATCCGGGTTAGCGCCCGGACATCCCTTTCAGACAGCTTCCTCTTGCATCCACAGTTACTCCTGTTGGATGTGTTTCATCCTTATTCAACCTTGGTAAACCATATGTTCATGTATATAATGAGTTCCTCATGCTGTTGTATGCGGTTGTATAATGTCTTGGAACAAATCAAGCTTATCAATCTTTGCCCTGACCAGTCACGGCCCTAAAATGAGACATCTAGACATCTAGGTATACTCTGGTTTATTAGCATTGACTATTATTCTCTTTCTGTTTTGTGTAGGTCTGTTGAGTAGGAAATCATATACCAGCTCTGTGCTTTACTGAAAGTACTCTCAGTTAAACAGCATTATATTTTTTAATATCTAGCTTGTTATTTACAGAACATTTCCTTTTCTTGTTTCCTCTTATTTGCATATCGTGTAGGATGTGTGCTGCTTTTAAACCAAAACATAGAAAAGTTACAGAATTCTCAGGGCTTAATGAATTTAAAAACAGGATGGGAGTCTAACTAGATTTTATTATTGCTTTGGGCATAAAATCTTCCAAATTTACTACATAAGCTGTGCTTTCATTTTAAGATATGTGAATATGTTCTCATGAAGATTAATTTAGATGAGGCATGTCTTCATCAAATTAAGAATTTATTTGTTTGTTGTTATTAAGCAAGGTGGGGCATTGGGCTTCTGACATTGGTTGATGCTTGAATCTAGGTCATTAGACTTGTTTTGCGTATCTGAAGCACTAACTGGGGCAGTCTGACTCCATAAAATAATACTCAGCATGGCGGTCTGGGTGCTGAGAGAATATATTTTATATATATTTTGATACAAAAAGATACACATTTAGATACAAAGGTTTTTAAATACCCCCCCCCCTTTTTTTTCTTTTCATTGCATGCTTTACTTCTCTAAGGTGTTCTTGGCTTGGTCTGATATTCTCACCTTCATATGTGTCTCACCCTCCTTGTGCAGATGCAGTGACCGTCTGACTGGTGGATGTTTGCAGACTGTCTTTGTGCAGTGTTCACCGGAGCCAGTCTTGTCAGGGGAGGAGCACGGTGTGATCAGTGTACATCTCTGTGAGCCGGAGTCTGTGTTGGATTGGTGATCTCCTGCCAAGGAGACAGCAGCTCCTGCGCACCTTTCACCTGAACCCCCTCCCTCCCCACTGCAACCATGGTGCTGTCACAGAGACAACGGGATGAACTGTAAGTCCACAAGCGTCCAGGACTATTATGCACATATTTACATCTGTACAGTGCGGCCTCAGGAATGTGCGTTTTTGGAAAACGGTTCTACCAATTGTAAAACACCCGTCCACTCAGCAGAATCAGAGGATGAATCAACCCAGGTCCCATTGCAGTCAAGTATTCCACTGTTATAATTGTTGGATCGTCTGCCTAGCCACTTGATTTACTCCGTTAATTATTTTACAATCACCCTGTTACAATTTTAATGTATTAGAGATGGATAGAAAGATCATTGCTTACTATGGTCAAGAAAAATAAGTACTGGATAAAATAAGACCATCTCTCGTGTTAAGTCAGACACAATGTCATTAAGCATGCAATGTTTAATCAGCACTAGTATGAGAAAATAACTGGGAAGAGATTAGTCTGAGCTGTGTATTACCCTTCCAAAGTGCAAGCTAAAACTTGTTTCTTACATGTTCAGGTAATAAAGATTAAATTTGGGTATTGACATTTTGTAGTTTTATCAGAGGTGAAAAACACGTTATTATAACCTTGAAGAAGAAATTCACCATTATTCTTCCAACAACAAATGGGGAAGGAATGAGTGTGATCAGAGATCAATTAAGCGCTTTGTAAAATCTAATATTAATAAAACAACATTAGAACTCACAGCTATGTTTAATAGTGAAAAGGAACTTGTTTACTCTGATGCTTTAAAGAAAGTTTTTGAACAAGTAAATCCAAGTATGGTTTTTAAATAACAAAAATGCTTCTCGCCATGAATATAGCCATAGAAGCTGGCATGGCGTTAAAAAAGAAAGAAAGTAATAGTGCATTTTCACTAGGGCTGCAACAACTAATCGATAATTATCGATAATGAAATTCGTTGTCAACGAATGCCGTTATCGATTAGTTGGGCTGCTCACGTTATTGAGGCGCGCGACCACAAGATGCACAAATACACACACAGATACACAGTCGCTCGCGCAATGGAGTTTACAGGAAAAAGCGCGCGCCCCAAGTCCTCCAAGGTATGGGAGCAATTTACATTAAACACCTCTTATCGGGTGTTAAAATCAAGCGGTTTTCTGCTGGTCGTAGTGTCCGGTGAGCGCGGATGAAGCGCCGAGGGTTTTCTACACATAGGAGTCAGTGAGAGTTCACACGGGCTTTGGTGACGTGTGTTTGTCCGCCTGCGCGGTTATACAGGGTTTAAAAAAAAAAACGTTGCATGCAGCTTTTTCTGTGTGTTTAAATCCTAACGAATGCTAGGAAAACAATTCTAGTGCGTTTTCTTCACGTTCATTTTACACTTCGGAGGACCGGATATATCCCATCATCCTACATGCTGTACACAGGGAAATGCGGGAAATGGCAAAATAAACAGAGTGTCAGTAGCGGCGAGTTTTTTTTCCCTCTCCCCACGTTGGTGTATTACGAGAATGTCTAGTATAGCAAAATGGCCTAATATATTTATTTATTTTATTATAATTTTTTATTGAGAAAAAAAAAAAGGATAAAATATACGAGAGGATCGAAATAATGTATAAACCGTGAAAAGGATGTAGTGGACACTTCAAATAAATATTATATCATAATCTGGAAGTCTATTATTATTCTTATTAAGTTGAAT
This sequence comes from Channallabes apus, assembly GCA_030522415.1. Classification (NCBI taxonomy): domain Eukaryota; kingdom Metazoa; phylum Chordata; class Actinopteri; order Siluriformes; family Clariidae; genus Channallabes; species Channallabes apus. The sequence goes on along the minus strand of CM060126.1, from coordinate 18,297,862 downwards.
TAATTTAAGAGAATTTAAAATTGAAGTCATTCTTAACAACTGAATGTCAGTGTATTTTTATTTTTTTTAAAACTATATACTGTAAAGTGTGTGAATGTGCGTATGAGTGTGTGCCCTGCGATGGATTGGCACCCTGTCCAGGGTGTACCCCGCCTTGTGCCCTAAGCCTCCTGGGATAGGCTCCAGGCCCCCCGCGACCCTGAATAGAAGGATAAAGCGGTATAGAAGATGAATGAATATATACTGTAAACTTGCCATCTGCAATTATTGTTAAAAACAAAAATGTTGATTTACATAAAATAAGGTTTAAATGTCAAAATTAGAGATAATTAAACTATGTGGCTATTGCATTTTTTTAAAGTTTACTTTTATACATAAATAATACCCTGATTTATGGTTTTATATAGTTAAGCAAAACATCAAATTAAAGCGTCTAGCTTTTATCCGATTTAATCGATATACATATGTATGTATGTATGCAGATGGCAAGTTGATAGTGTTTTTGTGTATATATATATATATATATATATATATATATAAAATCAGTCAACTTGCCATCTGCAATCATTGTTAAAAACAAAAGGTATGGTTTTATATATAATTATAAGCAAACCATCAGATTAAAGAAGCGCTTAGCGTCATCCGATTAATCGAAACAATAATCGGCCAACTAATCGATTATCAAAATTGATTAAAGAGACGCGCTCCTTTAGACCTGCACATAGTGAAACACTAGTTAAACAAATTCATAATCACAGTACTAAAATTACAGTACAAATGTAAAATTCAAATTAAATTAAATCTTATTAGGATCAAATTTAAGCACAATAAATGTTAACACAGTGAGCCTTTAGATTTTATCACGTGTAATTAGAAAAGAAGTGTGTAGGGTTTTGTCATCTTATTTCTTGTGTTCTTTAAATTTATAGTAGATTTATTAACTGAAATAAATGACCATAAAATTTAAACATTGTCAGGACGTTCTCCTGCGTCTTAACAGAGCCAAGTGAAAAGGATAAAATCAATAGCATTGTTAGAGCTTCCGAATGGTGCAGTGGTAGAGTGCGCGCCCAGAGAAAAGGAGAGCGCTGGTTCGAATCCCGGGTGATGCTGTTTTAAAATAGTTTTATTTTAATTATATGAAAATTAAAACAAAACAAAATAAAATGTTTTATTTTAATTTTGCTCAGCATACTATAGAAAAAACAGCAAAAAAAAAAAAAAAAAGTAAAATTACAATGATTGAAGACATAACAGAACATTTGAGTCCATGAGACCATAATGAGTCCCGTAATGAGTTTGCTGTTTTTTCTGTAGTATGCTGAGCAAAATTAAAATAAAACATTTTATTTTTATTTATTTTCATTTTGCTATAATTAAAATAAAATAATTTAAAACAGCATCTCCTGGGGTTCGAACCCGGATCTCCAAATGTATTTGCACTGTACCCAAATGCGCCATTCAGAAGCTGTAAACGCCACTGGACTCCTCATGGTTAAATACGATGACTGGGGGGGGGGAGCGTGTGGAAGGCGTAAGAGAGGCAATGACGGAGGGGGGGCGGATTTTTTATAAAAAAAATTTTTGTTTGAGACAATCCAAAAGAATACAGAACATAAGCGGTTTTCTATTATCTTCTACGGGGGGCAAGTAAATAAATAAATAGCTTGCCCCTTCAAATAAAAATTTTGAAATGTTGAGAAAGCGCATGTTAATATACTCACAAAATGAATATATTACAAGTTGATAAAATGACTGAAGTCAAATTACCAGCTGACAGACCCCTAAAGCCCCGCCCCACACTGTAGTTCCTGGATGAATTTGAGAGTTTTTCCAAAGGGAAATAGGAGATTGTTGTAGAGTGGATTGGAGAGAAGAGAACTGTGCATTTACTTAAAAAAAAAAAAAAAAAAAAAAATATATATATATATATATATATATATATATAAAAAACATTATGATCTGTTCTATAGCCCATCTGTTTTTTTTATTTTTTTTATTATTATTCATAAGACAACCTTTCAGTTTTGTAAACATTCTAGTTATAGTGTGTTAAGTCTTACTTTAGGTTAAACGTTTTTGAGAATTTGACCATCCAGCTTAGATAAATGTTATGTCATTGATAAAATCTGGATTAAGTATATTTTAATTTATTTTGTTTTATTTATTAAATTTTTATTAGTTTCCCCCCCTGAGGGATTGCCATCTTATTGTGGTCAGGGTTTACGTGCCTCAACACAATTCAGCAAGGACAATACTGTTACTATAAGCGCAGGGAAAAAACAGTGCTCGAACATGATGCCCCCTTCACATTTCTGACTGCCCCCCCTCCCCGTATGGTCTGGTCTAGAACCGGCCCTGTATGATACCTGCACTGCGCCCCCACCGCCCCTTCTTCTGAAGGGGAGGGAGGGGCCGCCACTGGATGCAAGCCCGGGATCATTAGCAAGGATAGCTCACCAGCCGTGCCTAATTCCGTCATGTCATGTGGGCCAGGGGCGGACTGGGACCAAAAAGTGGCCTTGGACTTCCTAGCCCACAGCAGCCAACATCATAATACATTGGCTCATTAATGCAGAGATAAATTTCTGCACACCAGTTACTAGTATAAAATATAACACAATACAAGAAACAAAGGAAAGGACATCAAGACGAACAACATATAAAACTGAAAGACAATATTTTAAAAAGAATGCCAATAAAACTGAACAGGTAAGCTGAAATAAAATCACTAGCAGCAATAGCTCACGCTAGTAAATTAGTTACTTATTTTAATGCTAATTACTTTAGTTAATTCTGCTTCTGATTTTATTCCAGCTTACCTGTTCAGTTTGATTGTGCTTCTTTTCACTTGGCTCTGGTTGATCAATGCCAGACAACACTCAAATGCAAATTATTCACCCTCCCCAGGTGTGAATCAGCTGTTCTCACCTATCCCTTCAGAGAAACAGAATGAGCTGAAAGCTGAGCCTTGTTTCACGACCGCGACACCCCTCTCTCTCACTCACACACACACACACACACACACACAGACAGAGTAGACCAAATCATTACATACTTTATCCAACAAACATGAAAAATATCCACATAATGATGAAAGCATTGGTTAATTTTCGTTTAGGCAGACTGTTTGTATCTGATTATTTGTATTATTAAAGAACAACAGCACAAACAACACAAGGGCTTGTAAGAAAATTTTTTATTATTTTGACAAGAGTTAAATTTGTAACAGTAGAAGGCATCCCAATTTAAATATATAAATAACTAAAAACAAATTGAGCAAAAATAGAACGAATCATTATTAAAGAAAATTATAATGACCATAACAGCCTACTGCATTTCATTATTTATAATAACGCAAAAACACGAGTGCTGATGATGGCATCAACATGTGCTGACGCAGTAGCACATCCTGACAATGTTTGAATTTTATGGTTTTTATGAAAACTAACGCTGGCTGTGATGTCCCTGTAGTGGTTAAAACAGCGGATATAATTTATTTTCTTGTCTTTGAAATACATAAAGGGCATGAGTAGAAAGGTTATGGTTAAAGGAGTAAAATTAAAAGCTTAATTGTTTAAATAGAAAATAGTTTAATGGTTTAAATAAAAATAGGTGCTGCAATGAGCATTTACTTACACCTGAAAAGTAACAGAGTAACAAGAGTCGTTTACATAAATCACTGATCAATGTGCTGTGTGTGTGGCTGCTGTGTGTTGTATAGGCTGCACTTTGCTGCTTATACAAAACAATAATTGTCCTATATTCATATTGCCACTGAAAATAACATATTTTAACACCATATTACGGAAGAATGCCGTGTTTGGTAGATTCAGCTTACTTCAAGTTAACAATGTTTTTTTGGATGCACAGAATTGCCTCATAAAATATTTCCTCTCCTAAAAAGTAATCATATTAGTTTTGCTCTTTTCTGAAGCCCTGTAAATAGTCCTTATTAGTTGGTGTCAGATTTTTCTGAACATAATCTGGGCGAAACATTCCAAGTATTCTCTTTCGCGCTGGTGGATCATAACCAGGTTGTAAGAATTGCTTCAAAATGTTAAAAGAAGGAAAAGGAAAAAAAAAAAAGAGATTTGGCAATTGATTGATAACAGAATTGAGCGGTTCTTCTCATGAGTCTACTAGTCCGAGTCGTTCGTTCTTAAAATTAGTAGATCCAGTGGAACCTTGGATTACGAGTAATGCGGTTTACGAGTGTTCCACAAGACGAGCAAAGATTTTTAATAAATTTTGACTTGAAAAACGAGCATTGTCTTGGTTTATGAGCACAGAGTGTCATGTTTCACGCATGCGCTTCTTGTTTTGATGCCGAGCGTCACGTGATCACAACTGAGCCAACGGTTTTTCTCTCTCTTGCACTGCGGAATCGTCTCCCCTGCTGCGTCTTAGTGCTCGTCTCTTACGGGTATAATCAACACCCGTGCACGCGTGTACTGTTTACTATAACACTGTCACCACGTGTGTGTGTGTGTGTGTGTAAAACATATTTTATTTTGTGTTTGGAAGCATGTGTGTACAGTGCGTGTACTGTTTCTTATAACATACGTGTGTGCGCGCGAGTAAAGCAGAATAAATTCTCAACACAGAGGTTAAAAATCTATTTTCTTCCTCATCGCGGTGTGTGTGAGCGTAATTTGACAGTGCACCGGCTATGCGCACGCACGCGTGTGTGTGCGAGAGAGGCACTCTTCTCGCTGAAGAAACTGCTCTGTCACAAATCTTTTTAGAGGTAAGGTGGCAGTTCATTTGTTTTAGTTTTACTTCACAGCAGTGATTGTTAGTTTGCGCTCACACGTGTTATTAGCGATGTTTATTGCTAATTTTCCGATAAAACAGTGTTGCGGGAGAGAGACGTTGATTTATGACGGCTGTTTACGGAAGTGTAGTCCAGTGTGGAAGATGCATTGTAGGTAATGCAGTCCGGTGTGTGAACGCGAATCCTAGATGTAAGCTCGGATATAGAGCCTGAGTTTTGTTCTGACAATGTAGCAAATAAAAGAACAGGCATCGACCAGTTTGTCCATCTCATCATTACACGAGCATGAATTAACGGGCTGTTATGCTGTCGCGAGCAACATTAAAATAATGCGGAGAATCTTTAATAATTTGGGAGTGAACAACAGTCTTTCCGTTAATGTTTGTTTAATTCAGACGAAAGGAGAAAGTTTTACTGTGTAAGATGTAGGGCTGCAACAACTAATCGATTAAATAGATAATTATCGATAATGGAATTCGTTGTCAATGAATGCCGTTATCGATTAGTTGGTCTGCTCACGTTACTGAGGAGCGCGACCACAAGATGCACAAATACACAAAGACACACACAGATACACAGTCGCTCGCGCAATGGAGGTTACAGAAGTGTTTGCAGGAAAAAGCGCGCGCCCCAAGTCCTCCCAGGTATGGGAGAAATTTACATTAAACGCCTCTAATCGGAAGTTAAAATCGAGCGTTTCTTAATCCGGTGAGCGCGGATGAAGCGCCGAGGGTTTTCTACACATAGGAGTTAATGAGAGTGTTCACACGGGCTTTGGTGACGTGCGTTTGTCCGGCTGCTCGGTTATACGGTGTCAAAAAAAAAAAACTATTGCATGCAGCTATTTCTTGGTGCTCAAATCCCAACAAACGCAAGGAAAACACTTCTAGTTCATTTTCTTCACGTCCATTTTACACTTCGGAGGACCGGATATATCCCATGATCCTACATGCTATACATGGGGGGGAAATGCGGGAAAAGGGCAAAATAAACGGAGTGAACCCAGTAGCGGCGATTTTTATTTTTTTCTTTCTCTCTCTCCCTACGTCGCCGTATTACAAGAATGTCTAGTACAGCAAAATGGTATGTGTGTGTGTATGTATGTAATATATATATATATATATATATATATATATATATATATATATATATATATATATATAAGGGCTGCAACTAACGATTATTTTGATAATTATTGATGATTATTGTTTCGCTTAATCGGATAAAAGCGAAGCGCTTCTTTAATTTGATGTTTTGCTTATAATTATATATAAATATATTTTATATATATGTGTATATAACACTGTCAACTTGCCATCTGCATATATATATATATATATATAAAATATCGATTAATTGGATAAAAGCTAGACGCTTTAATTATGTTTTGCTTAACTATATAAAACCATAAATCAGGGTATTATTTATGTATAAAAGTAACCTTTAAAAAATGCAATAGCCACATAGTTTAATCATCTTAAATTTTGACATTTAAACCTTATTTTTTGTAAATCAACATTTTTGTTTTTAACAGTAATTGCAGATGACTGTGTGTGTATATACTGTGCGTATACATACATACATACATACATACATACATACATACATAAAAAATACACTGACATTCAGGTATTAAGAATGATCTCAATTTTAAATTCTCTTAAATTAATTCTACTTAATAATAAGAATAGACTTCTAGATTATATTATTTTTAATTGAAGTGTCTACTACATCCTTTTCACGGTTTACACGGTTTATTTCGATCCTCTCGTGTGTATTTTATCCTTTTTTTGTCTCAATAATAAAAATAAATATATTAGACCATTTTGCTCTACTAGACATTCTTGTAATACGGCGACGTAGGGAGAGAAAAAACTCGCTGCTACTGGATTTACTCACTATTTTGCCCTTTTCCGCATTTCCCTCTGTATAGCCTGTAGGATCATGGGATATATCCGGTCCTCCGAAGTGTAAAATGGACGTGAAGAAAATGAACTAGAAGTGTTTTCCTTGAGTTCGTTGGGGTTTGAACGCCAAGAAAAAGCTGCATGCAACGTTTTTATTTACACCGTATAACCGCGCAGCCGGACAAACGCACGTCACCAAAGCCCGTGTGAACTCTCTCACTGACTCCTACAGTGGGAGCCACGTCAAACAGCCGCCTGGAGCATGACGGCTCCGTGGCAGGTTCATGAAGGGTTAATGCAGGCTTCGTGCATGGAATGTGATCCCCCGCGATGACGCAGTTAACGATGCCCTGCCCCATAAACGCCCCCATGCGCTTTCTAAAAAGATGGTTGCAATGCCGTATAATTCCACCAGATGGAGCATTGACTGACACAGTTAACTGCAGTGTCCAGGAAGCCCAATACCGTATCTTTAATATACAGACAGTTCTTGCATTGTCAACATAGTTTCATAAATAGATGAAAAAACAACAACAAACCGATTAATAAAACAGATTTGTTAAATCACTCAATACACAACCCATGATGATTATGCTATTTATTATTTAATAATGAATTAATAAAATTAGTTAGTGAAATATTTTTTAAGACATCCTGAAATGATCCTTAAAGACAAGGTAGCGGCTGTAATTTGTCTATACCGATCATTGTAGGTACGGAATAAAAACGCAGGCTATGTACAGTATTTTACATTACTGTGTATTTTACCCCGTTCCATTTAATATACTGATAGATAATATTTTGCTGCAAAGTAAAGCTCAAAATGTAACGTCTGCTTGGGTTTGTTTTCGTTATATTTTTGATGATGTTTTCGCTGATTTTTTCACTGATAGTCTACAAGTGGCATAAGAGGCAATTAATGCCGCATGCAACCTGGAATGAATATCTGCCCATATGGATCAGTATTTCTTTAGTCATTTAATCATGCATAATGCTCCCCCGTCAAAAGATCTGATGGGGCATTAATCACTTATCACAACTGTGAATGGATGCGGCAGCAGAGACACATTAAATCCCCATAAACACTTGGAAACAATAGTAAAAAAAGTTCCAGAGGGTTAGCGCCTGTTATACTAATGTATTTTTACTGATTTTTTTTTTTTACTGCTTATATTTCGTTGGGTTTTACGCAATTTCGTGTGTGTGTGTGTGTGTGTGTGTGTGTGTGTGTGTGTGTGTGTGTGTGTGTGTGTGTGTGTGTGTGTGTGTGTGTGTGTGTGTGTGTGTGTGTGTGTGTGTGTGTGTGTGTGTGTGCGCACGAGAGAGAGGATACTCTGACAAGACCAACTTCCGTGTGGCTCCAGTGGCGCAATCGGTTAGCGCGTGACACTTATAAAGCAGTCCAGGTGAAGCAATGCCGAGTTCGAGCCTCACCTAAAGCACCCAAAGCATTTTACTGCATATCGCGCTGTGTATGTGAAAAATCTAATTTGAATTTGAAAGTAAAGCTTAAAATGTAACTTCTGCTTGGGTTTGTTTTCGTTATATTTTTGATGTTTTCGCTGAAAGTCAAATTGGCATAACAAATTGATTAATGGCGCATAATATCTGGAACAAATATCTGTCCATACGGATCAGTGTGTCTTTAGTCATTTAACCAGCATAATGTCCCACATCAAAGATCTGATGGGGCATCAATCACTTATCACAACGGTGAATAGATGCAGCAGCAGAGACAGATTTAATCCCCATAAACATTCACACTTGAAAACAAAACTAACAGAAGTAAACCGGTCTAGAGTGTTAGTGCCTGTTATCACAGGACAGGAATCACCTACAGGATACTACTGTATTTTACTGCTCATATTTTTTACCCTAGTTTCATTTGGTTTTACGCGATTTCATGTATTATTTGTGTGTGTCTGTGTGTGTACTGTGTGTGTGTGTGTGAGTGCGAGAGATGGCGTGAGAGCGCGTGCGCGAGAGAGGGCTTTCATGCTGATTTATCCAAGGTTACTAAAACCTGGCTTACTACCTATAAAAAATATTTCAATTTAACTCATGGGTCTCAATCACAGATGACACGACAAATTATATACTCTGAAACGTTCATTTGAACATTTAAAAATATATACAAAAACACGAATACTAATGTTATCATGGTGTAAATTATTAACATTAGGTTAGGTCCTGCCCTTAATTAATTCATATTATAATTACTTTTACATAGTATAGTTACTGGACTGACATTACCAAAACTAGCTATTTCATTTAGCCTTTCTAAAATCAACCCATATATCATTTATAATCAGAAAACATAAAACATATTATGATCTGTTCAACAGCCCATCTGTTTTAATTTAGTTTATATTTTTTATTATTCATAAGACAACCTTTCAGTTTTGTAAATATTTTAGTTATAGTGTGTTAAGTCTTACTTTAGGTTAAACGTTTTTGAGAATTTGACCATCCAGCTTAGATAAATGTTATGTCATTGATTGATAAAATCTGGATTAAGGATATTTTATTATATAATTATTTATATATATATATATATATATATATATATATATATATATATATATATATATATATATATATATATATATATTTTTTTTTTTTTTTTTAGTTTCCCCCTGAGGGATTGCCACCTTATTGTGGTCTGGGGGTTTGCGTGCCTCAACACAATTCAGCAAATACAATACTGTTACTATACAGTAAGGCCAGGTAAAAACAGTGCTTGAACATGATGCGCCCCTCCCCCCACCCCGTGTTGTCTGACCGTCTTTTGTCTTGTAAATGAGTATTCTCACTCACCTTCCAATCCCCCCAGCGCACACACTGTTTGTACTGTAAACTGTACTGTAACTGTGTTTGCTAGGGCACTTGGTTATACACAGTACTTTAATGTATGGAACACTTACTTAACTTGGTTTAAATATCGCTTATTACCTTATTCAACAAAATAAATTCATTATTAACGTATTGAAGTATTTTAGTTAAGGACAAAAACTGTGCTTGTGTTTAGAACTGCTGAACAGCCGAAAACACACACACACCCATCCCCCCGCCAAAAACACACAGACGCAGAGCAATTAACACCATGTCCTACTCAGGAGTGGAAGGTGAGAAACCTCAAGGGAGAATACCAAGTTTGTCGTTGCTCTTTTGGAGTTCTTAAAACCCAAAACATTTATTTATACTGAGAAAAAATTATTATGGGTCGCATAATCACAAACACAAATACATATAATCAAGTGTTTAACTGGTTTCATTTGTTTCTATGATCAATAATAATTATTATTATTTTCAGCCCAACTCTTTGACTATTTAAAAAGAGTTGGGCTGAAAATCCCAAATCCCAACAAATTGTGTCCCATTTTTTGCCCATTGAAGTTGTTGGTTCAACTAAACAATTTTTAAATACCCAAACAATCCCCCAAAATTAAAACACGCAAAACATGACTTTAACAATTCAATTTATTCTTCCAAAACTAGTCAAAGTTAAAACAGTAATTTATATAAAACAGATGAATACATGTTGTCTTTTTGCTTAAAGTTCATTAAACAACCCGGATACACCAGCTGCTTATAAGTCTCTATCTATAGTCCTTTTACATTAAAATATTAATTTTTCAAATATCAAAACTATTAAACATGGAACAGTTTAAGTCTTTGTTTCCCCCAAAGTACTTTATCAGACATTTTGCAGTTCTATGTTCAGAATATACAGTAGACCTGATCAAACATCATTCTAAAGCTGTCGGACTGTGACGTCATCCCTCCTACAGCTCCGTCAACAGCTTGTTCAGGCTCCTCCAGTCCTGTAGCTCCAAAAGTCCAGCCGTCAGCCGTCTGACCCCCCCAATCCTCCACAGCGGAGCTCTGCTTAAAGACAACAGGAGAACTTAGTCAAGACAAAGATAAATAAACTTCACAGAACATATAGTTCTAATAAAAATAATATATATTAATAAACCTATTTACCACAGAGTGTGTAAAATACTGTTTTGGGGATTCTGGAATGTAAATAAACTGCCTGTGCTAATGTTAACCAGTGAACAGTGTTAACCACTGACTGTCTGCATTATCGTCTGCATTAAATTAAGCGAGAATTTACTTAATGCGCTTCTCATACAAATAAGTTAAGCCATATAACACTCATATATGAGCATTAGTTCATCCCCGAAGCCAAACTATAACTTACTGAAGCCCCTCACACACACATACACACCCCCCCCGCACACACCTCCCCCTCCTCTTAACTGATAAACACTTCAGTGTTGTTATTCAGCTCGTTAACTAAGCGCTCGCGCTACCGCGGAAAGTCCCGGACAAAGCGTGTAAAATATAAACCGGGTTATGAGCGTTACTAGCTCCTGTACAGCTCCCCTCAGTCTGTGTCCCTCATCAACTGCATCACATTATATTACAGTCACAGAAATAACCTGCAGATTAACTCTTAACCAGAGAATAAATAAGCGCTGAATTTATCCAGACAACACGCGGTGAGATTCTCTCAGTATTTACAGAGAACACAAACACTCTTCATCGGGTAGTGCAGCTTCTGTAATAGGGACATTAATAGTATTGTCGAAGCTTGAGCATGTTTTTGAGTTAAAGTGGAGTGACAGTGTGAGTGTGTGACACTGACAGTAAGCTGTAGTATTCACTCCAGACTTGGTAAACAGAACATTAAGTTCTCTAAAGTCACATCTGACCGCTGCTGCTGCTGCCAGTGATATTTAAAACAGCCAATAAAAAACTAAACTGGGAAATAAACTGTAAACTACCCCAAACACATTTTATAAAATAAAACATCACTTACCACGAATAGTCCGTTAAGCCGCCATCTTCATCTCTATAGTTTGGTAGCATCAGTTCAGCGGGGGTGGAGGCGGGTTGTTAAAATCACGTGATTGCAACTCAGCGCAGCTGGCTTGTTTTAACGTGTTCTTGAGAACGAAGCGCCATCTAGTGGTGGCACCAGGTAAATGAATAAATTGGGCTTGAATGGGCGTGTTTACTGTGAAATCTTGACACGCCTTTCGGCCAGAAAAGGGAGGGGGGATTACGGCGTGCAAAGGCCATTCACACGCCATTCACACTTCAGCCACACTGTCGCGGCTATTTGGCGTGGCTCCCACTGTATGCATGTGTAGAAAACCCTCGGCACTTCATCCGCGCTCACCGGACACTACGAACGGCAGAAAACGCTCGATTTTAACGCCCGATAAAAGGTGTTTAATGTAAATTGCTTCCATACCTTGGAGGACTTGGGGCGCGCGCTTTTTCCTGCAAACGCTTGTGTAAACTCCATTGCGCGAGCGACTGTGTATCTGTGTGTGTATTTGTGCATCTTGTGGTAGCGCTCCTCAATAGCGTGAGCAGCCCAACTAATCGATAGCGGCATTAGTTGACAACGAATTTCTTTACCGATAATTTCATAGTGGTGTGAAAAACTATTTGCCCCCTTCCTGATTTCTTATTCTTTTGCATGTTTGTCACACTTAAATGTTTCTGCTCATCAAAAACCGTTAACTATTAGTCAAAGATAACATAATTGAACACAAAATGCAGTTTTTAAATGAAGGTTTACGTTATTAAGGGAGGAAAAAAAAAAAATCTACATGGCCCTGTGTGAAAAAGTGATTGTCCCCCTTGTTAAAAAATAACTTAACTGTGGTTTATCACACCTGAGTTCAATTTCTGTAGTCACCCCCAGGCCTGATTACTGCCACACCTGTTTCAATCAAGAAATCACTTAAATAGGAGCTACCTGACACAGAGAAGTAGACCAAAAGCACCTCAAAAGCTAGACATCATGCCAAGATCCAAAGAAATTCAGGAACAAATGTGAACAAAAGTAATTGAGATCCATCACTCTGGTAAAGGTTATAAAGCCATTTCTAAAGCTTTGGGACTCCAGCGAACCACAGTGAGAGCCATTATCCACAAATGACAAAAACATGGAACAGTGGTGAACCTTCCCAGGAATGGCCGGCCGACCAAAATTACCCCAAGAGCGGTCAACATCTAAAGAACTGCAGGCCTCACTTGCCTTAATTAAGGTCAGTGTTCACGACTGTGTCAGTGTTTTACCATACTGGACCCTTATGCACAGAGATTGTTCCAGGTTCTCTGAATCTTCGGATGATATTATGCTCAGTTGTTGATGATAACTGCAAAGTCAATGGTTTCTGGAAGTATTCCTGAGCCCATTCTGTGATTTCCTTTACAGTAGCATTCCTGTTTGTGGTGCAGTGTCGTTTAAGGGCCCGGAGATCACGGGCATCCGGTATGGTTTTACCATACTGGACCCTTATGCACAGAGATTGTTCCAGATTCTCTGAATCTTCGGATGATATTATGCACAGTTGATGATGATAACTGCAAAGTCTTTGCAATTTTTCGCTGGGTAACACCTTTCTGATATTGCTCCACTATCTTTCTGCGCAACATTGTGGGAATTGGTGATCCTCTACCCATCTTGGCTTCTGAGAGACACTGCCACTCTGAGAAGCTCTTTTTATACCCAATCATGTTGCCAATTAACCTAATTACTGTTAATTGGTCTTCTAGCTCTTCGTTATGCTCAAATTTACTTTTTCCAGCCTCTTATTGCTACTTGTCCCAACTTTTTTGGGATTTGTTGACACCGTGAAATTTGGAATCAACATATTTTTCCTTTAAAATGATACATTTTCTCGGATTAAACTTTTGATCTGTCATCTATGTTCTATTCTGAATAAAATGTTTACATTTGCCATCTCCACATCATTGCATTCAGTTTTTATTCACAATTTGTTTAGTGTCCCAACTTTTTTGGAATCCGGTTTGTGTGTGTATACACTCACCTAAAGGATTATTAGGAACACCATACTAATACGGCGTTTGACCCCCTTTCGCATTCAGAACTGCCTTAATTCTACGTGGCATTCATTCAAGAAGGTGCTGAAAGCATTTTTTAGGGTAGCATCTTGCAGTTGATGGAGATTTGTGGGATTCACATCCAGGGCACGAAGCTCCTGTTCCACCACATCCCAAAGATGCTCTATTGGGTTGCGATCTGGTGACTGTGGGGGCCATTTTAGTACAGTGAACTCATTGTCATGTTCAAGAAGCCGGTTTGAAATGATTCGAGCTTTGTGACATGGTGCATTATCCTGCTGGAAGTAGCCATCAGACGATGGGTACATGGTGGTCATAAAAGGATGGACATGGTCAGAAACAATGCTCAGGTAACCCGTGGCATTTAAACGATGCCCAATTGGCACTAAGGGGCCTAAAGTGTGCCAAGAAAACATCCCCCACACTATTACACCCCCACCAGCCTGCACAGTGGTAACAAGGCATGCTGGATCCATGTTCTCATTCTGTTTATGCCAAATTCTCTCTACCAGACTCTACCAAGACTCTACCATTTGAATGTCTCAACAGAAATCGAGACTCATCAGACCAGGCAATTTGCTCGTGCAAATTGTAGCCTCTTTTTCCTATTTGTAGTGGAGATGAGTGGTACCCTGTGGGGTCTTGTGCTGTTGTAGCCCATCTGCCTCAAGGTTGTGGGTGTTCTGGCTTCACAAATGCTTTGCTGCATACCTCGGTTGTAACGAGTGGTTATTTCAGTCAAAGTTGCTCGTCTATCAGCTTGAATTTTTTCAATTCAATTTTATTTGTATAGGACTTTTAACAATTGACATTGTCTCAAAACAGTTTTACACAATCAGAAGAATTATTTAAGTTTGTATGGAATGTGTATGAATCAAAATGGTCAGATAGTCCCTGGTGAGCAAGCCGCGGGCGTCAGTGGCAAGGAAAAACTCCCTGAGATGAAAGAAACCTTGAGAGGAACCAGACTCAACAGGGAACCCATCCTCATCTGGGTGAAACAGATGGCAGGAAATGATCTGCATTTATACAATGTGTTAGGTGGCAGGCAATTCAGCTATAATAGTTGATGTTAATGGATGATAAAAATGGAGTCCAGGTAGTTATTGGAGACTCAGGTAGACTTGTAGAAAGTTCCAATCCTGAACTATCGAATTGTCAAGTCCTTAGAGAAACAGCTGCCAAGGCCAGAACCGTCTACTAAGTAGAGAGAATCATCCCCCGACACCAGACGCATCACAAAGAGACACACGGCGCATCCATGTGACGAGATCTCCAATCAGAAGCGGGGCACCAGGATGGGTCAGACGGGTCCGGAGTGCAGAGGGAATCTGGATCAATGATAGCTCAGGAATGACATGTGTAGCTCGAGAGAGAGAGAGTGAAAGGGGGAGAGAGGAAAGAGAAAGAGGGGGAGAAAGAGAAGAATAGGAGAGATGGCAGTTAGGGATGTTCACAGTCACAAATGTATAATGTGAAT
This sequence comes from Channallabes apus, assembly GCA_030522415.1. NCBI lineage: Eukaryota > Metazoa > Chordata > Actinopteri > Siluriformes > Clariidae > Channallabes > Channallabes apus. Next base: position 18,282,807 of record CM060126.1, on the reverse strand, counting down.
GTATATTTACTGTAGAGTGCAAGCAGGACTAACTATGACGGCATAACTAAAAGGGAGAGCCAGAAGGAAACACAAACATGAGGGCTCCCTGAGATGTAAAGCAAACAATCACCTCACCGTCAACAAACCTGAGTGATCAAATGAGAGTGAGGAAGACAGCATCTAAAATACCAGTTCACCATAATACTCTACGGCCATGAGTCCCCCAGATCTGCTCTTTTACCTAAGGCACATATATTTATAAAAATGCTTGGCCAAATAAATAGGTTTTTAGCCTAGACTTAAACACTGAGACTGTGTCTGAGTCCCGAACACTATTTGGAAGACTATTCCATAATTTTGGGGCTTTGTAAGAAAAAGCTCTGCCCCCAGCTGTAGTTTTCATAATACACGGTACTGACAAGCAGCCTGCATCCTTTGATCGAAGTAGGCGTGGCGGATCGTAAGACACTAGCAGTTAGCTCAGATACTGCGGCGTGAGACCATTTAATGCTTTATATGTCAAGAGTAGTATTTTAAAATCAATGCGAAATTTCACAGGGAGCCAATGCAGTGAAGATAGGATAGGGGTGATGTGCTCATATCTTCTGGTTCTAGTGAGGACTCTCGCTGTTGCATTCTGGATTAGCTGAAGCTTGTTTATGCACCTAACTGAACAACCAGACAGTAAGGCATTACAATAGTCCAACCTAGAGGGGATAGAAGCATGAACTACTTTTTCTGCATCGTTTAGCGACAGTATATTTCTTATCTTGGCAATATTTCTGAGGTGAAAGAATGCTAACCTGGTGATATTATCTACATGAGCTTCAAATGAAAGGCTGAAATCTATAATCACGCCGAGGTCTTTTACTGTTGCACTTGATGGAACAGAAAGGCCATCTAAAGTTACGGTGTGATCTAAGATTTTACTTCTAGCTGTATGCGGTCCTATGATTAGAACTTCTGTCTTATCCGGATTAAGCAGAAGGAAGTTAATTAGCATCAAATTTCTTATGTCCTGCACACATTGCTCAACTTTACTAAGCTGGTTTTTCTCATCAGGTTTTGCTGAGACATATAACTGTGTGTCGTCAGCATAACAATGAAAACTAATACCATGCTTACGGATTATGTTGCCCAGAGGAAGCTTGTAAAGGGAAAAAAGCAGTGGGCCTAAAACTGAACCCTGCGGAACGCGAAACTCCACTAGAGAACATGCAGAATAATCACCATTTAAGTCTACATACTGATAACGATCGGTCAAATAGGATCTGAGCCAGGAGAGGGCTGTACCCTTAATTCCTACTACAGTACATAATCATGACTCATGAATCAGTCGGCCCATTCTCCTCTGACCTCTAGCATGAACATGGCATTTTCGCCCACAGGACTGCTGCATACTGGATGTTTTTCCCTTTTCACACCATTCTTTGTAAACCCTAGAAATGGTTGTGTGTGATAATCCCAGTAACTAAGCAGATTGTGAAATACTCAGACCGGCCCGTCTGGCACCAACAACCATGCCACGCTCAAAATTGCTTAAATCACCTTTCTTTTCCATTCTGAAATTCAGTTTGGAGTTCCGGAGATTGTCTTGACCAGGACCACACCCCTAAATGCATTGAAACAACTCCCATGTGATTGGTTGATTAGATAATTGCATTAATGAGAAATTGAACAGGGGTTCCTAATAATCCTGTAGGTGAGTGTATGTGTATATATGTGTGTGTATGTATGTATGTATGTATGTATATATATATATATATATATATATATATATATATATATATATATATATATATACAGTGGTGTGAAAAACTATTTGGAGGACTTGGGGCGCGCGCTTTTTCCTGCAAACGCTTGTGTAAACTCCATTGCGCGAGCGACTGTGTGTCTGTGTGTGTATTTGTGCATCTTGTGGTAGCGCTCCTCAATAGCGTGAGCAGCCCAACTAATCGATAGCGGCATTAGTTGACAACGAATTTCTTTACCGATAATTTCATAGTGGTGTGAAAAACTATTTGCCCCCTTCCTGATTTCTTATTCTTTTGCATGTTTGTCACACTTAAATGTTTCTGCTCATCAAAAACCGTTAACTATTAGTCAAAGATAACATAATTGAACACAAAATGCAGTTTTTAAATAAAAACCAAATCTACATGGCCCTGTGTGAAAAAGTGATTGCCCCCCTTGTTAAAAAATAACTTAACTGTGGTTTATCACACCTGAGAATTTCTGTAGTCACCCCCAGGCCTGATTACTGCCACCTGTTTCAATCAAGAAATCACTTAAATAGGAGCTACCTGACACAGAGAATTAGACCAAAAGCACCTCAAAAGCTAGACATCATGCCAAGATCCAAAGAAATTCAGGAACAAATGAGAACACAAGTAATTGAGATCTATCAGTCTGGTAAAGGTTATAAAGCCATTTCTAAAGCTTTGGGACTCCAGCGAACCACAGTGAGAGCCATTATCCACAAATGGCAAAAACATGGAACAGTGGTGAACCTTCCCAGGAGTGGCCGGCCGACCAAAATTACCCCAAGAGCGCAGAGACAGCTCATCCGAGAGGCCACAAAAGACCCCAGGACAACATCTAAAGAACTGCAGGCCTCACTTGCCTCAATTAAGGTCAGTGTTCTCAACTCTATTCTAGTATAAGAAAGAGACTGGGCAAAAACGGCCTGCATGGCAGATTTCCAAGGCGTAAACCACTTTTAAGCAAAAAGAACATTAAGGCTCATCTCAATTTTGCTAAAAAAAAGCATCTCAATGATTGCCAAGACTTTTGGGAAAATACCTTGTGGACCGACGAGACAAAAGTTGAACTTTTTGGAAGGTGCGTGTCCCGTTACATCTGGCGTAAAAGTAACACAGCATTTCAGAAAAAGAACATCATACCAACAGTAAAATATGGTGGTGGTAGTGTGATGGTCTGGGGTTGTTTTGCTGCTTCAGGACCTGGAAGGCTTGCTGTGATAGATGGAACCATGAATTCTACTGTCTACCAAAAAATCTTGAAGGAGAATGTCCGGCCATCTGTTCGTCAACTCAAGCTGATGCGATCTTGGGTGCTGCAGCAGGACAATGACCCAAAACACACCAGCAAATCCACCTCTGAATGGCTGAAAAAAAACAAAATGAAGACTTTGGAGTGGCCTAGTCAAAGTCCTGACCTGAATCCTATTGAGATGTTGTGGCATGACCTTAAAAAGGCGGTTCATGCTAAAAAACCCTCAAATAAAGCTGAATTACAACAATTCTGCAAAGATGAGTGGGCCAAAATTCCTCCAGAGCGCTGTAAAAGACTCGTTGCAAGTTATCGCAAACGCTTGATTGCAGTTATTGCTGCTAATGGTGGCCCAACCAGTTATTAGGTTCAGGGGGCAATTAATTTTTCACACAGGGCCATGTAAGTTTGGATTTTTTTTCTCCCTAAATAATAAAACCCCTCATTTAAAAACTGCATTTTGTGTTTACTTGTGTTACCTTTGACTAATAGTTAAATGTGTTTGATGATCAGAAACATTTTGTGTGACAAACATGCAAAAGAATAAGAAATCAGGAGGGGGGCAAATAGTTTTTCACACCACTGTGCGTGTATGTATATATATATATATATATATATATATATATATATATATATATATATATATACACAGACACACACACACGCGTATATATGTAGCGCGGCCACACAAAGGGACATTTTTATAACAGGAGAAGGATGAAAGAGCTAATGCTGCTCGCCTGTACCATAGATGTTCCCTTGGCAGTTGCATTTTACGTCCCATGGACAGTGGTTTGGTCACCGGGCCATGTGCGATCTAGGGTTGTGTACCGAAACCGGTGCCAATACGGCACCGGTACCTATAGAAACCGGTATGTACCGGACCGAAACAGAACGCGAATTTCGGTGCCTCATTTCGGTGCCACTTAAATGCCTGAACTGTCGATTGAAATATTTGTTCTCTAGATTCATATATTTTTGTAGATTAATCGTTTATTAGATTAAATAAAAAAATTAAAAGCACAAATCATCCTGAAATGAGAGACCATCCGACATGCGCGTGAATGCAGCAACTAACGTTACACTCGCTCTGACGTCAGCAGGCGGTCTACCGATAGCTTAGCATGCTAAAGTAAACAACTCTCGTTAAAATGCCTAAAACTAAACAGTCGAAAGTGTGGCTGCATTTCACAATAAAGTATTCCGGCACCGCGACGTGCAGCAAATGTTTTACAGCAGTTGCGTGTAAAGGCGGAAACACGTTAAATCTAATGAAACATTCGAGGGCAGACGGAATAAAGTTAAAAGCAGATGGAGGCACCGTGTTTAACAGCTTGTGGACAACAGCTGGCACTATCAGTGTGGACGACCCCAATCCCAGTCACACCAACTGTAGCAAAAAGGAGTCACTGATTATGATGACGTCAGCAGACTTTCCGCAGGTTAGTAGTAGGATAATGTAATGTTAATAGCAAAATGCAAATCTTGCATTCATGCTAACAAATAGTCAAACGATTTGTAAAAAACTAATGTAACACAGATTCTGTTTATAATTATGGCTTTCCAGCTAGTACTAGTAGCACTACAACAGTGACCCCATTTACCATTGTAAAGAAGGCTATACATGTCCTGTGCAGAGCAATAAGTCAGGAAAGGAGTCGTATTTTGACAGAAAAGGCAAATATGGTGAAATTTCTGCAAAAGAATTGCTAAAATTTGAAGCTTACATATTCATATATACTTTAAACTTTTAATATATTGTTAAATTTTAAGCATAAAATTTTTTGTTCAATAAAAATTCATTCTTGAGTCATCCACTATAATTTTTTGGCTTAAAAGTATCGGTTCAGGCACCGTTTTGGCACCGGTACCGTTTTCAAAGTATCGATTTGGCACCGGTATCGAAAAAAACCCAATCGATACCCAACCCTAGTGCGATCGCAACGCGAGGGAACCCGGATGCGAATCTGATCACGTGTGCCGGCATAAAGCCGGAACCGGCGAGGTAGCCGGCACGGAGAGATGATGACAGCACGCTGTGTGTTTATGGAAGCTGAGCGACTGCTTGTGGATTATACGTCAATAATTTCATTCAGTACCCAGCTCATTCCGTTTCTCGATCTCCCGGACCTACCATCGTTATCTGGTGAGATCGAGCCATCTCTCCAAATCACCTTTTTCATACCCTTTGCCATAGATCAGACACTGGACTACCATACACACACACACACACACTCCCGCATACATCACACACACTCTATATATTTGTATATATACAAATATATATACAAATCTGCTCTCCTCCCCACTCTCTTCTTCTTCTCTTCATGCTCGTCCATCCATCTGCGTGGAGTTTCCAGCCTCCTGTGACGCGTCAGAGACAGCTGAGGTGAGGAACTTCATCGAGCAAGTAGAGAAGTACCTGGAGATCAGACCCCTGACCCGACCAGAGCTGCTGGGAACCCTCGGCTCGGTTCTACGAGGGCCTGCTCTGAGTTGGTGAAAGGCGTAGAAGGGCAAGGTGAAGGACTGGCAGTCATTTAAATAGGCATTCATGGAGGCTTTTATACTGGACGACGACCTCGACGAAGAGGAAGACAACCTGAGGTCTCCGGTACAGCAGCCAGGGCAACGCCTGGGAGACTTCGCCGATGACCACCCCGCCCTCTGTCTCATGGGGAACCCTGATAACTCCGAGGAAGAACTCGTGGGGCGAACCCGGGAGAATATCAACACGAGAGTGGACGGATGTTTATGAGGAGCGGCGAGCACCATGGAACAACAGGTGGAGAGAGGGTCTACGGGGAGAGAAAGACAGCGAGGACCGCTCTATTCCAGGTCCAGATGCCATACCCCGAGCACCCCCGCCGCGGAAGGGAGCTGACACCCCACGTCTACCCACCACATCCACTAAAGAGGCCTCCGACTTCCTGAGCGACCTGTGCGAGATCATCAAAGCCCAACAGAAGGACCCTACTATTTTAAAGCTGCTCTCCAACGATCATTCAAGATCAGAGGGACTCTTTAGAACGTCATCAGGGCATGCTATATCGCCGGGTACCAGTAAGGAAAGGAGAGAAATTTCAGCTAGTAGTCCCCCAGTCGCTAATCAACAACTTTCTAAGTTACTATCACGACAATCCACTGGGAGGACACTTGGGACAACTGAAGACCCTGCTGAGGTTGCTAGAGGTGGCGTGGTGGCCGACTGTGCGGAAACACGTCTGGCACTACACAAAATCTTGCAGCGTTTCTCAACGACACAAGACACGACATTCATCATCACCCCGACAAAGACTTATCACGGAGGAGGGCAAACTAAGAGCAGAACAACGGAAATCCAGACATGCCAGTTATCACAATACCCGGACGAAAGCAGCGCACTTTCATCCGGGAGAACTGGTTTGGGTCAAAACTCGACCTCTCTCCTCCACAGCAAAGAGATGTTCTGCGCAGCTAGCGCCCAAGTGGCAGGGTCCAGCAGAAATACAAAGAGGTAAAGGACCAATTAAATACACATGGTCTTGGGGCAACCCACAAAAAGCCAATATGTACAGTGTGGCTAATTTAAAGCGCTGGTTCTCCTCAGACGCCGGAAGCTTGTAGCGTGGCCACACAAAGGGACATTTTTATAACAGGAGAAGAATGAAAGAGCTAATGCTGCTCACCTGTACCATAGATGTTCCCTTGGCATTTGCATTTTACGTCCCATGGACAGTGGTTTGGTCACCGGGCAAGTTCCCACGCGCAAGCGCGATCGCAACGCGACGGAACCCGGATGTGAATTTGATCACGTGTGCCAGCATAAAGCCGGAACCGGCGAGGTAGCCGGCACGGAGAGATGATGACAGCGCCCTGTGTGTTTATGGAAGCTGAGCGACTGCTTGTGGATTATACGTCCATAATTTCATTCAGTACCCAGCTCATTCTGTTTCTCGACCGTTATCTGGTGAGATCGAGCCATCTCTCCAAATCACCTTTTTCATACCCTTTGCCATAGATCAGACACTGGACTACCATACACACACTCACACTCCCGCATACATCACACACACACTCTATATATTTGTATATATTGGTTTTGGTGCACCTTGTTTGTTTATTTATCTGTTTGTCTTTGTATAATACACTTGGTTTAATTTAATATCATTGTTTTGTGTCGCGTCGTGTATTGTCCTGCCGCGGTTGCGCAATATCGGAAGTGTGGTTTTCAAGCCCCTATTTAGATTCCCGAATCCGTATTTTTGTAACTAGTGATTTAATACCAATCCAAGCGTTATATATATATATATATATATATATATATATATATATATATATATATATATATATACACACACACACATATATAGTGTGTGTGTGTATGTATATAGACTAAACTAAAGCGTTTATATTGCAGACATTTTTTTTTGTTCTTCTAAGCATAAAACATTTACCAGTAAAATACCATACAGTGAGGTGAAAAAATGTTTGCCCCTTACTGATTTCTTATTTTTTTGCATGTTTGTCACACTTTAATGTTTCAGATCATCAAACCAATTTAAATATTAGTCAAAGATAACAAATAAACATGCAAAAAAATAAGAAATCAGTAAGGGGCAAATACTTTTTCACATCACTGTGTATGTGAATGGCTCAGAGAATTTAAGTGACCAAGAAATGTATTTCATTTATCTTGCATTATCTTTGAATGTTATAACAATCTAACCTTTTTAGTGATCTGTTGAAAGAAGGTGATTTTCTTCTGCAGTTTCTCAGAGCTCTGGCATGTGTGCAAGTTAGTGATGGCAAGTAATTTTTAGTGAATCAGTTCTTTGAATCTCATTCGTCAAAATGAACAAAACTTTTTTTTTTAAGTTTAGTTTATTTCATTCGTTTGATCAGAAAAAAAATAATAATTGCATTTTCTATAAAAAAAGACCCCCAATACGTCTATATACACATTTTTTTGCTATAGTTCCAGTAATGAAAAATATTGCAATGCAGCTAAGGACATATTATAATAAACAGAATGAGTAGCTCACCTCTTGTATCTTCCAATATGAGTCGTTTATTCTTTTGCATCTATTGCATTGCTTTGTTACGTGACTATGGGAGTCACTTAACAAAGGAACGAACGACTCAGGACCGAAAAGACTCAAAGGTAACTACTCATTTCTGTTTCCGGTGTATAACATACGGAGGTTTTGCAATGCTTTGTGCATGCACGCCCAATAGAAAATGAACGAATCACTCTCCGAGACTACTCGTTCATCTGAGTCATGTTAAAGATTCGTTCAAAAAGAACTAATCATTTATGAACGACCCATCACAAGTGCAAGTGTGCTGGATAAAGGCAATTGAGTGTGATGGCTGTGATACAAGGCGCTTTATTTTAATGATGTCAATTCAGGTCACAGCTACAGGGATGAACAGAATCTCCTTTCCTGTCACTGCACACTGCAGTCTTCTGATGCTGCATGCTAGTCTGTGACAGCCTCAACCATATATCAAAGCAGTATTCACTTTCCTGAGGCAGTGTCATAGAGATTCCAACAGAGACTGAGAACAAGCTGGTTTGTGCAGAGCAGTTTACTTTTTAGTTTGGATGGATGAATGGTTCGTGCTTTCTGTTTGACTTTGATGTTAATGCGGAAGTAAATGTAGAGAGGACAGGAAGTGATGAGCGCTAGACGCGCTCTTTATGAGGTTAGTTTGGTTTATTGCACTTTCACAAGCTGCTGCAACTGATTTCCTTGGAATTTTCATATGAGACCAGCTTCCAAGCTGTGGAGTAAATCGCGTGCTTTGATTGAAAATCAAATGTTCCCCATGTCATCTCTGCCATTTCTTGCATGCTTTTAAGGTGTTTCTTCTTGTCAATAAGTTGTCTTTGTGCCACACTTTACAATCAAAATATGAAGATGTGGCAGCATCTGGAAGCTCTCTACGTTTTCTCGGGTAGAGTTTTTTTTTTTTTTCATGGATTTTCATGGAAATCCATAGTGCCTTTCCCCTGAAAAAAAACAAAACACCATACTGTCTGTCTTTGAATGAAATATTGCAATTTTTTGACGTTTGTGTAAAATTGCTAAACATCGCTGAAAATTGTAGAAATGTTTGAAAAAATAATTGAGTCTTTTTGTTCTTAGTTTTCTAGTTATTCTTGCTAAGTTGCTGGTTATTGTTTCTTTACATATATACAGCATATCTTCTCCAGTGTTCTTTTCTTCTATGTGGTTCTTTTCACTTTTTCCTGTGGTTTTCACCACTTACTGAACAACACTTTCATCACTTCTTTTCCTTTTGTTTTCCTTCATACCAAACCAGATGTCACACACACCTTTTTTTATTATTATTTTTCTGTTGAGCCATACATTGTTTGATTTCAAGCATGAAACTGACAATATGTATTAATGCTTTTAATTTTTATTTGTTGCACAAATTGTGGAGGGTGAATACTAAGGGCAGAAATTTGAAGCCATGCACTGCATCGTTTCACACTTGCTGCTCATGCTGAGCCACAAAGCAGCATAATGCAGTAAGAGCACATGTAGGGATGAGCTTTAGGTTCACAGGACAGGGTGAATCTACCAAATAAAAAAAAAACAAGCCCCTGTCCTGCTTGTAAAACTTCTGCTAAAAGGCAATGATACAGTGAAACCTCGGATAGCGAGTAACGTGGTTCGCGAGTGTTCCGCAAGACGAGCAATTGTTTTTAATGAATTTTGACCTGGAAAACGAACAAGTCTTGGTTTACGAATACCGAATATCATGTATCACGCATGCGCTTCTTGTTTTGACGCCGAGCTTCACGTGATCACAACTGAGCCAACGTTTATTTCTCCCTTCCGAATTCAAATTCAAATTTTATTTGTCACATACACAGTCATACACAGTACGAAATGCAGTGAAATGCTTATACGACCGCCAGTGACCTTAAGAAATAAAATAAAAACTTGTACGTAAGGAATAAATATGAATAAAGAAATACTAACGAAAATAAATGTAACTATTAAAATAAACTGTACAAATAAGAGCATGATAAAAAATATTACAAAATATAGAAATGTATGAAAATGGCAGTGGTTGTGCAAATATGCATAAAAAGTGACTTATTAAAGTGTCTTGTGCAATGGTCCAGATATATAAATATGTAGTGCGAGTGTATATGAATGTGTCCATGATTGTCCAGTCAATTTTGGGAGTTTAAAAAGATATTAATCCTGTGTGGTGGTGTGATTGAGAGACCTTATCGCCTGCGGGAAGAAGCTCCTCCTCAGTCTCTCCGTGTTGGAATTTAGGGAGCGGAATCGCTTCCCAGACCGCAACAGAGAAAACAGTCCATTGTTGGGGTGGCTGAGGTCCTTCACGATCTTCCTGGCTTTGGTCCAGCACCACTGGCTGTAGATCGAGTGCAGGTCAGGGAGCTGGTGCGGATGATGTGCTCAGCTGATCGCACCACCCTCTGTATAGCTCGTCTGTCCTGCATGGTGCTGTTTCCAAACCAGGTCGTGATGTTACCCATCAGGATGCTCTCTGATACAAACGCTGTCGGGCCTTTTTCACCATGGTGATGATGTGACAGAACCATGACAGGTCCTGCGTGATGTGAACACTGAGGTATCTGAAGCTGTCCACTCTCTCCACTGGGCTCTTGTTGATGATGGGGGTCTGGTAGTTCCTCTCCTGCTTTGTACTGAAGTCCACTATCAGCTCCTTTGTCTTGCTGACGTTCAGGAGGAGATTGTTCCTCTGGCACCAGTTCTCCAGATTTCCAATCTCCTCTAGATAGGCTGACTCATCGTTGTTCGTGATCAGGCCCACCACGACAGTGTCGTCAGCAAACCTGATGATGGCGGTGGAGTTGGTAGTGGCCACGCAGTCGTGGGTGTACAAGGAGTACAGCAGGGGGCTCAAAACACAACCCTGGGGGGCTCCAGTGCTGAGAGTGAGTGAGGCTGAGACATGTCCGCCCATCATTACTGCCTGTGGTCTGCCAGTCAGGAAGTTGGATATCCACAGACACATAGATGAGCTGAGTCCCAGGTGCTCCAGCTTCGTGGTGAGTGTGGAGGGAATTATGGTATTAAATGCAGAGCTGTAGTCGATGAAGAGCATTTTCACATAATTCACTTTCCTAGTGTCCAGGTGAGTGAGTGATGTGTGGAGGAGATGAGCGATTGCATCGTCTGTGGAGCGGTTCTGACGGTATGCAAACTGCACAGGGTCCAGTGTGTCGGGTAGTGAAGAAATGATGAAGTCTCTGACCAGGCGTTCAAAGCACTTCATCACTACTGAGGTGAGGGCTACAGGGCGATAGTCATTGAGGGAAGCAGGATGTGATTTCTTTGAAGCATGTGGGGATGCCAGCGTTTCCGGTGCTGGCAGTGTCTTCCTGTCTGCAGTGGAATTGTGGGTAATCGTCTCCCCTGCTGGGTCTTGGTGTGCGTCTCTCTTACTGGTATAATCAACATCCATGCACACGTGTACTGTTTACTACAACACTGTGACCACGTGTGTACACGTAAAACATACAGTGGTGTGAAAAACTATTTGCCCCCCTCCTGATTTCTTATACTTTTGCATGTTTGTCACACAAAATGTTTCTGATCATCAAACACATTTAACTATTAGTCAAAGATAACACAAGTAAACACAAAATGCAGTTTTTAAATGAGGGGTTTTATTATTTAGGGAGAAAAAACATCCAAACCTACATGGCCCTGTGTGAAAAAGTAATTGCCCCCTGAACCTAATAACTGGTTGGGCCACCCTTAGCAGCAATAACTGCAATCAAGCGTTTGCGATAACTTGCAACGAGTCTTTTACAGCGCTCTGGAGGAATTTTGGCCCACTCATCTTTGCAGAATTGTTGTAATTCAGCTTAATTTGAGGGTTTTCTAGCATGAACCGCCTTTTTAAGGTCATGCCACAACATCTCAATAGGATTCAGGTCAGGACTTTGACTAGGCCACTCCAAAGTCTTCATTTTGTTTTTCTTCAGCCATTCAGAGGTGGATTTGCTGGTGTGTTTTGGGTCATTGTCCTGCTGCAGCACCCAAGATCGCTTCAGCTTGAGTTGACGAACAGATAGCCGGACATTCTTCTTCAGGATTTTTTGGTAGACAGTAGAATTCATGGTTCCATCTATCACAGCAAGCCTTCCAGGTCCTGAAGCAGCAAAACAACCCCAGACCATCACACTACCACCACCATATTTTACTGTTGGTATGATGTTCTTTTTCTGAAATGCTGTGTTACTTTTACGCCAGATGTAACGGGACACGCACCTTCCAAAAAGTTCAACTTTTGTCTCGTCTGTCCACAAGGTATTTTCCCAAAAGTCTTGGCAATCATTGAGATGTTTTATAACAAAATTGAGACGAGTTAATGTTCTTTTTGCTTAAAAGTGGTTTGCGCCTTGGAAATCTGCCATGCAGGCCGTTTTTGCCCAGTCTCTTTCTTATGGTGGAGTCGTGAACACTGACCTTAATTGAGGCAAGTGAGGCCTGCAGTTCTTTAGATGTTGTCCTGGGGTCTTTTGTGGCCTCTCGGATGAGTTGTCTCTGCGCTCTTGGGGTAATTTTGGTCGGCCGGCCACTCCTGGGAAGGTTCACCACTGTTCCATGTTTTTGCCATTTGTGGATAATGGCTCTCACTGTGGCTCGCTGGAGTCCCAAAGCTTTAGAAATGGCTTTATAACCTTTACCAGACTGATAGATCTCAATTACTTTTATTCTCATTTGTTCCTGAATTTCTTTGGATCTTGGCATGATGTCTAGCTTTTGAGGTGCTTTTGGTCTACTTCTCTGTGTCAGGTAGCTCCTATTTAAGTGATTTCTTGATTGAAACAGGTGTGGCAGTAATCAGGCCTGGGGGTGACTACAGAAATTGAACTCAGGTGTAATAAACCACAGTTAAGTTATTTTTTAACAAGGGGGGCAATCACTTTTTCACACAGGGCCATATAGATTTCCAGATTTTTTTCTCCCTTAATAACGTAAACCTTCATTTAAAAACTGCATTTTGTGTTCAATTATGTTATCTTTGACTAATAGTTAACGGTTTTTGATGAGCGGAAACATTTAAGTGTGACAAACATGCAAAAGAATAAGAAATCCGGAAGGGGGCAAATAGTTTTTCACACCACTGTATTTTATTTTGTGTCTGTGTGTACAGCACGCGTGTAAAGCAAAAGCAAGTCTCATTCGAGAGGTTAAAAATCTATTTTCTCTCTCTGCTTTTTGTCTGTGTGCGCGCACGTCATTGGACAGCATGCCCCCACACACACGGACACCTCCTCCTTTCGCCTACACACACACACACTCTTTCTCTCTGCTCTACACAGAAACACTGCTCTGTCACGATTCTTTTCAAAGGTAAAGTGCAGGTTAATTTGTTTTCCACTTCCGGAAGGAATTATGCTTGTAATCCAAGGTTCCACTGTAATTTCAATATATCTCAGAGTAGTATCTCTTTGTGAACTTTAAATAGGTCAGAAATCATGGTCTAAAATTTGTACTTGGTCATGAAGCAAACACACATTGGTGTATGATGCCCTTCAGTGGGGTATTAGTTTTGTTCCTTTAGACTTCTGTCACATGAGTGATAACCATGAGTGATCTGGTTGAGCTTGACTTTACTTCATGGTGTTTCTATCAGAGGCAGCAGCAGTGAGCTGCTTCTTACAAGTGAAACACACTGAGCAACTCGGCCCAGGATCAATGACCGAACTCTTGACACTTTATTGTCGAACCTAATGAAAATTTTGGTGTAAAAAATAAATCTATCTAGATGAGTAAAAATGGTGTTCGGATGCTGCCGTTTTGTGTTAGGCTGGGTTAGTGCTTCCTTTTATGCTCATCTCATCTAATAACATGATACCAGGAAGCACCAGGGCTTCTGCAGCATCTATGTGTCTCGCACGTTTTGTGTCCGTTATCTCTCAAACCAGCATTTACATTTCACTGACTTGCCTAGAGAGGATATTTGGGAGACCCCACCCCCTTCACCAAATGTGTTCTATTCATGTATATTATTTGATTATGGAAAAATGAAGTACAAGAAAAAGCATATATTTGATTTGATTACACTGCCAAGGAAAGTCTTCCACACTCGATCACATTTTGATGTTGCAGCTGCAAATTTGATATCCAGCACTATGTCTAGATCCAACACACATTGATAAAAACATGTCTTTATGACTTGCTGTAATATGACTAGTAGAAGGGTACATATAACTGCTTGCATAGTAACATAGTATAGTATAAACAGCTGAAATAATTAAATTGTAGGAAAAAGATGGACAAGATGGCGCCGGTGAGGTCGGCTGCCGTCACGACTGCTCCGACCACCTTTTCTTTGTTTTTGTTTTTTAAGTTAGTTTTCAGTGTTTTAAAATCGGCAAAATCACCACCATTGAGTACATTAGGTATGATAGAGACACTCTTGTTTCTATTGGTATACAATGTACTCACAATTCGACGGTTTTAACTCCGGATCCGAGCTGGCCGAGTGAGATCCCGAGGGAGAACAATGAACGCGACGTGAAGCGATGGACCCGAGGGAAACGAGCTGGCGTGAGGAACCGGCTCCGAGCCCGTGCACACCGCACACCTCTGCCTAGCATCCTGCTCGCCAACGTCCAGTCACTGGAGAACAAACTGGATGAACTCAGGGCCAGGATAAAGTTCCAGAGAGACATTCGGGACTGCAATCTCCTCTGCTTCACCGAGACATGGCTGAACCCAGCGGTGCCAGACCACGCCATACAGCCGGCCGAGTTCTTCCCGGTTCACCGCATGGACAGGACGCGGGACTCGGGGAAGTCAAGGGGAGGCGGCGTGTGCTTAATGGTGAACAACAGCTGGTGCAACAGCGCGAGCGTTGTTCCTCTTACACGCTCCTGCACACCAAACCTGGAACTACTGTCCATCATGTGTCGTCCATTTTATCTTCCACGGGAGTTCACATCGGTCATAATCAGCGCCGTTTACATGCCTCCACAAGCGGACACTGAAACTGCCTTATGCGAGCTGCATGAGGCGCTCACACAGCACCAGACACAACACCGGGACGCTGCGCTCATTGTGGCGGGGGATTTTAATAGTGCCAACCTCAAACGCGCAGCGCCGAACTTTTATCAGCACATCACCTGCCCCACCAGGGGCGAAAGGACACTGGACCATTGTTATACCACGGTCAAAGACGGTTACAAGGCACAATCTCGTCCAGCGTTTGGTAAATCCGACCACGCCGCCATTTTCCTCATGCCAAAATATAAACAAAGGCTGAAACAGGAAGTTCCGGTCCTGAGGGAGGTCGCGCGCTGGACGGACCAATCGGTGGCCGCGTTACAGGACGCACTCGATGACGCAGACTGGGACATGTTTAGAAACAGCTCCGATGATGACGTCAGCGTGTTTACGGAAGCGGTTGTGGGATTTATTGAAAAGCTGGCAGACGATACGGTAGAGAAAAAGACTATCAGAACGTTTCCCAACCAGAAGCCGTGGGTGGATAAAACCATCCGCGACGCTCTGAGATCTCGCACAGCTGCCTACAACACGGGACTTGCATCGGGGGACATGGAACCGTACAAGGCTGCGTCATATAACGTCCGGAAGGCGGTGAAAGAGGCGAAGCAGCGCTACGGGAGAAAACTAGAGTCACAGCTTCAACAGAGTGACTCTAGGAGCCTGTGGCAGGGACTGAGAACAATAACGGACTACAAAGCACCAACATCCGGTATGACGAACGCGGACGCGACTCTGGCAGACGAGCTGAACACATTTTACGCTCGCTTCGAGGCTGCAGCTAAAGACGCTAGCAATGCTAATGCTAACGGCGCTAATGCTAACGGCGCTAATGCTAGCGGCGCTAACGGCTGCAGACAGGAAGACACAGTCAGCACCGGGAACACGCTCATCATCTCCGAGCACGACGTGAGGAGAGCCTTCAAGAGAGTGAACACCAGGAAAGCAGCAGGACCAGACGGCATCTTGGGTCGTATTCTCAGAGCCTGCGCAGACCAGCTAGCACCTGTGTTCACTGAGATATTCAACATCTCTTTATCTCAGTCGGTGATCCCCACATGCTTCAAAGAGTCCATTATTGTTCCTGTTCCAAAGAAACCACATCCTGCTTCTCTCAATGACTATCGCCCTGTAGCTCTCACCTCAGTAGTGATGAAGTGCTTTGAACGCCTTATCAGAGACTTCATCATTTCTTCACTACCCGACACACTGGACCCACTACAGTTTGCATACCGTCAGAACCGCTCCACAGACGATGCAATCTCTCATCTCCTCCACACATCACTCACTCACCTGGACACTAGGAAAGGGAATTATGTTAAAATGCTCTTCATCGACTACAGCTCTGCTTTTAACACAATAATTCCTTCCACACTCACCACCAAGCTGGAGCACCTGGGACTGAGCTCATCTATATGTCAGTGGATCTCCAATTTTCTGACTGGCAGACCACAGGCAGTAAGGATGGGCGGACATGTCTCAGCTACACTCACTCTCAGTACTGGAGCCCCCCAGGGTTGTGTTCTGAGCCCCCTGCTGTACTCTTTGTACACCCACGACTGCGTGGCCACTACCAACTCCACCTCCATCATCAAGTTTGCTGACGACACCGTCGTGGTCGGACTGATCACCAACAATGATGAGTCGGACTACCTAGAGGAGATTGGAAATCTGGAGAACTGGTGCCAGAGGAACAATCTCCTCCTGAACGTCAGTAAGACAAAGGAGCTGATAGTGGACTTTAGTACAAAGCAGGAGAGGAACTACCAGACCCCCGTCATCAACAAGAGCCCAGTGGAGAGAGTGGACAGCTTCAGATACCTCGGTGTTCACATCACGCAGGACCTATCATGGTCCTGTCACATCAACACCGTGGTGAAAAAAGCCCGGCAGCGTCTCTACCACCTCAGACGCTTGAGAGACTTTAGACTGCCCTCCAAGGTGCTCAGGAACTTCTACTCCTGCACCATAGAGAGCATCCTGACGGGAAACATCACGACCTGGTTCGGGAACAGCACCATGCAGGACAGACGAGCTCTACAGAGGGTGGTGCGATCAGCCGAACGCATCATCCGCACTGAGCTCCCTGACCTGCACTCCATCTACAGCAAGCGGTGCTGGACTAAGGCCAGGAAGATCATGAAGGACCTCAGTCACCCCAGTAATGGACTGTTCTCTTTGTTGCGGTCTGGGAAGAGATTCCGCTCCCTAAAGGCCAACACAGAGAGACTGAGGAGGAGCTTCTTCCCGCAGGCGATAAGGTCTCTCAATCACACCTCCACACAGGACTAATAACATCTTTTAAGCTCACAACACTGACTGGACAATCATGGACACATTCATACACACTTGCACTAAATACTCATACATCTGGACAATTGCACATGTCACCTTTCATGCATATTTGCACAACCATTGACACTTTAATACCATATTTCTATATTTTTGCAATATTTTATTATGCCCTTATGCACAGTTAACTTTACAAATTTTACTAGTTAAAATTATTTCTTTAGTATTTCCTTTTTATTGATTATTTATTTTACGTACAAGATTTTATTTTCTTATTTTCTTTTTTTTTTTAAGGTCACTGGCGGTCGTATAAAAGCATTTCACTGCATATTATACTGTGTATGATTGTGTATGTGACTAATAAAATTTGAATTTGAAATTTGATTTGAAAAAGAAAATTGTAAATAGCAAACAAAACTGGAATAACAATTTTACTTAGTTGTAAGATTTCTGTTTCATTTTAAGCTGAAGGTATAGGATTGTTTAATGAATATTGCAAAATGAAATAAAATGGCCAAAGTGTGCCATTGGCGCTTATGTGGAATTTCCTTTGGGATCAGTAAAGTGCCTCTCTGTCTATTGGGTTAAATGCTGAGCCATTTTCCCATTATTGGGTTTGATCAGTTGGTGGGAAGCTGTTGCAGTTCAGCAGCCTGTCCACTATTAAAGTCAGATTCGTTATAATATTCATAGACCTTTCATACAGATGTTTTGCCTTCCCTTATTAAAATTTTCTGTCTCCAGATGGTTAATTCTGATCTTTTTATCTTCCTTTCTTTTACGATGTTTCAAATTGTGTAATTCACTTATAGTAAATGTTGCATCATGTCAAACAGAGAGTCATGCAGTTTTTCTTTTTTAACACCAGAAAATGTTTAAAAAATAAAATAAATTATAAATTATAGCTGTGAATGTTCCCTTCAGACATTATTATTCTCTGTTCTTTGTTGTCATTGAGTGGGTAATAACATAACCCCCCCCCTACTACAGATAAAAAATAAAAAAAAAACTTTAATAGAATCAGCCTGCCAGTCACAACGAACTAATTATTCTTCTTTGTCCCCCCCCAGAAATAGAGCAATAGCTGATTACCTTCGTTCCAACGGCTATGAAGAGGCGTATTCAGTTTTCAAGAAGGAGGCGGAATTAGACATGGTGAGTGGGGGGGGGGTGTACCTTTTCAATTTCTCCATATTCAAACCAAGGACTGAACAATGTTGCTTAATTTCACATAAACCTTGCTTAATTAATCCAAGATGAAAATCTGCTGAATGCAGAGAGATTTCCAGAGTATTTAGATTTCCACATTTTGTGCATCAAGAGACGAGTGATGGAGGCACAAACTTGAGTTGCCAGGAGAAGGTTTTTATTTATTTATTTATTTTTATAAATACTCAAAATTCAGGGACAAACTGACCATTTTGATTCATACGCATTCACATTCCATACAAACTTAAATAATTCTTTTGATTGTGTAAAGCTGCTTTGAGGCAATGTCAATTGCTAAAAGCGCTATACAAATAAAATTGAATTGAAAATTCAGAGGTTCCCTACAAGGAAAACGGAACTCCCTAGCCAGTGATGTTTATTTTGTGTGAGTGGTAGCTGTTTCAATCATATATCTTGTTTATAGAGGAACCACAATAAATAATTGATTTCATTGATCGAGAGACGAGCACCATATCGGATGAGCTTGCAGCTGCTGGTTGCACAGGGCTAAGAGCTCTTATAAATTAGCCAGTGTTCTGATAAGAGTCTGTCAGCTCTTAATAGCCTTAGATATTGGTTTACTTTGCCTTCAGGTGGTATTCTGAGGAGTAATTTTGCAAAAGACTAAATCCTTAAAAGACAAATAATATGCTGCCATTTGGTGCTGAGAGATGACTTTTCACTCTTCCCCATCTCTCTTTTCCATATCCTAGCTGTTTAATTATAAAAGGCAAGTTAATGCATGCAGCATTAACTGCTTTTATATGCTGGCTTTACGTTAGTCCTATGTGCTGTGTGATCAGGCCATGTCCATTGACTGTGTATAGACTATATAAACAAAAATATATTCTGTTCAAATACCATAAAATTAATGAGGACATTTGTTGCATTATAAAATAATTAATATTTTCTATGTAAAATTATAATATTATTGATTTAATACAAGACACATATAATTAGGGCTGGGCGATATGGCAAAAAGGTAATCTCTATAATTTTTCGCCATAATGAATGATAACGATATATATTTCGATACAAGCTGTTAATGCTGCCAGTTTTAAAAGAGTATCCCAACAATGACTGAAGCCACAAAAATTAAAGAGTTAATTAAATTACATTTTAAAGTATAGTTTAGTAACAAAAACAGATGAGAGATTTGGCCTATACTATACTATACTGTACTATAGGCACATGCTCAGAATCTTTACAAGGCAAAGATTTTTATGAAAAAAATACTTGTTTGTGATAATAAAAAGTATCTTGTGATGATAAATTACAATGTTTTGAGATTTTTAAACAATAATGAGAAACAACATTTAGACCACACACACTAGGGCTGTCTTTTTATCCCACAATTCAGAGTTAAATAAAGGCTATTTCACACGGCCCCAATAAACTGACATAATGGCTTAAGCATGCAATAACAACAAAAATGGAATGAATTTCTCATAATTATCATGTTATTTATGTAGGACAGATGCATTACCCACTTTTTTAATGCCCTGTAACATGCTTTATATATATATATATATATAAAATGCATTAGTGGTGGGCGATATAACCAAAATCTTCTATCACGGTAGAAGCAATTTTCTACCTCGATAACGATGAAATAAAAATTCAAACACAAAGAAACTGTTTTACATAATGTAGTTTTATTTAAACTGGGAATTGCTGAGGTTTGCCGCATTTTTTACTTTGGCCATATTCGATTGGATGTGTAACAAACCTAATTTGATTTTGTTATATTGTCCTAATGTTAGATGCACAGGCGCTCGTGAGGTGCATATGTGTTTGAGTTTTTTTTTTTTTTATCCCCTCGGGGCTTGCCGTAGAAGGGCCAAAGGCGCATGCGCACTTCCTGCTCTAGAGTGTCGTGTGTGTTGGAGTTTCAGTTTGTTTTTGTGAATAAAGGAGAATAAACAGTTGATAAGGATTTTGTGTCCCCTCATTTTTATTGTTTTTACACCCGATTGAACCAAATATCTGCGCGGCCCAGTGGACAGCGCAGCATGACTATCTGGATAGCGCAGAGATGATCTGGTTTATTCGCGCAGCCCGGTGGATCGCGCAGCACGGATTAACTTGAGCAGCGCCACACGAATCACAAACCTGCGCGACCCACTGTTTATTTAAAAACAATTTATTTAAAATGTCAGGACTGTTTAATATTGTTTCCGCCTTGCCATGCCTGGTTTGTACATGCGCATCCCAGCGGGGTAAAATTTATTTTGATGGTCGGCGCGGTCTATTTCTATCAGCGTCGCGCAGGTTTGTGATTCGAGCAGCGCTGCTCATGTTGGATATTTGTTCTGCCCACGCCGGCTCAATCGAGTGCCACGGTTTCGTCCCATTTTAGATGTGTTTGGCTTCCCATAGAAGTGAATGTGTATTGCGTGGTTACGTAACGTGTAACGTGATCTCAACCGCGATTAAGACAATAGACCAAAATCTCTACCGGTTGACAAATTTCTACCGGTTAACCGTGTATACCGCCCACCCCAAATATGCATATTTATTAAATAGCGTCAAGCAGGTCTAGATTATTTATTTATTTATTTATTTATTTATATCTGCCTTTACAGCGCACAACCACACGCAATTTGGTGTTTCCTTAAATGCTGTGAAATTGTAGGATATGTTATAACTCCTCATAAGCTGTTTTAGCACTGATAACTTTAACTTTAGTAGATGCTTAACTTACCAATGGCTAGATGCAGCTATCAATCTGGGTCAGGACAATTTCACTTTTACTATATAGTTGGGTACCTGCTGTGTATTGTATAGTTTATATTTGCCTGGCCAGAATGGTTTAAGCTACCAAAATAAAGTTTTATTGATCACGTTGACGAAAGCTGCGCAGTTTAACACTCCCGTTAGTAACGAGGCGAATAAGGAACTAACTTCAGCCGCAGAATGAGACGTTGCGCAATAAGAAGCCAAATGAATCGGAAGCTGTGAATAAGGAGCTAACTTCAGCCTCGTGTGCTTAGGGGCATCATATCTTTCGTTAGAAACGGCCCTGGTTATATCCTTGCTGCTTTTGGAACACCTTTCATAAGGTGTAATGGCCACGAAAGACGACACGATCGATTTCTGCTTTGGTACAGCCCCACTGCTAGCCCTGCTAGTTGACGGAGTAGCATCGGCCCGCATTTTCATGCTTTCAGTGTGGTCGTGTGGGTGATGCGTTCATATAACGGAATTCGTGCTACCTTGTTTGTCGACAATTTCAACATCTGTGGACAATAACTCGGTTAGATTCACTTTCGTCGCTGCTTCCACTCATTTTTTTTGTCGTCCTGGTGTTTGCTTCGCAAAGTGCGGTAGGAAATTAACTTTGACGTGCACGGCACGCGCAAGCTGCATGCTGATTGGCTGTTGTCGTATTGTTCTGCTGTATGATTGGCTCTTAGATTAATCCATATTGAGCAAAAAATGTCTAGAGCTTATCGTTATTAAAATCAAATAAATCGCGATTCGATATGATATTGTTTATCGGCCCAGCCCTACATGTAATACATATTTTATACGTAATAATACATGTGATAAAATAAAATGCATACAATGTAACCTTGGATTGCGAGTAACTTGGTTTGCGAGCATTCCGCAAGACAAGCAAAAAAATTTCATACATTTTGTAGACAAGTCGTGGTTTACGAGTACCAGTATCATGCATGCGCTTCTTGTTTTGATACATGCGCTTCTTGCGTCACGTGATCACAACCATGCCAGTGCCCCCCCCCTCGCTGCAGAATTGTGGGTAATCATCTCTCCTGCTTGGTCTTAATGCACGTCTCACTCGTATAATCAGCATCCGTACTGTTTTCTATAACACTGTAACCACGTGTGTGCGCGTAAAGTATCTTTTATTTTGTGTGTAAAATGCATCCTTTTACTGTTATAATAAACTTTACACGCGCCTGTGTAAAGCAAAAGCAAGTGTCATTAGAGAGATTAAAGATCGATTTTCTCTCCCTCTCAGCCTGCACTGTTTGTGTGTGCGCCTCATTAGACACTGTGCTTCTCCATCCCCCCCCCCCCCCTTGCCTTCACACACGCGCGCGCACACACACACACACACACACACACACACACACACACACACACACACACACACACACACAATCTCTACCGGAAACAAGGCTCTGTAGGAGTCTTTTCAAAGGTAACGTGCAGGTTAATTTGTTTTATTTTTACTTTACAGCAGTGATGCCATTAGTGTGCGCGCACTCGAGTGTCAGATGTTCATTTTTAATTTTCCCAATAAAACATTGTTTCCACTAGCGTGTGTGAAAGTATTCCTCCCCCCTCTCAAATAAGAGAGGAGGAAGGATTATTGTCAGACGAGTGAACGTGACCCATTGGATTAATTGCTAATTTTTTTAACTTGCAGATTAATCTTACATTTTTCAATCATTTTTAAAGAGTGATTCTGCCGATATAGATTTTTGAGTAATAAATTAGACAGAGCAAAAGAACACGAAAACCTTCCCGCCTCATTCAAATCGCATGTATGGGAGCATTTTAGTTTCTCCGTAAAATATAATGACGGACGAAGGGACAAAATGGTTAGTGGAAGCACTGTTGTGCGTGAGCGCCGCATGAACGTGCCAATACATCGAGCATGGCTGTGCATCTGAAGTGACATCACCCTGGTGTGCGGTTGGGATGCAAACCGCAACAACCATAACAAGCTCATCGCTGCATTTAAGCAGCCCTTTGCACCAGAATCAGAGTGGGTTAAAGCGATTCCCAAATCTATTGGCAGTTTATCGCAGCAAACATGAGGCCATACTCTGCTGTGGAAAACAATGGATTTAAAAACATGTTGAAAGTGCTTGAGCCACGCTGTGAAATCCCCATTTCAGAAAACAAAATCGTTGCGGGCTTATCAGATGCATCCTCTATTGTGGTCACCACAGATGGCTGGACATCAAGGTCTACAGAAAGCTGTGTAACTGTGAATGCTCACTACGTAGGTTATTTTTGTTAAAACCAAAAGTTGCTTGCTTTTTTGCTGATGACCCGATTCGTGACTCACAATCCGTGATATGATCCGAACCATGATTTTTGTGATCCGTTGCACCACTAGTAAACAATGTTGATGATTGATGAAATCACCAAGTCAGATTTGATAGTAGGGATCAGGTATACATTCTCACAGTACACACTACACTGTAATCTCAGTGAGCTGTTGTGATCCATATGAGATTTACATATGTGAAGGGATTAAGAGGAATTGACAGTTGCCTACTTAGAGATGGGTGTATATTTATGGTTAGGGTATATCCAGAGACCGTTTCTCTTATATGATTTGCAAAATGCATTACTCTGTTTGGATCTAATGTTTCCTGCTTGTTTTTGTCATTAGAATGAAGAATTGGATAAAAAGTATGCCGGTCTTTTGGAAAAGAAATGGACTTCAGTCATCAGATTACAAAAGAAGGTGTGTACATAGCTTGTATTAAACGAAGAAGAATATTCTATTGTATAAATTGTAGATGATGTTCAGTCAACACTTATTAAAACCGAACCATGACTGCTCCGACCACCTTTTCTTTGTTTTTGTTTTTTAAGTAAATTTTTAGCGCTTTAAAACCAGTCAAATTACCACCATTGAGTACATTAGGTATGATAGAGACACTCTTGTTTCTATTGGTGTACAACGTACTCACAATTCGACGTTTTAACTCCGGATCCGAGTTGGCTGAGTGAGATCCTGAGGGAGAACAATGGACGCGACGCGAAGCGGTCATAATCAATGCCGTTTATATTCCACCACAAGTGGACACGGACACTACCTTGTACGAGCTGCATGGGGCACTCGCACAACAAGAAACACAGCACCGGGACGCTGCGCTCATTGTGGCGGGGGACTTTAATAGTGTCAACATCATGCGCGCAGCACTGAACTTTAACCAGCACATCACCTGCCCCACCAGGGGCGAAAGGACACTGGACCATTGTTACACTCCGGTCAGGGACGGCTACAAGGCACAATCTCGTCCATCGTTCGGTAAATCCGACCACGCCGCCATCTTCCTCATTCCAAAATACAAACAAAGGCTGAAACAGGAAGTTCCGGTTCAGAGGGAGGTCGCTTCGAGGCTGCAGCTAAAGACGCTAGCGATGCTAATGCTAGCGGCGCTAACGGCTACAGTCAGGAAGACACTGCCAGCACCGCAAACGCGTTCATCACCGAGCATGACGTGAGGAGAGCCTTCAAGAGAGTGAACATCAGGAAAGCAGCAGGACCAGATGGCATCTCAGGCCGTATCCTCAGAGCCTGCGCAGACCAACTAGCACCTGTGTTTACTGAGATATTTAACATCTCTTTATCTCAGTCGGTGATCTCCACATGCTTCAAAGAGTCCATCATTGTTCCTGTTCTAAAGAAACCACATCCTGCTTCTCTCAATGACTATCGCCCTGTAGCCCTCACCTCAGTAGTGATGAAGTGCTTTGAACGCCTGGTCAGAGACTTCATCATCTCTTCACTATCGGGGACACACGACCCACTACAGTTCGCTAACCATCCAAAACGTTCCACAGACGATGCAATCTCTCATCTCCTCCACACATCACTTACTCACTTGGACACTAGGAGGGGGAATTATGTGAAAATGCTCTTCATTGACTACAGCTCTGCATTTAATACCATAATTCCTTCCACACTCACCACCAAGCTGGAGCACCTGGGACTCAGCTCATCTATGTGTCAGTGGATCTCCTACTTCCTAACTGGCAGACCACAGGCAGTAATGATGGGTGGACATGTCTCAGCCTCACTCACTCTCAGCACTGGAGCCCCCCAGGGTTGTGTTCTGAGCCCTCTGCTGTACTCCTTGTACACCTATGACTGCGTGGCCACTACCAACTACCACTATCATCAAGTTTGCTGACGACACTGTCGTGGTGGGCCTGATCACGAACAACGATGAGTCGGCCTACCTAGAGGAGATTGGAAATCTGGAGAAATGGTCCCAGAGGGACAACCTTCTCCTGAACGTCAGCAAGACAAAGGAGCTGATAGTGGACTTTTGTACAAAGCAGGAGAGGAACTACCGGAGCCCAGTGGAGAGAGTGGACAGCTTTCGATACCTCTGTGTTCACATCAACACCGTGGTGAAAAAGGCCCGGCAGCGTCTCTACCACCTAAGACGCTTGAGAGACTTCAGACTGCCTTCCAAGATGCTCAGGAATTTCTACTCCTGCACCATAGAGAGCATCCTGACGGGGAAACATCACAACCTGGTTTGGAAACAGCACCATGCAGGACAGACGAGCTCTACAGAGAGTGGTGCGATCAGCTGAACGAATCATTTGCACCGAGCTCCCTGACCTGCACTCGATCTACTGCAAGCAGACCTCAGCCATCCCAACAATGGACTGTTCTCTCTGTTGCGGTCTGGGAAGCGATTCAGCTCCCTGAAGGCCAACACAGCGAGACTGAGGAGGAGCTTCTTCCCGCAGGCGATAAGGTCTCTCAACCGCAACACAACACAGGATTAATACTGTCTTTTTTTTAACATCCAACACTGACTGGGCATTCATGGCCACTTTGGACACATTTGCACTACATATTTATATTTTCATCTACGGACCACTGCACTAATCACTTTAAATAAGACACTTTAAATAAGCCACTTTACGAAGTCATTTTTTATGCATATTTGCACACCCAGAACATTTGCACTTCAAAACTTCAAATTTCTGTTTTTGACGCATTTCTATTAAAATTAACTTTTCTGTATTTCTATATTTGTTATATTGATATTTTGTTCTTATATTGATATTCTGTTCTTATTTGTAAAGTATATTTTACTTTGTACAGTACATTTCACTAGTTAATCTTATTTTCTAACGTATTTATTTTATTACAGTATTTTATTTTGTACAGCAAATTTTACTAGTTAATTTTATTTTTAACGTATTTCTTTTATTCATATTATTTTCTTATGTACAAGCTTTTATTTTTTCAGGTCACTAGCAGTCGTGTAAGCATTTCACTGCATATCGTACTCTGTATGACTGCCATTTTATCAAATTCAAATTTTATTTGTCACATACACACAGTTTTATTTTATGACCTTTACTAGCTCACACTTGTTCTTCTCATTTTATGGATCCCCTTAAGGTGATGGAGTTAGAATCAAAGCTGAATGAAGCAAAAGAGGAGATCACTTTAGGAGGACCTATAGGACAGAAACGAGACCCCAAAGAATGGATTCCTCGTCCGCCTGAGAGGTATGCCCTCAGTGGCCACAGGAGTCCTGTCACCAAGGTCATCTTCCACCCAGTCTTCAGTGTCATGGTGTCAGCCTCAGAGGATGCTACAATAAAGGTATGTCCTCTTGATTTGTTGATCTCCTACGAGGCATGCAAAGTAAGATAAATTATAGTTGTTCTTGGGTGATTATTTTGCATGTTATTTTTAAATCTATTCATTGTGTTTTTGGTTTCAAACTGGTCATTCACCACTTATTTAAAACTGGTCATTCACTTATTTAGGCCTCACCGGAATTCTCAGTGTCTTGCTATCAGTGACTTTTCTTAATATAATTGAGAATTTTGTCCTCAGACTCCTCCTGTGACACTCAAGCATCATGAATCCCTGTTTTCTCCATCTAAAATACAAGCGTGTGGCAGTTTTTCCTTGACAATGAGCTCTATGGTTTAAAATATGTGCCCCACTTTCACCAACTTGGCATCAACAGCAGAACTCTGCTTACATCTCCAGCACTGACCCACTGTTACATAATTACACATAATGTAGCTGCTTCTTATTTTTTACTGTGTTTAAAGAGTAGAAGGAGCTGCTTTTATGACTGGTTCATAAAAACTACTTCTTTCTGCTTCTACTTTGTTCTTTAAATAATAATAAAAAAAAGAAACTCTTCTGCCCCAGTGCAGCTATGGTCTCACACACTTGCACTGTAGACTGTAGACTGTGCCTCTTTGCCCATTTACAAAGAAATTAAGTATCTATTTTTTTATCATACAGTAGATTTTATTATTATTTAAGGTTACAGACAAAAAATATAATATAATTGTTATTATTGTTATAATACTGCTTCTAAATTGAGTTGCATTTCAGTGAGTAAGATAAGTATTTCATCCCCTACAAATCAACAATTCTGGCTCCCACAGACTGCTGTCCCATAGTCCTGTCAATTTAAGAAGGTGCTTCTAACAACGACTCATTCTGTGTATAAAAGACACCGTTACACAGCATCTTTCATTCAATCTTAACCACCATGAGCAAGACTAAAGATCTGTCAAAGCACATCAGGGAAAAGATTGTAGACCTGCACAAGGTTGAAATGGGGAGTACAAGACCATCAACAGGAAGCTTTGTAAAAATGAGACAACTGTTATTTTGTATTTCTTCCATTTGCAATAATATTCAATAATCATTTGCCCTCAGTCTGGAGCTCCATGCAAGATGGTCTCATGGGGTAAAGATGATCATGAAAAAAAGTGAGCAATCAGTCCAGAACTACACAGGAGTGGTCTGTGAATGATCCCAAGGCAGTTGGAACCATGGTCACCAAACAAACCAGTGGTAACACAATATACAGTAAAACCTCAGATTGCGAGTAACGCAGTTTGCGAGTGTTCTGCAAGACGAGCAAAGATTTTTAATAAATTTTGACTTGGAAAACGAACAAGTCTTGGTTTATGAGTACAGACTATCATGTATCACGCATGCGCTTCTTGTTTTGGCGCCGGGCATCACGTGATCACAAATGAGCCAACGTTTTTTTCTCTCTCTTGTGCTGCGGAATTGTGGGTAACAGTGTTTTCGTTGTGTGTGAAAAGAGTGTGTGAAAAACTGTGTAAGACGAGAAGGGGGAGAGGGGAGCTTACTTTAGATTCACACACACACAGCGCCTGCGCACACAAACGGAAACACTTATCTGTCTGAATTTATTTTTTACTTCTTTTTTTAAAGTGCAGGTTAATTTTTTATTTTTACTAATAATTAGGGTTGGGTATCGATTGGGTTTTTTTCAATACCGGTGCCAAATCGATACTTTGAAAATGGTACTGGTGCCTGAACCGATACTTTTAAGCCAAAAAATTATAGTGGATGACTCAAGAATGAATTTTTATTGAACAAAAAATTTTATGCTTAAAATTTAACAATATATTAAAAGTTTAAAGTATATATGAATATGTAAGCTTCAAATTTTAGCAATTCTTTTGCAGAAATTTCACCATATTTGCCTTTTCTGTCAAAATACGACACCTTTCCTGACTTATTGCCCTGCACAGGACATGCATAGCCTTCTTTACAATGGTAAATGGGGTGAGTGTTGTAGTACTACTAGTACTAGCTGGAAAGCCATAATTATAAACAGAATCCATGTTACATTAGTTTTTTACAAATAGTTCGACTATTTGTTAGCATGAATGCAAGATTTGCATTTTGCTATTAACATTACATTATCCTACTACTAACCTGCGGAAAGTCTGCTGACGTCATCATAATCGGTGACTCCTTTTAGCTACAGTTGGTGTGACTGGTGCTGGGGTCGTCCACACCGTTAGTGCCAGCTGTTGTCCACAAGCTGTTAAACACGGTGCCTCCGTCGGCTTTAAACTTTATTCCGTCTGCCCTCGAATGTTTCATTAGATTTGACGTGTTTCCGCCTTTACGCGCAACTGCTGTAAAACATTTGCTGCACGTCGCGGTGCCGGAATACTTTATTGTGAAATACAGCCACACTTTCGACTGTTTAGTTTTAGGCATTTTAACGAGAGTTGTTTAATTTAGCATGCTAAGCTATCGGAAGACCGCCTGCTGCCGTCAGAGCGAGTGTAACGTTAGTTACTGCATTCACGCGCATGTTGGATAGTCTCTCATTTCCGGATGATTTGTGCTTTAAATTTTTTTATTTAATCTAATAAACGATTAATCTACAAAAATATATGAATCTAGAGAACAAATATTTCAATCGACAGTTCAGGCATTCAAGTGGGACCGAAATGAGGCACCGAAATTCGCGTTCTGTTTCGGTCCGGTACATACACATCATGTGGGAGCTAAATGGTTTAGCTCCCACATAGCTAACCAGTCTTCTGATGCGCTACAATCCACCACGCGCCTTAAGATCACAAAGCTCCGGACTTCTGGTAGTTCCCAGAATTTCAAAATCTTTTTCATATTTAGCTCCAAAGCTTTGGAATAGCCTTCCAGACAGTGTTCGGGGAGCAGACACGGTTTCTCAGTTCAAAAGTAGACTCAAGACGCATCTTTTTAATCTGGCATACACATAACTCATCCCAGTACTCATACTCCAGTACACCTATACCGAATGGCAACTACACTAATTCTCCCCATCTGTTCTGTATTTCTCTACGCATCCCGAGGCATCGGGAGATTTTGCCAGCTTCAGTAGACAAAGGCCGACCCTGCGAGGTTCCTGAGGCATCCAGAGAAGGACCAGCTCCAGCTGGATTCAGCTTTATGATGGTTGGAGCTACACATGCTGCTCCTGTGCTTCCAGTGATCCAGACCTCATCTGCCCTCTGCACCTACTGACTCGTCCCTATGCTGAACTGGTCTTCATGTCAATTTAAATCATTTCTGTCATATTGAATTTTCACCTGCACAACACACAAGATGTTATATCATTTCTATCTGTTATTGCCCAAATGAGGATGGGTACCCTGTTGAGTCTGGTTCCTCTCAAGGTTTCTTCCTAATGCCATCTCAGGGAGTTTTTCCTTGCCACCGTCGCCGTCACCCTTGGCTTGCTCATCAGAGAAATTTCATTCATTCGTCTCATTATTATCTGCACATTTTTCTCACACATCCACACTTCCAATTATTTTCTTTTCTATAATTATTATTATTATTTGTTTTTATTTAACTATTCTCTATTATTATTTTATTTATTTATATATATATATATATATATATATATATATATATATATATATATATATATATATATATATATATTTATTTTATTTTATTTTATTTTTTTTGTTAAATTTCTTTAATTTTTGTGAAGCTGCTTTGAGACAATGACCATTGTTAAAAGCGCTATATAAATAAAATTGAATTGAATTGAAAAATTGAATACCGGTTCTGTAGGTACCGGTTCCGTATTGGCACCGGGTTTCGGTACACAACCCTACTAATAATTTGTGTTACTTATTTTTATGTTGTTTTTTTTGGGGGGGCCAAATTATTCGAGTTTCCATTATTTCTTATGGGAAAATTAAATTTGGTTTACGAGTGTTTTGGAATACGAACCCGCTTCCGGAACGAATTATGCTCATTATCCAAGGTTCCACTTTACTTTTTTTCACTCATTTGAAATGCAAATCAATTTATAACCTTCATATCATGTGCTTCTTCTGGATTTTTGGTTGATATTCTGTCTCTAGCATTTAAAATTAATCTATGATAAAAATAGACCCTTCATTTCTTTTGTGGGCAAAAAGAAATGTGGACAAATTTACAAAATCTTCAGGGGATCAAAGAATTATCAAACAATATGTGTGACCAGAAATGTATGTTATGCTTCCAGACAGGAAAGAAACTATGGTGTTGGATGGAAACAAAACTTAACTTTTAGTTTTGCATTCAGATATAAGGGGCAGTGGGAGCTCAGTGTGTTAAGGCTCTGAGTTACTGATCGGTGGTTTGAGCCCCAGCTCCTCCAAGTTACTACTGTTGGGACTTTGAGCAATGCCTTTAACCCTTGTTAAAGACAATGCCTGTCTTTTTTTCAGGGGGGGGGGGCACCATATACTGTAATGGCTGACCCCAGCTTCCTAACAAAAAGCTGGGATATGCAAAGAAGAATAAAGAATTTCACTGTACAGTAATGTATATGTCATGGATAAATGCTTGGCCTAACTTAATTTACAGTATTTATTCCCTGGAGCTTTTTAAAGACTTGAAATTCTTGTCATAATCTTGGCTACATCATTTAAAAAGCCTTTTAAATCCAAGGGTTTAAAATTGCCTGCTGTAAATGTAATCACAGCTGGCTTGGTTTGCATGCTTTCTTTCCCTCACTAGACCAAATGAAGAGAGGCACATGGCTGTCCTTTCTGTATAAAGCTGACCACTTTAGCACCAGTAGACCAGTTGAAATAAAATCCTGTCCTTTTTCCTCAGGTATGGGATTATGAGACCGGAGACTTTGAACGTACCCTAAAAGGCCACACAGACTCTGTGCAGGACATCTCCTTTGACCAGACTGGGAAGCTGCTCGCTTCCTGCTCAGCAGACATGACCATTAAACTCTGGGACTTTCAAGGCTTTGAGTGCATTAGGACAATGCATGGTAAGTATGCAGCATCTGAATCTTAACATTTTCACATGAAGTTTTTGAACATGATGCTTGCTCTGAAATTGGTGTTTCCTAGGGCAATGGAGTATTAAGGGGACATTGTTGCATGCCACTTGTTAGCATGTTAATTTCCTTTAAGTTTATAAAAGAAGAGTTCAGAATAATTAGATCCACCCCATTTTTGGGTAATATTTCACCTCAGTTTATCTACGTTATTGCTGCTTGTTGAGGTATAGTTCATTCATGCTTGAAAATCAATTTCTTCTTGAATTCCACCCTGAATAATTATAGTCTTTCTTCCTCCATAAACACGAAGGGTGCTGTCCTTGCTCACTTAGATCTTTAAACAATACGTTCTTTCAGATTTTAATTGCTCTGCAAATTGCTGTCCTATATCTGAATGAGCTTGCAGGCTACTAAGACAGGAGAAGCTGCATGCTGGAACCCATCAGAATAGTCACGTTTTCCTGCATGAACAGCAATGAGTGATTAGCGAGAAGCTGAATTATTTTACATTTTAATCTGTGTCAAAATGTGTAAATCCTCAGTGATACTAATCCAAACAGCACAGCAGCTTTTATTTTCAAACGTGGTACCTTGTAATTTCAGTTAAACTGGCATATTGCCCTCAGACTAGCAGACCGTACTGATTGAGGGGAAACATCACAGGAATCCCACCCACTGCTCCATTCCAATCAATCTGTTTCTTCCTCTCCTGGCTGTATGCAAGACAATTCTGTGGTTCTTCTCTCCCTGAGCTCGGTCTGTCCTTTTCATATTAATTGAGATTAATTCAAATTCAAATTTTATTTGTCACATACACAGTCATACACAGTACGAAATGCAGTGGAATGCTTGTACGACCTCCAGTGACCTTAAAAATGTAAAATAAAAAATAAAAACTTGTGTAAGGAATAAATATGAATAAAAAGAAATACTAAAGAAAATAAATTTAACTATTGAAATAAACTGTACAAATAATAATTATATTTATTATTTAATTATTATTTAAATTTTTTTTATCTAGCTATATATTTAATAAATTATCTGATTACCCAAATTAATATTAAAAAATCCTGCTATGGTGAACACAATTGGCTAGATTATATAGAATTATGTATGAAGATCTTGACTTAATTTTAGTGAAAGAGACACTGTGGCAGGCTTTCTTCTGCTCTCCTCATTCTCGCTCTATCCAGGTAGGAGATTGAGATTTGTGTGGCAGTTTAATTATCCTTCCTAGAACAAGATCATTTTCTGTGGGGCTTTGTCCATATTTAACCCTCTTTTCCTTAGCTACTTATTTTCAGCATGTTCAGTAGCTTTCATTTGTGCACAGTGCAGTAATCTTTTTATTTCTTATTGTGTTCTTTTGAGGACAAAGCCACCCGAGTCAAATTGCCTGTCACTTTTCTTTTATGGTATTGCCTAATGTGTTTTAAAATTTTGTCATGGTGGCAATTAAAAAGCCATTATTACGTTTTGCTGGAACAATCCAATTTGCATGGTAAAAATGTGGATAGTGTTATGGATGAAGATTTAACAATACCAAGTGCACAATATGAGGTTCTCTGTTGAGGCTGGTTCCTCTCAAGGTTTCTTCCTATTGACATCTTGGTTAGTTTTTCCTTGCTTCCGTTGCCCTCAGCTTGCTCATCAGGAATAATCTGATCGTTTTGATTTATGCACATACAAATTTCATACAAACCTCCATAATTTCTTTTGATTGTTTTCCGACAATGACGATTGTTAAAAGCGCTATACAATATTCACTATCTTCATACAGTGGTCCGATATGACAATGTTTGTTACTTCTAGCAAATCATCTCATTATCCCTTTGTCTTTTTTTATTTTAGGGCATGACCACAATGTTTCGTCTGTAGCTATAATGCCCAATGGAGATCATATAGTATCTGCTTCTAGGGATAAAACCATTAAAATGTGGGAAGTTGCTACTGGGTAAGTAGTGTTATTTTAACCACTGTTTAAAATGACTGACTAAATCAGGGCCTCCGAGTGGCGCAGTGGTAAAGTGCTCGCCCTATCATCCGGAGACCGCGAGTTCAAACCCCGGGTGATGCTGTAACCTCTCACAGCCGGAGGCCTAGAGAGAGCTGATTGGCCGAGCTCTCTCACAGGGGAGGGACGAGAGGTACTTCGGGCTCCCATATTATTGACGGCTCTACAGCCAATCAGGGGCGTCTGTGAGTGAGCTCACGCAAGCAGAGGGAGCGGATAGCGCTGACCTCCGAGTGTGTTACGCTGCCCCCAATGGTGCGTGAGCAAGCAGTTCGAAAAGATGCGGTCGGTGACTTCCCGTGGGTGGGAGGAAATACGTGATAGTCTTCGGACCACCCCGACTGATTGATAGTAGAGGCTTGTTGTGGGAGCCCCCTGGGAGGAATTGGATATGACTAAATTCTGGGAGAAAATCTGGAAAATATATACAGTGGCTTGCAAAAGTATTCGGCCCCCTTGAACTTTTCCACATTTTGTCACATTATAGCTACAAACATGAATCAATTTTATTGGAATTCCACATGAAAGACCAATACAAAGGGGTGTACACGTGAGAAGAGGAACGAAAATCATACGATTCCAAACATTTTTTACAAATAAATAACTGCAAAGTGAGGTGTGTGTGTAATTATTCAGCTCCCTTTGGTCTGAGTGCAGTCAGTTGCCCATAGACATTGCCTCATGAGTGCTAACGACTAAATAGAGTGCACCTGTGTGTAATCTAATGTCAGTACAAATACAGCTGCTCTGTGACAGCCTCAGAGGTTGTCTAAGAGAATATTGGGAGCAACAACACCATGAAGTCCAAAGAACACATATTGAGAAATTTAAAGCAGGCTTAGGCTACAAAAAGATTTCCAAAGCCTTGAACATCCCACGGAGCACTGTTCAAGCGATCATTCAGAAATGAAAGGAGTATGGCACAACTGTAAACCTACCAAGACAAGGGTGTCTACCTAAACTCACAGGCCGAACAAAGAGAGTGCTGATCAGAAACGCTGGTGACTCTGGACGAGCTGCAGAGATCTACAGCTCAGGTCGGGGAATCTGTCCATAGGACAACTATTAGTTGTGCACTGCACAAAGTTGGCCTTTATGGAAGAGTGGCAAGAAGAAAGCCATTGTTAACAGAAAACCATAAGAAGTCCCGTTTGCAGTTTGCCACAAGCCATGTGGGGGACACAGCAAACATGTGGAAGAAGGTGCTCTGGTCAGATGAGACCAAAATGGAACTTTTTGGCCAAAATGCAAAACGCTATGTTGCGGAAAACTAACACTGCACATCACTCTGAACACACCATCCCCACTGTCAAATATGGTGGTGGCAGCATCATGCTCTGGGGTGGTTCTCTTCAGCAGGGACAGGGAAGCTGGTCAGAGTTAATGAGAAGATGGATGGAGTCAAATACAGGGCAATCTTGGAGTCTGCAAAAGACTTGAGACTGTGGTGGAGGTTCACCTTCCAGCAGGACCACGACCCTAAACATAAAGCCAGGGCAACAATGGAATGGTTTAAAACAAAACGTATCCATGTGTTCGAATGGCTCAGTCAAAGTCCAGATCTAAATCTAATCGAGAATCTGTGGCAAGATCTGAAAACTTCTGTTCACAAACGCTGTCCGTCTAATCTGACTGAGCTGGAGCTGTTTTGCAAAGAAGAATGGGCAAGGATTTTAGTTTCTAGATGTGCAAAGCTGGTAAAGACATACCCTAAAAGACTGGCAGTTATAATTGCAGCAAACGGTGGTTCTACAAAGTATTGACTCAGGGGGCTGAATAATTACGCACACCTCACTTTGCAGTTATTTATTTGTAAAGAAATTTTTGGAATCATGTATGATTTTCATTCCACTTCTCATGTGTACACCACTTTATATTTGTCTTTCACGTGGAATTCCAATAAAATTGATTGATTGTGGCTGAATGCGACAAAATATGGAAAAGTTCAAGAGGGCCGAATACTTTTGCAAGCCACTGTATAAAATGACTAAATCATACCTTTGTGTCTTTTTTTTTTTGTTGTTGTTTTTTTCTTATTCTGCAGCTATTAATACACCTTTAACATTTAAAAACATACCTGAAATTAGGTTTGCGTTTAGACTTGTAAAATTGTTCCTTTCTCCTCATTATCTCATGGCTGATGATGGAAAATGTTCTATAGATACTGTGTGAAGACATTTACTGGCCACAGAGAGTGGGTGCGTATGGTACGACCCAATCAGGATGGCTCCCTGATTGCAAGTTGCTCTAATGATCAAACTGTGCGTGTGTGGGTGGTGGCTACGAAGGAGTGCAAGGCAGAACTGAGGGAACATGAGCACGTTGTGGAGTGCATCTCATGGGCTCCTGAAAGTGCTAGTCCCACTATACTGGACGCCACTGGCTCTGAGGTGAGTCACTTAATGAGGCAGCATGATGAGTTGGGGAAAAAAAAAAGTCCTTTTAAACTTTTTTCGTTGTGTATGAAGATCTTGACGTACTTCTAGTGAAATAGACACTGTGGCAGCTTTTTTTTGTATTGTGCAAACAAGAGTGCACATGCTCTGTAATCTGAGAGGGAAGGTTCCAGAAGATCTCGCACCATAAGTAAAAAATTTACTGTGAAATGGAGTAGGGAATATTAACACTTGATTGCCTTGGGAGTCTAATTAAACGAGTTCGAACTTTATGAATATCCAATTTTCAAGTTATCAGATGGAACATTGGCTCACACTGCACATGTTTCCTTAAGGCAGCATTAGTACAATAACGTTCAATTGTAATCACAAAAAAGAGAAATTCCTATCGTTCCCTCAAGCTAAAATAAACACTTTCAAAGATTTTTCGGCCCTGCCAAACCTGTTCAGATCGAATATTTATGGGATTTCTTGCCATCAATTATACTGTCACAACTAATAATAGCACAGCCCAATGTTACTGTAATGGTTTCTTTACATAATACACTTGCTTGTGTGAACATATTCAGCCCTTTCAACTAGAATTCAACTTTGTCTTCCCCTCTGTTTTTAACTCTGTAGCCGGTACAAATTTTGCACATATACCTACATCTGAAAGAATTGTGAAATATTTTAGATTTTGATCAAATACTTAGATTAGACTGTGCTTCGGATTTATTACTAAATATTGAACAAACACGTCAAACCACACAGTTCTTAATTTAGGAAAGGGTCCGTTAATGTTTCATAATTGAATGAGAGTTAACCTGGGCTGTTTAATGAGAAATGTAGGAAAGGGGTTATCTAAAATGTTATCTAAATAAATGTTCTTTTAAAAACACCAAAATGTCATGTATGTGTATATATGTGTGTGTGTATGTATATGTGTGTATGTATGTGTCTGTGTATGTATGTATATGTATATATACACACACACAGGTCCTTCTCAAAAAATTAGCATATTGTGATTAAGTTCATTGTTTTCTGTAATGTACTGATAAACATTAGACTTTCATATATTTTAGATTCATTACACACAACTGAAGTAGTTCAAGCCTTTTATTGTTTTAATATTGATGATTGTGGCATACAGCTCATGAAAACCCAAAATCCCTATCTCAAAAAATTTGCATATCATGAAAAGGTTCTCTAAGCTATTAACCTAATCATCTGAATCAACTAATTAACTCTAAAAACCTGCAAAAGATTCCTGAGGCTTTTAAAAACTCCCAGGCTTGTTCATTACTCAAAACCGCAATCATGGGTAAGACTGCCGACCTGACTGCGGTCCAGAAGGCCATCATTGACACCCTCAAGCAAGAGGGTAAGACACAGAAAGAAATTTCTGAACGAATAGGCTGTTCCCAGAGTGCTGTATCAAGGCACCTCAGTGGGAAGTCTGTGGGAAGGAAAAAGTGTGGCAGAAAACACTGCACAACGAGAAGAGGTGACCGGGCCCTGAGGAAGATTGTGGAGAAGGACCGATTCCAGACCTTGGGGGACCTGCGGAAGCAGTGGACTGAGTCTGGAGTAGAAACATCCAGAGCCACCGTGTACTCAATCTCAAAAAATTTGCATATTTCATCCGACCAATAAAAGAAAACTGTTTTTAATACAAAAAAAGTCAACATTCAAATAATTATGTTCAGTTATGCACTCAATACTTAGTCGGGAATCCTTTTGCAGAAATGACTGCTTCAATGCGGCGTGGCATGGAGGCAATCAGCCTGTGGCACTGCTGAGGTGTTATGGAGGCCAAGGATGCTTCGATAGCGGCCTTAAGCTCATCCAGAGTGTTGGGTCTTGTGTCTGTCAACTTTCTCTTCACAATATCCTACAGATTCTCTATGGGGTTCAGGTCAGGAGAGTTGACAGGCCAATTGAGCACAGTAATACCATGGTCAGTAAACCATTTACCAGTGGTTTTGGCACTGTGAGCAGGTGCCAGGTCGTGCTGAAAAATGAAATCTTCATGCTTCCTTCTGCTGAAAAGCTTTATGGAGATGAAGTGCTCCAAAATCTTCTGATAGCTAGCTGCATTGACCCTGCCCTTGATAAAACACAGTGGACCAACACCAGCAGCTGACATGGCACCCCAGACCATCACTGACTGTGGGTACTTGACACTGGACTTCAGGCATTTTGGCATTTCCCTCTCCCCAGTCTTCCTCCAGACTCTGGCACCTTGATTTCCGAATGACATGCAAAATTTGCAACCTGTAGCCCATTTCCTGCACACGCCTGTACACGGTGGCTCTGGATGTTTCTACTCCAGACTCAGTCCACTGCTTCCGCAGGTCCCCCAACGTCTGGAATCGGTTCTTCTCCACAATCTTCCTCAGGGCCCGGTCACCTCTTCTCGTTGTGCAGCGTTTTCTGCCACACTTTTTCCTTCCCACAGACTTCCCACTGAGGTGCCTTGATACAGCACTCTGGGAACAGCCTAATCGTTCAGAAATTTCTTTCTGTGTCTTACCCTCTTGCTTGAGGGTGTCAATGATGGCCTTCTGCACCGCAGTCAGGTCGGCAGTCTTACCCATGATTGCGGTTTTGAGTAATGAACCAGCCTGGGAGTTTTTGAAAGCCTCAGGAATCTTTTGCAGGTTTTTAGAGTTAATTAGTTGATTCAGATGATTAGGTTAAAAAATCAAGTCTAATGTTTATCAGTACATTACAGAAAATAATGAACTTTATCACAATATGCAAATTTTTTGAGAAGGACCTGTGTATATATAGTGTAGCTGAAAAATGTCTTTAGGATAACAGGAGACATTGATACTTTTGCAACCAGCTATTTAGTTTGTTTTTTAAAATTACTGCACTTTCCATTCACCCAACACAAGGGTTAATCGAATATGCGAACGAACACACGAGTTCAAGAGTCAAGCCGAGTAATAATGCTAATTGTAGTCCTTTGCTCTTGGGTTAATGCAGTCTTTCTCACTGTGTTGATAAGTGGAGGCAAAATCCGCAATAAATCTTATTCAACCTTTTATGTAGTGACCATTTATTATAAAGAGCTCTACATACACACACAACCTGTAAACTCTGTCACTGTGTCTTTGGCTCATCTACTTGTTTGCTTTTCAGACTAAGAAGAGTGGGAAACCTGGACCTTTCCTTCTATCTGGCTCCAGAGACAAAACTATCAAAATGTGGGATGTCAGCATTGGCATGTGCCTTATGACGCTGGTGGGTGAACGTAGTAGAATGAGCATTGTCTTTACTTGTTTGCACTGTTTTGGCACTTGTGCAGGTCAAACATGAGCATAGCCAATCTGAATCTGTACCATATGTAAGGCTGATAGCGTTCCGGCACCACTGTGTGGCTGCAGCGGGGGGGGGGAGAGAATCAGGTTCGCGGATATTGATCTGTCATTTCTCTAGACCTGAGATGCGCAAGTGATAGAGAAGGAATAGCCAATCATCAGTAGTGTGTGGATGTCTGTGATTGGAGTCGAGCAGGCACAGAAAATAAATGTTGCACGCGCATGCAGGCAGAGTCGAGCGTTCACAGAAACGAGAAGTGGCGCGTGCGCGGATAACATGCTGAGCAAGCAGGGAAGACATTGCACGCGCAGAATTACTCAGACTTGTGGCAGGAATATAACGGCATAATATTCCACAATCAATGATCAATCGTGTGACTGATTTAAAAAAAAATTTGTGCTCCATCATTGCTGAGTCATTTACTATCGCCCACCCACTCGTCACTTTATGTAAGAAAGTAGTGGAGGATAAACAATTAGTTAATCAGTTCCTGTGTACTTTGGAGTACTATTATTGCCACTTACTGACCTGTTTTGGTATGGCTGTAGCATTTACTTCCAGTGATTGTACTAAGATGGGCTAATAATGGCAATCTAGGCACTGAACATATTGTGAAGAAAATGCTGTGTTTTCTTGAATAATACTGGGGGCATAATGCGAATAGGAAAATATCTAAAAAGAGCCACTTGACTATAATGATCAGGGTTATACATAGGCTGTTTATATATTTGGGCCCAGGAGCCAACAAGTTATGTGTTAAAAGTGCGTCGCATACATAGTACCCCCATCCCTACTCACCTCGTGGGCAAGGAAAAAAAGTTCAGGCTCATGAATTTTTTCCACTTGTAACGTTCAGCTAAAATGGCTTTAACTAATGTTACTCTAAATGAGAGCTCTTTAGCTTCGTGCCTGAATGCTTCAAGAACCAGTGAGCAAGAATAAGACAAATTCAAATTTTATTGGTCACATACACAATCATACACAGTATAATATGCAGTGAAATGCTTTATACGACCGCCAGTGACCTTAAAAAAAGAAAATAAAAGCTTGTACGTAAAATAAATAATCAATAAAAAGTAAATACTAAAGAAATAATTTTAACTAGTAAAATTAACTGTGCATAAGGCATAATAAAATATTGCAAAAATATATGATATATATATGATTAAAGTGTCAGTGGTTGTGCAAATATGCATGGAGGTGACATGTGCAATTGTCCAGATGTATGAGTATTTAGTGCAAGTGTGTATGAATGTGTCCATGATTGTTCAGTCAGTGTTGTGAGCTTAAAAGATGTTATTAGTCCTGTGTGGTGTAGTGATGATTGAGAGACCTTATCGCCTGCGGGAAGAAGCTCCTCCTCAGTCTCTCTGTGTTGGCCTTTAGGGAGCGGAATCTCTTCCCAGACCGCAACAAAGAGAACAGTCCATTACTGGGGTGACTGAGGTCCTTCATGATCTTCC
The DNA here is from genome assembly GCA_030522415.1 of Channallabes apus. Taxonomy (NCBI): domain Eukaryota; kingdom Metazoa; phylum Chordata; class Actinopteri; order Siluriformes; family Clariidae; genus Channallabes; species Channallabes apus. Next base: position 18,241,788 of record CM060126.1, on the reverse strand, counting down.
TGGCCTTAGTCCAGCACCGCTTGCTGTAGATGGAGTGTAGGTCAGGGAGCTCAGTGCGGATGATGCGCTCGGCTGATCGCACCACCCTCTGTAGAGCTCGTCTGTCCTGCATGGTGCTGTTCCCGAACCAGGTCGTGATATTTCCTGTCAGGATGCTCTCTATGGTGCAGGAGTAGAAGTTCCTGAGCACCTTGGAGGGCAGTCTAAAGTCTCTCAAGCGTCTGAGGTGGTAGAGACGCTGCCGGGCTTTTTTCACCACGGTGCTGATGTGACAGGACCATGATAGGTCCTGCGTGATGTGAACACCGAGGTATCCGAAGCTGTCCACTCTCTCCACTGGGCTCCTGTTGATGACGGGGGTCTGGTAGTTCCTCTCCTGCTTTGTACTAAAGTCCACTATCAGCTCCTTTGTTTTACTGACGTTCTGGAGGAGATTGTTCCTCTGGCACCAGTTCTCCAGATTTCCAGTCTCCTCTAAGTAGTCCGACTCATCATTGTTGGTGATCAGTCTGACCACGACGGTGTCGTCAGCAAACTTGATGATGGAGGTGGAGTTGGTAGTGGCCATGCAGTCGTGGGTGTACAAAGAGTACAGCAGGGGGCTCAGAACACAACCTTGGGGGGCTCCAGTGCTAAGAGTGAGTGTGGCTGAGACATGTCCGCCCATCCTTACTGCCTGTGGTCTGCCAGTCAGAAAATTGGAGATCCACTGACATATAGATGAGTGCATATAGTATAGGTTTACACAAACCAAAAGTGTATTATACAAAAAAGGAAAACAAAAAGGTGCACCAACCAATAAAACTAATAAAATAAACAATATATACAAAATATATACAATGAAAAATGGAGTGTAGGTGAGTGTGAAAAAAGTCCAGGTTATTGTATGTGTGAAAGGAGATGGATCGGCCTCACCAGAAATGATGGTATAATCCCAGGAGGCCGATGGCGGAGAGTGAGAACCGGAAAGAAGCAATGTAGACGGCCATCCAAATCGCGTGGAAATCCAGACAGTCTTTTCTGTTCTCCTTAAAACCTCCACTCATACCAACCAGAAACAGCGCGCTGACAACTCCAAACTCCCTCCACGAGTGTTTTTCCGGACTGGTTTTTATTTCCGTGTCATGTGACCACGTGCGTCACCATTTTCCCGGGCCAACCGGCAACGTAGTCTCGCGAGAGTTTGAGAGCGGGAACCAATACACATTTTATATATAGGTACAAACAACCTTTGTGGGCACAATCAATACAGTGCTGCAGCTGTCTTTATTTTAAGCCGACTTATTTACACTATAAATAATTGCCCTTATGTGCAGTGCTACACACTATCAGTCCTGCATATGTACAGATACTTCATTTACATTTTTTATATATATATATGTATGTATATATGTGTGTGTGTGTGTGTGTGTGTGTGTGTGTGTATAAAAAATATAATGTATAATTAAAATATAATATATTATATAATTAAGTATAGTAAATTAAGGTGATTTGATGCAATAAAGCAAATTTTGTATTTTCAGTATATATAGTATATATACACTGTGCAGTTATTAGGCAAGTGAGTATTTTGACCAAATCATAATTTTTATGCATATTTTCCAACTTCAAGCTGTGTAAACTTGAATGCTTATTGGATTTAAGCATATCGGATGATGTGTATTTGGGTAATGAGAGAGGATGACCTAAGGAGATCAACACCCTATATCAAGCTGTGTGTAATTATTAGGCACTCTTAAAATTTTGATGTTGGTGCAGAATCACAGAACCATCAAATGTTTTGTTGCAAATAGTCAATAGGGTTTTTAACTCTGAACTCCGGATCCGAGGTGGCCGAGTGAGATCCTGAGGGAGAGCAATGGATGCGACGCAAAGCGGCGGCCCCGAGGGAAACGAGCCGGCGTCAGGAACAGGCTGAGAGCCCGTGCACACCGCACACCTCTGCCTAGCATCCTGCTCGCCAACGTCCAGTCACTGCAAAACAAACTCGATGACCTCAGGGCCAGGGTAAAGTTCCAGAGAGACATTCGGGACTGCAATCTCCTCTGCTTCACCGAGACATGGCTGAACCCAGTGGTGCCGGACCACGCCATCCAGCCGGCCGAGTTCTTCTCGGTTCACCGCATGGACTGGACTCGGGGAAGTCAAGGGGAGGCGGTGTGTGTTTAATGGTGAACAACGGCTGGTGCAACAGCGCGCGCGTTGTTCCTCTTACACGCTCCTGCACACCAAACCTGGAACTACTGTCCATGTGTCGCCCTTTTTATCTTCCACGGGAGTTCACATCTGTCATAATCAGTGCCGTTTATATTCCACCACAAGCGGACACGGACACTGCCTTATGCAACCTGCATAAGGCACTTTCACAACAACAGACGCAACACCGGGACGCTGAGCTCATTGTGTCAGGGGACTTTAATGGTGCCAACCTCTAACGCGCAGCGCTGAACTTTTATCAGCACATCACCTGCCCTACCAAGGGCGAAAGGACACTGGACTATTGTTATACTACGGTCAAAGACGGTTACAAGGCGCAATCTCGTCCAGCGTTTGGAAAATCCGACCACGCCGCCATCTTCCTCATGCCAAAAAACAAACAAAGGCTGAAACTGGAAGTTCTGGTTCAGAGGGAGGTCGCGCTGGATGGACCAATCGGTGGCCGCGTTACAGGACGCACTCGATGACGCAGACTGGGACATGTTCAGAAACAGCTCCGATGACGTCAGCGTGTTTACGGAAGCGGTTGTGGGATTCATTGGGAAGCTAGCGGATGATACCGTGGAGAAAAAGACTATCAGAACGTTTCCCAACCAGAAGCCGTGGGTGGATAAAACCATCCGCGACGCTCTGAGATCTCGCACCGCTGCCTACAACACGGGACTTGCGTCGGGAGACATGGAACCATACAAGGCTGCGTCATATAACGTGCGGAAAGCGGTGAAAGAGGCGAAGCAGCGCTACGGGAGAAAACAACTAGATTCACAGCTTCAACAGAGTGACTCTAGGAGCCTGTGGCAGGGACTAAAAACAATCACGGATTATAAAGCTATAGCTAAACTATGCTCGCTTCGAGGCTGCAGCTAAAGACGCTAGCGATGCTAATGCTAACGGCGCTAATGCTAGCGGCGCTAACGGCTGAAGACATTGCCAGCACCAGAAGCGCGTTCATCATCACCGAGCACGACGTGAGGAGAGCCTTCAAGAGAGTGAACACCAGGAAAGCAGCAGGGACCAGAAGGCATTTCAGGCCGTATTCTCAGAGCTTGCACAGACCAGCTAGCACGTGTGTTCACTGAGATATTCAACATCTCTATCTCAGTCGGCGATCTCCACATGCTTCAAAGAGTCCATCATTGTTCCTGTTCCTAAGAAACCACATCCTGCTTCTCTCAATGACCATCACTACTTAAGTGAGGGCTACAGGGCGATAAAGTGCTTTGAGCGCCTGGTCAGAGACTTCATAATTTCTTCACTACCGGACACACTCGACCCACTACAGTTCGCTTACCGTCCAAACCGCTCTACGGATGACGCTATCTCTCATCTCCTCCATACATCTCTCACTCATCTGGAGACTCGGAGGGGGAATTATGTGAAAATGCTCTTCATCGACTACAACTCTGCATTTAATACCATAATTCCCTCCACACTCACCACCAAGCTGGAGCACCTGGGACTCAGCTCATCTATGTGTCAGTGGATCTCCAACTTCCTAACTGGCAGACCACAGGCAGTAAGGATGGGTGGACATGTCTCAGCCACACTCACTCTTAGCACTGGAGCCCCCCAAGGTTGTGTTCTGAGCCCCCTCTCACTCTCTCACTCTCTGTACACCTATGACTGCGTGTCCACTACCAACTCCACCACCATCATCAAGTTTGCTGGCGACACTGTCGTGGTGGGCCTGATCACGAACAACGATGAGTCGGCCTACCTGGAGGAGATTGGAAATCTGGAGAAATGGTGCCAGAGAAACAATCTCCTCCTGAACGTCAGCAAGACAAAGGAGCTGATAGTGTACAAAGCAGGAGAGGAAATACCAGACCCCCGTCATCAACAGGAGCCCAGTGGAGAGAGTGGACAGCTTTCGATACCTCAGTGTTCACATCACGCAGGACCTGTCATGGTCCTGTCACATCAACACCGTGGTGAAAAAGGCCCGGCAGCGTCTCTACCACCTAAGACGCTTGAGAGACTTCAGACTGCCCTCCAAGGTGCTCAGGAATTTCTACTCCTGCACCAGAGAGAGCATCCTGATGGGAAACATCACAACCTGGTTTGGAAACAGCACCATGCAGGACAGACGAGCTCTACAGAGGGTGCTGCGATCAGCTGAGCGCATCATCCGCACAGAGCTCCCTGATCTGCACTCGATCTACACCAAGCGGTGCTGGACCAAGGCCAGGAAGATGGTGAAGGGCCTCAGCCAGCCCAACAATGGACTGTTCTCTCTGTTGCGGTCTGGGAAGCGATTCCGCTCCCTGAACGCCAACACAGAGAGACTGAGGAGGAGCTTCTTCCCGCAGGCGATAAGGTCTCTCAACCACAACATAACACAGGACTAATACTGTCTTTTTGCAACATCCAACACTGATTGGGCATTCATGGCCACTTTCGACACATTTGCACTACATATTTATATTTTTCATCCATGGACCATTGCACGAATCACTTTAAATAAGACATTTCACAAAGTCACTTTTTATGCATATTTGCACACCACAGCCATTAAAAAAAATTCTAAATTTCTATTTTTGACAAATTTATTTTCTTTTCTATATTTGTTATATTGATATTTACTTTTTATATTGATATTTTGTTCTTATTTGTACAGTATATCTTACTTTTACTTTGTACAGAACATTGCACTAGTTAATCTTATTTTTTTATAATGTATTTCTTTTATCACAGTATATTTTACTTTTGTACAGCATATTTTACTATTTTACTAGTTAATTTTATTTCTTAACATATTTCTTTTCATATTATTTCTTATGTATAAGCTTTTACTACTCTTTAAGGTCACTGGCAGTCGTATAAGCATTTCACTGCATATCGTACTATGTATGACTGTGTACAGTAGGTGGACAACCAGACTGCTCATTACCGTCGCGCTCACCGCTGTGGAAAAGCAGCAGCAGGCAAAATAAACCAGTAGCATTTCAAGATAATTCGTGAAATGACCGCCAGGTGGCGCAAATTGACATTTTCCGTTGTCTCGGTTTTTAAATATATTTAGAGCTTAAGTCACAATAAGGTCATAATAATATGTTGTAGCGAAGAAATACTACAATTATGATAATTTCCACATGCAAGTACTGTGTCCAACAAATATAAAAAAAATATGAGTTAGAAAACATTGGTTTTATTTTGTTTAGACAGACTCTGTTTTTATCTGTTTAGTGTTATTATTAAAGAAAACAGCACAAACAGCACTACGGCTTTTTTTAATTTATTTATTTCGACAATACTTACAGTTGTTAGAGTTTAAGACATCAAGATTTATATATAGAAATAACTAAAACAAATAGAGCAAACTTCCAGAATGGATAATAAAAACATGAATCAATAAAAAAGATGTATGCAGTATACTCGGGGCCTCTCATTTCATTATTTGCTCGCACTTCGTCTGGCACTGAACCAAAATATATTGTCTTACATTTGTGAATAAAATATCATTGTTTTTTTCAGAGATTTATTTGTGCAAAATAATATTTATGCAATATAATTACAGGCTCTGGATTCGTTTTTCGTTTGCAGTATAAACCAAAATACATCTTACGATTTTTGAGAGATTTGTTGTAAAAATAAAAAATAAAAATTTTTTTTTCAGATATTTGTCTGTACAAAATAATTATGTAATATAATCACAGGCTCTTGATTCGTTATTCGTTTGCAATATAAACCAAAATACATTAACCATATAATATAAACCAAAATATTTAATTTGTTGTATTAAATATTTATGCCGTCTCATCAAGGATCCAGAGATTTCGTTGTGCTAAATATTTTTGCTGTATAACCATCTTAATTCATTAACCGTAGATTTTTTTCTGCGATTCAGTTGTACTGAATGATGTTTATGCAGTATAATCAAGCTCTCTTATTTCGTTATTTGTTTGCACTTTGGCTTGCACTTGCTGCATTGCACACTACTGAGCATCCAAGTGTGGCAACGCATGCTTGGTTTAAGTTGGACATTGACGCACATACTATAAATGAATATGAATCGTATGGCATTATATTCCTGCCACAATTCTCACTGCTGTACAGTATGTATTGAAATAATAACAATAGTGTTTTTCTTTACTGAATAGAAATATAATTGCGCAATTGTTAAGCATTAGCCCGTACTTGATAATCTATTGTTCGTTCTATCAGGGTTTAATTGCCCTAAAATCAACACCAATCGAGCACGCGCTGAAGGAGTTCGTCAGACGTGAGGCTAAGCCACGGAACAAAGATGAGCTTCTTCAGGCCATTGTGACTTTCTGGAAGGATCGCTTGACCAAAACTGCGTGCAGTAAAAATATTGATCGTCTGTAGAAGGTGTTGCCGCGCAGGTGGTACAGCGCAGCGGGGGTGCTACTGGGTTGTAAAATTGTAGTTTGTTAAAATGGTTTCATTGTCATTTGGTCATTTATGGTGTTTATTTTATTTTTATTTTTTTTTTACTTTGATGTTAACTACACAAAGCAGTGTCTTCCCACCTGCATCTCCAGCATACTGTATATCAGATTGATGGACATGAGTCCGCATCTGTTACATTTTTGGTGACAACAGTTTTTTCAGCACACATTTAAGCAATAATATTTTTAAAAAGTTTGATCCGGCATCATAATTCTCCTCTATAACAGTCTAATCAGCTCTCAACCGTACGCACAAAGTCTTCGAGGGCGCGGAGGAATTAATTTTTTTACTAAATAATATTTATGCAGTATAATCAGGGCCTCTTATTTCTATTTACTTTATGTATGTGTGCGCATGGCCGAAATGTGGTTGTGAATAAGCCTTTTAGTGAATATAAACTGTTCGCGTGAACCCGCGGCGCGCGTGTGCGCTCTTTCACTTTGCCGAGTTCAGATGAACGCGCGTGCCGATATGAGAGATTTATAATAGATTTCTATCTCCCAGAAGTATAACAAACACAAATTTATACGTGTTAAATAGGCGCTGGTTTTACCGAGCCGCTTTATTTCAGTCTTAATATACTAACATGTTTCGACCGCGTCGACTAGTCGACCGCGCACACGCAACCTCTCACAGAGGCAGAGCCTCTGAATACAGTACGCCGTTTTAACGGGGGTGGGGATAAGAAAACAGCAGGGAAACTGACTGGCCATTTTAATAATTCATTGATACGTTGATGTCTTTGGTTTCGGCTGTGAGTGGATGTGCTGTAGTAATCCACGTTTTATACAAATTGCTTCAGGCCTCTTCTTAAATTTGTGTAAATTTAAAATCTTCTGAATTCTAAAATTGACATTGTTGTTAACATTGTTACAGTTTGTAATCCCTGGAATGAGATTTTTCTTTCCATAACATGTAGTGTTCTTAATCACTCTACACTGTTTTTAATTACTCTTTCATTTTTTATTTTATTTATAAATAAACAAACCAAATAAACTTATTCCATGTGTATTTACCCTTTGTAAAATAGCATTAAAAATGATGGGTTATGTATCGAGCGATTAAAAACAATACAAGGCACGTTATGATAAGGAAACTTTCTATCTCTTCCATTCCAGTGATAAAAAAACGGTAAAAATGTCAATTTTGGAATCCACAGACGCTCAAACAGCAAAAGAACATGATAATAATAATCAAAAGAATATTATTCTTTTTGCTGTTTATGTCCACCATTTAATAATGATTTAATTATCAATAATTAAAGCTGCTCACATCGTGCGCTTGCACTTTAAAAAATGCAGTGTTTAATCAGCAAGTATATGTCGCCTCTATGTTTGATAAATATTATGACTGAAACAAATCTGCTCATGTCGGCTCATATCGGGAGCATTTTTGATCAAAGAGGAGAGTATAAGGGGAAAACTGAAAAGTGTCTACAAACAACAGCACAATGCATGTGTGTGAATGGCTGAAATGTGGTTGTGAATAAACCTTTTAGTGAATGTAAAATGATTGCGTGATCCCGCGGCGCGCGTGTGCGCTCTTTAACTTTGCCGAGTTTTGATCTAAAGTCAGATGAACGCGCGCGCTGATATGAGAGATTAGATTTCTCTTTCCCAGAAATACAACAAACACATATGTATAGTTGTTAAATAAGCGCTGTCTTTGCGGCGCTGTGAGAAACGCACGCCGATGTGAGCCGCTGTATTTCAGTCATGATATACTAACAAATTTTTGCTGTGTGGTGGACCGCGCGTGCGCGCAACCTCTCACGGGTGAGCCTCCACACAGCAGACCAAATCGTCATTAGCGCGTCCCTCCCCCAAACAACGCAGCAAGGAGCATTTACTTACATCTAAACTGAGTCGTTTACATAAATCACTGATCACATTTAGACTATTTATTCATACAGATGTACCTGTTTTACAGGTTTGTTACTGAATTTACTCAGATAAAGAGCCATATAAGAACTGTGGCAGCGGGCACACCTAAAAATAAATGCAGGATTATTTTTTATAGTCTAAATAAAAATGCTTTTATAAATGTGAGCTACTGTTATCTACTTCAAATATTTGTTAAAACAGCCAGGAAACTCACTCTGACCATTTTAATACTTCGTTGATAAATTAGTGATTCCTTTGGTTTCGGCTGTACTGATGATCATGTCATCTTGTCGTCTCCGCAGCAGGGAGCACGCCTATTCACTTTTCATATGAATTACGTAATCTAATAATTTTTTTTCATTAGTTTATATAAAAGCAGATATTTCGCTTTCTATAAGTATATATTTTTCACGTCTGTGAGGCGAGTATACACGGAGTTTGGGTTCATTTTCTGACGCGCTCAAGTTCACCGAAAACAATACAGAACCCCGTTTACTTTCTTTATTTAACAAAATCATAAAGTTTTTTCATCACTGTGAGTGCACCTAAATAAAAGTAGAGTCTTATAAAAGCTACAAATTTTTTATAAAGAACACAAAATATAAGATGACACAAGACCCTACATGTGTAGCTTTTCTAGTAACACATAATAAAATCTAAAGGCTCAGTGTGTTAACGTTTACGTTGCTTAAATTCGATCCTAAAAAAAAATGAATTTAATTTTAATTATAAATTTGTACTGTAATGTTACTACTGTGATTATGACGATGTTTCACTTTATTTTAGCTGCAACGACATGCGGCTGTGGACGACCTGCGCCTCATTAAGCCTGGAGAGAACGAACTGATGCCTGAGGCGTCAGTCTATAGTTATATAGTGCCACTCAGCGGTAAAAGCCAGCAAACACACAAACCCAAATGCTGACACCATACGCCGCGACGGTAGAAGTCACATACTGCTTGTGCACCCACTGTATGTGACAAAATTTGAATTTGAGGGTCACAAGAAACGTGTTGAGAAAAAAAGACTCAAATTAACTGCCAAAGCTTTGAGAAGAATTAAACGTGAAGCTACCAGGAACCCCTTATGCTCCAGTGCTTCCAGAATTGCAACCTATATGGAGTTCCCAGAAGTACAAGGTGTTTAGTGCTCAGAGGTAAGGAAGGCTGAAACCCGACCACCACAGAACAATACGCACAAGTTAAAACTTAAGTCTGGGCCAAGAAATAACTGAAGACAGATTTTTAAAGGCTCTATGGACTGATGAGATGAGAGTCCCTCTTGACGGACCAGATGGATGGGCACGTGGCTGGATCAGTAACGGGCACAGGGCTCCACTTCGACTCGGATGCCAGCAAGGTGGAGGTGGGGTACTGGTATGGGCTGGTATTATTAAAGATGAGGTAGTTGGACCTTTTCGGTTAATGCAGTCAATCAACTCCCAAACCTACTGCCAGTTTTTAGAAGACACTTTCTTCAAACAGTGCTAAAGGAAAAAGACTGCATCTTTCAAAAAGACCATGTTATTTATGCAGGACAATGCTCCATCTCATGCATCAAAGTACTCCACTGCATGGCTAGCCAGTAAAGGCTTTAAAGAAGAAAGAAAAATGACCTTCCTCACCTGACCTGAACCCTATTAAGAACTTGTGGGCCCTGTTTAAATGGGCGATTCATACTGAAGGAAAACATTGTCTGTGAGGCTGTGATTTCTGCTGCACAAAAAGTTGTTAGTCAGCAGATGAAGGAACTGACAGATTCCATTAATGAAAGGCTTATGACTGTTATTGAAAAGAATTGTGGATTTTTATTTCTTTTTGTTTTATGTCAGAAATGTTTATTTGTAAATTTTAAATAGTTTATTATTAACAAATAAAAATAAGCAAGTGAGATGGGATTTTTTTTTCATTTAGTTGCATAATAATTCTGCACACTAATAGTTGCCCAGTAATTGTGTGCACTTCGTTCCGGAAGTGGGCTCGTTTTTCATCACTCGTAAGTCAAAGCAAATTGTCCCATAAGAAATAATGGAAACTCAAATTATTCGTTCCCCAGCCCAAAAAAATAAATGCATAAAAATTATTAATACAAAATATAAAGTAAAAGTTAAACAAATTACCCTGCACTTTACCTTTAAAAAAAAAAGTAAAAATAAATCCCAGATAAGTGTTTCCGTTTATGTACGCAGGCGCGTGTGAAGGGGGGGGTGAAGGCGAGAGGAGGAAGGGTGTGTGTGTGTGTGAGAAGGCAAGAGGGGGAAGGGTGGGTGTGTGTGTGAGAGAGTGAAGGCGAGAGGAGGAAGGGTGTGTGTGTGAGAGTGAAGGCGAGAGGAGGAAGGGTGTGTGTGTGAAGGCAAGAGGAGGAAGGGTGTGTGTGTGTGAAGGCAAGAGGAGGAAGGGTGTGTGTGTGAAGGCAAGTGGAGGAAGGGTGTGTGTGTGTGTGAAGGCAAGAGGAGGAAGGGTGTGTGTGTGAAGGCGAGAGGAGGAAGGGGGGGGGTGTGTGTGTGAAGGCGAGAGGAGCAAGGGGGGGGGTGTGAGCCTTTAGATTTTATCACGTGTAATTAGAAAAGCTACGCGTGTAGGGTTTTGTGTCATCTTATATCTTGTGTTCTTTAAATTTGTAGTAGATTTATTAACTGAAATAAATGACCATAAAATTATACCATTGTCAGGACGTTCTACTGCATCAGCAGATGTCGGTCATTCAGCCCCGCTTGTGCTTTTGCGTTATTATAAGAATGAAATGCAGTAGGCTGTTATGATCTATAACGGGTTCGACCCATGTTACACGGGCGGCACCATAAAGCACGGACACGAGGCGAGGTCTTATGGGGAAAAGGGTAATTTATTCAGATAAAATGGAGAAGGAAAGGGTTGAAGGAGTGAAGGTGCCGCAGGAGCTCACCCAGCTCTTTCTCGCGCTGTCCTCAGCGCGGGGATCAAAGGGCGGAATTCCAGTGTCCTTGTTTAAAGTCCATGGGGCGCGTCACATCGGCCCACTCACATGCCACTCTCCTATTCTCCACCACATCACACACTTCCCGGACCTCAGACTAAACACCGTGCCTTGCTTTTATAATACGGAGCAAGCCAGAGATCATATTAATGTTAATTATCGCCAGCCGGCACAAATAGGTGGCCCCCGAGCCTACAGAGTGAGCGAGTAGCGATAGTAGATTTGGGCGCACGCCGTGACAAATCATCATAATTTTCTTTAATAGTAAATAATGACCCCCGTTGCGCTGTACCACTGCTGGCAAAACCTTATGAAATACAAGAAAATTTTACATAACTTTTTGCATGTGGTTAAGTGCTGATTAGACTACGTAGGAAAGTAAAGAGTAGGATCACGATGCTCAACATCCCGGAGCCCAAACCCCATTTAAATTAAATTAACAAATATTGTAAGTAAATAACAATAGCCCACGTTTGGACAGTTTCTGCTTGAATTTCTTTGCGGGATGTCAGAATAGCCTCCCAGAGCTGCTGTTTTGAATCAAACTGCCTCCCACCCTCATAGATCTTTTGAGGATTCACCAAAGGTTCTCAATGGGGTTGAGGTCAGGGGAGGATGGTGGCCACACCATCAGTTCCTCATCTTTTTTGCCCATAGCAGCCAATGACACAGAGGTATTCTTTGCAGCTTGAGATGGTGCATTGTCGTGCATGAAGATGATTTTGCTACGGATGGCACGGTTCTTTTTTTTGTACCATGGAAGAAAGTGGTCAGTCAATATACTTTGCAGAGGTCATTTTCACACCTTCAGGGACCCTACAGGGGCCTACCAGCTCTCTCCCCATGATTCTGGCCCAAAACATGACTCCGGCACCTCCTTGTTGACATTGCAGGCTTGTTGGGACATGGTGACCATCCACCAACCATTTACTACTCCATTCATCTGGACCATCCAGGGTTGCACGACACTCATCAGTAAACAAGACTGTTTGAAAATTAGTCTTCATGTATGCCTGGGCCCACTGCAACTGTTTCTGCTTGTGAACATTGGTTAGGGGTGGCCGAATAGTAGGTTTATGCACAACTGCAAGCCTTTAAAGGATCCTACACCTTGAGGTTTGCTGGACTCAAATACCTGTTTGCTGCTTTGTAATGGCATTTAGCAGCTGCTCTCTTAATCCGATGAATTTGTCTGGCAGAAACATTCCTCATTCTGCTTTCATCTGCTCGAACCTGTCTGTGCTCTGAATCAGCCACGAATGTCTTCACAGTATGATAAGTTTTGAAATATCTAATGTTTTCATACATTGTCCAATTTGATGCTTTTTGGCAGCAGAGAGATCCTTTTTCTTTTCCATATTGCTTGAAACCTGTGACCTGCTTAATAATGTGGAACAACCTTCAGTACTTTTTCTTTAATTGGGCTCATCTGGCAAACTATCACAGTTGTCTGAGATTCATTTCAGTAATCCAAAGAGCCCTGAGACGCAATACCATCCATGAGTTTAATATAAAAACTAAACATTCAATGTTTCACATTTACATCCAATTTGCATAATAATTTGGAACACAGTGTAGGTGAGAACAGCTGATTCACACCTGGGGAGAGTGAATCATTTGCATTTGAATATTGTCTGGCATTGTAAAGCACACACAGTGAAACTAAAAGAACAACCCAGGATTAATAGAAATAGGAGACTTTGATCATACTGCACAAATATTATTTAGTACAACAAAAAAATCCTCCGTGCTCTGGAAAAATTTATGCGTGCGGTTGAGCGCTGATTAGACTACATAGGAAATTAAACGCAGGATTTTTATTTAGACTAGAGATGTTCCGATACCATTTTTTCCCTCCCGATTCCGATACTTGGGCTCAGGGTATCGGCCGATACCGAGTACTGCTCCGATACCTGGGTGTGTATCTGTACTGTGTGTGTGTGTGTGTGTGTGTGTGTGTATGTATATATATATATATATATATATATATATATATATATATATATATATATATAACTAGTGAGCGAGGAGCGATTTAAATTTGGGCGCACGCCCATCACAGGCGCATGTATTTTCAATACAAATCTTATAATGCGCATATGACATCAAACATTCCTTTTGTTAATATTTTAACTATTAATTTTACTATTTTAGCTATTACTGTTTTATTTACTTCAAAATAACCTTTTTTTTCCCCGAGGCATTCATAATCATTAGTCTACTTCTGCCGATGCGCACTGGAAAACTTTGCGTGTGGCTGAGCGCTGATTAGGCTACGTATGTAGCAAATTAAAGAGGAGAATCACGATGCCGAATTGAAGTCCTGAGCCCAAACCTCATTTAAATTAAATGAACAAATATTATAAGTAAAAAAACAAGAACAATAAAACATTTTTTTAAATATTGTTGACTACATTTGGGCCGTGTAACGGGTTCGACCGTAAGTGAACGGGCGGCACCATGAACCACTAGCATGCCGCACTTCCGCGTTGTTGTGCTCACGTCGCACTCACACCGCATAGTAAAATCCACTGTAACCCGACAAACCCCAAATATTTTATAGTGCGGGGTGCAAGCCCGGTATCATTAGCAGGGATATCTCACCAGCCGTGCCTAATTCCGCGGCCCCGCTCCTTCGCATATCTGAAGGGGAGGCCACCTAACTAGTGAGCGAAGAGCGATATTGATTTGGGCGCATGTCGTGACGGGCTGAAAAAACTATTGTCCTCAAAAGTGTAACAGATGAGGACTCGGATAAAAACTATATAATAAAACTATGTAGGACTACATGGCCTTTATAAGACTCAACTTTTATTTAAGTCAGTGGTTCTCAAACTTTTTCTGTCATTCCCCACTTAAGGGGGTGAGCGAATTTTCAAGCCCCACTTGTCAACAAAATAATAACGAAATCGGCCAAGTTTACTGTTTATTGAAATATCAATTCCTAAACCAATAAGATCAAACACCACCAAGTTAAAAAAAGATAAAATACACGTGCAGTTGTTACAAGGCTTACGTTGTCACTTATCTTTGCATAATTGACCCCATGTTTATTAGCTGCTCAGCAATCGTTTGTAGTTTTTTTTGCACTGGCCAATTCTGTATGCAACTTTGAATGAAGCCATTTGTGCTTTGCTGTCCACTGATTCAGATGTTACCGTGCGATTCTCCTGCTGTCTGTATTCTGCCAGCTTTCTTTCAAAGACGTCCAGTGGTTTATTAACGTGACTGGAGTGTGTTGTCTCTAAGTGTCTTCCTAATTTGTCGGGTCTCATGTGGTCTGCTGCCAGCAGTTTAAGACACAAAACACACACGGGTCTCTCTTCTGCCCCCACCATCCCCACCATGAATCCAAGCTGAACATAGGCTTCATTAGGGGGGGGTGATAGAAGATTTTGGTTATATCACGGTAGAAGCAATTTTCTAACTCAATAACGATATACATCACAATATAGCAATTTGTATCTGAAAATGCATAAATAAAAATGAAAACACAAAGAAATTGTTTTACATAATTTAATTTTTTTATGTAATTTTATTTAAACTGTGAATTGCTGAGGTTTGCCGCATTTTTTTTACTTTGGCCATATTCGTTTGGATGCTTGGATTTCAGATGATAGAAAAGGTTTGATGTGTTTCCACCACTTGTTAAAACAATCACGTTCGTCTCATTCGTATCACTTTTCTTCTACCCAAACCAATTCCACACCACAGACGAGGCAGCTTTTTTCTTTACAATCGCCTCATTGTTGGTTTTGTCACATGTAAGCAAACTCATTACTGCCGCAGCATCTTCTTCCATTGTCGAAGTGTATGTGAAGCCAAACACATCAAAAGTGAGACGAAACCGTGGCACCCGATTGAACCGAATATCTGCGCAAATACAGCGCAGCGCGACTATCTGGATAGCGCAGTGATGATCTGGTTTATTTGCGCAGCCCGGTGGATCGCACAGCGCCGCTCGAATCACAAACCTGCGCGACCCACTGTGTTTTATTTAAAAACAATTAATTTAAAATGTCAGGACTGTTTAATATTGTTTCCGCCTTGCCATGCCTGGATTGTACGTGCGCAACCCAGCGGGGTAAAATGTATTTTGATGGTCGGCGCGGTTTATTTCTGTCAGAGTCGCGCAGCGCTGCCCAGTGGCTCGCGCAGGTTTGTGATTCGAGCAGCGCTGCTCAAGTTTGTCCGACGTTAAACCATTATTGTTGCACTATGGTTCCACTTTTTCTCCCGGCCCACAACTGATGTTATTTTAAATTTACTTGTATTAATGATCCATTTATTTGTGTGTGATTGTTTAGTTTTGAGCGTACGCTCTTCATTATCAATAAAGAAAAGCATGAATTAGAATAGGTACTTTCCTGTTTTTCCTCCCGTTCATTGCGCCCCACCTGTCATGTCTGTATTCCCCACTAGTGGGGCGCGCCCCACACTTTGAGAACCACTGATTTAAGTGCACTCACAATAACGAAAAAACTTTGATTTTGTAAATGTTTGAAAGCAAACAAGGTGTGCTGTTCTGTATTGTTTTTGGTGAACTTGAGCATGTCAGAACATTAACGCAAACGTTTTTTAAAATGGTCAGTCAGTCTACTTGCTGTTTTTCCCCGACGCATTCATAATCATTAGTCTACTTCTGCCGGTGTGCTCTGGAAAACTTTATACGTGCGGCTGAGCGCTGATTAGACTACGTATGTAGCAAATTAAAGAGGAGAATCACGATGCCGAATCGAAGTCCTGAGCCCAAACCTCATTTAAAATAAATTAACAAATATTATAAGTAAAAAAACAATAGCCCATGTTTAGAAAATGTTTATAAATTTTTTCCGACATGAATTGGCCCGGTGTTATGCGCAGAACGCCGGGAAATTTCCTGAGGCTCCAAAATCGCTGGGGCATTTTTTCTAAATAGATGCTATCTTTAATAACTGATGGAGGTTTTGAGCTGGATACACATGCATTCTTACCTAAACAACATAGGTGTAGTTTTCAATTCTTAAAACTACACCTCTGACACAATAATAGTAATATTTAGAACATTTTGCAGGCTGCCATTTGGAGAAACGAAAGAATAATGAATAAACCAGTTGTTGGGTCAAAATAACCCAACCAGGTGTTCATTTGTAAATGACCCACTACATCCCATATGATCCAACATGAGCAACCCAACAATGTGTTTAAAGTACCTGAAATAACCCAGAACTTATATAGTGTATATATATTTTTCCATTAGCTGAGGATAATGCATCAGTTGCATTTACAGTGGCTTGCAAAAGTATTCGGCCCCCTTGAACTTGTCCACATTTTGTCACATTACAGCCACAAAAATCAATCAATTGTATTGGAATTCCACGTGAAAGACCAATACAAAGTGGTGTACACGTGAGAAGTGGAACGAAAATCATACATGATTCCAAACATTTTTTACAAATAAATAACTGAAAAGTGAGGTGTGCGTAATTATTCAGTCCCCTTTGGTCTGAGTACAGTCAGTTGCCCATAGACATTGCCTGATGAGTGCTAATGACTAAATAGAGTGCACCTGTGTGAAATCTAATGTCAGTACAAATACAGCTGCTCTGTGACGGCCTCAGAGGTTGTCTAAGAGAATATTGGGAGCAACGACACCATGAAGTCCAAAGAACACACCAGACAGGTCAAGGATAAAGTTACTGAGAAATTTAAAGCAGGCTTAGGCTACAAAAAGATTTCCAAAGCCTTGAACATCCCATTGAGCACTGTTCAAGCGATCATTCAGAAATGGAAGGAGTATGGCACAACTGTAAACCTACCAAGACAAGGCCGTCCACCTAAACTCACAGGCCGAACAAGGAGAGTGCTGATCAGAAATGCAGCCAAGAGGCCCATGGTGACTCTGGACGAGCTGCAGAGATCTACTGCTCAGGTGGGGGAATCTGTCCATAGGACAACTATTAGTTGTGCACTTCACAAAGTTGGCCTTTATGGAAGAGTGGCAAGAAGAAAGCCATTGTTGACAGAAAACCATAAGAAGTCCCGTTTGCACAGCAAACATGTGGAAGAAGGTGCTCTGGTCAGATGAGACCAAAATGGAACTTTTTGGCCAAAATGCAAAACGCTGTGTATGGCGGAAAACTAACACTGCACATCACTCTGAACACACCATCCCCACTGTCAAATATGGTGGTGCCAGCATCTTGCTCTGGGGGTGCTTCTCTTCAGCAGGGACAGGGAAGGTGGTGAGAGCTGATGGGAAGATGGATGGAGCCAAATACAGGGCAATCTTGGAAGAAAACCTCTTGGAGTCTGCAAAAGACTTGAGACTGGGGCGGAGGTTCACCTTCCAGCAGGACAACGACCCTAAACATAAAGCCAGGGCAACAATGGAATGGCTTAAAACAAAACATATCCATGTGTTAGAATGGCCCAGTCAAAGTCCAGATCTAAATTCAATCGAGAATCTGTGGCAAGATCTGAAAACTGCTGTCCATCTAATCTGACTGAACTGGAGCTGTTTTGCAAAGAAGAATGGGCAAGGATTTCAGGCTCTAGATGTGCAAAGCTGGTAGAGACATACCCTAAAAGACTGGCAGCTGTAATTGCAGCAAAAGGTGGTTCTACAAAGTATTGACTCAGGGGGCTGAATAATTATGCACACACCACTTTTCAGTTATTTATTTGTAAAAAATGTTTGGAATCATGTATGATTTTCGTTCCACTTCTTATGTGTACACCACTTTGTATTGGTCTTTCATGTGGAATTCCAATGAAATTGATTCATGTTTGTGGCTGTAATGTGACAAAATGTGGAAAAGTTCAAGGGGGCTGAATACGTTTGCAAGCCACTGTATGACAGCTTGTTTTGATGTATACCCTGTTATTGACTCACAAGCTGATTTGTTTATAAAGCATTTCCTGCACTCAAATCTGTTCTTGTTGCAGGTTGGCCATGATAACTGGGTGCGTGGGGTGCTCTTCCACCCTGGAGGAAAATTCATTGTGAGCTGTGCTGATGACAAGACTTTGAGGATCTGGGACTACAAAAACAAGCGTTGCATGAAAACCTTGAGTGCCCATGAGCATTTTGTAACCTCTCTGGGTAAGCTCAAAGAGCCATCTTGAAACACTCACTACTGTCTGGCTTTTAAAATGTCTTCTTTTTACTTGAGCAACAATACCTCCAGGGAGCATAAAACACATCTTTGTGTAAGGATAAAAGATGTGCTAGGATATGAAGTGTGCTAAGAGTCAGAGATGCGATTGTTCATCTTCCAAGAACAGAGCTGCATCTTCAGGGCTCTTTACTTTCTGGAATTTTTTTAGTTGAGAACTCTCTGGAAATGCTTAAACCGTTCACCTAGTTCTTAGCAGACACACATTTTTGTTGTTTTAAGATCTACCATTCTTAAAATTACTTTTCTTTATTCATAAGATATTCATATACATACAAATGTGTATATATATATAATTGTATATACATTTAGATAATATACACACACACACTGTATGTATGTACAGTGGTGTGAAAAACTATTTGCCCCCTTCCTGATTTCTTATTCTTTTGCATGATTGTCACACTTAAATGTTTCTGCTCACCAAAAACCGCTAACTATTAGTGAAAGATAACATAATTGAACACAAAATGCAGTTTTTAAATGAAGGTTTACGTTATTAAGGGAGAAAAAAAACTCAATTTACATGGCCCAGTGTGAAAAAGTGATTGCCCCCCTTGTTAAAAAAATAACTGTGGCTTATCACACCTGAGTTCAATTTCTGTAGTCACCCCCAGGCTTGATTACTGCCACACCTGTTTCAATCAAGAAATCACTTAAATAGGAGCTACCTGACACAGAGAAGTAGACCAAAAGCACCTCAAAAGCTAGACATCATGCCAAGATCCAAAGAAGTTCAGGAACAAATGAGAACAAAAGTAATTGAGATCTATCAGTCTGGTAAAGGTTATAAAGCCATTTCTAAAGCTTTGGGACTCCAGCGAACCACAGTGAGAGCCATTATCCACAAATGGCAAGAACATGGAACAGTGGTGAACCTTCCCAGGAGTGGCCGGCTGACCAAAATTACCCCAAGAGCGAAAAGACAACTCATCCGAGAGGCCACAAAAGACCCCAGGACAACATCTAAAGAACTGCAGGCCTCACTTGCCTCAATTAAGGTCAGTGTTCACGACTCCACCATAAGAAAGAGACTGGGCAAAAACGGCCTGCATGGCAGATTTCCAAGGCACAAACCACTTTTGAGCAAAAAGAACATTAAGGCTCGTCTCAATTTTGCTAAAAACATCTCAATGATTGCCAAGACTTTTGGGAAAATACCTTGTGGACCGACGAGACAAAAGTTGAACTTTTTGGAAGGTGCGTGTCCCGTTACATCTGGCGTAAAAGTAACACAGCATTTCAGAAAAAGAACATCATACCAACAGTAAAATATGATGGTGGTAGTGTGATGGTCTGGGGTTGTTTTGCTGCTTCAGGACCTGGAAGGCTTGCTGTGATAAATGGAACCATGAATTCTATTGTCTACCAAAAAATCCTGAAGGAGAATGTCCGGCCATCTGTTCGTCAACTCAAGCTGAAGCGATCTTGGGTGCTGCAGCAGGACAATGACCCAAAACACACCAGCAAATCCACCTCTGAATGGCTGAAGAAAAACAAAATGAGGACTTTGGAGTGGCCTAGTCAAAGTCCTGACCTGAATCCTATTGAGATGTTGTGCCATGACCTTAAAAAGGCGGTTCATGCTAGAAAACCCTCAAATAAAGCTGAATTACAACAATTCTGCAAAGATGAGTGGGCCAAAATTCCTCCAGAGCGCTGTAAAAGACTCGTTGCAAGTTATCGCAAACGCTTGATTGCAGTTATTGCTGCTAAGGGTGGCCCAACCAGTTATTAGGTTCAGGGGGCAATTACTTTTTCACACAGGGCCATGTAGGTTTGGATTTTTTTTCTCAATAAATAATAAAACCCCTCATTTAAAAACTGCGTTTTGTGTTTACTTCTGTTATCTTTGACTAATAGTTAAATGTGTTTGATGATCAAAAACATTTTGTGTGACAAACATGCAAAAGAATAAGAAATCAGGAGGGGGCAAATAGTTTTTCACACCACTGTATGTATGTAGTTTAACTGTTGTGTTAAAATCTGACTGCTGTTTACTTTATTATATCCAAATAGCACATTTTTTTTATTGCGCACTCTTGAATTGAAGGTCTCATCTGTCCACAGATTTTCACAAGACTGCTCCGTATGTGGTGACTGGAAGTGTAGATCAGGCATTAAAAGTGTGGGAGTGTCGCTGATGTTAACCTGCAGGACCCTCATGGTTACCACACTCCTTTCACCCCTGACACATTTCACTCCCCCTTCTCCGTCTCACCTGGATGCACTCGACCACCATGGTTATGACTCACCTAGCTCTGGTTGAATAACTATTGTCCTTTTATGTAAATTATTCTGGATGTCAAGCTATTAAATGTTACACACACAAAGTATTCTTGCATGGTAAATCCAAAATTGTATCCTGTAAATTTGCATAATGTTGCCTAGAAGTACCATAGGTTTAACCCAGGCTGAACCCTGATTAAGCCTTACCTGCCGAACTCTTCAACTGATTGGGTTATTGTAGGGCACGATACTAATAATTTAATGACCGTGTCGTTCTAATTTGGCTGTTTGTTTGTTTGTCTTTTTTTTTTCCTTCTTTTTTTTTAACCTCGACTTTTTTTCTTCTTTTTTTCTGTTTTTTTCTATTAATATTTTGTCACTGTCGTAAACTGTTGGTGCCTAGCTTGGTGACGTTTTGAGGGGGAAGGACAACAAAAAGGATTTCCTATCATCTTCAAATGAAAACTTGTCTATAGGGATTATCAGAATAAACTGTAGCTTTGTAACATCATTCTGAGGTATGCTTACCATTCTCTTATTGTGGAACTTATCTGGGGAATAATCTTTGTAAATTTGTCATGAAATGTCCTACCCAGAGCACCCATAAATTTGACTAAATCCATGAGAACTCAGAAGAAAAGATTGGCCATGCTGCAGATGGAGCAACAAAGCCACATAGATTTTGCACCCAACCCCCTCCCCCCCTTTTTTTTTTTCGTTTTTGGCCTTCGAAGCCATTAGAAGAAGAATTGGGGCACTAGGATATTTCTGCTGTAAAGAACTTAAATTGGCCATTCTACTCTTAAGTTCATTTGGTCTTGGGTTTTGTGTCTACTCGCCTGGAATCATGTTAAATTAAAGTCATCTTGTTTAGGATATGATAACGATTTATGCAGAACAACTGTTCCTATAAATGCAGAAATGAGCCCCAGTTTGGATACCGAATACCACATGACTTGGCCTTAAATAGTTTCTCAGTGTTGGGTGGGGGTGTGCATACATCTTTGATCTGTTTAAAGTAGGGATTTATCATAAGGAGTCAAATGAGATGCTAACCAAGGTCATGCACGTGTGCCTGATGTTTCTATGGTTTTAAAATTCACATGCACAGCAGCTCTCTCTCAGTATGGCACAATCAGCCATTGAGGAGCAGAGTGCAGGTGACATTGTGAATACAACGCAACAGGAACTAACCACAAATTAATTAATTATGTTTTACGAGCAGCTCATTTTTTCCTGTTCAGCTTGTAGTCTGTTGGTAAATGTAAAATATAGACGTTGTGGGAAATGTATTTAACGAATCCCAAGGTGGAAGTAAACCATTCCACATATTAATAAAAGGAAAGAACCCTGCCTTTGTTTTTGGCAGCAAAGCAAAATGTTTAAAAAGAAGAGAAAATTCTAACTTGCACGTCCCTGCTCCTAGATCTTTAGTCATTTCAGACTAAAGGTGTAAGCCATTTAAGATTTATTAATATGTGCGTAAACCAATATTTTAATTCGCCCTTTTCATTACAATGCAATTATATAATAAAGAATTCCACTGCTTAACCTGTCTGTTATCTCGTGATTTCCTGTTGTGTGCCTCTGCAAATCTGATTAAAGATGGTCTAGGATTTACACCTGTCAATTTGGCACTGCTGTCTGTACTGGGGCGGGAGGAACACACAAACACCCTGTCAGAGATATCATCTGACATGCTAACTGAAGAGTTCAGTATGTGCTCGTAGGCGGCATTACCTGTTTGTGTCCAATCCTTTGTTATTTTGTGATGTGATTGCAGCAGACTAAGGAAGAATAGTTCACCACATAAGCCCACTGCTGGTGCCTGCTGTCAAAAAGAGAGTAGCAGCATGGTATAGATCTGCACATTGTAGCTGAATGATTGAGAGAGCAGAAATGGGTCCCTAGAGTAGCTTGAAAGTCTTTGTTGAAGGTTAAAACTACCCCAAATAATGTACTATATCATTGAAAAATGTAAACTGGAAAGAGAGTCTAAAACAAAAAAGGTGATATTTTAAGGGAATGTATATATTGATCTTAATTTCTGATATTTAACTTTTTTTGGGCACTGTCTAGCTAGACTGGCCAAATTGTCTTCTTAAGAAAAAGAAAACAATGCTCTACAAACGAACAAATCTTTGAGTCCTAAAACCAGAATCAAACTGAAATGTCTAAACAAAGATCTCCATTCATTGTATTGTCATGGAAAATGAAGATTACACAGCTTATTTGCAGTGCTGCTCAAAAAAATAGCAGTGTGTTGAAAAAAGTGAGTAAAGCTCCATATCCATATAATTTTTTTATTTAAATCACATAAATACATTGAACAACCTGCACATTCTATTCTGAATCACAACATGAAGAAAAATGTGCTAAATTGATTATTAGTTTACTTGTAAATGAAGAAAAACAAATATTAGCCTGTTCAAAAAAATAGCAGTGTCATCACTCTTTATAAAGTGATGAATTTACCGTTTAAACAAAAATGCTTGAAGTTTAATCTTTCTTGTGCATCTCTCAAATAATATTTAGTTGTATAACCATGGTTTCTGAGAACTGATGCACATCTGTGACAATTGTACTACATGCCACAATTCCTGGATTTGCCCTTTAGAAACAGCATTTTTAATGTCAGCCCACACGTTTTCTATTGGATTAGGGCAGTGGTTCTCAAACTTTTTCTGTCATTCCCCACTTAAGGGGGTGAGCGAATTTTCAAGCCCCACTTGTCAACAAAATAATAACGAAATCGGCCAAGTTTACTGTTTATTGAAATATCAATTCCTAAACCAATAAGATCAAACAACACCAAGTTAAAAACAGATAAAATACACGTGCAATTGTTATAAAAGGCTTACGTTGTCACTTATCATTGCATAATTGACCCCATGTTTATTAGCTGCTCAACAGTCGTTTGTAGTTTTTTTGCACTGGCCAATTCTGTATGCAACTTTGAATGAAGCCATTTGTGCTTTTCTGTCCACTGATTCAGATTTTACCATGCGATTCTCCTGCTGTCTGTATTCTGCCAGCTTTCTTTGAAAGAAGTCTAGTGGCTTACGTGACTGGAGTGTGTTGTCTCTAAGCGTCTTCCTAATTTGTTGGGTCTCATGCGGTCTGCTGCCAGCGGTATAAGACACAAAACACACTCGGGTCTCTTTTCTGCCCCCACCATCCCCACCATGAATCCAAGCTCAAGATAGACTTCATTAGGGGTGGGCGATATAACCAAAATCTTCTAACACAGGAGAAGTTATTTTCTACCTCGATAACGATCACAATCACTATATCACAATATAGAAATTTGTATCTTAAAATACATGAATAAAAATTCAAACACAAAGAAACTGTTTTACATAATGTAATTTTATTTAAACTGTGAACTGCTGAGGTTTGCTGCATTTTTTTTTTTTTTTTTTTTTACTTTGGCCATATTCGTTTGGAAGCTTGGATTTCAGATGATAGAAAAGGTTTGACGTGTTTCCATCACTTGTTAAAACAGTGCACTTGCGTACCTTCTAAATCACGTTCATCTCATTCGTATCACTTTTCTTATATCCAAACCAATTCCACACCACAGACGAGGCACCTTTTTTCTTTACAATCTCCTCGTTGTTGGTTTCGTCACATGTACAGTAAGCAAACTCACTGCTGCTGCACCGTCTTCTTCCATTGTCGAAGTGTATGTGAAGCCAAACACATCAAAAGTGGGACGAAACCGCGGCACCCAATTGAACCAAATATCTGCGCAAATACAGCGCAGCGTGACTATCTGAATAGCGCAGAGTTGATCTGGTTTATTCGCGCAGCCCGGTGGATCACAAACCCGCACGACCCACTGTGTTTTTATTTAAAAACAATTTAAAATAGTATTTTGATGGTCGGCGAGGTTTGTGATTCGAGCAGCGCTGCTCAAGTTGGCCCGACGTTAAACCGTTATTGTTGAACTATGGTTCCACAACTGATGTTATTTTAAATTAACTTGTATTAATGATCCATTTATGTGTGTGTGATTGTTTAGTTTTTTCCTATTATTTTCCACTAATTCCCTCCCGTTCATTGCGCCCCACCTGTCATGTCTGTATTCCCCACTAGTGGGGCGCGCCCCACACTTTGAGAACCACTGGATTAGGGTCTGGGGATTGGGATGGCCACTCCATAACGTTAATCTTGTTGGTCTAGAACCAAGATGCTGCTCACTTACTGGTGTGTTTGGGGTCTTTGTCTTGTTGAAACATCCATTTCAAGGGCATTTCCTCTTCAACATGACCTCTTTAAGTATTCTAATGTACTCAAATTGATCCATGATCCCTGAAATGTGATAAATAGGCCCAACACCATAGTATAAGAAGCATCCCCATATGATGATGCTTGTGCCTCCATGCTTCACTCCCTTTACAGTGTACTGTGGCTTGAATTCAATGTTTGGGGTCGCCTGACAAACTGTCTGCGGCCCCTAGACCCAAAAAGAACAACCTTGCTTTCATCAGTCCACAAAATGTTGCACCATTTCTCTTTAGGCCAGTCAGTGTGTTCTGTGGCGAACTGTAACCTCTTCAGCACATGTCTTTTTTTTTCAACAATGGGACTTTGTGGGAGCTTCTTGCTGATACAGTAGCTCAAGATTCAAGATTCAAGATTCAAGATTCTTTATTTGTCACATGCATAGTTATACAAGTACAACACGCAGTGAAATGTATCCTGAACCGCTCCTACTTTGTGCAAATAACAAGAAACAAAAGAAATAATCTATAAATAGAAATAGAGAGAAAAAAAAAAAAAAAAAAAAGGTGCAAATGTAAACATAATAATAAAGTGTGTATCTGAGCAGGATAAAGGTGTTAGTGCAAGTGATGCTTACAGTCCAGACTAAAGTGCAGTGTGCAGTGTGGAATGTCAGCACAGCAGTGTGTGGGTGAACTGTTACCAGTCCTATGAATGGGAGAGTGGCCCATCATGGTTGAGGAGTCTAATCGCCTGTGGATAAAAACTCCTCCTGAGTCTCTCCGTTTTGGCCATAATGACCCGGAACCTTCTGCCTGAATGCAGAAGTTTGAACAGTCCGTTATTGGGGTGCGACAAGTCCTTAATGATACGAGCTGCCCTGGTTTTACATCTCCTGGTGTAGATGTCCTGCATGGAGGGGAGAGTTAACCTGCAGCAGCGTTCAGCTGCCCGGATCACTCTCTGGAGGGCTTTCCTGTCCTGTACACAGCTATTCCCAAACCAGGATGAAATGTTCTGTGTTAGGATGCTCTCAACAGCACCCGAGTAGAAAGCCTTAAGGACAGCAGGGGAAACCCCAAACTTCCTCAACTGCCTCAGGTGGTACAGACGCTGCTTTGCCCTTTTCGTCTGAGCACAGATATGCTCAGTCCATGTCAGATCCTCGGAGATGTGGACGCCCAAGTACTTAAAGCTGCTCACCCTCTCCACTGGAGCTCCATTGATGATGAGGGGTTTGTGGTCCAGTTGTCCCCTTCTGAAGTCCACCACCAGCTCCTTCGTCTTACTGACGTTCAGTCGGAGGCAGTTTTCTTCACACCATAGTGCCAGGTTCTCCACTTCATCTATGTAGGCCGACTCATCGTTGTTGGAGATGAAGCCCAGCACCACCGTATCGTCAGCAAACTTAACGATGGTGTTGGAGTCGAACATGGCCACACAGTCTGAAGTGTAGAGAGAGTATAGCAGTGGAGAGAGAACACATCCCTGTGGAGCACCTGTGTTGATGGTGATGCTGCTGGAGAAGCACTTGCCCACTCTCACCGCTTGAGATCTGTCCGAGAGGAAGTCCAACACCCAGGCACACAAGCGTTTGTTAAGTCCTAGATCTCTCAGCTTTGTGAACAGTCTGTTAGGCACTATTGTGTTGAAGGCAGAGCTGTAATCTATAAAAAGCAATCTCACATAGTTACCTTGCATCTTGTCCACGTGGCTGAGAGTGGTGTGCAGAACATGGGAGATGGCATCCTCTGTGGATCTGTTGGGGCGGTAGGCGAACTGAAGTGGATCTATGGAGCTGGGGATGGAGGAGGAGATGATGTTTTTTAGCAGACCCTCAAATACCTTCATGACCATCGATGTCAGTGCAACAGGCCGGTAGTCATTCAGGCATGAGGGTTTGTTGGTCTTGGGCACGGGGACAATGGTGGATCTCTTGAAACACGCCGGGACCACAGACTTCGCCAGGGACTCATTAAAGATACAGGTGAACACACCTGACAGCTGGTCAGCGCAGCAGCGCAGCAGGCGCCCAGAGATGCCATCTGGACCCGCCGCTTTCCTGGTGTTCACCCTCCTCAGCGCCGTGCGAAAGTCGTGCTCTGCGATGCTGATGACGCAATCCTCGCTGATGACGTCATCACTCTCAGTCAGCAGGCTGCTAGCATTAGCCGCCTGGCTAACCTCGAACCGGGCGAAGAATGCGTTCAGCTCGTTGGCGAATGCAGAGTCGGCGACGATCGTCGTGGTGTCTTTGGCAACCTTGTAGTCCGTGATTGTGCGTAATCCGTGCCACATGCGGCGTGTGTCACCCTGATGGAAGTGTGATTCAGTTCGCTGTCGGAACCGCCCCTTAGCTTCCCTCACCGCTCGCCTGACGCTATAAGAAGCCGCTTTGTATGCGCTCATATCGCCGCTAATGAGTGCGGCATTATAAGCAGCGGTCCGGGCATTCACAGCATCGCGGATCGATCGGTCTACCCAAGGCTTCTGGTTCGGAAACGATTTGAACCTCACTGTCGGGACAACTTCATTTACGAGCGTGCTAACGAAGCTAACTGCTACATCCGCAAACTCGTTGATGTCTACTGCGCAGGCTCGGAACATGTCCCAATCTACGTCATCGAGCGCGTCCTGTAGCGTAGCTTCTGATTGGGCAGACCAGCGTTGCACCTCCCTCATGACCGGAGCTTCACGACGAAAGCTTTGTTGATATTCCGGTATGAGGAAAATGGCGTTGTGGTCTGATTTCCCGAATGCTGGATGTGAAACAGCTTTGTAGCCCCGCTTGTATGGTGTGTAACAGTGGTCCAGAATGTTGAGTCCCCTTGTCGGACATGTAACATGTTGGTGAAAGTTTGGCATAACCTGTCTGAGGTTCGCTTTATTAAAGTCACCTGCTACAATGTGCGCTGCGTCCGGGTGTTTGTTTTGGAACTCACTCAGCACATCATGTAGTTCAGACAGAGCAGTGCCTGTGTCCGCGTGGGGTGGGATGTAGACCGCCGTGGCAATGACCGAGGTGAACTCGCGAGGCAGGTAGAAAGGACGACATTTAACACTCAGATATTCCAAATGAGGCGAGCAGCTACTGGAGAGAATGGAAACACTCCTGGCATCGCACCACTTCTTGTTGACCATGAAGCACACACCTCCACCTTTAGCTTTGTTAGACTCTGCCGTCCTGTCCATGCGGAACACAGAGAATGAGTCCGATGGGGTTACGACTCGGTCCGGCACAATGGGGGTCAGCCATGTTTCTGTAAAGCACAGAAGATTACAATCCCTGATATCTCGCTGGAAAGTAACTCTGGCTCTGAGGTCATCAAGCTTATTCTCCAGTGACTGTACATTAGCCAGCAGGATACTCGGCAGAGGGGTGCGATGAGCTTGTTCTCTCATTCTGTTACGGACGCCGCCGCGTTTCCCTCGACGCTTCTTTGTTCTTCGCCGCGGGTTAGCGTCCCGTCCATTGTTGTTGTCGTCTGAGCAGCGTAGTATCTCAGAGGGCCACGACGGGTCAGGCTTAAAGGTGGTATAAGTAAGCGCCGAAATCTGAATTCCTATATCCAGTAGTGTTCTACTGTCATAGGTCACTAAACCTGAAGTACTCTTAGCGAATGAAAGTAAAATAAATAAAGAAAGAAGGAAAAAAACGCACAGTTTGTACGGAGCGATCAGGAAGGCGTCTGGACGTGGCCGCGCCATCGTGACAAAAAAAAAAAAAAAAAAAAGCTTGACTTCACATAGCCGTCTTCTAATAGTAACAGCACTAACAGGTAACTTTAGATGTTCTTTGGGTCAATTTTGTTATTCTTCGATCCATTCAAATGGTAGTTTTCTGTTCCACATTTTTCTGGTTTTGGTCTCCATTTTAAAGCTTAAAAATTATTTGGTATCATTTTAGCAGAGCAGCCTATCATTTTCTGCACTTCTTTGTATGTTTTCCCATCTCTAATCAACTTTTGAAACAAAGTTCTTCTGAACAATGTCTGGACAACCTATTTTACTCTGATTTTCAGAGAGAAATGCACAGAACCTCCTTTTCTGCATTTATCCTTAAATAAGGGTCTTGTTTGACACCTGTTTTTCACAGAACAGTATTCTGTGAAACAGTATACTGTGTTTTCCACACTGCTATTTTTTTTTTAAACAGACTAATTTTTGTTTTTCTTTACTTACATTAAACTAATAATACATTTAGCAAATTTTTCTTCATGTTGTGATTCAGAATAGAATGTGCAGGGTGTCCAATGCATTTATGTGATTGAAATAAAAAAATTATTATATGGATATGGAGCTTTACTCACTTTTTTCAACACACTGCTATTATTTTAAACACCACTGTAAATGCTTATGTGGGGTCTCCACGGTTCTGCATCCTCTCAGAAAATAATACTTGCTCTTCAGTCCTAGGCAGTCCCATTGCTGCACTCACTGAATGGTCTAATGTACAGAATATTTGTAGATTCCTTCTCCTCTAGCTATAAGTTCATCTGTCAGCTCTACTGGCTGTGTAAATAGAGCAGCGGCTTTGGTCTTCACAGCTCTTATTTTGCTGTCATGGTATCACTTTACACAGCCAACTGTTAACAATGTAATCTGCATGCCTTCACTGTTTGCTAAATAATTAAAGAAAATTTTTTTGTCACTCTGGTGGTGCTTTTCATGTGAATAGTGAGTTGAATAATAGAATGAATTTCATTCAATCCTTACAATTAAGCACACTTGGGTCGTTTGAGTTCAGTGATGGCCCACCAGTCATTTAACTGTGTGGAAGTTTTACGTTCTTATTAAAATGTCTAAGCAGGATTGGTTGTATGAGATATAGATTTGATCAGAGTCGCTACAATTTGATATGAAAATGAATCAGCATGAAAGATACCCAAATAAAATAAAAATGTATTGTGATAAAGGAGCCTTCCAGTGGTGAAAACTGTCTCTAATATAGAAAACCTGTAATTTCTTATAAAACCATTATTACTGAGTAGTAAGTTAAAGTATTAAACATATATACTTTAACATATGACAAAATGGTTTAAAATAAAGTCCATATTTATACTGAGAGAGGGAGAGCTATGTTGGAAGGCGTTCACTCGCTTTCAGCTTTCCAGCTCCGTCACTCTTTACGTCATATTTTGGTGCCGGCGCATCTTTATGACTTCATCCCAAACCCGGAACAAACAACGCAGAAACAACGTGATTAGCTCTGCAACTGATCCTACAGGACACAGATCATCTGTCTGTTTTTATCAGGTCATAAAGCGCATTTAGAGAAGCGACTAAACGCCACAGAGCTGTTTACACTCGTGTTTCTTGCTGTACTGGAATGCTTGATAACCCATTATTATGCTGCTTACTAGAAGAGCCGGACTCCCTAACCTCTATTTAAAAGATAGAAAAGTGACTTTTACGCTGTATGTAGTGCACTTTAAGTCTCATGCCATAAATGCAAGCATTTCGAAATAAACGGTGGCTGATATATAATTCTTTGCTATAAGTTTGGATTGCTAATAATGTGCATCACTGATTATAAACTGTGTCGACAGGAATGGCACTGAACAAATCCATGCATCCGCGAAACCGTTATAAGGACAAACCACCTGACTTTGCCTACCTGGCTTCCAAGTATCCGGATTTTCAGAAGCATGTACAGACTACATTAACCGGCCGGGTGATGTGAGTAAACTCCTCTTCTCAGTGTATCCTTGCTCTTTCCTAATATTCTTTAGCCAAAAATAAATAAATGAATAACACAAACACAGATCAGCGATAACATTTATGACCACACGCCTAATATTAAGTAGATTCCCATTTGCCGCCAAAACAGCATGGATTCCACCTGAGCTGTAATTGTGTGTCTGGTATCTGACACTAAACCATCAGTAGCAGATCCTTATGGCGCTTTTCCACTGCATAGTACGGCACGACACGGTTCAGTTCAGCTCACTTTTGGGGGGTTTTCCACTGGGAACAGTACCTGGTACCTGGTCCTTTTTTTAGTACCACCTCAGCCGAAGTTCCAAGCGCGCCGAACTGTTACCAAAACGTGACGTGTAAACTCTGCTGGTCACTGATTGGCCGGAGAAAATCGTCATTACTGCGTCATCGAACTTGCGACACGAGACACAACAGAACCGCTATATTTAGAACAGCCAGAGAAGGATCGGACGCACCTTTTTGTGTTAACCAAAAATTTTCTTTGGCTGCCGTCAACTTCTTTTGAAACAAACTCCTTCGTCTCGCTGTTAAAAACATCCACATGCCGAGAATGAAGAACACCATGCCGTCGATATGCTCCATTGTTGTGTGTTTGTTTGTGGTGCGTTTACGATGACGTCACGGCAGTAGAGGCGCCGCAACTATAACGACACGTGAATAATCCCGCCCACTCTAAAGCGTTACTAAACTGCAGTGGAAGCGCAAACTGCGCCGAACCGAAGTGAGTTGAACTGAAACGTGTCGTGCCGTTCTATGCAGTGGAAAAGAGGCATTTGAGTCCTGTAGGTTGTGACATGGTGCCTTCATGGATTTGGACTTGTGGTACGTGTCAAAGTAACAATTGCATGAACAGCGGGACCCAAAGTTTCCCAGCAGATCATTGCCTAAAGCATAAGAATCTCCTTGTAGCACTGACACAGGTCGGTTCTTTGAAACGGGCGTTTATTGCTTGAATCTCTTTGTCACGCTGTTAGAACTGTATTTGCAAATGCATTAGCAATTTACTCCCTAGCATGTACATGAACTTCAATACAAATACATGAGAACATGAAAAGTTTACAATGACATAATACCTCGTTGGCCACTTGTCATGAAAAGAGGTGCTTAAATTCTTGCATCCCTTTGTCTTAAATTTAATTGCAGAGCCTCGTGGGAGACATCCGCTCACCTGCAGTCCATGGGAGAGATCTTACTGAATTTCACGCTAACTCTCCCTAGCTTTCTTGCGAGACACATTACGTAACATCTTAACAATTACAATTAACTATAACATGGTACATGGTATAACATAAAATACGTCATGTTTTCCCTATTTAGATATTTTTTAAACTTGATATATATTTGAAATTCTGTCATCAATTATAAGCAAATTATTTACATCAGGCTTTAATATATAAGTATAAAATATTCAAATAAACAAAATTCGACAGCATTAACACGCCTGGCATGCCTTCTTCATGTAGTGCATCCTGGTCTCTTCCTCATCTAAGTGATGCACACACACCTACGCATCCACATGATGCAAGAAAATGGATTCCAGTTTTTAATCTTGCGTGGCAATAGTAGGTGCTTTTGACGAGGGACATGAGTCATCGGGGGCATTCTGACCACATACTGGACATAACAAACACAGTGCACCTGACACCTATTTATCAGAACCAGCATTGGCTTTTTCGGTAAATTGAGCTTACTGTAGGTTTTAAGAGGAACTTTATTTATCTCGTGGGAAATTCTTTTGTCACAAACATGCTCAATGCAGCCAAGGAACAAGAAAAATGTAAATATTCAATAAGTACAGTAGATAATAATAATAAAACAGTATACAATAAGTACAGTAAATAATATTAACAGTAGAATAGTGCAAATAGATAAAAATAAAATACAATAAAAAACAATAATATACCTATTAACACACTGTATAAATGCAGATAATTTCCTGCTATCTGTTTCACCCAGATGAGGATGGGTTCCCTGTTGAGTCTGGTTCCTCTCAAGGTTTCTTCCTATTACCATCTCAGGGAGTTTTTTCTTGACACATTCACATTCCATACAAACTTAAATAATTCTTTTGATTGTGTAAAGCTGTTTTGAGACAATGTCAATTGTTAAAAACGCTATACAAATAAATTGAATATTAGTGCAAGTGATTCTGAAAAGTGACAGTGCACAATGAATAAAGAGAGTAGAAGTATGTAATAGTGGAATGGAACAAACATTCAATGACATACATGTGTGTAATATTGCACGATTTGACTGAGGAAAAAGTAACAATTGTATTAGTATTATTATTAATCCTGAGAAATCACCTACACTGAAGTTGTACAGTCTTATTGCCACAGGTAGGAAGGATTTCCCGTAACGGTCAGTTCTGCATTTAGAGGCGATGAGTCCTTTGCTGCGTGTGCTCTGATGGCCCATCATGGAGGCATGCATGGGGTGAGAGGGGTTGTCCGTGATACCAAGAAGGTTTTTTAACATTCTCCTCTCAGACACCTCTGCCAGGTTCTCCAGACTGACACCCAGGACAGCACCAGCCTTTTTAATCACCTTGTTCAACCTGTTTGCATCAGCTGTCTTCACCCCACTGCCCCAGCACATAGCAGCATATAACACAACACTCTCTACCACGGAGTGATAGAACATGGTCAGCATTTTCCTACATACGTTGAAAGACCTGAGCCGCCTCAGTAGGACAAGCCGACTCTGCCCTTTCATGAAACCAGCGTTGGTGTTGTTAGACCAGTCCAGTTTACAGTCAATGTGTACCCCCTGTAATCCTCACCTACTTCCACATCAGCCCCTCTAACGATGACAGGGGTGGGAGGAGGAGTCTGCCTCCTAAAGTCCACAACCAATTCCTTTGTCTTTGTGATGTTAAGCTGTAAATGGTTTAGCTCATACCACTCAACAACGCTGTTCACCACACTCCTGTATTCCTCCTCCTGTCCATCCCTGATACAGTCCACAATGGCAGAATCATCAGAGAATTTCTGCAGATGACATGACTGAGACTTGTACCTGAAATCAGATGTGTAGAGGGTGAAGAGGAAGGGTGATGGGACGGTCCCCTGTGGCGCACCCGTACTGTTCAGGATGTTATATTAGAGCAGCTCTTCAGCCGGACATGCTGTGGTTGATTTGTTAAATAGTCCTTAATCCAAGCTACCAGTGGGTCATCCACCTGCATTTCCGTGAGCTTATTCTTCAGCAGTGATGGTCTGATCGTGTTAAAAGCACTAGATAAGTCGAAAAACATGACCCTCATTAACCCTCATGTCCAAATGAGAATAAGTCTGGTCCAGCAGATAGATGATGGCGTCCTCCACATTGATATGGGGTCGATATGCAAACTGTAGGGGGTCCAGCCAAGGCTCAACCAGCAGACGCAGGTGTTTCAGGATGAGGCTCTCCAGCGTCTTCATGATGTGTGAAGTCAGAGCCACTGGCCTGTAGTCACTGGGGGTCGAGGGGGTTGATTTTTTTTTAAGGGACAGGAATCAGGCAGGATGTCTTCCATAGTGACGGAAGTTCAAGTTCAATTTATTTGTATAGCACATTTACAACAGCCGTCAGGCTGACCAAAGTGCTTCACATAAAAACATACTCATAAAACACACAATAAACACAAAGTAACACATCTAGCGGAATTAAAATGCTAATGAAAAAAAATAGGTTTTGAGCAAGAACTTAAAAGCGGATAGAGAAGGTGCCAGTCTGATCTCTAAAGGCAAAGTATTCCAAAGTTGAGGCCCTGCTGCCGCAAACGCCCATGCCCCTCTGCGCTTGAGCCTCACGCGTGGGACTACTAATAAAGCCTGATCACAAGATCTTAGTATTCTGGAAGGAGAATAAGGGTGAAGAAGATCGGAGAGGTAAACTGGTGCTAGGTTGTGTAACGATTTATACTCACACATGAGGATTTTAAAATTAATTCTCTGAGAGACTGGCAGCCAGTGTAGATCTTTCAGAATCGGAGTGATGTGATCATGTTTACGACTTTTACGAAGGAATCTTGCTGCTGCATTTTGGACAAGCTGTAAGCGAGCAATTTGAGATTTGGAAATACCAATATAATGAATTGCAGTAATCTAGACGAGCCGTAATGAATGCATGAACCGCCATTTCTAGAGTTTTGGGGGTGAGGAAGTGTTTCATTTTGGCGAGTAGTCGAAGCTGATAAAAACTGGATCTAATAACGGAGGCGATATGTTTATCAAATTTTAAATGCTGGTCAATGAGAACACCCAGGTTACAGACCTGTGATGATCTCAATATGGATAGACTGTCCAAATCAGGGCTGAAACTCTGAGAGTTCTCATTAGGACCAAAAACAATTACCTCGGTCTTGTCTTCATTTAGAAAGAGAAAGTTTTGAGCTAGCCATGATTTAAACTCCTCTAGACACTGCAAAAGATTAGTAGTAGCAGTAACGTTCTTTCTTTTGATGGGAAGATAAATTTGAGTATCATCTGCATAGAAATGAAAAAATACATCATATTTCCGTAAGATAGAACCCAGAGGTAGCATATAGAGAGAGAACAGAGATGGAGACAAAAAAGAGCCTTGTGGAAGGCCACAGGTCAGAGGTGCCAGGGAAGAAGTGAAAATACCCATCTTTACTAAAAACTTTCTATCATACAAATATGACTGAAACCATTTCAAAACATTCGCTTTTAGACCCACCCAAGACTCTAATCTAGATAGTAGTATAGATCGATAGTATCAAAGGCCGCTGATAGATTCAGGAGAAGCAGAATCACAGAGTCTCAAGAGTCAGTGAAGACATAAATATCATTTAGCACTCTCAGAAAGGTGGACTTTGTACTATGAGCAGACTTAAAACCAGATTGAAAGACCTCGTGAATACCCATGTTAGTCACAAAACATTGTAATTGGTCCAGCACAATTTTCTCCAAAACCTTAGAAACAAAAGGCAAGACTGAGATAGGCTGAAAATTCTTTAGGGCAGAGGAATCCAGTGAAGGCTTCTTGAGCAGAGGAGTAACAGTAGCCACCTTAAGATTGGCCAGAACACAGCCCGTTTGAAGCCATTTATTGATAAAGGATACCAAGCCTGGCCGAATTGAACTTAGGAATCTTGGGTGGATGATATCGTTAGAGCAAGAAGAGGGTTTAAGCCTGTCAATGACCTGCTTCAAAACCTGGACATTGATGGGTTCAAAAACCTCCCAAAACGTACGGACAGAAGGCATGGTAGGTCAATCCTTTAATGTTAAGGGAGGGCAAATGCCAAGTTTTAGGGTTTTAATTTTGTCGTTAAAAAATCTCAAGAAGCCTTCGCAAACAGCATCAGAAGCGACAGTCAAGGTATTAGCCAAAGGATTAACAACAGACTGATTAATTGAAAACAGAACCTTAGGTTTAGAATGATTTGTTTCAATTATATTACAGAAATATGCAGCTTTTGCAGATTTAGCAGCAGATTGGGAAGATGTAAGCGAATCTTTTAAATAATTGAAAGGAAATATGCAACCTGTCCTTTTTCCATTTTCGTTCTGCCTTTCTACAGATTTGTCTTAGTAGATGAATCTCAGCGTTTTGCCACAGTTCAGATTTTGGTTTGAGGGGGGCAGTTACATTACTGCCCCAAGTCAGGCAGAATTCAAGAGGCTAAGATGTTGATCAGCATCCAAGTCCAATAATGGTTGGACAGTAATCCAAATGCATCTCTGAGCAAGGTTCAGTGAAGCACAAGTTGAAGTTTGAGCTAAACTGTGGAGAATAAAACAGAGACAGAGTAGCAGATGCATTAGAAAAGTATGAAAGCTCAGGAAGAGACAGTGAAAATAATATGGGTTTATGGTCGGAGAGCAGAAAGTCTGAGAGCACAATATCAGTCACATCAAGTCCATAAGAGAGTACAAGATCCAGCGTATGTCCCTGAATGTGAGTAGAGCTGTTGATCCACTGAGTGAGATTAAAAGGCCAGGAGCCAGCAGCTTTACTGGAATTGAGTCTGCACAGTTCCCTTCTGATGTCATCTGCTGAGAGGGACAGGGAGACAGGCGGTGGGAGGAGAGTGGAAAAGGTGATAACAGATGAGAGTGGGGACTGGAGACACACGGCAGTCAAATCCATCCCAACACCTCTCATCTGTCTCAGGCCAGTAATGGCCCGCATTCCGTTCCACACCTCCCTAGTATTGTTCTCCTGAAGTTTGCTTTCCAGCTTCCTTCTGTAGGACACTTTTCCCTCTGCAATCTTGTTTTTGAGCTCCTTCTGCACCAGTCTCAGCTGTTCTTTGTCACCGCTTCTGAAAGCTCTCTTTTTCTTGTTTAGTGTAGCTTTGATGTCTTTGGTTACCCAAGGTTTATTGTTGGGGAAGCAGTGAATGGTTTTTTTGGGAACCACTGTGTCTATACAGAAGATTGTCAATATTGTCTCCATGAGAATTACAGAGAACGTCCCAGTTAGTTGCCTCAAAACATCCCTGCAAAGTCTCCTCTGTCTCCCTTGTCCATCTTGTAACAGTCTTTGTGACTGCAGGCAGTCTCTGGACGACAGGTTTTAAAGGGGCTGGAGGTGGACAAGGTTGTGATCAGCCCTGCCCAGGGGAGGGAGAGGGATGGAAGTGTATGCCTCCGTAGCATTGGCATAGAACAGGTCCAATGTCTTAGGCTACTAGCCAAGATGAACGAGGGTGAAATATGCTTGACTCTAGCTCTGCGATATATGCAAAGTTCACGAAACGTCTCCATGGTTTTAAAACGGAGGAGGAGAAAAAAACGGCATAATTGCAGCCTGTGCATATGCTTCATTTACCAAATACTGATTTCTTAATGTTATTTAGTAATTATTATATAGTATTTCTTAGTGTTAACACAAGGCTATGTGTGTGTGTGTGTGTGTGTGTGTGTGTGTGTGTGTAGGGGTGGGTGGGTGGTCTTTTCCTCTTCCATGTCACCTGCGATGTTATCATTCCACACGCGCTTCCACCGGAGAATAACATTACGTCATTAAACCGCGAAGGAGTCATGGTTCCATTTATCACTGCAAGTCTTCCAGGTCCTGATGCAGCAAAACAGCCCAACATTATCACACTACCACCACCATATTTTATTCTTGGTATGATGTTCTTTTTCTGAAATGCTTTATTTGAGGGTTTTCTAGCATGAACCGCCTTTTTAAGGTCATGCCACAACATCTCAATAGGATTCAGGTCAGGACTTTGATTGGCCACTCCAAAGTCTTCATTTTGTTTTTCTTCAACCATTCAGAGGTGGATTTGCTGGTGTGTTTTGGGTAATTGTCCTGCTGCAGCACCCAAGATCGCTTCAGCTTGAGTTGACGAACAGATGGCCGGACATTCTCCTTCAGGATTTTTTGGTAGACAATAGAATTCATGGTTCCATCTATCACAGCAAGCCTTCCAGGTCCTGAAGCAGCAAAACAACCCCAGACCATCACACTACCACCACCATATTTTACTGTTGGTATGATGTTCTTTTTCTGAAATGCTGTTACTTTTACGCCAGATGTAACGGGACACGCACCTTCCAAAAAGTTACACTTTGTCTCGTCGGTCCACAAGGTATTTTCCCAAAAGTCTTGGCAATCATTGAGATGTTTTTTAGCAAAATTGAGACGAGCCTTAATGTTCTTTTTGCTTAAAAGTGGTTTGCACCTTGGAAATCTGCCATGCAGGCCGTTTTTGCCCAGTCTCTTTCTTATGGTGGAGTCGTGAACACTGACCTTAATTAAGGCAAGTGAGGCCTGCAGTTCTTTAGATGTTGTCCTGGGGTCTTTTGTGGCCTCTCGGATGAGTTGTCTCTGCGCTCTTGGGGTAATTTTGGTCGGCCGGCCATTCCTGGGGAGGTTCACCACTGTTCCATATTTTTGCCATTTGTGGATAATGGCTCTCACTGTGGTTCGCTGGAGTCCCAAAGCTTTAGAAATGGCTTTATAACCTTTACCAGACTGATAGATCTCAATTACTTTTGTTCTCATTTGTTCCTGAATTTCTTTGGATCTTGGCATGATGTCTAGCTTTTGAGGTGCTTTTGGTCTACTTCTCTGTGTCAGGTAGCTCCTATTTAAGTGATTTCTTGATTGAAACAAGTGTGGCAGGCCTGGGGGTGACTACAGAAATTGAACTCAGAAACTGATAAACCACAGTTAAGTTATATTTTAACAAGGGGGGCAATCACTTTTTCACACAGGGCCATGTAGATTTGGAGTTTTTTTTCTCCCTTAATAACGTAAACCTTCATTTAAAAACTGCATTTTGTGTTCAATTATGTTATCTTTGACTAATAGTTAACGGTTTTTGGTGAGCAGAAACATTTAAGTGTGACACATGCAAAAGAATAAGAAATCGGGAAGGGGGCAAATAGTTTTTCACACGACTGTATATGTGTATATATATTGGCTTGCAAAAGTATTCAGCCCCCTTGAACTTTTCCACATTTTGTCACATTACAGCCACAAACATGAATCAATTCATGTTTGAATTCCACGTGGAAGACCAATACAAGGTGGTGTATATGTGAGAAGTGAAACGAAAATCATACATGATTCCGAACATTTTTTACAAATAAATAACTGTAAAGTGGAGAGTGCATAATTATTCAGCCCCCTTTGGTCTGAGTGCAGTCAGTTGCCCATAGACATTGCCTGATGAGTGCTAACGACTCAATAGAGTGCACCTGTGTGTAATCTAATGTCAGTACAAATACAGCTGCTCTGTGACGGCCTCAGAGGTTGTCTAAGAGAATATTTGAAGCCACGACACCATGAAGTCCAAAGAACACACCAGACAGGTCAGGGATAAAGTTATTGAGAAATTTAAAGCCGGCTTAGGCTACAAAAAGATTTCCAAAGCCTTGAACATCCCACGGAGCACTGTTCAAGCGATCATTCAGAAATGGAAGGAGTATGGCACAACTATAAACCTACCAAGACAAGGCCGTCCACCTAAACTCACAGGCGGAACAAGGAGAGCGCTGATCAGAAATGCAGCCAAGAGGCCCATGGTGACTCTGGACGAGCTGCAGAGGTCTACAGCTCAGGTGGGGGAATCTGTCCATAGGACAACTATTCGTCGTGCACTGCACAAAGTTGGCCTTCATGGAAGAGTGGCAAGAAGAAAGCCGTTGTTAACAGAAAATCATAAGAAATTCCGTTTGCAGTTTGCCACAAGCCATGTGGGGGACACAGCAAACATGTGGAAGAAGGTGCTCTAGTCAGATGAGACCAAAATGGAACTTTTTGGCCAAAATGCAAAACGCTATGTGTAATGGAAAACTAACACTGCACATCACTCTGAACACATCATCCCCACTGTCAAATATGGTGGTGGCAGCATCATGCTTTGGGGGTGCTTCTCTTCAGCAGGGACAGGGAAGCTGGTCAGAGTTGATGGGAAGATGGATGGAGCCAAATACAGGGCAATCTTGGAAGAAAACCTCTTGGAGTCTGCAAAAGACTTGAGACTGGGGCGGAGGTTCACCTTCCAGCAGGACAACGACCCTAAACATAAAGCCAGGGCAACAATGGAATGGTTTAAAACAAAACATATCCATGTGTTAGAATGGCCGAGTCAAAGTCCAGATCTAAGTCCAATCAAAAATCTGTGGCAAGATCTGAAAACTGCTGTTCACAAATGCTGTCCATCTAATCTGACTGAGCTGGAGGTGTTTTGCAAAGATGAATGGGCAAGGATTTCAGTCTCTAGATGTGCAAAGCTGTTAGAGACATACCCTAAAAGACTGACAGCTGTAATTGCAGCAAAAGGTGGTTCTACAAAGTAAGGCTCGGGGCTGAATAATTACGCACACCCCACTTTGCAGTTATTTATTTGTAAAAAAAAAATGCTTGGAATCATGTATGATTTTCGTTCCACTTCTCACGTGTACACTCAGTTGAAAGTCAGAGGACGTTTCTTTTTTTTGCTGTTTTTACTTTCAGTAAACTTAATGTGTAAATATTTGTATGAACACTAAAAGAGTCAACACCATAAGACATAAACTAAAAATGTTTCACAATGTGTCCCTGAATGAAGGGAGGCTCAAAATCAAAAGTACCAGTCAGTATCTGGTGTGGCCACCAGCTGCTTGAAGTACTGTAGTGCATCTCCTCCTCATGGCCTGGACCAGATTTGTCAGTTATTGCGGACAGTCTGAGCACTGATGGAGGGATTGTGTGTTCCTGGTGTGACTTGGGCAGTTGTTGTGGCCATCCTGTACCTGTCACTCAGGTGTGATATTCGGATGTACCCATCCTGTGCAGGTGTTGTTACACGTGGTCTTCCACTGCGAGGATGATCAGCTGTCCTTCCAGTCTCCCTGTAGCACTATCTTAGGCGTCTCACAGTGCGGACATGGCAATTTATTGCCCTAGCCACATCAGCAGTCCTCATGCCTCCCCGCTGATGAGCAGGGACCCTGGGCATCTTTCTTTGGGTGTTTTTCACAGTCGGTAGACAAGTCTCTTTAGTGCCGTGCGTTTTTAGAACTGTGACCTTAAATGCCTACTTTCTGTAAGCTGTTAAGGTCTTAAAGACGATTCCACAGATGCAAGTTAATTAATTGATTATGGTTAATTGAACATGCATGGAAAACATTGATTAAACCCTTTACAATGAAGATCTGAACATTTTTGTTGAAATACACAGTCTTGAAAAAGGGACGTTTCTTTTTTTGCTGAGTATATATATATCAATTCAATTCAATTCAGTTTTATTTGTATAGCGCTTTTAACAATTGACATTGTCTCAAAACAGCTTTACACAATCAAAAGAATTATTTAAGTTTGTATGGAATGTGAATGTGTATGAATCAAAATGTTCAGATATTCCCTGGTGAGCAAGCCCGAGGGCGACAGTGGCAAGGAAAAACTCCCTGAGATGGTAATATGAAGAAACCTTGAGAGGAACCAGACTCGACAGGGAACCCATCCTCATCTGGGTGAAACAGATAGCAGGAAATGATCTGCATTTATACAGTGTTAGGTTCAGCTATAATAGTTGATGTTAATTGATGTTATAATAGTTGATGTAAAATGGAGTCCAGTAGTTATTCGAGACTCAGATAGACTTGTAGAAAGTTCCAGTCCTGAACTATCGAATTGTCAAGTCCTCAGAGAAACAGCTGACAACAGCAGTCGAGGCCAGAACCATCTTCTAAGTAGATAGAATCATCCCCAGACACCAGGCGCATCCTAAAGAGACACACGGGGCATCCATGCGATGAGACCTCCAACCAGAAACCGGGCACCAGGATGGATCAGACAGGTCCGAAGGGCAGAGGGAGTCTGGATCACTGGCAGCTCAGGAACCACATGTGTAGCTCGACAGAGACAGAGAGAGAGAAAGAGTGAAAGGGGGAGACAGGGGGAGAGAGGAAAGAGAAAGAGGGGGAGGAAGAGAAGAGGAGGAGAGATTGCAATTAGGTATGGTCACAGTCACAATGTCTAATGTGAATGTATATTTACTGTAGAGTGCAAGCAGGGACTCCGGCAGGACTAACTATGACAGCATAACTAAAAGGGAGAGCCAGAAGGAAACACAAACATGAGGGCTCCCTGAGATGTAAAGCAAACAATCACCTCACCTTCAACAAACGTGAGTGATCAAATGAGACTGAGGAAGACAGCATCTAAACATACCAGTTCACCATAATACTCTACGTCCATGAGTCCCCCAGATCTGCTCCTTTACCTTATGGCAAATCTATTTATAAAAATGCTTGGCGAAATAAATAGGTTTTGAGCCTAGACTTAAACACTGAGACTGTGTCTGAGTCCCGAACACTATTTGGAAGACTATTCCATAATTTTGGGGCTTTGTAAGAAAAAGCTCTGCCCCCAGCTGTAGTTTTCATAATACGCGGTACTGATAAGCAGCCTGCATCCTTTGACCGAAGTAGGCGTGGCGGATCGTAAGACACTAGCAGTTCGCTCAGATACTGCGGGGCGAGACCATTTAATGCCTTATATGTCAAGAGTAGTATTTTAAAATCAATGCGAAATTTCTCAGGGAGCCAATGCAGTGAAGATAGGATAGGGGTGATGTGCTCATATCTTCTGGTTCTAGTGAGGACTCTCGCTGCTGCATTCTGGACTAGCTGAAGCTTGTTTATGCACCCAACTGAACAACCAGACAGTAAGGCATTACAATAGTCCAACCTAGAAGTGATAAAAGCATGAACTAGTTTTTCTGCATCGTTTAGCGACAATATATTTCTTATTTTGGCGATATTTCTGAGGTGAAAGAATGCTAACCTGGTGATATTATCTACATGAGCTTCAAATGAAAGGCTGGAATCTATAATCACGGCGAGGTCTTTTACTGTTGCACTTGACGGAACAGAAAGGCCATCTAAAGTTACGGTGTGATCTAAGATTTTACTTCTAGCTGTATGCGGTCCTATGACTAGAACTTCTGTCTTATCCGGATTAAGCAGAAGGAAGTTAATTAGCATCCAATTTCTTATGTCCTGCACACATTGCTCAACTTTAGTAAGATGGTTTTTCTCATCAGGTTTTGTTGAGACGTATAGCTGTGTGTCGTCAGCATAACAATGAAAACTAATACCATGCTTACGGATTATGTTGCCCAGAGGAAGGGGAAAAAAGGGAAAAAAGCAGTGGGCCTAAAACTGAACCCTGCGGAACGCCAAACTCCACTAGAGAACATGCAGAATAATCACCATTTAAGTCTACATACTGATAACGATCGGTCAAATAGGATCTGAGCCAGGAGAGGGCTGTACCCTTAATTCCTACTACATTTTCTAATCTGTAAAGAAGAATAGCATGATCAATAGTGTCAAAAGCTGCATTGAGGTCGAGTAATACAAGCATAGTTACACAACCCTGATCAGAGGCCAATAGGAGGTCATTTACTACTTTAACGAGTGCTGTTTCTGTGCTGTGATGAGGCCTAAATCCTGACTGATACAGTTCATGTATGCCATTTCTATGTAGATATGAGCATAGCTGCTCCGCTACTATCTTTTCCAGAATCTTAGAGATAAAGGGGAGGTTTGATATTGGCCTGTAATTGGACAGCTGACAGGGGTCGAGGTCAGGTTTCTTATTTCTGTCTTGGCATTGTGATAACACACACCTGAATGCTCTAGACCAGCAAACTGAAAAACCTGGCTGCAACGTAGCTTCTTAAATCCAGGAAGCAGCAAGGGGGCGCTTTGTAATGCCTATGTTATTTACGTTTTGGTTTCATTTTTATTAAATACGCAGTGGAAAGGTAGAAGCAGTTATGTTGGTCGTCTGAGGCTGTTTGTGCTGAATACTGAGACCCACTATGATTGTTTTATATTTTTCCACAAAAGGTGGACGTAATAGAAATAGGTGGTAGTAATTTTTTAACATGCATGTAAATGATACTTCTGTTCTTCAGTATTAGTTAGGGAACGTGCTAATACGTTTCTAAGAGATTTGCAGATTACCCTCGGTAATTTATTCCACCGGTCTAG
This sequence comes from Channallabes apus, assembly GCA_030522415.1. Lineage (NCBI taxonomy): Eukaryota > Metazoa > Chordata > Actinopteri > Siluriformes > Clariidae > Channallabes > Channallabes apus. The sequence continues at coordinate 18,197,532 of CM060126.1, read as the reverse complement.
AAATACCATACGTGTTTTTTCTATAATAAGTAGATGACTGAAAATTCCTGTAGCACAGTTTCACACAATGCACAGCATTTAAGAATAAGGTTGGGATTATTGTATAAGGAACATTATAATTGTACTGACTAATGTCATAAACCTGATCTATTAAAATGTCATGCTTTTTTAGATTCTTGTGCGGTTCCATTTTCAAAACTCTAGTAACGCATACACTAATAAATTTTTAGCACTGTTACATTTATGCTGAACAATCAATTACTGTACATAAAAATCTAAATCACAAAATCGACCTGTGCAGTTATTTCATTGAAGGAGGCTGCAATTTATTACAAGTAAAAAAAACACACAGTGGGGAATTTATGTGGAATTTGCCAATAATTTAAGCATTTGTTTATTTTTGTTTATTGGAGTTTATTGTTTGTTTATTGGAGTTTACCAATACAGTGGAACCTTGGATTACGAGCATAATTCGTTCCGAACGATTCGTTCGTCTCGTATTCCAAAACACTTACACATAAGAAATAATGGAAACTCAAATTATTGTCCCACAGCCCAAAAAAAGAAATACGTAAAAATTATTAATGCAAAATATAAAGTAAAAATAAAACAAATGAACCTGCACTTTATCTTTAAAAAAATATATCTCGACAGATAAGTGTTTCCGTTTGTGCGTGCAGGCGCTGTGTGTGTTTGTGTGTTTTTGTGAGAAGTTTGTGAGAATGCTTGGATTATTATGAAACCTTTGGTTACAAAAATACGGATTCGGGAATCTAGGAATGAGCTGGTAAACACCACTTCCGGTATTGCGCAACCGCGGCGGGACAATAATAGACGCAACACAAGAGCAAGTAGTGAAATAAACCAAAGTGTATTATACAAAACAAACCAATAACCAAACAAACACGGTGCACCGAAACCAATATATACAAATATAATACAGAAATAAAGTGTATGGTGTATGCAAGGATGTGTGTGTATGAGTGGAAGTCCAGACTGTAGTGTATTGCGGATATGAAATATGAATTGGAGAGATTATTCTCGGCCTCACCAGGATAGATGTCACAACTGGGAGCTCGAGTAACGGAATGAGAGGTGAAAAGTGAGTGTCCAACGAGATAAATCCAACCAATGATCATCCGTGTGGAAGCAACAAACTAACTCTCTCTCTAAACAAACAACGCGCTGGGGTAATCTCTCCGTGCCGGCTTCCTTGCCGGTTCCGGCTTTATACTGGATCACGTGATCAGTTCGCACCACCAAAAGATATTCATTCTGCCTTTTACTTCGTGGAAAAGGACCCATGATGTCCAGCCCCACGGTGTGTCCAGGCTCTGGAACCATGGTACTCTGTAGTAGTCCACTGGGTTTAGTATTGTCCATTTTGTACTGTTGACACACGCTGCAGGTCCTCACATAATGCCAGACGTCCTTCCGCACAGTCGGCCACCATGCCACATCCAATAACCTTAGCAAGGTCTTTAATTGTCCCAAGTGTCCTCCCAGTGGATTGTCATGGTAGTAGTGCAGGAAGTTTTTTATTAGTGATTGGGGGACAACGGGCTGGAATTTTTCTCCGTCTCTTACGGGTACCCGGCGATATAACGCGCCCTGATGATGTTCAAAGGAGACCCTCTGATCTTTTATGCCTCTTGGGTGATCTTTAGAGAGCAGCTTCGTGATAGTTGGGTCATTCAGTTGAGCTTGGGTTATCTCACACAGGTCATTTGGTAAGTCGGAGGAAATTTTTGTGGTTGAGATGGCAAGACATGGAGCGGTGCCTACTTGTAGCGGCGGGGGCGCCCGGGAAAGCGCATCAGGTCCCAGATTCAGGCAGCCTTTTCTGTGATGGACTGAAAATATGAACTGCTGTAGGCATAATGTCCATCGGGTGAGACGAGAGCTGGTTTTCGGGCAGTTGAAGGCCCATGATAGGGCGACATGGTCTGTAAAGACCTCGAAATCGCGACCTTCTAAGTAGTGTCTCCACTTTTCTACGGCCCAAACCACAGCCAAACACTCCTTCTCTGATGTGGAGTAATTCTGCTCAGCTCCTCTCAATATTCGCGATGCGTACGCTACTGCTAGTTCTCCTTCTGCTGACTTCTGGGTGAGTATGGCTCCCAGGCCCACTTCGCTGGCGTCCGTGTGCACTTGGAACGGTACATTTAGGTTAGGTTGAATTAGTACAGGTGGATTTTGAAGGGCGTGTTTGATGTTTTCCATGGCATTCTGGCATTCTTCGGTCCACTCCCATTTTACTCCCTTCTTCTTCAAATGATTTAATGGGGCTGTCATATCGGCAAAGTGGGGAATGAATTTATGATACCATCCGGCGAGACCCAGAAAACGCTGAAGAGATTTTACGTCTAGTGGAGGAGGATATTCAGCCACCGCCCTGGTTTTCTCTGGGTCCAACTGCACGCCTTCTTCTGAGATGATATGGCCTAGGAACTTCAGCCGCCTTTTGAAGAAATGACATTTCTTCATGTTGAGGGAGAGGTTGGCCTGGGTGAGTTTGGAGAATACCGCATTAAGGTGTTTGATGTGCTGCTCCTGTGTTTGGGAGTAGATAATGATGTCATCTATATACACAAAGCAATATTTCCCCCTTAGTTCAGCCAAGACTTTCTCCATCAAACGCTGGAAGGTGGCTGCGGCGTTTGAGTCCGTAGGGCATGGACCGAAATTGAAACAGCCCTTTGGTGGTGATGAAGGCGGTCTTCTCACAGCTGTCATTCTCCATCTCCACCTGCCAGTAACCCGATTGCAGATCCAAGGTTGAGAACCAGGAGGCGCCATCCAGTGATTCTAAGATGTCATGTATTAAACGCATTGGATAAGCATCAGGTTTGGTCTTGCTGTTTAGCTTTCTATAATCCACACAAAAACGGTAAGTCCCATCGGGTTTAGGTACTAAAACAACAGGGGAAGACCAGGGTGAACATGAAGGTTGGATGATGTTATCCTTCAGCATCTGGTCTACTTGATCTTCTATAATGGTCTTCTTAATGGGTGATACTCTATAGGCTCTGGATCTAAATGGAGTGTCGTCTGATAAAGTGATAGTGTGTCTCACTACTGCTGTTTTGCCTAGTGTGTTGGAGGTGGTGTGTGGCCAAGCAGCCATGAGTTTCAGCAGCTCCTCCTCATTGTCGGTGTCCCATGATGTCGTGATCTCAGGGTTTTTTTCCGCACATCGGAGCTCGTCGGGTGTCACCGGCAGGGCGAGGTAAAGATTGGCCGTTGCTGGGAGCTGAATGTGTCTTCGTTGCGTCAGCATCGATGGTACACAGTGGGGTGGGGCCGTTATGAATGGATGGTACACGATCCCCTCCTCTGTTTTCAGTGCATACTCTCCCCCAGCGATGTCCAAGATGGCTCCTGTGGCTTTTAGGAAGTCGAGTCCCACGATCAGAGCGAAGGCCAGGTGAGCGTCCTGCATGATGAATGTCTTTATCTCACATTCGATGGTGTGCCACTTGTACTGTAACAAGGCGTGCGTTGTGCTTGATGTATCTTTCCATCAGCCATGACGAACTTCTGAGGAGATGGAAGTCCAACTTGGTCCTCCTGATCGTTGAGCGTCTGCCACAGATGGTTCCTCATCAGCGTATAAGAACTTCCCGTGTCCACCACCGCATTCACCTTTCTTCCTTGCACCGTCACTGGAACCAGGAGGAGAGATGGAGCTGGTAGAGTTTGAGCAATGGAGAGTCCTGCTGCGTACTTTGAAGGAGCTTGCTCACCTGCCTTCTTATGACTCTTCTCCTTGTTCTGCTGAGAGTCCACCTTCTGCCAGTAGTCTATGGAGCTCTTGCAATCTTTTTCCACCCTCGAACCTATCTTCACGAGCTGTTCCACGGTGGTCACAGTTCCCCTCAGACATCCAGCTACTCTGGGGTTGATATTGTTCAGTATTCTCCCCACCAGTTCTTCCTCTGAGATATCCGGCTTCCACTTCAGACAGAGGGCGCGATAGTCATAGGCGAAGTCCCGCAGGCGTTGACCCGGCTGCTGTACCAGCGACCTCAAATTTTCCTCCACTTCCGTGAGGTAGTCATCAGGTAAGAATGCCGCCATAAACGCTTGTTTGAAGGACATCCAGTCCCTTACCTTGCCTTTCTCTGCCTCTGATCAGTTCGCATCCGGGTCCCTCGCGTCGCGATCGCGCATGCGCGTGGGAGCTTGCCCGGTGACCAACACTGTCCAAAGGGGAAACATAAAACCGTTCGGGCACATCTTAGGCTACAGGTGAGCAGCATTAGCTCTTCAATTATTTACCTATATATAAAAATGTCCCTTTATGTGGCCGCGCTACAAAAGAGTCCCTCCCCCTTCTTGTCTTAGACATTTACCCTTCCGCCACTCTTTTCACACAATGGAAACATTCTTATCGGAAAAATAAACAAGAAATCTCTCTAATGACACTCGATTTATCGACACACTAACAGAATCACTGCTGTAAAGTAAAAATAAAACATATTAACCTGCAGTTTTACCTTTGAAAAGAATCGTGACAGGGCAGTGTTTCTGTGTAGAGCAGAGAGAGTGTGAGTGTGTCTGTGAAGGCGAAAGTAGAGGGGTCTGGGTGGGTTGTCCACAGTGCCCAATGACGTGCGTTCACGCAGACACAAAGAGCAGGCTGAGCCTTGAGCAGAGAGGGAAAATGGATTTTTAACCTCTCTAATGAGACTTGCTTTTGATTTACATGCGCGCTGTACACGCGCATACAGAGACAAAATAAAATGTTTTGCGCGCAAACACATGGTTACAGTGTTATAGTAAACAGTACACGCATGCACGGATGTTGATTATACCAGTAAGAGACGCGCACTAAGACCCAGCGGGGGAGACAATTACCCACAATTCCACTGGACAAGAGAGAGAGAACCAGTTGGCTCAGTTGTGATCATGTGACGCTCAGCGTCAAAACAAGAAGCACATGCGTGATACATGATACTCAGTAAACCAAGACTTGTTCGTTTTCCAAGTCAAAATTTATTAAAAATCTTGCGGAACACCACGTTACTCGCAATCTGAGGTTTCACTGTATTGGCAAGCCTTCTCTTAATTAATTTGTCATAATTTGCTGTTAGCCTAGATAAGTATGTTTTACACTTAACAATTTAATATCACAATATATATTTAAATCACAGTTGCAACATGTGGCAAAATAATCAGTGTGATTATTAGGGCTGCACGATATTAGGAAAATATGCGATATTGTTGTTGAATACTGCAATAACGATATTTCTTGCGATATAACATTTCCCTAGAGAAATGCATTCGTCTGATGTGATTAAATCTAATTCAGGCTAAAAAGAAACTATATGTCAAGGAAGTTGCAAATATTTAGACTTCAAAACACTATGAATGACTTAAAACCCTCAGCAGATGTTCTGAGTTCTGGTTTGCTGTTACTATAAACCTGCCAACACAATATGAATTACTTTCAAACATTACTTTTTATTTACATGTAACCATACACTCATAGTGTCTTAAAACAAGAGCATCTTTTAAACAAAATATTCTCTTTGGCTTGCCTGTTTTTTTTTTTATAAAAATAAATATTATTAAACAAAAATTAAATAGAAAAATACTATTTGTCACACACACGCACGCGCGCACACACACACACACACACACACACACACACGCACTCGCTCCGCGACCGGCACTAGGACCCGGAAGTATAAGAGGAGTAAACAAACCATTGCATACAGCTTAGTCACTGAGTTCGCCATGTCGGTTCAGATTGTTTACTTTCTGATTCGAGTGTTTGTTTATAGGACGCGGGTTAAATGTGTGTTTTTCCCTTGCTCCCCTTCTAATTTGCGCGGTTATCCTGCCTACTCGCTTGCTTCCGCGTTTGGGTTTACCGTCTATAAAGGGCTAACGGCTAATCGCTAAGTCTTCTGATCATCCGGGCTTAGTGCGCGACAGAATGAAGTATAAAGATATAAATAATATATATTATAATATATATATATATATATATATATATATATATATATATATATATATATATATAAAGATATAAGCGGGTATAAACATAGTAAGGGCCCATCTGATTGGTCAAATTTGGACACACAAATGCTTGGCAAATAAAGTATTTATCGCAACTCCTTGCGATATGGTTATCGCGCATGCCATTATCGCGATAACTATATTTTTTCGATATATCGTGCAGCCCTAGTGATTATTACTACTACTGTTATTTATTAATTTTTTTATCTAATTGTACAGCCATATATGAACAATATTTTCTTGTGACCACCTGCAAGGCATGAGACCCCTCAGCTCATAAAAGGATTCCTAAATCAGGCCTAACACTGGTTAATAATCTGACTTGATTGCATTTCTCCTAGTTTCGTATTAGCTTTTTTTTTTTTTTTTTTTTGTAATCCATGAAACATGACAGATACCCACTGGGGAGGGTCGACTGCCAAACACACGGCTTTGAAATAATTAGGAATTGAACTTGTGATCAACTTTTCTTGGTAACACTGAGTGATGTAACACAGCTCTTTTGTATAACATGGGCCATAATTAATTTAAGTGTAAAAAGCTTAAATTAAAAATATTTTTTTACTTACTCACTCACTCACTCATTTATCACATTCTGTTATCGCTGTACTTTTGCTTTCCTCTCAGTATCTGTACACACGCGTGTGTGTGTGTGTGTGTGTGTGTGTGTGTGTGTGTGTGTGTGGATACGGAGAGAAAGTGGGGGGTAGCTGTGTAAATTCTTTAGCCAATTTTAACAGGTATGAGTTGCAGCACAAATCCATCTTCTTTTACAGGCAAAACCCTTCTGTCTCTGTGTTATTTTCCGGCAGTCTCCAAGTCGATTCAGATTCAGAAAACATTCAGATTTGCACAAGTCATCAGTCCCTGTTAAATATTATTATTATTATTATTATTATTATTATTATTATCCGGTTTAAGACTCCCCTATTAACACTTGGATTTAGTTACATGACTTTGATATGTTTCCTTATGTACTGCCTGACCAATAAAACGCCAACACTTGAATTTAACTAAGCAAACAGAGCTTCCATTTGATAATTTCTGCAGTGATTAATTTGGTTCAGCTGGCAAGTTATTTAACTGATGCAGTAAGTAGCTTCTCATTTCTTAAACAACCATATCAGAAGACATCCTGTAGTCATGGCATATGTTCATCAGTATTAGAACGCTCAAATTATTGTCCTGCATCAGACAAAGAATACAACTAAGGAGATTTCCAAAACTACTCAAATTGAGTTCCAAACTGTAAAATGCGTTATTAAAACCTGAAATGATCATGGTGAACCCTTATATTTTAGGAAGAAATGAGGTCTAAAAAAAAAACATCCTGTATGAACGTGATGAGAGATCGCTTAAATGCTTAGTAAAATCAATTCTTAAAAATAAAACCGTAGAACTCAAAGCTATGCTTAATAGGGATCTCAAGAGGGACTGGGAACTACTTGTCCATGAGGCTAATCAGAAAAATGCTTAAATTTGCTCAGCAGCACAAAAAATTTATTTTTGATCTGGGGTTGTTTCTGTTCAGCAGCATTATGTGCCCAAAAATGAAGTCAACTTGACTACCGGAATATGCTGAATGACCAAATTTGTCCCATCAATGAATTTTGTTCTTCCCTCATGGCACAGGCATATTCAAAATTGATGATACTGGGATTCATCAGGCTCAATTTGTAAAAGTGGTGAGAGTGGTTCAGGGAGCATGAGGTTGCCTAGTTACGGGTTCTTGGCCAACGGGGGCACTGTGAGAAGCATTCCCTTTAATTTCATAAAAGAAGAAGAGAGGCTAGGCTAACAGCAGCAACCATATATTTGAGACTTTTATATTGCACATATTCTTCTCTGTATTTATGGACATTCCTCCTGTTGTGGTTATGCAGAAGGGTTTTTTTTCTTTTGGTTTTCTGTTCTCGTGTGTCTATGTAGCACGGGCTGTGTTTGGGGTGCGTACGTGGGATCAGAAGCGAATCCTCGCGTCGCCATTAAAGGAGCGTCTGCGCTTTGAGGAGGGGAGCGGAACGTTTCCCGGACTGTTTATTCGTTCGTGGATTTCACATGGAAGAGAGCAAGGACTCCGAGCACTCGGGAAAGTTAACAGATTGTGTGAATATGGTGTGAGACATGAGACGTGAATGGTGTACGGCATGGCAATAAATGTATATACATGATTGATTGTATACTTGTTTCTCTGGTGGTCCTTACCCTAATCTGTTAAGAGCTATTTTGTTGTTTTATTAACAAGAGGTAGTCTGTTACAATGGCACCCAACATGGGCCCACCAGAGTTTCACAATTATTATCCATTGTGTGTATTGTACAGTGGTACGTGGCCGTTTGTCAGCTGTTAGCTACCTAGCCACCTCACGTACTGTTCAACAGGGAATACACTCACTCAGGGTTTGATTGATCAAGCAGTTTATTTAAATTAAACTGGGACAAATTATGGCCGAGTCCGATGCACGAGCTGAGGGGAAGAGGGTTGGTAGCTCACGACTTCACAGCAGGCCCTTTTGTGACCAGACTTGAGCGCATTCAAGAGCTTATTAATGCCCTTAGCCACCTCTATCTGGACACTGTTGTCTCCATGGTGCTAGCAACCTGCCTCAGTCAGCTAGAAACAGCCCTGCAGGCACTAAAAGACAAACTCACCCAGCGAATGGATGCGCTGTCGGATCAGGTGGGTGAGCTGCAATGCAACCGCAACACAAATGTGTTAACAACCCAGCACAAACTGGAGAATTTAATTCAATAAAATTTTATTTGTATAGCGCTTTTATCAATTGTCATTGTCTCAAAGCAGCTTTACACAATCAAAAGAATTATTTAAGTTTGTGTGGAATGTGTATGAATCAAAATGGTCAGATTGTCCCTGGTGAGCAAGCCGAGGGCGACAAAAACTTCCTGAGACTCAACAGGGAACCCATCCTCATTTGGGTGAAATAGATAGCAGGAAATTTATACAGTGTGTTAGGTGGCAGGCAGTTCAGCTATAATAGTTGATGTTAATTGATGTTAATATGGAGTCCAGGTAGTTATTGTAGACTCAGGTAGACTTGTAGGAAGTTCCAGTCCTGAACTATCGAACTGTCAATTCCCCAGAGAAAGAGTTGCCAACACCAGTCGAGGCCAGAACCGTCTTCTAGGTAGAGAGAATCATCCCCAGACACCAGATGCATCCCAAAGAGACACACATCCATGTGACGAGATCTCCAAGCAGAAGCGGGACACCAGGATCGGTCAGACAGGTCCGGAGGGCAGAGGGAGTCTGGATCACTGGCAGCTCAGGAATGGCATGTGTAGCTCGACAGAGAGAGAGAAAAAGTGAAAGAGGGAGACAGGGGGTGAGAGGGAAGAGAAAGAGGGGGAGAAAGAGGAGAGATGGCAGTTAGGTATGGTCACAGTCACATAATGTATAATGTGAATGTATATTTACTGTAGAATGCAAGCAGAGACTCCGGCAGGACTAACTATGACAGCATAACTAAAATCCCCCTAAAATCCTCATCCCCCCTTTCCCAATAGCTACTCACACACTCAAGGCCCCTGTAAAGTTAGATTTCCCCGAAGTTTGGTGGTACTAAGGGGGAAGACTCTCTGATGGTGAGATACTTTCCACGCTCCCCTCTGTACTTTCCCACACTGCAAAAAACTGGTGGACAGCAGAAAAACACTGTGTGAGAAGCTGAATGTCATTTAAATCTGCTCTACGTAAGGCATTCCTTAGCGAGGACCATGATGTCGAGGCTGGGAAGCGCATAAGGGATCTCGTCTTTCAATATCGTGCTCTGTGCCTAAGGTGGTTACCTGGGATGACAGGGAGAGAGAGAGAATGCAGGCAACACTGAGGAACTGTAATCTAGGGCTGCAACTAACGATTATTTCGATAATCGATTAGTTGGACGATTTCTTTTTCGATTAATCGATTAATCGGATAAAATTTGACCGCTTTAATTTGCTGTTTTGCTTAACAATATAAAACCATAAATCAGGGTATTATTTATGTATAAAAGTAAACTTTAAAAAATGCAATAGCCACATAGAGTATAATGATCTTTAATTTTGACATTTTAAACCTTATGTAGTTTATGTAAATCAAAATTCTTTTTTAACAATAATTGCAGATGGCAAGTTAACAGTGTTGATATGGTGTATGTGTGTGTGTTTACATATCTATCTATCTATATATATATATATATATATATATATATATATATATATATATATATATATACATACATACATACATACATACATACATACATACACACACACACACACACACACACACACACACACACACACACACACACACACACACACACACACACACACAGTAGTTTAAAAAATACACTGACATATTCAGTTGTTAAGAATGACCTCAATTTTAAATTCTCTTAAATTAATTAAACTTAATAAGAAGAATAATAGACTTCTAGATTATTATGATATTATTTTTAATGAAAGTGTCTCTTGCTACATCCTTGTCACGGTTTATACATTATTTCGATCCTCTCGGGTATTTTATCCTTTTTTTGTTATTGTCTCAACAAATAAAAAAAAATATTTTTTAATATATATAGACCATTTTGCTATACTAGACGTTCTCGTAATACGGCGACGTGGGGAGAGAAACAAATCGCCGCTACTGGGTTAACTCTGTTTATTTTGCCATTTTCCTGCATTACCCTCTGTACAGCGTATAGGATGATGGGATATATCCGGTCGTCCGAGGTGTAAACTGAACGTGAAGAAAACGCACTAGAAGTGTTTTCCTTGCATTCGTTGGGATTTGAACACCAAGAAAAAGCTGCATGCAACGTTCTTTTCTTTTTTTTACCCCGTATAACCGCGCAGCCGGACAAACGCACGTCACCAAACCCCGTGTGAACTCCCTCACTGACTCCTTTTTTTTAGTCGTGGCCAATTCCTCCCCGTCGCTAGGGGCTCCCACATGTGTAGAAAACCCTCCGCGCTTCATCCGCGCTCACCGGACACTACGAACGGCAAAAAACCGCTCGCTTTTAGCGCCCGATAAGAGGTGTTTAATGTAAATTGCTCCCATACCTTGGAGGACTTGGGGCGCGCGCTTTTTCCTGCAAACGCTTCTGTAACCTCCATTGCGCGAGCGACTGTGTATCTGTGTGTGTATTTGTGTATCTTGTGGTCGCGCTCCTCAGTAACGTGCGCAGCCCAACTAATCGATAACGGCATTCGTTGACAACGAATTTCATTATCGATAATTATCGATTTTATCGATTAGTTGTTGCAGCCCTACTGTAATCCCCGTATTGCCAGCCTGCTGCGGAGCACAGTAACCACCACAGTGGTGGTTCGAATTGTAACACTGGTGGAGAGGGATTTTAATGCGGCCAAAGTATTTAGGCCAAAGCAAAACCCTGTTAACATATAAAACACCAAAACATATAAAGGAGAGTAAAAGACCCACCAGTCTCAGTATTGCTCAGACTAGCCCTTCTTTGTTGGTGGTACAAACCTTGAACCATGTTCACTGTACAGCTTTCATTGACCCGGGAAGCACCTTCTCCCTCATAACTGAAACCCTGTGAAGGAAGATAAATGGTGGTGATGAGTTGAGGTAGTGCAGAACCAGTAAACATTCCTTAAAGTAGCAGCAAGAATTAAGAAGTTAGTGCAAAAAGTAAACCAGTAATGAATAGTGTGCAAAAAAAGAGGTTTACAGGTTTATTTACAGGTTGGTATGTACAAGAGGTCAGTGTACATTTGTAGGGTACGTTTGCGCCAGTGTGTTTGCGCTTGTGTTGATTAGTCAGTCCAGTCTCAATGTTTTGAGGTAGTTGAGTTAAGCTGAGTGATAGTGTGTGTGTATCAGTCCAGTCCCTTTTTGTTGAGAAGACGGATGTCTTGTGGAAAAAAGCTGTTGCACAGTCTGGATGTGTGTGCCCAAATGCTTCGGTATTTTTTTCCAGATGGCAGGAGTGTGAAGTGTGTGAGAGGGGTGTGTCCGATCAGCCACAATGCTGGTGGCTTTGAGGATACAGCATGTGGTGTAGATGTCTTCAATAGAGGGGAGAGTGACCCCGATGATGACGTCTTGCGGTCCGATATGGCACAATTCCCAAACCAGACAGTGATGCAGCCGCTCAGGATGCTCTCGATTATTCCTCTATAGAAGGTGGTCAGGATCGGTGGTGGAAGCTGGGCCTTCCTCAGTCTTCTCAGAAAGAAGAGATGCTGTTGGGCTTTCTTGTGTAGGGAGCTGGTGTTGAGGGACCAGCTGAGGTCCTTCTCCAGGTGGACGCCCAGGAATTTGGTGCTGTCGACGATCTCCATAGAGGAGCCGTTGATGCTCAGCAGAGAATGGTCGCCTCGTGTCCTCCTAAAGTCAACAAACATCTCCTTTGTCTTATGTCCAGGTTGTTGTCTTTACACCAGTCCTCTCTGTACGCGGACTCATCGTTCTGGCTAATGAGACCCACCACGGTCGTGTCATCAGCGAACTTGATGTGATTCGAACTGTGTGTTGCTACACAGTCGTGAGTCAGCAGTGTGAACAGCAGGGGACTGGGCACACAGCCACGTGGGGCCTGAGTGCTCAGTGTGGTGGTGCTGGAGGTGCAGTTCCCAATCCGTACTGACAGAGGCCTTCCGGTCAAAAAGTCCAGGATCCAGTTGCAGGGGGAGGTGTTCAAGCCCCACAGGTTCAGCTTCCCGATCAGTTGTTGGGGGATGATAGTGTTGAATGCTGAGCTGAAATCTATGTACAGCATTCGAACGCATGTGTCCTTATTGTCCAAGTGTGTAAGGGCAAGATGGAGCGTAGTGGAGATGGTGTCGTCCGTAGGAGATGGTGTCGGCCATGACACTATGGTACACAAATTGCAGTGGGTCCAGCGATGGGGGCAGCAGGCTTTTGATGTCTCATGACGAGCCGCTCGAAGCACTTCATGATGGTGGATGTAAGTGCAATGGGACGGTAGTCATTGAGACAGGACACAGAAGACTGCTTGGGCACGGGAACGATGGTGGTAGCCTTGAAGCATGTGGGAACGACGCCGCTGCTCAGAGATGTTGAAGATGTCGGTAAGAACATCTGCCAGCTGTTCCACATATTCTCTGAGCACTCTACCTGGGATGTTGTCTGGACCAGCAGCTTTACGTGGGTTGACTCTGCGTAGAGTTTTCCTCACATCAGCTGTAGTGAGACACAGCACCTGGTCGTTTGGAGGAGGGGCGGTCTTCCTCTGCACCACGTCGTTCTGCCTGACGAACCGAGCGTAAGAAGTTGTTCCGCGCATCTGGGAGGGAGCCGTCACCGTCACAGGCAGGTGATGTCGTCCTGTAGTGAGGGATGGCTTGTAAGCCCTGCCACATGTGCCGTGTTTTGCCGCTGTCCCTGAAGTGATTGTGGATTCTCTGGGCGTGTGCGCGCTTCGCCTCTCTGATGGCCTGAGAAAGTTTGGCTCTTGCTCTTCTAAGGGGGCCACCTTGTCTCCCTTGATTGTATACTTGATTCTCTGGTGGTCCTTAAAACACAGACCTTAAATCTTTTGAGAATGTTTAGGATGTGCTGGAGAAGACTCTACATTTACATTTAGGCATTTGGCAGACGCTCTTATCCAGAGCGACTTACATTTTTTTTTTTTATCTCATTACACATCTGAGCAGTTGAGGGTTAAGGGCCTTGCTCAAGGGCCCAACAGTGGCAACTTGGTGGTTGTGGGGTTTGAACCTGGGATCTTCCGAACCGTAGTCCAATGCCTTAACCACTGAGCTACCCCTGCCCTACTCTACACATTGGTCCGACTCTCCAATCATCAATACAGGATCTTGGAGAGAAATTCCTGCAACTCTTGACTGAAATGAATGTTGTGACATTTTATCAGCTTATCGAAATGTGCCATGGCCATAATCAAAGTAAAAGGTGGTCAAAAGAAATGTTAGTGTATTTAGCTTAAGTATTTTAAGCCAGAGAGAAATAATCTGAGCAAACAGTGGTGGAAGAGAGGATTAGGAAGCATTAAACAGACACCATTCATCTTGGTGGTCTCAGCAATGTGAGACAATGTGCTCTGGAGAATATAAAAAAATCAGTTGAGGTGCATTTTACGTTGTGGTCTGCTTTCACCAGAGGAATAGCTTCAGTCAGTAGCTTGGTTTATAAGAGGTGTATAAATCCTCACAACCTGCTAAGGACCCTTGTCTCACATAAGGGAAATGATTATGGGGTTTAGCAACAGCCCACTTCAAAATGACTCGCATACCAGTCAGAGGATCTTAGCTGGCTGTCTCTTAATAGCACATTCAATTCAATTAAATTTTATTTATTTAGCACTTTTAACAATGGTCATTGTCTCAAAGCAGCTTCACAAAAATGAAAGAAAATTTACAAAAAATGGAAAAAAAATTTAGAAAAGAAAATTTTTGGAAGTGGTTATGTGTGAGAAAAATGTGTCTAGATAATATTGAGATGAAGAAAATATCTCTGATGAGCAAGCCAAGGGTGACGGCGACGGGGGCAAGGAAAAACTCCCTGAGATGGCAATAGGAAGAAACCTTGAGAGGAACCAGACTCAACCGGGAACCCATCCTCATTTGGATGATAACAGATAGAAAGGATATAACATCATGTGTGTTGTGCAGATGAGGTCTGGATCACTGGAAACACAGGAGCAGCATGTGTAGCTCCAACCATCATAAAGCAGAATCCATCTGATGCTGGTCCTTCTCTGGATGCCTCAGGAACCTCGCAGGGTCGGCCTTTGTCTACTGAAGCTGGCACAATCTCCCGATGCCTTGGGATGGGTAGAAAAATACAGAACAGATGGAGAGAATTAGCGTAGTTGCCATTCAGGATAGGTGTACTGGTGTATGACGTTATGAAAAATCTGGACATGTATGCACATAAATACACTCTAACATTTCTTTTGACCGCCTTTTACTTTGATTATGGCCATGGCACTATTTCGATAAGCTGATAAAATGTCACAACATTCATTTCCGCCAAAACACTACCACCACCACCAGGTTAATTGAATAACACTGCTTATCAGGTATACATAATATCAGTAAACTGGTGACAGAATCATCACCAAAATCCCATCTATGTGAGGACCATTGGCTAGCCATTAGAAAATCTAATGTAGCACAAATTGATGAATAAAGTTACTGCTATACACAATAGAAATGTTTTAGAAAAATCAGTGCATCACAGCATGCCGTATATATGGACCAGCAGGCAATGAGTTCAAGGTTGTTTATCTGGCCTCTGAATTCCCCAGATATCAATCTAATCATACATGGTGGCCTCCAGAGCACACCCCCAGAGGCCCTCTGAAGTCATGCCCCTGGTCTACACAGTATTAGACTTGATGTTTTGGATTTTAGTGATATGCCTGATTGCTTTACACCAGTTTTTCACTTGTTCAAAAAATCTGAAAAATCTAAATGTCCTAGGAGGTCAGAATTCAAAATAGCTTGATTGGCCATTTGCAACAAGCACATTCAATTCAATTTTATTTATATAGCGCTTTTAACAATGGTCATTGTCTCAAAGCAGCTTCACAAAAATTATCAAATTTTTAGAAAAGAAAATATTTGGAACTGTGTATGTGTGAGGAAAATGTGTCTAGATAATAAAGAGATGAATGAAATATCTCTGATGAGCAAGCCAAGGGTGATGGCGACGGGGGCAAGGAAAAACTCCCTGAGATGGCAATAGGAAGAAACCTTGAGAGGAACCATCCTCATTTGGGTGATAACAGATAGAAATCATATAACATCATGTGTGTTGTGCAGCTGAAAGTTCGATATGACAGAAGTTCTTTAAATTAACATGAAGACCCGTTCAGCATAGGGATGAGTCAGTAGGTGCAGAGGGCAAATGAGGCCTGGATCACTGGAAGCACAGGACCAGCATGTGTAGCTCCAACCATCATGAAGCAGAATCCAGCTGGAGCTGGTCCTGCTCTGGATGCTTCAGAAACCTCGCAGGGTCGGCCTTTGTCTACTGAAGCTGGCACAAAAAAATACAGAACAGATGGAGAGAATTAGCGTAGATGCAATTCAGGATAGATGTACTGGAGTATGAGGTTATGGGATGAGTTATGTGTATGCCAGATTAAAGAGATGCGTCTTTAGTCTATTTTTGAACTGTGAAACCGGGTCTGTTCCCTGAACACTGTCTGGAAGGCTATTCCAAAGCTTTGCAGCTAAATATGAAAATGCCCTACCCCCTTTTGTAGATTTTGAAATTCTGGGAACTACCAGAAGTCCGGAGTTTTGTAATCTTAAGGAGCATGGTGGATTGTAGCGTGTCAGAAGACATGTATGTATGTGGGAGCTAAACCATTTAAACCTTGTACAGTATGTAAGTAATACTGTTTTGTAATTAATTCTAAACTGAACAGGTAGCCAGTGCAGGGATGATAATATTGGGTTTATTTGTTTAATAATATTATTTGTTTAATAATATTAATAATATTGTTGATTTGTTTATTGTCTTTAAACTGTAAGTTAAACTTGACTAAAAATATATTTAATATTTTAAATTCTTATTGAAATATCTTATGGTTGTAGGGACTGGCCATCAAGCAACTACTTAATCTTCTTACTGGGGGCAGTTAAGGGTTTAAAAAATAAATTAAAATTAGAGCCTGCATGCAACATTTTAGTTACTGAGGTTACAGTTAGATTTTGTTATAGTGTGTAAGGTTGTTGCAAGAATAGTGTTCATGTGCGTGATTATTCATTAATGTAACTGTATACAGTGCAGAATTGTGCCGTGTTGAAAGTGTTGGACCAATTAAGATTGCCTTCCTGATTTTCACAGAGAAGTGACTAGGGTGCTTATTCAGACATAAAGCCAAAACATTATTTTGCTGTTAGATTAATGGAAAAGTGAAGGAGTCAGGGGATTGTTAATATTTTTCTTTTTTATTCTGATTAACGTACACTTCTGTGTGTCATGGAAAATATTTTCCTATAAACAGAGGGAATGATGGCTGTTTATTGTGCATGTTTAGTTTGGACTGTTATGCAAGGCTATAATATTCATGAACAGTTTGTGAAGGTTTTCAATGAGGTTTAGAAGTGACCTTCAGCCAGGTGATGCTCAAGTATAGAGCTGTTTTCAGTCAACACCAGAGGGCCTTGGTCTGACAGGAACGCCTGTTATTGGTGAGTGTGTGTGGGGGACAGAGTGTAATTGGACACGACTTTGAAATTATAGTATATTTACTTTCCTCCTACTTTCTTTCTTCCAGTCCTCCTATTCATGTTATTAAGCTGAACATTGCAGGATAGTGCTCTATATCAGTGTAAACTATTAAACTCCTGTTATGTCAATGTGGCAACATTCCCGTTATTAAATTTTCAGTGTTCTATCATCTCACGGCAGCAATGATATCGATACCCTGTCAGCAAGGCATCATATTATATGCTGTACCAATTTTGTTATATACGTTTATCATGTCTGCATAATTATGTACAAAATCATTCAGTATTTCCATATATAATTTAAAAATGAATGAATAAATAACATTACAGCAGAATATATGCATGGGGTAAACAAAAAAATATATAGTACAAGACAGACCAGTTTTCACTCCTGGGATTTGCATAAGAGCGAGAGTGGCAAAGTTACCAGAAGAACTCATATTCTCCAGCAAGCTCAGTAAAACCTAACAGCTGTTTTACTTATACCACTGTGCAAAAGTCTTGGGCACATGGAAAAATTTAGCACAAGCAAAACATGCTTTTGAAAACATTTCTGCATAAAAGAAACTACTATAAAGAGCAATAAAATAAACAGTCAATATTTGGAGTGAAAACTCATTGTTTAAAATCAGGGGTTTTAGATGCATTTATGTGTAGTTTTATAAGAAATCAGCTGTTAGGTTTTACTTAGGTTTATTTGATAGGTTTTTATTAAATTACTTTAATTTTTAAGTTATGTATGGAAATACTGAATGATTTTGTAAATAATTATGCAGACATGATAAACATATATAACAAAATTGGTACAGCATATAATATGGTGCCTAAGGCTTTTGCACAGTACTATATATCATCATCATCATCACCACCACCACCACTCCTGTCAGCATAACACATCTCACTTGCTCATCTCACACACTAGTGCTTTCTGTCTCTCTCCATTCATTAGCAGCTAAAAATAGCGGGCAGGCTAACCGATAGCTGCTATTGTTAAAGTGTTGATTATGTTGAGGATGTCTAGAGTGAATGCAGTAAAATCATTTGTGTAAAAAATGTGATTACTGAACAAATTTACATTTAAATCCAATTAACTTGTATATTCAACTAACTTAACATGAGCTTTATTAATCCTGCTTAAAAACAAATCAAACAAGCAATAAAAAAAGAAAATAATGAAAGATGTCATCAATTAGTTTTTTATTTCCAAGAAGAGCAATTTGCTCCTCTAACTAGAAATGTGAAGTAGATTAGTTCTAGGCTTGCATGTTTCCTTGAAACACATAAATTAACACTTGAGGATGTTACTTTGGTGTGTCAAAAGAATGTTAAGAGTATGAATGTAGTAATGTTATCACGTTACTGAAATTGGTTTATTTTTGTTTCTGTTGTTTCTCTGTTTAAAGTACCATGTACTGTACAAACTGCACTTTATGCACGTGAGAGAAAAATTTACCACATTTCTGGCCACAAGCTTCATAATCTTCAAGGTTGCGTTGTTATGGCATTTCAGCACCTCACTACATGTGCAAACATACATTAGAACATCAGAGCTTTTTTAAGGCATGGTATGGTTGAATAAATTACCTACATTTGGCTGTAAACTTCTTGCGCAGTTTATTATTCATTAAATGCGCAGGACTTTGTCCTCTTCAATCTCTCATTCATTTATGTTGTTCAAAGTACTTTTTGTCCGAAAACTTGAGTGTTTCATCATATCTACTTTCTTTAAGTAAATGCTGGGTTAGTTAACATTAATGTACATGTCTTTCCTTGCCACTGTCGCCCTCGGCTTGCTCACCAGGGAGCAATCTGACCATTTTGATTCATTCACATTCCATACAAACTTAAATAATTCTTTTGATTGTGTAAAGCTGCTTTGCGACAATGACAATTGTTAAAAGCACTATACAAATAAAATTTAATTTAGAACAAATTGCTATCTATTCACTAAAACCTGCTAAAGAATATGTAAAAGGGTAATGCTTTAAAAATGTCTGGTATTGACAGAGAATTTTTTTTTTAAGAGTGGGGGACGAAGTTGTGTGTTTGTAACATGTCTTGCTTATCTCTTTTTTTTTTTTATTCATTTTTTTTTTATTATTACATCTCTTGGGAAGTCAGTCTGTGTTATCCGCATTGCATTATAACACTGCAGCCCGCTAACCACAATGAATTCAGGGCTGAAGCAAGCATGACCTTACTGTTCGTAACTGGTGTTTTCATTGATTTGAGCAGCGTATAGGGTCTTTTAGAGGAGAAGTAAAGATCAATAATCAGGTATAGCAGATTTTTCTCTTTAGAGTAGCTTGAGGATTTTGCAGAATGCTAATAAAAGATTTGAATTATTGAATTATTTCTAGTGCAGTTTCAACTTGCACATGCATTGTGGTTAGATCACTTTCTTTGCATATGCCATATTTAGCATAATGGAAGAGTCAGCGACACTGGAGAAAGGTTGTTGATGTTTAAATTAAAAACTAATCACAAACTCTTCTCTTCTTGCAATATCACAGGAGTGGGAACTTATCAACCTTGAGTGTGATATTGCTTTCATACATTTTTACAAACATCATTGTTAATTCAAATTACCAAAGTGCAATTAACCAGGTGAAAGTAGTTTCAATTCTTACTGGTACTATGTAGCAAAAAGGTGAGGAGAGTAAACCATAAAGTGCGTAATCCTGTAAATGTAATACGTTTCTTTTTATATTTCAACTTATTCTGCTTTAAAAGCTCTGTTAACTTTCGGGTTCTAGCATTAAATCCCAAATAGCGTCAAATGGAGACTTGTTAGGTGCTTTGTAGCCCACGTTTGCTATGAACTAAACATGCACGTTTTATTTATTTATTTATTTTTAAACTCTCTTATTCTCGGACCCTGATGTATCTCTATGATCATGTTCATAAAGTTTGTCCTTTAAACATGAATTAACATCCTGAGCGAAAATAAGTTTCTTATTTTCTTTATAGCATAAAGACACTCCTGTGACCATTTATTTCTGAAATCCAAACCAAACCTCATATGAGGGTTGGGGTTTGAGCTTCGCCACTCGCAGGTTGTCAGTGTTTGACCCATTGGCCCTTAACCTTGTGCCCACACACAATTACTTAGATGTTGCCAGTTCTAAAGCTTGGATGCAAAATAAGAACTGTTTACTCATTCACATATAAGAATAATTTAGTAAAGACCGTGTACCTACTATTATTTTTGTGATGTGCAAGGAACAAAAGAAACCGATAAGAAAACCACACAGGCAGTAACCTGAGCTTAGGATTAATTGGAAAACATTAAGCTTTGACACCATGGAGTGAAATTTAAGATGTTGAGAGAACAAGTTAAGTGAGAACAAGTGAGAGAAAACAAGTGGCTTTAGGTGTTTCAATTTAATATGATAGTCTTCTAATGATCTTTTAATTTATTTCATTTGAACATTCTTCAAAATGTTTCATTGTGTTTCTGTTGTTGCTTTGATGAATCTCAAACCATATGATGCTGTCTCATTGTAAGCAGATCCCCAGTGTGCATTGTAGTATGTCGTTCACATTGTGCAGCACTAGCTTTATTGAGGTTTGCAGCTCATTGCTGGTGTTTTAAAGTGCATTGCAGTCTGACAACTCAACACAGCAACGTTTTACAAGCCAAGACTCGATTCTAAGCTGTCCCACTGAGAAGCACACAACACACACATGCAAACCCCTTCTTTCAAGACGTGCCAGACTCCCCTCCTTACAAGGAAGCATCTAATTACATATTGGGAGGTGTAAATGAGGCTCCTTGATTACACCTATTTTTTCCTTTGTGCTCCACATGTGCTGCAGAATGCATTAAGAATGGATCGGTACGGGAAAACTGGGGAGTTTCTAGTGTTGATCATGCGCACACCATCAGAGAGCCATTACAAATGGACAGAGGTGGCTCAGTTGTATCTACATCAGTGTGGATGTCGGCATGATCAGCACTAACGGGCTGAAAGTCACTTTGTCACGTTTTACTAATGCACGTTAAGGAGGATGAAAATAATCGATTCCTAGGTGCTTCACAAATCTAAATCTCTCCTGCAAGACTATGCTTCAAACCTCACAGTTCACAAACCTCTAGAGATTATTTTTGGATTGAAAAAATTTTTTTATATAAAACCAAAAATTATTATAAAATATTTGGCAATATTTCTTCGTCAATGTAAATGTAGCCATGCCATCCTCTTATCATCCTAAAACCTTTAAACCCTCTAAGAATTTTCTAATGACATTTTCTTGTCATTGATATTTGACTCCATGTTAACCATCTTAACTCACGTTCACACAGATGAGTCAAATTCCAAAAGCATGCCCATTCACTATAATTACATAGGGTGTGGCACAAAGGCATTTCTTTTAACCATGAAAAGAAGTACATTAAACAGTCACTTATTGTTTAAGAAATTAATACGTTTATAATTTTAGATACATTCGGCTGTGTTCACATTACCATCCTGAAAGCCTGAAGTAATTTAGCCTGACTAAAAAACAGATTTTTAACGCTAACGTTGGGCATATGTTTTTTGGGTCATCTGAATGCACAATTTTATTTTTTTGATGAGATAAGTGGAACTAGCTTGGATATATATCCGATAAGACATTTGCTGTTAAAACAGCAACGTGAGGCATCTGGCTTTTTCTTTTTCTGGACCTTAACAAATACAGCAGACTAACAGCTTTCTGTCCTCCAGAGCAAAATCCCAAGAGAATTAGTGGTCACACAAATATGACGTATTTTAAACAAGATGGCACAAGCAAACGCATTTCAGAGGACATTAGAGTCAGATCAAAATCACTTGTATTTATGAATGTGCATACTATGAATTTTTGTATACTATGTAATTCAATTGTGTTTAGGCTAAAAGATTTTTAATTTTTTTTTTTAAGTTAAAGATTTTCACATTTAGAGCTGTAACATTTCTCTTTTTTTGTGGGTTTTAACAGCGGGAAAATGTTAATCGTGAAATTTAATTCTGAAAGCTCTAACAAAGGTACATAAAGCCTAATGTTTTCATGATGAATACAATATGATTTATAAAAGCAGCAGTTAGTCATACTGTGGAAAAAACATCTGAAATCGAATTGCATCATTATGCATATTGTAGTACCTTTATCTATATTGTCGCTCTCTTTACCACGAGAATCCCTAGAGATTCCCATTCTACATACCTTATTCACAGACTATAATACGACAATGTTTTTCTCTTTTTACCTCTGTCCTGTAGGCTGAATTTTAAGGACCCTGAGGCGGTGCGTGGTCTAACATGCACCCTGCTGAAGGAAGACTTTGGCCTGAACATTGAGATTCCTGTTGAGCGGCTCATCCCCACTGTCCCACTGCGCCTCAACTACATCCACTGGGTGGAAGACCTGATTGGAGGGCAGGGCAGTCCACGCAGAGGCATTGATATCGGTACACACGGTTCTTTAATGCAGTACCACATTCCCAGTTCTTTGCTCCCAGCAGCACACAAGCACGCTTCATGCACTGCAGGCTTCAGTTTTTGTTTCCTGTTTGTCAATCAGACGAGGTGACACTAACTTCACATTCCTCTGAAAAAATCTGAAATGTGAAATTATAGTTTTTGTAGTCAATTTTAGTAGTAGCTTATCATCACACAATGTGCTCTACTCGCATTTGGGAAATTGGCATTTCAGTATATTTTTATTTCTGTGTTTAATATATGCATCCAGTGGGTTATGAGTAAGGGAGTTTTTATAATAATTGAAACTCAGATAATTAGTTCCACAACCCAAACATATTCATATAAAAATAATTATTCATTCATCTTCTATACCGCTTTATCCTGTATTTAGGGTCGCGGGGACCTGGAGCCTATCCCAGGAGACTCTGGGCACAAGGCAGGGTACACCCTGGACAGCGTGCCAATCCATCGCAGAGCGCGCACACACACACACACACTCATTCACACACTATGGTCAATTTGGGAACGCCTATTAGCCTAACCTGCATATCTTTGGACTGTGGGAGGAAACCGGAGTGCCCGGAGGAGAACACACCAAGCACGGGGAGAACATGCAAACTCCATGCATACAGAGACGGGAATTGAGCCTGGCCGGGAATCGAACCCGGACCCTGGAGGTGCAAGGCGACAGTGCTAACCACTACACCACCGTGCCGCCCTTAAAAATAATTAATACAAAATATTAAGTAAAAAATTCAAGAAATTAACCTGCCCTTCACCTTTGAAAAGAATCATGGCTAAAGTAAGACGGGGGGGAACCTTTTTTAGGATACTTGCTTTTGCCTCCTTTTGAGGATTTTGCGAAAATGTAACATTGCATTGTTGTTAAACAGAATCATCTTCTGCACTGCTACTGCCTTTTAAACCTTTTTCTTCATGGGGACCGTTGTTGCAGCACAGTTACTAAAGAACAGTCACTACACTTGGACACACATTAATAAAATGCTTTACACATGCGCACCAAAGCACATGCATACTAATCACAAAGACCTCCCTACCTCGTTTATCAAGTTAAAATTAATTTTTAATTTCTTGTTCTTGCATAACGCTCGCGGACTAAGTTACCCGCAATCCAAGATTCCACTGTATTTAAGCGTGCTAGCATGTGTTAGTGCTTGTGGTTACAAATCAGCGGCCGTTGTGAAAATTTTCTCTGCCTTTTACTCTGCTTTATTTTAAAGCCATTGTAATGCAAGAGACTTGAGTATTTTTTTAAGAGCTAATCTAAGCAGCAGAATTCTGACTTTTCATACAGGAAGCAGATGGAAAGAGACAGATCAGTGAGCAGTTTGTCACCTGCTGTGTGAAAAGCCCTGGTTCAGCTGTGCCAATAGGTTTACAAACAGGCAGATGTCTGCTGGTGAATTCTAGAAAGCTCCTCCAAATCTTTTCCCTCATTGCATATGAACCACTAGGATGTCCTTGTCTCTGCTCTCTCTTTGTGTGTTCTTTGTGATGAAATCCTTACGCAGCTGTCCATCTGTTTACTTTTCCTTTCCCGGTTTCTCACTGAGGCTTTTATTAAATTGACGTGATGTTATTGAGTTATTCGCTTCTAGACGGTGTTGTACTGTCAGACATGATAAATTGGCCCAGAGTAACTGCTTAAATCTAGCTTCAGAAGCCCTTTCATCTGTTGGGCATTTTGAGAGGAGCAGACATGGGTGGGTAAATAATGAATGAGTAGAGGTGGCCTGCTGCACGTGATTGTATAAGAGACAAATTTTCCTGGGCTGTCTGTCAATTCAGGTCATCGTGTTAACAGACATTCTTGCTCTAACTGATTTGCACATGTCTTCTCAACCATTGTAGTTCTTTTTACACTGGGCATGTCAATATGAAAGCTGTAAAAATAATTTTTTACACATTTTTACTTTTCTTTTGTTGTTGGTTTTATCCATATTGGTTTTAACTGTATTTCGTTCTTCCTATTTACTAAAAGAATCAAAGCAACAGGGTGTCTCAATGAAATTGACTTACTGGCTAATTCATTAATAAGGTTCTACTACATTGTGTTCTTCAGTTGGAATTGTGTGTGTAATGACATTTCTGTGAAATGGTAGACTTGGGATGGAACTACCTGCAAGCTCTTTGTCTTTTGTGTGTGGTTGCAGGTACAGGGGCCTCCTGTATCTACCCCCTGTTGGGAGCCTCAATGAATGGTTGGTACTTTCTCGCAACAGAGGTGGATGACATTTGCTATGATTATGCCAAGAGAAATGTTGATCAAAACAATATGGCAAACCTGATAAAAGGTACTAGTTTGTTCATTCACTGATGAGGGTTTCATGCTGTCTGTAATCCGATTGTGATTGTGATTTGAGGTATTTTGTGTGTTGCGTGTGTGTTGCAGTGGTGAAAGTGCCCCAAAAGACCTTACTAATGGATGCACTAAAAGACGAGTCAATAGTATACGATTTCTGCATGTGCAATCCTCCTTTCTTTGCTAATCAGCTGGAGGCTAAGGTAACAGTGTTTTCTCTGCCTCAGACCTGAACATCAGGCCATTTTCTTTTAATGTGAACATCTGTCTGTTGGATTTACTTGACTCCCCATGTCAAATACAAGCTTCTGTATAATTCTACTCTTGTTTCAGTTACGAATAATGGAAGTTTCTATTGGTGTGTGACTTGTGTTTTATTCGCTCTGTCAGGGGGTCAACTCAAGGAACTCGCGCAGACCCCCTCCAAGCTCCATCAACACTGGAGGAGTAACCGAAATCATGGCTGAGGGGGGTGAGCTGGAGTTTGTGAAAAGGATTATTCATGACAGTGTGCAGCTTAAGAGGAGGCTCAGGTATGGTATACACAAACACACATGTATGATGGCATACATACTGTACATTATAGTAATTAAACATAATGCACAGCATTATGCAGCAACTAAACACTAAATGCACACCTGTCCATACCGTGGTTGGGTCCTGTTTTGTCATTTTCCCATCAAATAATTTGTTGCATAAAAGTAGGTTATGCTACCACTTTGTGGTGGTGACTAATCATAGACTAATTCAATACTTAATATAAAATTAAATGCATTATTTATTATTATTTCTCTTGCTTGCTTGCTTGATGTTAAAATGTGTGAAACTTCTCAGAAGGAGACACTGCAAGCTTGTATTGTGGTGAGCCTGGTCACATTAAAAGGGGGTGCCAATACTTAATTTTTCATTTTAGAAACATGAAATATCAACATTTTGACATGTTGATAAGTTTTAGAATGCAGAACTGTTGCACCCCATGTAGTAAATGTAGGGATGGGAATTACTAGGGAATTATGCTATACAGTACAATCAAGATACTAAGGTGCTGACTCAATTTATATTGCAATGTATCACAATTTTACAAATATCCAGATTTGTTACAATTCCGAACACATAATGTGCTGAGGACGCTGTCCTGTGTGGATAGTTTAGAGCACACCGCTTGTAGGATTATAGAGGAACAGCAACATTTTACGTATTTTGCTAATAATTTTTCATTTTCACTTCTATATCCCGGGTAAGGTCCCTTTTAAAATAAAAAAAAAATTAATAAATCAGTGCTGACTCATGGATAGGTTTTTAGATTTTCTCCCTAATTTAGTTGTCCAATTCCTCCCCGTCACTAGGGGGCTCCCACATTAAGACCACTCTACTACTACCTCTCCGTTGTGATGGCCGAAGACCATCACGCGTTTTCTCCGAACCACGAGACACCAGCTGACCGCATCTTTTCAAACTGCTCGCTCACGCACCGTTGGGGGCGAAGTAACACACTCTGAGGACAGCGCTTTCCGCTCCTTCTGTTTGCATGACCTTACAGATGCCCCTAATTGACTGTAGAACCGTGATTATTGTGGGAGTACTAAGTACCTCTCATCCCTCCCCTCTGAGAGAGTCTGGTCAATCAGCTCTTTCTAGATTTCCGGCTGCGAGAGGTTACAGCATCACCTGGGAATCGAACTCGCGATCTCCAGATGATGGGGTGAGCACTTTACTACTGCGCCACTCAGAGGCCATGGATAGGTTTTAAGTGAAATGTGTAGCACATTACCAAATGGAAAAGTGGCTCTAGTCCCATGTTGTCTTTTGATTCTGATTAGGGCTGCATTTTATATCGAAAAAATATCATTATCGCGATAATGACATGCACGATAACTATATCGCAAAGAGTTGCGATAAATACTTTATGTGCCAAGCATTTGTGTGTCCAAATTTGACCAATCAGATGGGCCTTTACTATGTTTATACCCGCTTATATATATATATATATATATATATATATGTATATATGTATATATATATATATGTATATATGTATGTATATATATATATATATATATATATATATATATATATATATATATATATATATATATATATATATAATTTATATCTTTATACTTCATTCTGTCGCGAACTAACCCGGGATGATCAGAAAACTTAGCGATTAGCCGTTAGCCCTTTGTAGCATGGACGGTAAACCCAAATGTGGAAGCAAGCGAATAGGCAGGATAACTACGCGAATTAGTTTAAGGACTCTCACAGAAGGGGAGCAAGGGAAAAACACACATTTAACCCGCGTCCTATAGACACACACTCGAATCAGAAAGTAAACAATCTGCACCGACATGCGTGAACACAGTGACTAAGCTGTATACAATGATTTGTTTACTCCTCTTATACTTCCGGGTTTGCGCCCGCATTACTTCCGGGTCCTAGTGCCGGTCGCGGAGCGAGTGTGTGTGTGTGTGTGTGTGTGTGTGTGTGTGTGTGTGTGTGTGTGAGAGACACAGTATTTTTTTATTTAATTTTTGTTTAATAATATTTATTTTTATTTTTAAAAAACAGGCAAGCCAAAGAGAATATTTTGTTTAAAAGATGCTCTTGTTTTAAGACACTATTGATGAGTGTGTGGTTACACGTAAATAAAAAGTAATGTTTGAAAGTAATTCATATTGTGTTGGCAGGTCTATAGTAACAGCAAACCAGAAATCAGAATATCTGCTGAGGGTTTTAAGTCATTCATAGTGTTTTGAAGTCTAAATATTTGCAACTTCCTTGACATATAGTTTCTTTTTAGCCTGAATTAGATTTAATTACATCAGACGAATATCTATTACCTGTTTATTTTAGTATGATCATTACATATAAAAAAAAAAATAGGCAATAATAATAAAAAATGCATTTCTCTAGGGTTATATCGCAAGAAATATCGTTATCACAATATTCAACAACAATGTTGCATATCGCATGTTTTCCTAATATCGTGCAGCCCTAATTCTGATGTATTTGCCAGATTCAGTAATTTGTATGCATGTCTTAACACGATGAGCTCAACAAACTCACAGCAATATCCAAAACTCACTGGACAGCAATATAAGAAGTCCTGTTTGGCTTTATGTATATTAGAGGAGAGCTGGGTGCTGCAATAAGAATAGCTGATGAACTCAGGAAAACAAACATGGCATGTAGCCGTTGAGACTTCTCCTCCATGCATATTTTCCACCTATGGAGGGTTTTTGTCCACAGCTCCTGAGGCGATGCGGAGGGGAAGATTCAGTTTTTATTTGTATAGCGCTTTTAACAATTGACATTGTCTCAAAACAGCTTTACACAATCAAAAGAATTATTTAAGTTTGTATGGAATGTGAATGTGTATGAATCAAAAATGTACAGATAGTCCCTGGTGAGCAAGCCCGAGGGCGACAGTGGCAAGGAAAAACTCCCTGAGATGGTACTAGGAAGAAACCTTGAGAGGAACTCGACAGGGAACTCGACAGGGAACCCATCCTCATCTGGGTGAAACAGATAGCAGGAAATTATCTGCATTTATACAGTGTTAGGTTCAGCTATAATAGTTGATGTTAATTGATGTTATAATAGTTGATTAGTTTAGTTTAGCTTAGTTAGATATAATTTAGTTGTAATTTCTTGTTTTCTATTTCTTTCTTATTAAGGCACCACGGAGGGCCTGTGTGAAACGGCATTTCAATACAATGTATACTGTGTATATTGTTGTATTGACAATAAACCTCTCTTGAATCTCTTGAATCTCTCTTGAATCTCTTGATGTAAAATGGAGTCCAGTAGTTATTCGAGACTCAGATAGACTTGTAGAAAGTTCCAGTCCTGAACTATTGAATTGTCAAGTCCTCAGAGAAACAGCTGACAACACCAGTCGAGGCCAGAACCATCTTCTAAGTAGATAGAATCATCCCCAGACACCAGACGCATCCTAAAGAGACACACGGGGCATCCATGCGACGAGACCTCCAACCAGAAACAGGGCACCAGGATGGATCAGACAGGTCCGGAGGGCAGAGGGAGTCTGGATCACTGGCAGCTCAGGAACCACGTGTAGCTCGACAGAGAGAGAGAGAGAGAGAGAAAGAGTGAAAGGGGGAGACAGGGGGAGAGAGGAAAGAGAAAGAGGGGGAGGAAGAGAAGAGGAGGAGCGATTGCAATTAGGTATGGTCACAGTCACAATGTCTAATGTGAATGTATATTTACTGTAGAGTGCAAGCAGGGACTCCGGCAGGACTAACTATAATAGCATAACTAAAAGGGAGAGCCAGAAGGAAACACAAACATGAGGGCTCCCTGAGATGTAAAGGAAACAATCACCTCACCGTCAACAAACCTGAGGGATCAAATGAGACTGAGGAAGACAGCATCTAAACATACCAGTTCACCATAATACTCTACGTCCATGAGTCCCCCAGATCTGCTCCTTTACCTTATGGCAAATCTATTTATAAAAATGCTTGGCTAAATAAATAGGTTTTGAGCCTAGACTTAAACACTGAGACTGTGTCTGAGTCCCGAACACTATTTGGAAGACTATTCCATAATTTTGGGGCTTTGTAAGAAAAAGCTCTGCCCCCAGCTGTAGTTTTCATAATACGCGGTACTGATAAGCAAGCCTGCATCCTTTGACCGAAGTAGGCGTGGCGGATCGTAAGACACTAGCAGTTCGCTCAGATACTGCGGGGCGAGACCATTTAATGCCTTATATGTCAAGAGTAGTATTTTAAAATCAATGCGAAATTTCACAGGGAGCCAATGCAGTGAAGATAGGATAGGGGTGATGTGCTCATATCTTCTGGTTCTAGTGAGGACTCTCGCTGCTGCATTCTGGACTAGCTGAAGCTTGTTTATGCACCTAACTGAACAACCAGACAGTAAGGCATTACAATAGTCCAACCTAGAAGTGATAAAAGCATGAACAAGTTTTTCTGCATCGTTTAGCGACAATATATTTCTTATTTTGGCAATATTTCTGAGGTGAAAGAATGCTATCCTGGTGATATTATCTACATGAGCTTCAAATGAAAGGCTGGAATCTATAATCACGCCGAGGTCTTTTACTGTTGCACTTGACGGAACAGAAAGGCCATCTAAAGTTACGGTGTGATCTAAGATTTTACTTCTAGCTGTATGCGGTCCTATGACTAGAACTTCTGTCTTATCCGGATTAAGCAGAAGGAAGTTATTTAGCATCCAATTTCTTATGTCCTGCACACATTGCTCAACTTTAGTAAGATGGTTTTTCTCATCAGGTTTTGTTGAGACATATAGCTGTGTGTCGTCAGCATAACAATGAAAACTAATACCATGCTTACGGATTATGTTGCCCAGAGGAAGCATGTAAAGGGAAAAAAGCAGTGGGCCTAAAACTGAACCCTGCGGAACGCCAAACTCCACTAGAGAACATGCAGAATAATCACCATTTAAGTCTACATACTGATAACGATCGGTCAAATAGGATCTGAGCCAGGAGAGGGCTGTACCCTTAATTCCTACTACATTTTCTAATCTGTGAAGAAGAATAGCATGATCAATAGTGTCAAAAGCTGCACTGAGGTCGAGTAATACAAGCATAGTTACACAACCCTGATCAAAGGCCAATAGGAGGTCATTTACTACTTTAACGAGTGCTGTTTCTGTGCTGTGATGAGGCCTAAATCCTGACTGATACAGTTCATGTATGCCATTTCTATGTAGATATGAGCATAGCTGCTCCGCTACTATCTTTTCCAGAATCTTAGAGATAAAGGGGAGGTTTGATATTGGCCTGTAATTGGACAGCTGACAGGGGTCGAGGTCAGGTTTCTTAATTATTGGTTTGATAACTGCTACTTTAAAAGATTTTGGAACATAACCAATGCTGAGTGAGGAATTAATTATTCTCAACAGCGGTTCTGTTATTACTGGTACTATCTGTTTAAGAAAATGTGTCGGTATAGGATCTAATATACAGGTTGATGAATTTGCAGAAGAGATTAGTGAAATTAGTTCATTCTCTTCAAGAGGAGTAAAGTATTTTAGGTTTGAATCTGACATGGCTAGGTTAACATCTGTATCAATTACATTGTTCGGTTTCAAAGCCTCAATTTTATGCCTGATATTTACAATTTTATTATTAAAAAAAGTTCATGAAGTCCTCACTATTGCATGATGTCGTTGTGGAGATTTCTGTAGTGGTCTTATTTCTGGTTAATTTGGCTACGGTATTAAATAAAAATCTAGGATTATTTTTATTTTCTTCTATAAGAGTGGAGAGATACGTTGATCTAGCTACACTAAGAGCTTTCCTATAGTTCAGGATGCTCTCTTTCCATGCTATTTGAAATACCAACAATTTAGTTTGACCGCATTTACGCTCTAATTTCCGAGCAGTCTGTTTTAAAGTGCGCGTGTGATCGTTATACCAGGGAGCGAGTTTCTTATCTCTAATAATTTTTCTTTTAGCTGGAGCTACATTATCTAAGGTACAACGAAGTGTCGACTCTAAATATTCAGTCGCCTGATCGAGTTCTGTGGGGTCAGACGGTGGCCTAATCGAAGTTGGTAACTGTGGGAGATTACTGATAAAACTCTGTGTGGTAGTTGATGTGAATGTACGTTTAATACGGTAGCGCGGTGCTGTGCGTACATTATCACTGTGACACACTTGAATGGAGACAAGATAGTGATCTGAGATAATTTCAGACAGTGGAATTGTGAATACATTTCTTATAATTAATCCGAAGAATATTACTAAATCTAAAGTGTGACCTGCTTTATGAGTGGGTCCTACTACACACTGATTTACGCCTACGGAGTCCAGTATGGACATAAATGCTGTTCTCAGAGGGTCTTCTGGATTCTCAAAATGAATGTTAAAATCTCCAGCAATTAACACTTTGTCTACAGAAACGACCAGGTCTGAGATGAAATCTGCAAATTCACTAAGAAATTCAGAATACGGCCCTGGAGGTCTGTAAATTATAATTAGTGGAATCAACTGAGCTGACTTAAGTACGCTTATGTTACTATAAAGAATTTCAAATGAGTTAAATTTGTGTCCGTGTTTTTGTACGATAGACAGATTATCATTATGAATAACTGCGACGCCTCCTCCTCTACCAGTTAACCGAGGCTGGTGTATGTAGCTGTATCCAGGAGGACTAGCTTCATTTAGAGCTACATACTCGTCCTGTTTAACCCATGTTTCAGTTAAACAGAGTATATCAAACGCCTGATCTGTGATAATTTCATTAACAATAACTGCTTTTGATGCGAGAGATCTAATATTTAACAATCCTAGCTTCAGATCAGAGGTGCCGGCTGCGCATTCAGTATGATCGGAGTTTGTGGTCTTTATGTTAATTAAATTATTAAAACAGACTTTCTGAGTCTTTCTACATTTTTGCTTAGATCGGGGAACAGACACAGTCTCAATATGGTGAACTCTGAGTGACGACTCTATGCAGCTAGCAGACGGTTGGTTTAGCCTGTCTGTCTGCTCCCTGGCCTGGGCTCTGGATTGTCACCGATTAACTAGGCCTCTACTGAGACTATGAGCTATACTACAGGAAATGAGAGCAGCACCTTCCCGAGTGGGATGGACACCGTCCCGCCCTAACAGGCCAGCTTTGCCCTCAAAGGTCTTCCAATTATCTATGTAGCCCACATTACTTTTGGAGCACCACCTGGACATCCAGCGGTTCAGCGACCATAACCTGCTGTAAGCTATGTCGCCACGTCTCATTGGGATGGGACCAGAGCATACTACTTCATCGGACATCGCCTTCGCTAATTTAAACACCTCTGTAAAGTTATTCTTACTAACCTCTGACTGACGAAGGCGTATATCGTTAGCTCCTGCATGTACCACTATCTTAGAGAACCTGTGCTGTCCTAGAGCCCTAAGATTACCTGCTATGTCCGGTGCTCTGGCTCCCGGGATACACCTAACCACTGCCGCTGGCGCCCCTAAAGGTCTAGCTAATGTCACGTGTCTGAGTATAGAGTCTCCTATAACCAGAGCTCTTTCAGGTTTCTCAGTGGGTGCATCACTGAGGAGAGCAAACCTGTTGGACACGTGAGGCGCAGAGGAGATGTGCTCGGTGGGCTAGCCTTAGCGTTAGCTTTGGTTGAACGAGTATGCCGCTGAGTCGTCACCCACTCGCCCCGCTGTGAGGGCTCTAATGCCGGAGTCGGGGGCTGTTTATCTCCGCCTGTGGCACCCAGACTGTCCGCTACAGGAATAACGCTGCTCTCACACTGTCTAACACTCTCTAAAGTCTGGATGCGCTCCTCTAACGCTGATATCTTCTCCGTCAGAGTGCTCACTAACACACACCTATCACAAATAAAGTTATCGCTAATGACGGAGGAAGAATGTCTAAACATCCTGCACTCCACACACTTAACAAGCTGAATGGTAGACATGATAACGTACCTGAGTCGGAGTTTTAGTTGTTTGGAGATGAATTCCGATGAAACTCACGCGTTCTGCGAAACGTCGAGCTGTTGAGGGGTGAATAACTGGAACTGTTGCACTGAGCTCTCACTGTCACTTGATCTCACAAGATGCTTTCCTGATAAAGGGGCACAGCAGATGGAGTCAGAGATGGAACTGTCATTCAGAGTTTGTTTAATTAATTGTCAGGAAAAGCCACCGATTACCCGTGCAGCATCCGACTTGTCTGATGGGAGCAGATGTGTGTGTCCATGTGCATGCATGGCAGTGAACATTAGACCTGATTAACAAAGCAACACCAGGAAGCCCAGGGGAGTGTTCACCTGCATGTGCAAATGCATGCATGAGACAGTGCTGAACTGCAGGGTTTTATCCTTTGTGATACATTTCATTAGTGTAATGCAGTGCAAATGAGTCCTTTCACAAGAAGGTTGTTTCAGTTTTCTCTTAAGCGAACTTTTAGCAAACTATAGATAGGGATCATACACAATGGTATGTGTGCTTTAATGTAATTTTCTCCTTATACATATGTACACCTGTTTCCACCTCAATACAGATTGAATTTCTTCATGATTTTAAAGTTTTTTACATCTTATTTCTAATAATCTTATTTCAAATATCTTAAGTTATTCTCATGGTGACAGAGTGATAGAGCAACTATAGTTAAGTTTCTGATTTTAGCCTAGCATTTTTGTTTTCGTACTCCATGAAAAATGTATCTCTTTTTGGAACAGTTTTGGATTAGACATCAGAACCAATGGAGTCTCAGATTTTCACTGTGGATGAGCATTTATTTTTCTCCTCTGCTCTGTGACTTCAAAGTCCTGGGCCTGGCTGACTATGACGCAAACTATTTTCTCTATTCTCATTTGTCACTTTTGCCACTAAAAGGATAATTGATTAATATTTTTAACCTGATTTATTCTCATCAGGTAGATCCAGTGCGTATCCCAGGAACAACATGTATGAGGTGAAAATACACAGAAGGTGGAACACCATTCTGTTTCAGGGCACCATGCACGCACTTTAAACATACTTTGTTAGTGAGATCGTTTCCAAGAAAACAGTGCACATAATCGTTAACTATGCCCATGTCAGCTGGAAAAGGTGGGCTCGAGAACGACACAGCATACTCGTGCACACATCGAATCGGATAAGAAAGCCAATAGTACCTGAGCATGGAAGTGGAGACAAAGTCATGAGTGATGTCTGCCTCCACCAAAATCTCTGTGTGAATCTCAATTTCTCACTTTTGAAAAAGAGTAAAAAATAAAACCTGACATAAGTGTTTCCGTTAATGTGTATGCGCGCACACGCTATTTGTGTGTGTATTTGTGCGCTGTGTTTGTGTTTGTGATCGCACGCGCTGTGTATGTGCGTGTGTGAAGCTAAAGTAAGACGAGAGAAGGAATGACACCCTCTCCCTCCTCTCGTCTTATTTGAAAGGACAATTTTCACATGCACACAAACACACACACACAGACTAATGGAAACACTGCCTCATCTGGAAAATTAACAAGAAACATCTCTGACCCTAGAGTTCGCGCACACACTAACGGACTCTCTGCTGTAAAGTAAAAATAAAACAAATTAACCTGCACTTCACCTTTGAAAAGAATCGTGACAGAGCCCTGTTTCCGTTAGAGAGTGTGTGTGCGGGCCTCCGAGTGGCGCAATGGTAAAGTGCTCGCCCTATCATCGCTGGTTCGGTTCTCAGGTGATGCTGTAACCTCTCAGAGGGGAGGTGCTCCCACAATGCACCATGTTCCAATTTATTACGCAAATGATATCTTTCCCTGATTTTCATAGTCAATGCAAATGACAGTCAGTATAATTTTCAAGTCATCAACCATTAGGGTATAATTTGAATTTTATTGAACAAACCTGCTAATAATATTTATAAAAACAAATTTTAAAAACTGAAAATGCATTGTTCCAAATTATTATGCACAACAGAGTTAAAACATTTTATAGGTTTTAAAGAACTGAAAATTGTCTTTTTGTTGAATTTGCTGCATTAGGAGGTCATATTTAAAGAAATCAAAAGCTATTTCAATCAAAAACATCCTAACAGGGCATGTTACATCTTAACATAGGACAGTTTCTGCTTGAATTTATTCTGTCAGAATAGCCTCCCAGAGCTGCTGTTTTGATGATTCCGGCCCAAAACATGACTCTGGCACCTCCTTGTTGACGTCGCAGCCTTGTTGAGACATGGTGGTCACCCACCAACCATCCACTACTCCATCCATCTGGACCATCCAGGCTTGCACGACACTCATCAGTAAACAAGACTGTTTAAAAACTTGCCTTTAAAGGATCCTACACCTTGAGGTTCGCGGGACTCCAGAGGCACCAGCAGCTTCAAATACCTGTTTGCTGCTTTGTAATAGCATTTCAGCAGCTGCTCTCTTAATCCGATGAATTTGTCTTGCAGAAACCTTCTTCATTCTGCTTTTATCTGCACGAACCTGTCTGTGCTCTGAATCAGCCACGAATGTCTTCACAGTACAATGATCACGCTTAATTTTTCATGAAATATCTAATGTTTTTATACCTTATCCAAGGCATTGCAATATTTGACGCTTTTCGACTTTTTCTTCCCCATATTGCTTGAAACCTGTGGCCTGCTTAATAATGTGGAACAACCTTCTTCAGTACTTTTCCTTTAATTGGGCTTATCTGGCAAACTAATTATCACACGTGTCTGAGATTCGTTTCAGTGATCCAAAGAGCCCTGAGACGCAATACCATCCATGAGTTTAATTTAAAAACTAAACATTTAATGTTTGACACTTGCATCCAATTTGCATAATAATTTTGAACGTGGTGTAATCACGGCTCTACAGCCAATCAGGGGCATCTGTGAGCTCGCGTACGCGGAGCAACCCTAACGTTGCTTGAGTGAGAAGTTAGAAAAGGTGTGGTCGGCTGGCTTCGGCCCTTCTGGCTGAGTCTTCGGCCCTTCCGGCTGAGTGATAGTAGTAGCCTTAATGTGGGAGCCTCCTAGTGACGGGGAGGAATTGGACACGACTAAATTGAGGAGAAAATCGGGAAAAAATCAACACAAAAAAAGTGTGTGAAGGCGAGATGAGGAGGGGGAATCACATTACAGAATCACAACTGATTCTCTAACTTTAACTTCTCTAATGAGACTTGCTTTTGCTTTTACACGTGCGCAGGGCGTGCGGGCACGATGTGTAATTTTGGTTACATATAACGATTTTTAGCAGTTTGTTGAGTTTAAGCTACATGCGAACAGTTCATGCAGAATCTTTGAACTTGAACAGTTCATGCAGAATCTTCAATTGGAACTGTCTTGAATTAACAAATACCTGTGCATGTAAACAGAGCTGTTGTCATTGTCTTTTACAGATGGTATAGCTGCATGCTGGGGAAAAAGTGCAGTCTGGCACCCTTGAAGGAGGAGCTGAGAAAACAGGGGGTGAGTTGTGCTGCCAGTGTCCGCTTGTAGGCTACACAATTGTTTTGTGTTTTTTATTAATCCTCTCCAGATTGAACGAGAAAATCTGAAGTACTGGAAGAATCTGCAGGTTAATAGATCTAAATCAGTTTTCCTCAAGTGGTCCCCAAAATGCCCAATGAAGCAGAGCAATGATGGGCTGGATTTCATTAGTTCATTAACAGTCATTAGCTGACGTCCCCACCTCCATGAACAAATAAGCCCCCGGTTTGCCTTTGTGTGTGAGCAGGATTCTTTAATAGCTGTGACTGCAAGCTGTTCTCCCCGTTTACAGGTTATTAGGCTGGTATCGGTCTTATCTCCTTTCTTCATCCGGAGGTGTCAGAGTGTTGTCACCTCTCATCAGAGCAATGGTGCACTTGGCTATGTTCCAACACTGAAGAATGAAGCCTCCAATCTGCCCTGTAGCCAACTAATGGGGCTGTAATTAATATGCTAATGAGACTTTCTCACTTTCACTTGCTCATTTCCTGCTCTTCTCCTTTCTGCTTTTATCTTTTGTTTAAACAGTCATTGCGTTTAGAGGTCACTTAGCAGCCTGTTTTCTGGGAAGACACTGTGCAATTAAAATAGAGTATGGGATTATAGCAAGGATGTCCCTGTCCAGTTCTGTACACACTGCTGTGATCCATGATGAATAGTTATGAAGGCATCATTTCACACCCAGCCACAGACTCTCCCTTAGACAGAAAGGGATTGATTGATGACCTGCATGCTCCCTAAAAGCATATCTGCTACTTTCAGTTCTGTCATGCTATCTTAAGCCATGTAAAAAAAAATCCTGCCTGCTTTTACGTAGGTCAAACATGAGTTGTGTGTTTTGTTTATTTGAAATATTCTTTCAGAAGACTATTATTCTTTATTTATATTATTTATATCATGTAGATTGCAGCTGTGTTTAGGCAAGACCGAACCTCATGTTTGTTCATTTAAAACCAACTTTAATTACAAACATTGAAATAACTTTTATTCCTAATAACATTCACTGTGCAAATTATTATATGATCACACAGTTATGGTCATCATAATACCTCTTTTCTAAGTACTATTCATGATAAGATACAGTATTTGGATATACTGTGCAAAAACACCTTGAACCACCCCGTATTTATTTATATTAAGTTAATTTATGTGGATTGAATTAAAGAAATGTTAGCAAATGTTTTACTGTGACAGGCTGCAAAGATACAATTTTGAAAGTTTGTTGTTTATGTAACAACCTCAGCAGCATCCTCATTTGCCCCCTTGTCTGTTCCAACCACTCAGCATTCAGCTTCACCAGTGTACTAATCAACAGCAGAACATCTCTTATCATTTGTTGAAGATTCTCACTGGTTCATGCTTTAATTTAGATGTTTTTATGATTGAATGATTAATCGGTCACTGTGTGACGTGACTTAAACAAAAAAATCCTCTGAAACTGATCAGATAAAGGGACCAGACTAAAAATGAAAGCCAAAAAAGTTTTTCAGAAAGCCTGGAGAACTATTCCTCAAGACTACATTACAAAATGCAAGAAAGTGTGGCTCTTTGGGAGCAAAATATAAAATAATGTTGAGATGATTTTTTGTTGTTGTTGTACAGCACTGTATGTCTCTTAAGTAAGGAGTAAATTTAATCGCGGAGATTGGCGTGGCTTCATGATTATCATACTTATAGTTCATGAGCACTACATGTACCTCCTATTCCTTTAGAGCAGTGGTTCTCAAACTTTTTCTGTCATTCCCCACTTAAGGGGGTGAGCGAATTTTCAAGCCCCACTTGTCAACAAAATAATAACGAAATCCGCAAAGTTTACTGTTTATTGAAAAATCAATTTCTAAACCAATAAGATCAAACAACACCAAGTTAAAAACAGATAAAATACACGTGCAATTGTTATAAAAGGCTTACGTTGTCACTTATCATTGCATAATTGACCCCATGTTTATTAGCTGCTCAACAATCGTTTGTAGTTTTTTTGCACTGGCCAACTTTGAATGAAGCCATTTGTGCTTTGCTGTCCACTGATTCAGATGTTACCATGCGATTCTCCTGCTGTATGTATTCTGCCAGCTTTCTTTCAAAGAAGTCGAGCGGATTATTAACGTGACTGTGAGTGTGTTGTCTCTAAGTGTCTTCCTAATTTGTTGGGTCTCATGCGGTCTGCTGCCAGCGGTTTAAGACACAAAACACACACGAGCCTCTCCTCTGCCCCCACCATCCCCACCATGAATCCAAGCTCAAGATAGACTTCATTAGGGGTGGGTGATATAACCAAAATCTTCTAACACAGGAGAAGCAATTTTCTACCTCGATAATGATCACAATCACAATTGCTATATCACAATATAGCAATTTGTATCTGAAAATACATAAATAAAAATTCAACCACAAAAACTGTTTTACATAATGTAATTTTATTTCAACTGTGAATTGCTGAGGTTTGCCGCATTTTTTTTTTTTTACTTTGGCCATATTCGTTTGGATTTCAGATGATAGAAAAGGTTTGACGTGTTTCCACCACTTGTTAAAACAGTGCACTTGTGTACCTTCCAAATCACGTTCATCTCATTCGTATCACTTTTCTTATACCCAAACCAATTCCACAACACAGACGAGGCACCTTTTTTCTTTACAATCTCCTCGTTCTTGGTTTCGTCACACATGTAAGCAAACTCACTGCTGCTGCACCGTCTTCTTCCATTATCGAAGTGAATGTGAAGCCAAACACATGAAAAGTGGGACGAAACCGAATATCTGCGCAAATACAGCGCAGCGCGACTATCTGAATAGCGCAGTGATGATCTGGTTTATTCGCGCAGCCCGGTGGATCGCGCAGCGCCGCTCGAATCACAAACCTACGCGACTCACTGTGTTTTATTTAAAAACAATTTAAAATGTCAGGACTGTTTAATATTGTTTCCGTCTTGCCATGTCTGTTTTGTACGTGCGCATCCCAGCGAGGTAAAATGTATTTTGATGGTCGGCGCGGTTTATTTCTGTCAGAGTCGCACAGCGCTGCCCAGTGGGTCGCGCAGGTTTGTGATTCGAGCAGCGCTGCTCAAGTTGGCCCGAAGTTAAACCATTATTGTTCCACTATGGTTCCACTTTTTCTCCCGGCCCACAACTGATGTTATTTTAAATTTACTTGTATTAATGATCCATTTATTTGTGTGTGATTGTTTAGTTTTTTCCTATTATTTTCCACTAATTTCCTCTCGTTCATTGCGCCCCACCTGTCATGTCTGTATTCCCCACTAGTGGGGCGCGCCCCACACTTTGAGAACCACTGCTTTAGAGGGTTTATTTGGAACTTTATTATAAGCATCTGCTGTAGTATGTGGCTGTGTTAGTTCTGCTTGATCATTAAATCATGTGACTATAATCTGTTGGTAGGCTGTACCACTGATAGGAACTTATTGTTCTGATGAATCCTTTTGAATCTCATCCAATTGTATTGTTCAGTGTTAAACTCTGCCAATACCTAATTTTTAGTTTTTTTCACAATAGAAAAGAGCTTTCTGAATTGCCTGTACCTGCAAAGCCTATAATGTGATCTTATCATTATAAAATTTCATTTTGTCAACTCAGATGAGCTGTATACTACGATAATTTTGTAAGTGTTGGTATCTTGGGAATTAAAAAACAAGAAAAATTTTATTTAAAATAAAATGTGTATTGTGTCTCTTAAAGAATCCAATCTTTGTTCTACTGTTGATCACAGCTCTTGTTTTGTCTGAACAGGTCCTCAAAGTAACACACACAGAGTTTTGCCAGGGGCGCACCATGCGCTGGGCTCTGGCCTGGAGCTTCTACGAGGATGTGACCATGCCAGTAAGTTTGAGCTGTGTGTTCTAGCTTTCTGTGACTTTAAGGAAAAGATCCTACTATGACCTACTAAGCTACTTGGGAGTTTTATGTTTGTGTCTGTGTGTGTGTCTGTGTCTCTGTGTGTCTGGGTTCAGTTTAGGAAAAGCCACGCTGGCAGAATATTCATGCAGCTCCAGTTTGGTGCCTGTTTTAATAATGCAAACCCTGGGCCATTCCATTAGATACACTCTAACTGCTTCCTGCTGCCTGGCTCTCTTCCCCTGTTGCTGTAGCCTGGCAACGGGCTGCAGGGCTAAGTTGTACAGCCGTGCTGTTGTATTGAGATGAATCGATACAGAGAGCAAGTGAAAGAGGAATGTTAAGCAAAATGAAAGGGTCAGGAGGTGGAGTATTTCTAGTCTTTCCCAACTTCCGTGCATACCTTTGTGCAGAGGGTACTTGATTGAAGATTGGCCTATATTTGTGTCTACGTTTCGATTTTTTTCCTTATCACACCATTACGAGCATACCATGCAATATTCCACATGTACACCAGTGATCATTCCACATAAGACATGTTTGTAAT
The DNA here is from genome assembly GCA_030522415.1 of Channallabes apus. Classification (NCBI taxonomy): domain Eukaryota; kingdom Metazoa; phylum Chordata; class Actinopteri; order Siluriformes; family Clariidae; genus Channallabes; species Channallabes apus. The sequence goes on along the minus strand of CM060126.1, from coordinate 18,156,208 downwards.
CTTTTAATGAAAAAAAATCTGTGTATAATTATTTAATATATAAAATGTATCTTTCACATAAATTTTAGTGATGTCATACTAATCACTGTTAGCCCCCACAAATCCCAAACACTCCCCAACCTCCTGGCTGAGATCCAGAAACCAAATCTGTCCGATTGACAGTTTGGTCTTTAATCCAGTTGTAAAGTCATGAAAAGTGTGACAGGATAACATTTGCAGAATATGATCCTTTTGTCACAGAGACACAGAAAGGGAGGGAGGAAAAAAACGAGGGATTCATGGAGAGAAGTCATGCTTTGCTATCTCCTTATCCAACACATGAACAGAAGATTTACAGCAGAGGTGTTTGGCTGCAGGGTCAGAGCTCAGGCTTGTGAACCACTAGAGGAAACAGTTTTAAGAGCAATGGCAGAATGGAAAAGTGTCAAAATCAGTGCTACTTTCAAGCTCAGAGTTTAACCTTTGATCATCCTGTTGCTCAGCCACGTCTGTGTACGTTAAATAATTAATATGTACAGCTTTTTAGTCTAAAGAGGTGCTGCTATAACATTTGAAATCTATCTTGGTCTTTCTTCCTGTCCAAAGCACAGATTGTGTTGGACAAAAAAAGCAAGTGGATAAACGATTTGAATAAAGTATTTCACGACTGAAAGAGAAGTGTTTGTATGTGTCTGGATTCTTAATAAGGCCTAGACACCTACAGACCCAACAGGATGAGATCCACTTAAGCTGCCTGCTATACAATTCAATCAAGTGCTGTGCTGTGTATGTCATTAATAATTATTGTATATAGTTCCAGTGGTTTAACACAAACATGTTAACTGCCTGAATTAATGCTGGTTGGCCTACATTTGTAACTTCTGCTTAAATGTTGTTGTTGGTCTTTCGGCTGCTCCCGACAAGGGGTCGCCACAGCGGAATATCCAGTCCGCACTACAACTTGGCACAGGTTTTACGCCGGATGCCCTTCCTGACGCAACCCTCCCATTTTATCCGGGCTTGGGACCGGCACTGTATCCAGTGGCTGGGGTGTGGGCACTGGCTGGAATCGAACCCGGGCCGTCCGCATGGCAGGCGAAACACCTACCACTGAGCCACCAGTGCCCTGGGTAACTTCTGCTTAAATACAGAGCATTAATGCAGTATTTTTAAATGGGTAGGTGTAGAATGTGACTAATCAAAATAGAGTGGCTCCTTGGTGCACTTTACAGTATGTATGTATTTCCTACCAACTCTTGTGGGAGTGTGGACTAGTTGGTGCTGTGAAAAATCTACGAGGCAGACGGTAAATAAAGCAGGCTAAAATTACTTTTAGTCTGAAAATACTGTACAGTAAAACCTCAGATTGTGAGTGTTCCACAGGATGAGCAAAGATTTTTAATGAATTTGGAAAACGAACAAGTCTTGGTTTACGAGTACCCAGTATCATGTATCACACATGCGCTTCTTGTTTAGCGCCGAGCATCACATGATCACAACTGAGCCAACAGTTTTTCTCTATCTTGCTGGGTCTTAGTGCGCGTCTCTTACTGGTATAATCAACATCCATGCACGAGTGTACTGTTTACTACAACAGTGACCACGTGTGTGCGCCTAATGCATATTTTATTTTCTGTCTGTATGCGTGTGTACAACAGCAAGTCTCATTAGAGTGGTTAAAGATCCATTTTCTCTCTCTGATCAAGGCTTAGCCTGCTCTGTGTGTCTGTGTGCGCACGCGTCATTGGACACCGTGCCACACACACACACACAGACCCCTCCTACTTTTGCCTTCATAGACACACAAACACTGTTTTTCTCTGCTCTACACAGAAACAGTGGTCTGTCATGGTCCTTTTCAAAGATAAAGTGCAGGTTAATTAGTTTTATTTTTACTTTACAGCAGTGATTTAATTAGTGTGTCGATAAATCGAGTGTCATTAGAGAGATTTCTTGTTTATTTTTCCGATAAAACAGTGTTTCCGTTGTGTGCATGAAAAGAGTGGAGGAAGGATCTGTGTAAGACGAGAAGGGGGAGAGGGGAGCTTACTTTAGATTCGCACACACACACAGCGCCTGCGCTTACAAACGGAAACACTTATCTATCTGGATTTATTTTTACTTTTTTTTTTAAAGGTAAAGTGCAGGAACAAATAACCCTGAATACAGGATAAAGCGGCATAGACGATGAGTGAGTGAGAATTTGAAATGTGGACTTATCAGACTACAGCATACTTTTCCACTTTGCATCAGTCCATCTCAGAATGGCCTAGAAAAACCGGTCAAACTGTCAACTGACAATAGTTTTCCAAAGCGAGGGAAGAGTTCGTCTTATAGAGGTCAGGATAGGAGACATTTTTAAAAAATCTCAGCCAATTATGTATTAATTTTGCATGAAGTTGAGAAACACCTGTTCTCAGTGGAGTTTTTCCTAGAGATACTCATGTTGATCTTTGCCAAATGAAATGTAAATAAAGTCATTGCACTGTGGTGTAGTAAATGATTTGTGAAAGAGCTGGGGGTTATATCTAATTTTCCAATTCTACTGAGTTAAAATCAGCTCAGCAACGCATATCAGCCTCTAGAGACTGATCCACACCTTTTTTTGCATGCAGCAGATTCCAGAGCTGAACATGGTGAAAAAACCTTTAAATTCATTATTAAGATAAATGAGGAGATTCTGTGGCATTCTCAGTTTCAGCATTATAATGATTTGAGCTTAGCCCTCAACTTGTCTACATTTTAAGTGCCTTTTAAGATGAACATTGGGGAATATAAAATAGATTTATTCTGCTATATATTTATTGCATTTGTCATTAGCAGAAAAAAACTTGGTTTGCAAGATGAGCAAAATTTCTAACTAATTTTAACTTGTTAAACGTGTGAGGTCTTGATATACAAGTACTGTAGTACGGATTGTGTGCGTCATCCGTATAGTCAACATGTGTGTTACAAACTTGAATAATTCTTTTGATTGTATAAAGCTGCTTTGCGACAATGACAATTGTTAAAAGCGCCATACAAATAAAATTGAATTGAATCTGTGTGCGTGTGTGCTCTTTACTATAACTGTGACCAGATGTAAAATACTTTACGTAAAGCATTTATTAGTGGTGCTTGCGAATGAAGCACTACTATTATCTCACAGGCTTATTTTTTTCTTCTTCTTTTTCTTCTTCCGTACAAAAGTTCGGCGCGTACCTAGTCCCGGGCCGTTTGTCGTAGACCCGTGAATGAGGTGTCAAATCGTGCGGCTTATTCGGGAATGGGGTGCTATGACTTTTCTAAGGGATGGGCTCCAAAAATCCCATAGACTTAACATTGAGACCAACTTTGACGGATTGTAGCACAGAATTTTGTAGAAACATAAAATTTACCACATTGGAAGAGGTTTGCAACCTGTGTCAAAAGATACCCCACACAAGGGTCCAAGCTGTAGCAGTGCAGGAGGCCAACCTGTTTAACGACAATGCAACGTCACATTGCCATAAAATCCTCAAAAGGAGGTAAAAGCAAGTATCATTGGAAAGAAAGATTCCATGTTAAAGTCATGCAAAAAGAAGACGATCCAGGGACCAGAGAGGAGTAATTTCGTTAGTGTAGGCTTGCGTGTGCATGCGCATGTGCATGCCGTCCTACACAGTAGTTCCCCTGCTCCTGCTTCTTTTTTCGTCCAACATCAGTAATGATTCTTTTCAAAGGCAAATGCAGGTTCATTTATTTTATTTGTACTTTAGATTATTTATTAAGTAATTATTTTTATATTAATATTTTTGGGTTGTGGAATGAACGATCAGAGTTTCCATTATTTCTTATGGGTTAAATTTGCTTTGATATACGCATCATTTTATATACAAGTACACTTCCGGAACACATTATCCTCGCAATCCAAGGTTTAACTTTGTTTATATTTTTAATTGCTGTTCCACTAGTAACAAATTACTAGTATTGCAGCACCTACTAATTGTGGATAATTTCTTTGCAAAGGTTTAATATACAGTTTTTTTTTTTCTTTGAAATTAATTCTAGGTCTGTGTTGTGTATAGAGTTAGGTACAAAAAAAAAAAAGGTTTCTTAAGCTTTGGCCCTGTTTCCCAGGAGTTGCCCCATAGAATCATTTAATCCATAAGATTTGGCACATGTTTTATGCTGGATGCATCCTGTTGCAAAATCCTTTGTCTGCTTCTACTGTATTTGTGTTGCAATGAGAATGCCTTGTAGATAGGCAGCTCATCGTAGCAATACAACTGGATCCATTTTTATCAATTTTAAAGAAACAGTTTGTAATTTCAGCACCCTCTGCTGCTTTTGGGCTGGAATTGCATCGAAAATGCTTATCGTTCCTTCAACCAGCCCTATTTCCTCTCTTCAATCAACATTTGTCTTCTGGGTTGCTTTTGAATTAAAGAAGGTGAACTTGAGCAGGTGAACTTGTTTCTGCAGAGCTAATTTACATTTAGGCATTTGGCAGACGCTCTTATCCAGAGCGACTTACATTTTTTAAATCTTATTATACAACTGAGCAGCTGAGAGCAGCCTTGCTCAAGGGCCCAACAGTGGCAGTAGTGGGGTTTGAACCTGGGATCTTCCGAACCGTAGTCCAATGCCTTAACCACTGAGCTACCCCTGGCCCTAATTTCAGTCTGAAAAATTTTTTACTTGAAATGAGCAAACTAACCAAATCTTCTGTGTGGAAATATGGTGAATCACAGCTTTGCTTATTGGAATTTTATCATTTTTGTAGTCTAGGGACACTTTGAAATGTTGATTTTGCAAGCACAATTTTATTGCAAATCCTGCTGGAGTCAGACAGATTTAGGTGCTGATCATATGACACAGTGGAGGGATAGTGTTTATTACGATGTGTTTATTACTGCCCTTGGTAGTTGTTTTTAAATGTGGGAACTTTAACTAATCCAGTTGATTGATTGTCTTTTATAACTGCAAATGTTGTTCTCCGGTCAAGACTTCTGCCCATGAGGCATGATACTCTCTTAAGTTACTTAAAGCTCACTGTTTTTACCTTTCCCAAATGTCTCTTACCTCTTCTGTGCTAGATTGTTCACAATAAGGGCCTGATATTATTTAAGAGCAAAAAGCTGCAATTTATTACAGGAAATATATGCCTAGTTGTGAATTTACAGTGGTGTGAAAAACTATTTGCCCCCTTCCTGATTTCTTATTCTTTTGCATGTTTGTCACACGGAAATGTTTCTGCTCATCAAAAACCGTTAACTATTAGTCAAAGATAACATAAGTGAACACAAAATGCAGTTTTTAAATGAAGGTTTACGTTATTAAGGGAGAAAAAAAACTCCAAATCTACATGGCCCTGTGTGAAAAAGTGATTGCCCCCCTTGTTAAAAAATAACTTAACTGTGGTTTATCACACCTGAGTTCAATTTCTGTAGTCACCCCCAGGCCTGATTACTGCGACACCTGTTTCAATCAAGAAATCACTTAAATAGGAGCTACCTGACACAGAGAAGTAGACCAAAAGCACCTCAAAAGCTAGACATCATGCCAAGATCCAAAGAAATTCAGGAACAAATGAGAACAAAAGTAATTGAGATCTATCAGTCTGGTAAAGGTTATAAAGCCATTTCTAAAGCTTTGGGACTCCAGCGAACCACAGTGAGAGCCATTATCCACAAATGGCAAAAACATGGAACAGTGGTGAACCTTCCCAGGAGTGGCCGACCGACCAAAATTACCCCAAGTGCGCAGAGACAACTCATCCGAGAGGCCACAAAAGACCCCACCCCAGGACAACATCTAAAGAACTGCAGGCCTCACTTGCCTCAATTAAGGTCAGTGTTCACGACTAAGAAAGAGACTGGGCAAAAACGGCCTGCATGGCGGATTTCCAAGGCGCAAACCACTTTTAAGCAAAAAGAACATTAAGGCTCGTCTCAATTTTGCTAAAAAACATCTCAATGATTGCCAAGACTTTTGGGAAAATACCTTGTGGACCGATGAGACAAAAGTTGAACTTTTTGGAAGGTGCGTGTCCCGTTACATCTGGCGTAAAAGTAACACAGCATTTCAGAAAAAGAACATCATACCAACAGTAAAATATGGTGGTGGTAGTGTGATGGTCTGGGGTTGTTTTGCTGCTTCAGGACCTGGAAGGCTTGCTGTGATAGATGGAACCATGAATTCTACTGTCTACCAAAAAATCTTGAAGGAGAATGTCCGGCCATCTGTTCGTCAACTCAAGCTGAAGCGATCTTGGGTGCTGCAGCAGGACAATGACCCAAAACACACCAGCAAATCCACCTCTGAATGGCTGAAGAAAAACAAAATTAAGACTTTGGAGTGGCCTAGTCAAAGTCCTGACCTGAATCCTATTGAGATGTTGTGGCATGACCTTAAAAAGACGGTTCATGCTAGAAAACCCTCAAATAAAGCTGAATTACAACAATTCTGCAAAGATGAGTGGGCCAAAATTCCTCCAGAGCGCTGTAAAAGACTCGTTGCAAGTTATCGCAAACGCTTGATTGCAGTTATTGCTGCTAAGGGTGGCCCAACCAGTTATTAGGTTCAGGGGGCAATTACTTTTTCACACAGGGCCATGTAGGTTTGGATTTTCTTTCTCCCTAAAGAATAAAACCCCTCATTTAAAAACTGCATTTTGTGTTTACTGGTGTTATCTTTGACTAATAGTTAAATGTGTTTGATGATCAGAAACATTTTGTGTGACAAACATGCAAAAGAATAAGAAATTAGGAGGGGGCAAATAGTTTTTCACACCACTGTATGTAGGGTTTGACAATAATTTAGGTATTTAATTTTGCTGTTCCACTAGTATCATTTGGAGTTAATAAATATTACTGAAAATCCTCTTAATGAGATCCCTTTTTGGTGTTAGCCTAGATAAATGTGCTTGAATATAAAATGTGGTACATATAATAAACTATTAAATCTCTCAGCGATACTGTGATTACAGTTTGAAGTTCAAACTCTAATCACAGCATGTCTGAGAGAAGGATCTCGCTTTGTTCTCATAGCATATTTAGATGTAGCTTGCACGTTGTTTTGATGATGATTTTAAGAAAGTTATAAGAAGGTTTGTTGACCAGGTCTGTCCCATCGATGTGGAATGGTGTGTGTGTGTGTGTGTGTGTGTGTGTGTGTTGATCTCCTGCAGAGCTAAAGGTATATAATATACAGTACACATGTAAGCTTTATTTTATTTACAGAATCAATATTGTTCATCATATTCATTATTCATAATAACATTGTTAATGGAAGCTTGTAATTGTCACAACTGTAACTAAACAAAAAACTGTGTGTATGTGTGTGTGTGAAATCATCACTTTGTAGAAACATGAGCTTAGTCTCAAGGCCTAGTGAGTCACAAACATTGCTGCATATGTCCTGACCTCATTATGCAGAGGTGCAAGAATAATAATGTTTTGTATTAATGGTATAACATCTTCATGATTGTGATGGACAAATAGTGTAATTGTGAGGGAAGGAGAATTTCGTTCTGTACTTTATTTTTCTTTCTTTTCTTTTTCTTCACATCTTCAGACCCGTGTACTGTAAACATCAACCCTGATAGTTACAATGCCATACAATAATTGTGAAGTATTATGACATATAATGGAATGTTTTTTAGGCCTCTTAACCCAATGCTTCTCCCGGACATCACTGGTCATGTCCTGTTGGGTCAGACTCTCGACACATGGTGCACACACATCAAATACTGTGATATTGTGGTATTTAATGTACTCCAAACCTAAAGTCAGGGACAGGAAGAGCAGCCACTCCTTAACATTCTAATTTTTGCATTGCTGCCATCTGCTGGTGACATCCAGTTAAAATTACAGTCAACGTTCAATGCTTTTTACAAAGATTTTTTTTCTACCCTGTACCCAATGTGTTTTATTTACAGTATTTTTATTTTCAAAAGTTGATCTTTCTTGTTCGAGTTAGGCTGATTCTCAAATGCCAGAGTAAATATCTGTTTGAAAAATATTTAGAAAAATTAATGAATAAAGTCTAATGTAATAAGTTACTAATTACATACATTTATTAAAAGCTATTTTCTCAACAATACATTTTCCCAAAAGGAAGGATGCGTTTAGTTTTTTTCTTCCCCTTGAGTAAGAAAGTTTGTTCTTTTAGCCTGTAGTAGTTAATTCTGAGATGTCTATATTAAGGGAATATTCAGTAGGAATTACTTAGCATACCACATTTCGGATAATGATGTCACACTTGCCAGGTTTATACATCCAAATAAATGCAAAACCTAAATCAGTTTATGTCTGATTGCGCAGACATTTAATCTACTGACATTTATTTTTGTGTGTTCTAGTCTCCGCCAAACAAGAAGCGCAAGCTGGAGAAGGCACGTAAACCACTTAGCTTCACCGTGGTAAAACCCACAGCAGCAGAACTGCACGATCAGGCTCTCCGCATTGGACAAACACATACCAGCAATGTAGAGAGCATCACGTACTGGTTGGAAAGCATTCTCACAGAGCTAAAGGTATATAATATACACATGCAAGCTTTATTTTATTTACAGAATCAATATTGTTCATCATATTCATTATTCATAATAACATTGTTAATGGAAGGTTGTAATTGTCACAACTGTAACTAAACAAAAAACTTCCTAGTTACGCTTACTGGACCCCCTTGTTGAGAACCATTAATTCAGGGATCGTTTGAAAGAAGGAGAACAGGCATTGTGTCACAATGTTGCACTGTGTCTTCAGGTGTTGCACAACCGTGTTCCCTCCTGCGACTCTGAACTCAGCCTCTTCCTGACTGCTGTGGAGAACACCTGGATCCATGCTCGGCAGAAACGCCGTGAACAGAGTCGTCAGCTCCGTGAGCTGCCTAGAGTCTCAGCGCCTGAAGCCCCTGCTGCCCACAACAAGGACCTGACCCTGGAACAGGACCTCATGCATCCTCCCAGTAATGAAGAAGAATCTAAGACAAAGCAGCACTTTGAAAAGGATACAGATGTCCCCTGTAAGTCCTGCAGCACACAGGAACAAGGATCCTGTGGCTCTGCTATTTCCACAATCTCCAGCTCAGTCCACAACTTCCTGTTTAAGTGCCTGATGAATGTAAAGGTGGAGGACAGTGATGTGTTGGTTGAGATGCACTGGGTAGAGGGTCAGAATAAGGATCTTATGAACCAGCTCTGTACAAGTATGAAGAACGCACTCTTTCGCAGAGTAGCCAAGTCTGTTTGATTCTGGCTTTAACACCTTTTCTGCATTTTCTTTTCAACATCTGATTTTTCTAAAAATGCACCATAAGAGGTAACATCATAATGTTATGATTTCCTGTAAGTCTGCTAGTACAATACAGCTGTAGTTACAGTGTTAAAATAGTGCACAGCTGTGTAGATACAGCAGGGTTTTTTTGTGAACATTTGTTTATTACATTTGTAATAAACATTTTAATTGTTGGTGGCTCAGAATTTATTTTTTTTATTTATTTCATACATAATCCACTGGGTTCTCTGTGTTCATATGCTTCAACTAAGTGGTGCCTGTCATTTATTGTGTTCATGTTATTTGTATGAGGGGCATTCAAGTAAAACTGGGACTTCTGGTGAAATTTCTCATAAATAAAGGACTAAATCCAATTGATATTTACTGTGGCTAAAGATCCCATCACTGTACTGTACCACTGTACACTGTTTTCCGTTAAACATTAGAATGGTATAACGTTTTTAAAAAACGCTGTGGCTCAGAGCCCACTCCGTTTGTTCCCATGAACATTCAGCGAATGTAACGTCTGATTCTTGAAAATACGGATAACTTGATCCTGATTTGTGAAAAAGATTAATCTGTCTGTGGGAACTTTACACACAATCATTTCGGAACAACACTTGCACAAGGGCCATTAACGGAGTTCCTGGGAGGCCAGCGTTTCAGACATGAACCAGGCAGTCTGATCATGACTCCAGCATACTGAGAATTTTTACCTTGATTTTTACCTCTAATCACTAGCGAAACGCTGGGATAATTGCTTTAGTTTAACTGGGAATTATAAAGAGAAATAAATGTTTTTGTTTTCATAATGATGTCCTGTTATTCTGTGCAATCAGAAGCCTTTGACTTCTTTGATGCCCCTATTATTTGTAAAATATTTAAAAAGGAAAGGATAGCTAGTATGTAATTAGTCCCTTAATATTTAGGTTAGCTCTGTTAACTCTGGTTAGCTCTGGTCGTCTCATGGCCAGGTCACATTTTTTTTTCTCTGTGATTCCAACACCTTCATTTATTGTTGTCAAGAACTAAAACCATTTTATAGGGCTCAATGGGTTCCTGGTATCCAATTGTGGTTTGCATGTTTGATTTTGATTTACATCTTTTTGTTAAGATTTTTGTGCAGAGTGGGATTTCCTGTCTGCAGTTTCCCCTGCAGGAAATCGCTTCCTGTTGACAGAAGTCCTGAGTGGGGATGACATGGACAACAGGAAAACAGCATCAGTCAACCATTAGAAGCAGTGATGTTTTTGTAGAGTGGTAGATCATGTGAAGTTTTTTGATCCTAGAGATATCAAGAATCATCTGCTGTGTGTCTGTTCTAGTTTACGCTTCTTCTGGCATGAGCAGGGACTTTGCTCTGCATTTGCAAAACTTGTGGAAATCATGTGACATTTTGTGAACAGAATGTGATTACATCACACTTATCTGTTAGAGCTGGAGGCAACTCGTACAACTCGTGTTCGTATATAATTTCTTGTGTTTTAGTATGTGGGTGATGTTTTATGACTACTACAACGAACGAACTAACTCGTCAGGACGAGATCCGTTCACTTGGGAAAGTTTTATGGTGAGCCTTCGGGCTTGTAGACATCAATCCGCCGAACGCCTTGCACGTGAGCCGTTACCATGCCGCCCTGTTCTATGTTCCTATTGGCTGATCGAGCCTGGTGTGTTATTTATTACGGACACGCGCGACTGCGCAACTATCCTGGGTAAAATCCGGAATCCGGCACATAGTGGTATGTTAATGCCTGTGATGTGGTTTTTGATGATACTGTCAGAGAGTGTTACATAATGTATGCTCAGTAGATATATATATATATATATATATATATATATATATATATATATATATATATATATACACTCAAAGTTTGTAAACGTACAGTAAAATACGTTTTGTAATCCACTCCGTGTTTTTGATGTAGGCAGAGTTACACATTGTATGGGCGGGATCATGTGGGCGGTGCTAAACTCGGAGCGGGCTGTGATGTGGGTTTTGGGCGCTCAGGCGCTTACAGGCCGCCATCTTGTTGTTGCGGCGCTACTACGTGTGTGCGCGCGCGTGTGTTCGTTTTCCTACAAGAGGCGGGGATCAAGGTGTTTTCCCTGTCTCTTAGGTGGAGATACAGGGTGAAGGACGTAGGATTTTTAAAATTACTCCAGAGGTTTGCACAGGTGTTTTATTTCGCGGTGCTGAAAATAATACAACAGAGATGAGTATCGAGACGCTTTTGGAAGCAGCCAAGTTTTTAGATTTACAAGCAGAGCAACAACAGAAAACACGTGGTAAGAGAAGAAAAAGAGATTGTGTGTGTAGTTTTTGGATGGTGTGTGTGTGTGCGCGCGCGCTTACTAAAGCTGTAACCTCGCACAATGCTTCCTGTAAGCTCTTGGTATGATTTTTAACTAGTTATAAAAGCCAACTCTGAGAACAGTGGATACTTTATATTTATAACGGTGTTTTGTTTTAAAAAATTGTGTAAATCATTAATTACATAATACAAAAAATGTAATGTATTTGTTCTCAGTGTTTTTGCGCTTGATGAAAGCTTGTCAAATACACGTGACCCAACGGGAATGTCAAATGTCAAAAATTCAAATGTTTTCTGGCGTATTTTCAGTTTAAACCCGTCTGCGCTCCTCAGGGCGGTGGCGGCTGGAGGCAGAAAGTGTCAGTTGCGTTTTTACAAAATGACGCGACACTGACGCGGTGTCAGATTTCGCGGTTTTTTTTTTTTTTTTTTTGGTGGGGGCGGGACGGAAATAGGTTTGCGCCTCGTAGCGCAAAGACTCGGGTGCTTTGTGACTTTAATCGCTGTATTACACTCGAGTTTAGATGAAACGTTATTATAGTATTCTCTTGTTTTCTCCGGTGTTTGTGCGGAACTGCGCGTTCTTGAGGGTGACGTGTGCACAGTTGCCACGCCCCCGTAGTAGAATCCGCGTGGACAAACTCCGCCCCCGCAGCCACGTGCGCGCCAGACAAGCGCGCGCTCTGCCCATTTTTTTGGAGGGGGGGGTGCGCCTACTAGGCCATGCTGGTGTTGCACAGATCTACAAACTATATTTACCTTTACTGCTCTTTCCATTGCTTATGTACTTCTCTTTGTGTTCGCACTCAAGGCTAAATATCGTACGAATATTGTGTTAAAAACAAGAAATATTTTTAGCATGAACATCATTGCCTTTGTGTTTGTTCTGTACACATCGTCATCAGGGCAAGAGGGCTAGTTGTACACCGATTAAAAGAATAGTCATGTTTCTCCCAGCATTTTTTTTTTTTGTGTTCCTGCATTGCCTATAAGCGTGTTGTCATGGTAACTGGATATCCTTCCTCCACACACTTGGTATATGCCTGCTTGTTAGATGAGCATCACACTGCCTGGTTGGGAGTGGGCGGCTCATGGCTGTTGTGACTTGTGACAATGCTCATATAGCATCATAAGTGATAAGTTATATGTAACTATATATATATATATATATATATATATATATATATATATATATATATAAAAGATATCAGCATATATATAACTCATATATCATCATAAGGCTCAGTAAACTTTCATACTGACACATTTAAAAGTGAAAAGCACTGACCCTTCTGGAGGGGAGGGATAATGATTTAATTGGGACTGAAGCATCAGATCACACAACATCTTCATTATTGATGTTTTTAGTCTGTAGCACTTTGATTCTCAGAAATCATGCATCGTGCACAAAATATATCTGGCCTGATTTGTTGCACTTGATATTGGGAATACTTTTATTGTTCTCTCTAAGTGTAGAAGCGCTGAAATATTAGGCTTATCTGGGAAATTTCATTACCTTTTGTTGTGACCGGGACGTGCCCGGATTTTCAGGAGCATACAATTTCCATTCCACACCTGTAACTATGTGCTGCGTTAACACTCAAATGCATTTCCAGGCTTTCCATCAAATATATTAGGCTGTGATATGGCGGATTGCGAGTAATGTCAAACAAAGGTGGCTGTTTTGTATGTTAATACACAGTTGTTACAGTGCGTTGCAACCTAAATGATTAATCACTAGCTTGAACAAATGTTGTGTATTTTACCACAGCTGCATTCCCATACTTAAAACTTGCTTTTAAAACGCCAATCAAAACAATTAGAAACTGTTTTCTTTTTTCACTTACGTTTATTTTAAAAGAATTATTTTTGTCCCAATATCTGTAATGTATTAGTCTTTATATCCGACTGCCTGTCTAAGGGGAAAAATAGTTTCAAGGTTTTCATGCTTTAGAATTGTATGTATGGACCACCTCACTATAGGTCCCAGTTTATCTGGTCTCAAATTGTTTGGAGCCACATTTAAGATTTGATAACGGTCCAGCAGCTAGTTTTGTGCATTTGTTTGTAGGGTTGTTCCGATTCCGATACTGGTATCGGAAATGCTACCGATACCACAAAAAAATCTGGCATTGGAATCGGCGAGTATTTGAGTCCACGTACCGATCCGATACCATTTTCCTAAACATAACCTATTTATGCCTGCTAGCTTTGCTAGCTTAGCTTACTTTCAGAGTGTCACTGCGTGCGGCTGTGATGGGCGTGCGCCCAAATTGATATCGCTCCTCGCTCACTAGTTAGGCGGCCTCCCCCCCCCCCCTCTTTAGGTATGTGAAGGAGCAGGGCCGCAGAATCAGGCAACGCCCATGAGCTATCGCCGCTATTGATCCCGGCGCTATAAAACACAGCGGGGAGTGTAGCTCTGGGTCTGACTGCTGGACTTTGCGACACAGTGGATTTTATGAGAGACAGTGGCACAAGAGTGGGGCGATGTGATGCGCCCCAGAGACTTAAAAAAGGGGGACGCCTTTGATCTCCGCCAGAGGAGCGCGTGAACGAGCTGCGCGAGCTCCCGCGGCACCTTCACTTCCGCATAGAGCCCGCCTTCGCATCCCTGCCGCCAAAGTGGAAAAGGCCGCAGAGAGCCTTTAACCCTTTCCTTACCCATTTTTCTAAATAAATTACCATTTTTCCTGTAAGACCTCGCCTTGTGTCCGTGTTTCATGGTGTCGCCCGTGCACTTAGGGTCGAACCCGTTACACAGGGTAGTGTTTTACTTAAAAAAAGAAATTATATATATATATATATAAAATCTTTTTTTTTGTGTGTATATATAGATATATATACACACACACTGTACAGATACACACCCAGGTACCAGATCAGTACTCGGTATCGGCCGATACCCTGAGCCCAAGTATCGGAATCTGTATCGGGAGGGGAAAAATGGTATCAGAACATCTCTATTTGTGTGTGTGTGTTTTGAAAGTTGAAGCAGGATTAGAAATCTTACTTTACAGCCTGAAGACAATGTCCTAACACTGAGTGATCAGGAAGTGATAATTTTCTGTCCTTTTTAGTGCCTTACACAATTTTGTAATACAGAAGGACACAACAGGATTGTCCAGCGCAAGCTCTCTTTAGAACTATCATAGTATCATTTAATGTCAAAAGTCACTCTACTTTCAAAGAGCATCTGCATTTTAAGTAGTCAGACCGGATTCAAACCGTTTATGTGACACTGGTTAACTTCACCTATTTAACTCTCTTCTGCAGATGAGAACGAGCTTCACGAGAGATTACACCTCAGACAGGAAGCAGGAAAGCAAAGAGCGGAAGCACCCAACTACATTCAAACGGTGCATGATAACCAACTGACCTCAAAGGAGGAGTTAAGTCCTGAGTGCAACCCGGCCACTCCACCAGCCCTGTCCTCTCCTCCTCCTGCTCCCTCTGTTCCCATCACAGTGATTCCCATTCCTGTGGTTTCACCCAACTCAACGACCTCCCCTGCATCCTCACACCTTAGTTTGCCCCAAAGAGACACCCACTCACCCCAATCTCATCATGTTCTGCCGCAATGTGTCCTACCCTCTCAGGCTAATGGAACAAAACATGGCCAGTCCTTGCAGCCCTATCCTGGATTCATTGTTCAAGCTTCCCAGCATGCTTTGCTCCCCCAGCCAACAAACACACCAGCACAACCAAGCCTCATGTCCAAAACCAACCCTCCTGATGATCATCGTGGCCTGGATGGCAAGAAAAGACCTGGAGGGTGAGTCAAGTGTTCAAGTAATCTATCAGTGATAAGGTACAAATATGATCATAACTGCAGTAAAGAAGCCTCCATTTGCATGAAAGTATATATAAAAATTTTCTTCCTCACTCTCATTTGAGGAATGGTATTTGTGTGTGTGGTCTCTGTGTTTTCAGGGCAGGAACAAGGGAAGTGCATAACAAGCTTGAGAAAAACAGGTGAGTTATTGTGTAGTCTCTATGTTGTGGCGATTTGTTGCTAAATCCTTTTCCCTGGAGAACAGACATTACACATGAGCCTTTAGAGCTGTACTGTTACAGTGAAGTTCACTTTTTATGAAACTCAAATGTTCGATGTGAGGAAATGCAAAATGTTATAAGAACAGAGTGAAATTAAGTTGTTTTTTGTTTTTATTTTATTTTTTATTTTTTTAAACAGGCGTGCACACTTAAAAGAATGCTTCGAAACACTTAAGAAGAACATCCCCAATGTCGATGAAAAGAAAACATCCAATCTGAGTGTGCTGAGAAGTGCGCTGAGATACATTCAGGTAGAGCTGGCTTCTGCATCTCATGTCTGCTGGCATTTGGTGGGTCATGACGTACAGTCGTGGCCAAATGTTTTGAGAATGAGACAAATATTAGTTTTCACCAAGTTTGCTGCTAAACTGCTTTTAGATCTTTGTTTCAGTTGTTTCTGTGATGTACTAAAATATAATTACAAGCACTTCATACGTTTCAAAGGCTTTTACCCGACAATGACATGACATTTATGGAAAGAGTCAGTATTTGCAGTGTTGGCCCTTCTTTTTCAGGACCTCTGCAATTCGACTGGGCTCTCAATCAACTTCAGGGCCAAATCCTGACTGATAGCAACCCATTCTTTCATAATCACTTCTTGGAGTTTGTCAGAATTAGTGGGTTTTTGTTTGTCCACCCGCCTGTTGAGGATTGACCACAAGTTCTCTATGGGATTAAGGGTGCTTTCACACCTACAGCATTTGGTGCGCACCAAACGTGTTTGGTCCCTTGGTTCAGTTCGTTTGTGTTGATGTGAATGCAATCTCGGTACTTTGGTGCGCACCAAATCAATCGATCCGAGACCTGCCTGAAGGGGTGGTCTCGGACCGCTTTATCCGCTCTACTTTGGTACAGTTCGTCTGGTGTGAAAGCAACCAAATCAAATCTGATGAAATGGTATAGTTTAATGCACTTTGGGTAAGATACGGGGTTGCGGGTAAAATTATTTTCCCTTCCTGATGACTCGATTAAATTTTTCAAGCTCGACTCGCGATGAAATCAAACCGCGGAGAAACGTGGAGTGCCGAGGAAATTAAGTGCCTCTCTGTATTCACATTAAAGATGAAAAAATGTGTGGCTGGGCTGTTTCGATCGGCCAACGGATTACCTGATGGATATGCAGGACGATCGCCGGCTAATAACAAAGTGATCATTCAGGAGGAGGGCACGTGTCTCCCTGAAGTGGCGGCGATGCGCCGTCGGCGAGATGAATAAACCAGGAAGCTGGTTTGGAGTCGCAGACGCGAATCGTGTTCGAAATTAATTATCTGAAAATAATGATTTGCACGTACAATGCAGTGCGCGAGGATCAGCACCATGAGCGCAAAGCAAAGCTGTTTGAAAGTGAAAGTTTTTATTGAAAGTGGCGCGGTTTTCTGAAAATAGTTTCCGGTGCCGATGGGCTTCGCGGTCTATTTTGGTTCGTTTAGAACTCTGCATACAGTGGTGTGAAAAACTATTTGCCCCCCTCCTGATTTCTTATTCTTTTGCATGTTTGTCACACAAAATGTTTCTGATCATCAAACACATTTAACTATTAGTCAAAGATAACACAAGGAAAGACAAAATGCAGTTTTTAAATGAGGGGTTTTATTATTTATGGAGAAAAAAAAATCCAAACCTACATGGCCCTGTGTGAAAAAGTAATTGCCCCCTTAACCTAATAACTGGTTGGGCCACCCTTAGCAGCAATAACTGCAATCAAGCGTTTGTGATAACTTGCAACGAGTCTTTTACAGCGCTCTGGAGGAATTTTGGCCCACTCATCTTTGCAGAATTGTTGTAATTCAGTTTTATTTGAGGGTTTTCTAGCATGAACCGCCTTTTTAAGGTCATGCCACAACATGTCAATAGGATTCAGGTCAGGACTTTGACTAGGCCACTCCAAAGTGCATTTTGTTTTTCTTCAGCCATTCAGAGGTGGATTTGCTGGTGTGTTTTGGGTCATTGTCCTGCTGCAGCACCCAAGATCGCTTCAGCTTGAGTTGACGAACAGATGGCCGGACATTCTCCTTCAGGATTTCTTGGTAGACAGTAGAATTCATGGTTCCATCTATCACAGCAAGCCTTCCAGGTCCTGAAGCAGCAAAACAACCCCAGACCATCACACTACCACCACCATATTTTACTGTTGGTATGATGTTCTTTTTCTGAAATGCTGTGTTACTTTTACGCCAGATGTAACGGGACACGCACCTTCCAAAAAGTTCAACTTTTGTCTCGTCGGTCCACAGGGTATTTTCCCAAAAGTCTTGGCAATCATTGAGATGTTTTTTAGCAAAATTGAGACGAGCCTTAATGTTCTTTTTGCTTAAAAGTGGTTTGCGCCTTGGAAATCTGCCATGCAGGCCGTTTTTGCCCAGTCTCTTTCTTATGGTGGAGTCGTGAACACTGACCTTAATTGAGGCAAGTGAGGCCTGCAGTTCTTTAGATGTTGTCCTGGGGTCTTTTGTGGCCTCTCGGATGAGTTGTCTCTGCGCTCTTGGGGTAATTTTGGTCGGCCGGCCACTCCTGGGAAGGTTCACCACTGTTCCATGTTTTTGCCATTTGTGGATAATGGCTCTCACTGTGGTTCGCTGGAGTCCCAAAGCTTTAGAAATGGCTTTATAACCTTTACCAGACTGATAGAGCTCAATTACTTTTGTTCTCATTTGTTCCTGAATTTCTTTGGATCTTGGCATGATGTCTAGCTTTTGAGGTGCTTTTGGTCTACTTCTCTGTGTCAGGTAGCTCCTATTTAAGTGATTTCTTGATTGAAACAGGTGTGGCAGTAATCAGGCCTGGGGGTGACTACAGAAATTCAACTCAGGTGTGATAAACCACAGTTAAGTTATTTTTTAACAAGGGGGGGGCAATTACTTTTTCACACAGGGCCATGCAGGGTTGGATTTTTTTTCTCCCTAAATAATAAAACCCCTCATTTAAAAACTGCATTTTGTGTTTACTTGTGTTATCTTTGACTAATAGTTAAATGTGTTTGATGATCAGAAACATTTTGTGTGACAAACATGCAAAAGAATAAGAAATCAGGAGGGGGGCAAATAGTTTTTCACACCA
Source organism: Channallabes apus (assembly GCA_030522415.1). Lineage (NCBI taxonomy): Eukaryota > Metazoa > Chordata > Actinopteri > Siluriformes > Clariidae > Channallabes > Channallabes apus. The sequence goes on along the minus strand of CM060126.1, from coordinate 18,137,559 downwards.
CTGTATGTGAAGGCAAACCGTACCAACGTCTGTTTACTACATTGTAACATTTTTCTGACTGGTGCGGACTAAAGCAATCGAACTATAGGTGTGAAAGCACCCTTAGTTATCACTTTTGCCTTATGGCATGGTGCTCCATCGTGCTGGAAAATGCACTGTTCTTCACCAAACTGTTGTTGGATTGTTGGAAGAAGTTGCTGTTGGAGGGTGTTTTGGTACCATTCTTTATTCATGGCTGTGTTTTTGGGCAAAATTGTGAGTGAGCCCATTTGGATGAGAAGCAACACCACACATGAATGGTCTCAGGATGCTTTACTGTTGGGTAGCTCAGTGGTTAAGGCATTGGACTACGGTTCGGAAGATCCCAGGTTCAAACCCCACAACCACCAAGTTGCCACTGTTGGGCCCTTGAGCAAGGCCCTTAACCCTCAACTGCTCAGATGTGTAATGAGATAAAAATCTGGACAAGAGCGTCTGCCAAATGCCTAAATGTAAATGTACTGTTGGCATGACACAGGACTGATGGTAGCGCTCACCTTTTCTTCTCCGGACAAGCCTTTTTCCGGATGCCCCAAGCAATCGGAAAGCGGCTTCATCTGAGAATATGACTTTGCCCCAGTCCTCAGCAGTCCATTCAGCATACTTTCTGCAGAAGATCAATCTGTCCCTGATGTTTTTTTTTGGAGAGAAGTGGCTTCTTTGCTGCCCTTCTTGACACCAGGCCATCTTCCAAATGTCTTCGCCTCACTGTGCGTGCAGATGCGCTCAAACCTGCCTGCTGCCATTCCTGAGCAAGATCTGCACTGGTGGCACTCCGATCCCGCAGCTGAATCCTCTTTAGGAGACGATCCTGGCGCTTACTGGACTTCCTTGTACGCCCTGAAGCCTTCTTAACAAGAATTGAACCTCTTTCCTTGAAGTTCTTGATGATCCTATAAATTGTTGATTTAGGTGAAATCTTAGTAGCCACAATATCCTGGCCTGTGAAGCCATTTTTATGCAATGCAATGATGGCTGCACATGTTTCTTTGCAGGTCACCATGGTTAACAATGGAAGAAAAATAATTTCAAGCATCACCCTCCTTTTAATATGTCAAGTCTGCCATTCTAACCCAATCAGCCTGACATAATGATCTCCAGCCTTGTGCTCAACATTCTCACCTGAGTTAACAAGACGATTACTGAAATGATCTCAGCAGGTCCTTTATTGACAGCAATGAAATGCAGTGGAAAAGTTTTTTTAGGATTAAGTAAATTTTCATGGCAAAGAATGACTATGCAATTCATCTGATCACTCTTCATAACATTCTGGTGTATATGCAAATTGCTATTATAAAAACTTAAGTAGCAACTTTTCCAATTTCCAATATTTATGTAATTCTCAAAACTTTTGGCCGCGACTGTAGATGTTATGATGATGTACATTATGATCTTTAGTGATTTAAAATCCACGTTTATTAAAGATGGGTCATGGGAACTTCAATAAAAAGCAGTCATGGGGGTACTTCCTTCCTACACCAGGTGTGTGGGTGTGTGCCACCTTGTCCAGGATGTACCCCGTCTCAATGAGGAATAAGAGAACAACACATGAAATTTAGCTTGGGTGCCTTCCTTTTTCTCTTGATCATTGCTAACATGCTTCTACACCTTGGTTGGAGTCCACCTGTGGTAAATTAAATTGGTTGAACATGATTTGGAAAGGATTACAGCTGACAATTCATTCTGTATCGGACCAAAAGCAAAAAGGTCAAAGGAACTCAGAGGCAGGATTACTTAAAAGCACAGATCTGGGGACACCTACAAAAATTTTGCTGCACTAAAGGTTCTGATCTAATGAGTCTAAATCAGGGGTGGGCAAACTTTTTGATTCGAGGGCCACAGTGAGTTCTAAAATTTGACAGAGGGGCTGAGCCAAGAACAGATGGATGGAGTGTTATATAAATTTCATACAGGATTTGACCTATTAATGATTAATGGTTAATTTAATTACATTTCAGTTGAATAAACACAGCAGGAAAACTCACCATCAGTTTCAGTGGGAACAGTGTTGTTGATCTCCCTGTTTTGTCAGTGCATCAAAGTCTGGAGTAAGTTTTGTTGTGGCGATTCTCAGGATAGATCCGAGGTGTTGGTCAGTTATCCTGGATCTGTGACGGGCTTTGTTCATGTTCTGTGGCTTTGTTCATGTTCATAACACTGAATGTCTGCTCACATACATAGGTCGAGCCAATGTACCTCTCAGCCGTAGCTGCCCGTTCTTGCGCCGACAGCTTGCTGGCGTAATTGGCATGCTTCGTAGCAAAGTGACGGCTAATATTGTACTCCTTAAAAACCGCAACACTTTCTTGGCATATCAAGCATACAGCCTTTGATCGGACTTCTTTGAAAAAATATTTTGTTGTCCATTCTGTGTTAAACACTCGGCACTCACTGTCGACTTTTTTTTTTCTTTGATAAACTCATGTTTGTTTTTAGAAGGGGGAAAGCTTTACCGCGGGAACCGAGAAGGAGAGTGCTTCTTCTGGGAAAAGCTTAACCGCGAAGAAGAGGGGGCAAATGCTCAAGCGCGCCATCTATTGGGGAAATGTGGGCATTACAGGGGAAAGTAAATGAACATGGTTTGCCGATAACGATATTATTAATTTTATATTTTTATATAACTGGGAGATGTTTGGCGGGCCGGATTAAAAAGACTAACCCATATCGCCCGCGGCGATATATATATATATGGCCCGCGGGCCGTAGTATGCCCATGTCTGGTCTAAATACATTCTTAAATTGACTGTAGGGCTGGACGATATGGCAAAAAAGTAATCTCGATAATTTTTGGCCCATATTGAACGATAACGATATATATTTCGATATAAGCTGTTAATGCTGCCAGCTTTAAAAGAGTATCCCAACAATGACTGAAGCCACAAAAATTAAAGGGTTCATTAAATTACATTTTAAAGTATAGTTTATTAACAAAAACAGATGACCGATTTGGCCTTAAAAATTAAGATACTATAGGCACATGCTCAGAATCTTTACAAGGCAAAGATTTTTATAAAAAACATACTTGTTTATGATAAATTATAATGTTTTTAGATTTTTAAACAATAATGAGAAACAACATTTAGACCACACACACACTAGGGCTGTCTTTATCCCACAATTCAGAGTTAAATGAAGGCTATTTCACACGGCCCCAATAAACTGACATAATAGCTTAACAAAAATGGAAGGAATTATGCAGCTATCAATCTGGGTCAGGACAATTTCACTTTTACTATATAGTTGGGTACCTGCTAGGTGTTGTATAGTTCATATTTGCTTGGCCAGAATGGTTTAAGCCACCAAAATAAAGTTTTATTGATAAACTGCGCAGCATTCGCCAACGTGAACACTCCCGTTAGTAACGAGGCGAATAAGGAGCTAAACTTCAGCCGCAGAGTGAGACGCTGAGCAATAAGGAGCCAAACGAATCGGAAGCTGCGAATAAGAAGCTAACTTCAGCCTCGTGTGCTTTAGGGGCATCATATCTTTCGCTAGAAAGTTAGAAACGGCCCTGGTTATACCCTTGGTCCTTTTGCTTAGCAAAGTGCGGTAGGAAATTAACATTGACCTGCACGGCACACGCAAGCTGCACGCTGATTAGCTGTTGTCGTATTGTTCTGCTGTGTGATTGGCTCTTATATTAATCCATATCGAGCAAAAAATGTCTAGAGCTTTTCAATCGTTTTTAAAATCAAATAAATCGTGATTCGGTGTGATATCGTTTATCGGCCTAGCCCTAATTGACTGTACATCATATTTAAATTTATTATTATTACTATATTTTTATATATAAATATCAGCATTCCTTCCAGATATGAAATTGGATATCGACAGCCTATTCCTGTTGCAATTGAAATTATTCGCTTGGTGTTTTTTTTAGTCTGTAGTGTTGACTCAGATGGTTAGCTTGATAAACATTTGAGCCATTTTCTTGTGGTACAGCGTGAATACAGGATGACTGACTCTCTCTTTCTCTCAGTCCAAGCAGATTAGTGCAAGTTGTGTGTCACAAATGAGTGCTTTTGACCGGTATTGCACTTCATGCAGGTGTGTGTGGCAGTGTCGATGGGTTATGGTGTTGCAGCAGCCGTTTGTGTCAGACATTTCAGGTGTAAAGGCTGATGTGCATGCTGCATACATGAAGCCAAAGCCGTTCTTGAGGATGAGTGGCTTTGAATTGCTTTTCATTTTGTTTCATCTGTCTTTCTGTGATCTGGCACTTTGGCTGCACTCGTGCAGCATTCCTCTTCACTCCATGTGACCTGGACCTATAAACTTATAGGACAGTCACACTTCCTTGTTTCACTTCTTTGTGAATGTCAGAAGGCAGTGAATAACAGCTTATAGGTTTTCCTACCCTTGTTGTAAAGACATTCATGCAAAAAAAAAAGTTTCTTTTGTAGGTGTTTATATTTTTCAGAATCTGTGAACTAGGGCTGCAACAACTAATCGATAAAATTGATAATTATCGATAATGAAATTCGTTGTCAACGAATGCCGTTATCGATTAGTTGGGCTGCTCACGTTATTGAGGCGCGCGACCACAAGATGCACAAATACACACACAGATACACAGCCGCTCGCGCAATGGAGGTCACACAAGCGTTTGCAGGAAAAAGCGCGCGGCCCAAGTCCTCCAAGGTATGGGAGCAGTTTACATTAAACACCTCTTATCGGGCGTTAAAATCGACCGTTTTTCTGCCGGTCGTAGTGTCCGGTGAGTGCGGATGAAGTGCCGAGGGTTTTCTACACACAGTGAGAGAGTTCACACGGGCTTTGGTGACGTGTAAACACACACGTCACCAAAGCCCGTGTGAACACTCTCACCGGCTGCGCGGTTATACAGGGTAAAAAAAAAAAAACCGTTGCATGCAGCTTTCTCTTTGCGTTCAAATACCAACGGATGCGAGGAAAACACTTCTAGTGCGTTTTCTTCACGTTCATTTTACACTTCGGAGGACCGGATATATCCCATCATCCTACATGCTGTACAGAGGGGAAAAGGGCAAAATAAACAGTCAACTCAGTAGCGGCGAGTTTTTTTTCTCTCTCCCTACGTCGCCGTATTACGAGAATGTCTAGTATTTATAATTTTTTTTTATTGAGACAAAAAAAAAGGATAAAATACACGAGAGGATCGAAATAATGTATAAACCGTGAAAAGGATGTAGTAAACACTTCAATTAAAAATATCATAATCTAGAAGTCTATTATTCTTAAGTTGAATTAATTTAAGAGAATAAAAAATTTGTCATTCTTAACAACTGAATGTATTTTTGTTTTAAACTCGTATCTATATATAGATATATATGCAACCCCTGTTATCCAGTGCTTAGCCGTGCAGCTCCAGATGCACCTATTGCGTGAGCTATATTAGCCTGGCAGCCCCCGATCGTGCTTTTTTTTTACCTTGTAAAACCCAGAAAGGGCTTTCTGATTTTTTTTAATCTTACTTCTAGAAGAACACGAACCATGTTATTACGTCTTGCAAACTAGACTGGCCTTTACTGGGATGCTTCATGTGATACGCACTACTGTTCAAAAGTTCACTTGCAAATTTCTTTGTTTTTGTTTAGTGATTTATTTTCTACATTCTACAACAATACTGGGGATTTCAAAACTATAAAATAACACATATGGAATTAGGTAATTACGTAACAACAACAAAAACAACAGTTAGTTGTTATTTTAAGACACAGAGGCCAGGCTTTCTGTAATAGTTCTAGCAAGAACAGTATTGTCAAGTGCATTTGCCAAATCCGTCAAGCACCATAATGAAACTGGCTCTCATGAAGTTCATCCCTGGAGGCCGAGACCAAAACCTACCTCTGCTGCAGACGAGAAGTTCATTTAGAGTCATCAGCCTGAAAAATGACCAATTAACAGCACCTCAGATTAGAGGCGTTATGAAGTCTTTACAGAGCAGAAGTAGCAGAAACATCTCAATATCAACTGTTCAAAGGAGATTAATGCATTTTTTTTGGACGCCTTCAGCATTCCTTTACAATGTAGAAAGAAATAAAAATCAGGAACCATCCTGATTGAGTTAGAAAATGACCCCAAACTTTTGAACGGGGGGTGTGTGTGTGTGTGTGTATATATAATTATTAGTATTTTATTTAAAAGTTTATCTCTGATCCTGTATGGTTTGATGGATTAACATTAAGTCTGTAATGGTATTTAAGTCTTCAATCAGCATTCGAAGCTTAAATTCCCGCAGATTTATAAACTTTTCATTGCTGTCATTAAAGGACCTGCTGAGATCATTTCAGTAATCGTCTTGTTAAAGGTGAGAATGTTGAGCACAAGGCTGGAGATCATTATGTCAGGCTGATTGGGTTAGAATGGCAGACTTGACATGTTAAAAGGAGGGTGATGCTTGAAATAATTTTTCTTCCATTGTTAACCATGGTAACCTGCAAAGAAACATGTGCAGCCATCATTGCGTTGCATAAAAATGGCTTCACAGGCCAGGATATTGTGGCTACTAAGATTTCACCTAAATCAACAATTTATAGGCTCATAAAGAACTTCAAGGAAAGAGGTTCAATTCTTGTTAAGAAGGCTTCAGGGCGTACAAGAAAGTCCAGTAAGCGCCAGGATCGTCTCCTAAAGAGGATTCAGCTGCGGGATCGGAGTGCCACCAGTGCAGATCTTGCTCAGGAATGGCAGCAGGCAGGTTTGATCGCATCTGCACGTACAGTGAGGCGAAGACATTTGGAAGATGGCCTGGTGTCAAGAAGGGCAGCAAAGAAGCCACTTCTCTCCAAAAAAAAAAAAAAAAAACATCAGGGACAGATTGATCTTCTGCAGAAAGTATGCTGAATGGACTGCTGAGGACTGGGGCAACGTCCTATTCTCAGTTAAAGCCCCTTTCCGATTGTTTAGGGCATCCGGAAAAAGGCTTGTCTGGAGAAGAAAAGATGAGCGCTACCATCAGTCCTGTGTCATGCCAACAGTAAAGCATCCTGAGACCATTCATGTGTGGGGTTGCTTCTCATCCAAGGGAGTGGGCTCACTCACAATTTTGCCCCAAAACACAGCCATGAATAAAGAATGGTACCAAAACACCCTCCAACAGCAACTTCTTCCAACAATCCAGTTTGGTGAAGAACAGTGCATTTTCCAGCACGATGGAGCACCGTGTCATAAGGCACAAGTGATAACTAAGTGGCTCGGATACCAAAACGTTGAAATTTTGGGTCCATGGCCTGGAAACTCCCCAGATATTAATCCCATTGAGAACTTGTGGTCAATCCTCAAGAGGCGGGTGGACAAACAAAAACCCACTAATTCTGATAAACTCCAAGAAGTGATTATGAAAGAATGGGTTGCTATCAGTCAGGATTTGGCCCTGAAGTTGATTGAGAGCCCAGTCGAATTGGAGAGGTCCTGAAAAGAAGGGCCAACACTGCAAATACTGACTCTTTGCATAAATGTCATGTAATTGCAGATAAAAGCCTTTGAAACGTATGAAGTGCTTGTAATTATATTTCAGTACATCACAGAAACAACTGAAACAAAGATCTAAAAGCAGTTTAGCAGCAAACTTGGTGAAAACTAATATTTCTCATTCTCAAAACCTTTGGCCACGACTGTAGGCTGCACCTTCGAGGCTTATTGGCTGTCATTCAGATTAGCAGTCAAAATGGCTGTATAAATCAGCGTGTCCTGGTAGGTTAGCTTTTTTTTCTTTCTTTTTTAATCATCAGTAGGCATCACAGTGTCTGCATCCTCAATAAAGGCCCTACAGCGACATTGTTTCTCAGCCTTGTGCTTTCTGAGGGTAAAACCTAAAACAGGTAGGCTCTTTCAGCTCACTCGACTGTCATTTTCACTTCATCCCAGACAGTAATTGCTTCCCCAGCTTATGTTCTTACAGGGTATAGTACTAGTCTGGTGAGCTTTTTTGGCTGACTGACCTATACAAAATAACACCTAAAGCATTGTGTAAGACAATGGCTTTTTCTTCTCAAGCTAATAAGTAATACTCTAAATGGCAGATTTTTCAGAACCGATTTTTCTTTTGCTGCATCTACCTTGAAAATCATTTGTTTTTCTAATTACGTGGTATGGTAAGTTAGGATGGGTTTTTTTTGGTTTGGTTTTTTGTCTCAGTTGCAGGTAATAAGACTCTCAAAACAGTCCTTTCTGAATGATTATTAATGCAGCATGTCTGCAACATGGCTATATATGCCGCTAGTCTTACTGCTCTAGCCCCATTGCTTTTCCTTTTTGCTGCAGAAATGAGTCAGTAAGCACCCCACAGAGTCAAGACTGTCTCTCTCCCTGGCTCTGACCATGTGCATAGCACTCGCATTGCATGTGACTATGCCTAAGACGTGTCAGCCTTCTCTACACAGCATGACCTGCTCCACTTATGTGCACACAGGTGGGGCAGGAGGCTTTAGGCCAAGACGAGAGAAAGGGACAGAGGAGAAGGATGTATAGCTCCTTGCCTTTCTTCTTAATGTGTAATAAGAAACTGTTTTCTTCAGTGTCAACCTTTTTTTTTTTTTTTTTTTTTTTTTTTTTCCCCCCCCTCTTCCAACCCAGTTGTAAGCTTCCGCAGTAATATGTTAAAACTAAGATGCCACGTTACTTTTTGAACTCTCAGATTTTCTAATTCAGTTATAGCAATATGAGAAGTAAAGTAACAGAATCTGTGTAGAGTCCAATTTGGTAATAAACAGGTGAATAAAAACTAGCATCACCGGGAGTACATTTAAACAATTAATCTAATACCAGATATTTTAATTTATATTTAACTTATAAAGCTCGTACATTTGAAGCCACATTAAAACTTTTTTTAGTGCCTGTGGCTGCAAAGCAGATAAATTTAAAGTAGCATTGTACAGCATGGAGAAAACGAAAATACAAATCTTATGTAAATAAAATACTCTCTTATATATGGTTGTCAGCGATTATGACTGAAGGACACAAATATGGTAATTCATTTATCAAGTTTTTTTAATGCAATGTATATATTAGCATTACCTTAGTAACTAGGAAGCCAAGTGCATTTTCACCTGTACTCTGTTTCACTTGTGTATTTTCACCCTCCTAGGGGTGGGCGGTATACACCGGTAGAAATTTGTCAACCGATAGAGATTTTGGTCTATCGTCTTAATCGCGGTTGAGATCACGTGACGTTGCACGTTACGTAACCACGCAATACACATTCACTTCTATAGGAAGCCAAACACATCTAAAGTGGGACGAAACCGTGGCACCCGATTGAGCCGGCGTGGGCAGATCAAATATCCAGACCCGGTGGATAGCGCAGAGCGGACCAACTTGTGCAGTGCTGCTCGAATCACAAACCTGCGCGACGCTGATAGAAATAGACCGCGCCGACCATCAAAATACATTTTACCCCGCTGGGATGCGCATGTACAAACCAGGCATGGCAAGGCGGAAAACAAAATTTATTTTAAATTTATTTTAAATCAAGACTGTTTAATAGTTTTTAAATAAAAAACAGTGGGTCAACTTGCAGTGCGGTGCAAGTTGGTCCGTGCTGCGCGAATAAACCAGATCAACTCTGCGCTATCCAGATAGTCGCGGTGCGCTGTCTCCTGGGCCTCGCAGATATTTGGTTCAATCGGGTGTAAAAACAATAAAAACGAGAGCACACAAAATCCTTATCAACTGTTTATTCTCCTTTATTCACAAAAACAAACTGAAACTCTAGAGCAGGAAGTGTGCATGCGCCTTTTGCCCTTCTACGGCAAGCCCCGAGGGGATAAAAACCTCACACACACACATGCACCTCACAAGCGCCTGTGCATCTAACATTAGCACAATATAACAAAATCAAATTAGGTTTGTTACACATCCAATCGAATATGGCCAAAGTAAAAAAAAAATGCGGCAAACCTCAGCAATTCCCAGTTTAAATAAAATTACATTATGTAAAACATTTCTTTTCAGACACAGTTTCTTTGTGTTTGAATTTTTATTTATGCATTTTCAGATGCAAATTGCTATATTGTGATGTATATCGTTATCGAGGTAGAAAATTGCTTCCACCTTGATTTTGGTTATATGATGGTTAGATGATGACGAAGCTAATTTTTCCGCTATGCCTAATATTGTTGATGTTTTGTAAAAAATGTCAACGCTCTCACATGCCTTCCTACTTTATCAGGTGAGTGATTCCATCTCAAATCAACCAGTGGGTGCCACCACATGATCACAGATTTTGCTGATTTTTTTTTTTTTTTTTTTCCACCAATTGTTGGTATTGGCATGAAAATAAAAACCCAATTTTTTTTGTCCTAACTCCCGCTCGTTAAAAAAAGGCAGCGATCTTGATTTTTGGCCACGACGCGCTTTGAGACGTGCCACGCCCCTTTTGGAAATCCTCATTTCCTAGATAAATCACTTGCTATATGCCATATGGAGATAAAACTGGGTATTTATGTAATTTTTCATGTAGATTCAGATTCTGCAATCCGAATTTGGCTATCTCTTGTGGTTATGGAGATGACCCCCCAGAACCCAAGGTCTGCATGTATATACAGTGGTGTGAAAAACTATTTGCCCCTAACTATAAAAGCTAGACATCATGCCAAGATCCAAATAAATTCAGGAACAAATGAGAACAAAAGTAATTGAGATCTATCAGTCTGGTAAAGGTTATAAAGCCATTTCTAAAGCTTTGGGACTCCAGCGAACCACAGTGAGAGCCATTATCCACAAATGGCAAAAACATGGAACAGTGGTGAACCTTCCCAGGAGTTGGCCGGCCGACCAAAATTACCCCAAGAGCGCAGAGACAACTCATCCAAGAGGCCACAAAAGACCCCAGGACAACATCTAAAGAACTGCAGGTCTCACTTGCCTCAATTAAGGTCAGTGTTCATGACTCCACCATAAGAAAGAGACTGGGCAAAAACGGCCTGCATGGCAGATTTCCAAGGCGCAAACCACTTTTATGCAAAAAGAACATTAAGGCTCGTCTCAATTTTGCTAAAAAAACATCTCAATGATTGCCAAGACTTTTGGGAAAATACCTTGTGGACCGACGTCTCGTTGAACTTTTTGGAAGGTGCGTGTCCCGTTACATCTGGCGTAAAAGTAACACAGCATTTCAGAAATAGAACATCATACCAATAGTAAAATATGGTGGTGGTAGTGTGATGGGCTGGGGTTGTTTTGCTGCTTCAGGACCTGGAAGGCTTGCTGTGATAGATGGAACCATGAATTCTACTGTCTACCAAAAAATCCTGAAGGAGAATGTCCGGCCATCTGTTCGTCAACTCAAGCTGAAGCGATCTTGGGTGCTGCAGCAGGACAATGACCCAAAACACACCAGCAAATCCACCTCTGAATGGCTGAAGAAAAACAAAATGCACTTTGGAGTGGCCTAGTCAAAGTCCTGACCTGAATCCTATTGAGATGTTGTGGCATGACCTTAAAAAGGCGGTTCATGCTAGAAAACCCTCAAATAAAACTGAATTACAACAATTCTGCAAAGATGAGTGGGCCAAAATTCCTCCAGAGCGCTGTAAAAGACTCGTTGCAAGTTATCGCAAACGCTTGATTGCAGTTATTGCTGCTAAGGGTGGCCCAACCAGTTAGTAGGTTCAGGGGGCAATTACTTTTTCACACAGGGCCATGTAGGTTTGGATTTTTTTTCTCCCTAAATAATAAAACCCCTCATTTAAAAACTGCATTTTGTGTTTACTTGTGGTATCTTTGACTAATAGTTAAATGTGTTTGATCAGGAACATTGTGTGACAAACATGCCAAAAGAATAAGAAATCAGGAAATAGTTTTTCACACCACTGTATGTTACTCAAAAAAATAAGGCTTACTTCACATCACCTCATCTTGAAAATAAATAAAAACAAGGGGTGTGTTATGCTCTGTTTTATAGAAATCATCAAAAATCAAATGTCCAGATTTTGCAAATGTTTTACGATTTGATACACTTTATATACAGAGAATGTACATGGATCTACAAAATAGGCCTTATCTACCAGTAAATGTGTCATTTTATGGTGGTACATGTAAGATACATGTATCACTGTCAAACAGTATCCTGTAACTGAACCATTCTGGTTCATACTGATCAGAAAGTTTAATTATCTCCAACCAACTCCATGAGTGACCTTGCACACAAGGAACTTGGTGATTGCATCATCTTTTTCTTAGTACTAATTAAGTTCATTAAAACAAAAGCAGGTGAGAATGTTTAACTTGAAAGAACTGAAAGAGAAACTTCCCATTGGAGAGGAGGCTGTTATTCTCCTGGATTTTGCTGAAAACTATTCTTTCATTTGTCAGGATGCTGTTCAAGGTTTTCATTGCCAGGTGACTCTGCATCCCTTCGTGGTTTACTATAGGGATGGTAGTGAAAACAATGGTTCACTAAGTTGCAAAAGTTTTTGTGTTGTCACAGTAATGAAAGGGAACACAATGCTATTGTTGCTCACAAGTTTATTGTGGTTCTCATGAATCCACTGAAAGTTCTTCTACCAAATTTAAATCATGTGCATTACCTTCTCAGATGGTGCAGCCAGCCAGTACAAGAATTATAATTTATTATTGTTTTTTTTTTTTTACAAATTTGGCTCACCATGTTGACCTTTGGCCTTTGTGCTGCCTGAAATTTTTTTGCTACCAGTCATGGGAAGAGTCCTTGTGACAGGATAGGTGGTACTGTTAAACGACTTGTTAGGCGTGCCTCTCTGCAAGCGCCAGTGCAGGATCAGATTTTGACTCCAGACAGGTTCTACAAATGGTGGAAGGATAACATTTCAGGAATTGTATTTGTCAGCAGTGAAGCAATTGAAGACCATGGCCAAAAAATCAATGAGAGACCGGTGTCTGCAAAGACTATTTCAGGCACTCGTAGTCGCCATAGATTTGTGCCAACCAAAGATGGATTCTTAATGTTCAGACTCTCTGCTGATAGAATGTCCACTATCATTCAAAAGGAACCATCAGTCCAAACAGTCACTTCACCTGAACTTAAACCTGGACAATATGCTGCAGTAGTCTATGATGACAAGTGGTACATTGTTTGTATTGACCAAAGATCTGATGAAAATCAGGACATTTTTGTCAGGTTTATGCATCGCAGGGCATTTGGGAACAATCTATTTTGGCCAGAAAGCAAAGAAAAATGCTGGATTCCATTCATCCATATACTGACGTTAGTTTCTGTTCCTGCTGTCTCAGGTGGAATGGGACGACAATACAGATTGCCAGCTGAGGATATCAAGAACGTTGAAGCATGCTTTGAAAACTTTCAAGCAAAGATGACTAAAGCCAGTTAGTGGTCAAGCATTTGTGGAGGCATTTCCTAGCAAAATGACTTTGGTAGCTACAAAGTGCATACCTTTCCTAGTTGATATTATTTGTCACTGCAACTTGACAGGTCTCCTACATGTATATGGTGATTTTTGCTACCAGACCCTTTAGTCTAAAATTTCCTTTCAGTATAGAGAGATGAATAATTTTATCAGTCTTTGACTAGATATGCATTACAAAAGAATTTGAGGTAAATTCCACTTTGAAAAGAGCAGATTTTATGAGTATGCATTAAGTATTCTACAGATATTGCTGTACATTTCTGTGTGTCAAATCATAAAATGTTGCAAAACCTGGACAATTATTTTTTGATTTCTATAAAACAGGGCATAGCACACCCCTGGTTTTTATTTATTTTCAAGATGAGGTGATGTGAAGTAACCCCTATTTTTTTGAGTAACATGTATACGTACAGACCTTGGATTCTGGGGGGTCGAAAAGAGGTACCCCCAAAAATTTTATCTCCATAACCACAAGAGATAGCCAAATTCTGATGGCATAAATTACATAAATACACCCAGTTTTATCTCCATATGACATATTGCAAGTGAGTTATCAGGGCCAAAGTGCATGAAGTGCATCAAGGCCAAAAATCAAGATAGCTGCCATTTTTGAACGAGCCGGAGTTGGGACAAAAAAAAATATTTTTTTTTTTGTTCTCATGCCAATACCAACAATTGGTGAAAAAATCAGCAAAATCTCAGAAATGATGGTGGAAAATTTCTCTTCCACTGGTTGATTTGAGATGAAATTACTCAGGTGTGTAGGTCAAAGGATGAGATGGCACCAATTTCTTGACTAAATGGAGATCTTATCCCATGCTCAGATACGATCGGGTTCTATATCTTATTCGATCTATGCCCAAGCATGCTGTACCATGCCCGAGAGCAGAACAGTTGTGTTCTCGCTGATCAAAATGAACCAGAGTTTGGAGACAAGTGCTCTTGGAAACAGTCCCGGGGCCCTAAACACAAAGTTCAACTTCTTTCCACTCTCTTTAAATCGAGTTCAGTGGTCTTTTGAGATGTACACCGCTGTCATTGTTGCTTTACAAGCATTTATGAGCATGTGAAAATAGTTGTGAAAATAACTGTTGTTTGAACACAGCATCTTGAACCACAGCTGCTGAGTAAAACGTGGAGAGCTATACAAGTTCAGTATTTTGTGGTTAGTGGTGCTGTGCGGACTTTACCGTTTGGAAAAAATTTGTGATCAGTACAGTAAGACGGGCCTTCACTTTGTGGCTGAACTCCGCACTCAGCCACACTGACCAGGGATCCAGTAACCAAGGAGAAGGTTTTTCTTTCTTTCCTCTGTTGTTTTGACAAAAGTAGGGAATCCGAGTAGTGATCCAGACAGTTGAGGGAGATTTTCAGTAAATACTTTGTTGTCTGGTGCATCTACTAGTCTTTCTGTCTGTTCGTTTCTTTTTAAGATTCCTTCAAGTTTTGGTGCCTGTTCAGTGAAAACTGTCGTAATCAACCTATGTGATGAGTCCTACAACTCTTCTATAGCCATTTGCACTGTCCAGAAGCATCTAGATCATGTACGCCTAAATCTCACACTGTAGAATGTAGTGTACCTTTTGAAATAGTATTAATAGGCTTTGAAATAGTGTATCATCTCTGTAAAGTGAGAACCTGTAGCATAAATGTTTCACTCGATCTGTATTTTTGTATGCTGTTTGACTGGTAATTCTTCTGATATTTCTCCTAAATACTCTTGCGAGTCATTAAATTGTTTCACAGACACAAAGTAAAACCCTGCCTGTGGTAGTAACTGGACATGTCCCATTTCCTCATAAAGTTCAGGTTTGTTTACAGGAAGGTGTCTTGTTTATCAGAGCTGCAGGTCACTGACGCACTGTTTATTGTTAACTTTGTACAGACATCACATTTTCTCAAATCCCTATTTGGATGATTCATGGGTGATTGATCTATTCTTTTAATAAAAATGTACCGGCATACAGCAACAACATGATCCGCCATAAAAATGCAGCACAACTAGTTAGTACCAAGTCTGTACCAGTTGAGGAGTCAGTACCTTAATGCACCAGGATGTTGGACAAATAATATATACGCAGGCTGATATGCTGGCGACACTGTTTTGGATCATCTTTTTATACCGATTTGAATCAAAGCATGCATTTACATCCTTCATATACTCAGAACAATTCTTCCCCCAAAAATTATTTTAGCTGATACACAGTTTATATCTCTTATTTGTCCAGCTTATTCCAGAAGCAGTGTGCAATAAACCCTACTGTGGGTAACTAGTGGAATCCATATGTTTTTAAAGTGTTCTGTATGGACATGAAGGCTCACAGACTGGGTTTCTAATCCAGGATAAAAACTTCAGACTGGTTCAGGTTTACATGGAGCTTCTAGGATCCTGCAGAGAAAGCCTTTAACACCAAAGGCCACTTAACCCTGAAATTTTTAGTCATTTCTTTACTAGGTTTTCAAATCATGCATAAATCTTGGTGCACTATAATTTCGTGTTGAAATGTATTTAGTTGCATACTTGTGTCAGAGATTTGCATTTTCTTTTCTTTGTCCAATTTTGTTTACCATAATTTTTTTACCAGTTTTAGTAATTTGCGACCTAAATAATTCTGATCAATTATAAAATCACAGCTACGACTGTTTTGATCTTTATTTATCCTTTTAAAAAAAACTTGGTCATGTGTGCTTATTACCAGCATGGGGATCCTTCACCAGCTGACTAAGCTTCAAAACTGGGTCATCAAGGCACAGCCCCGGTTCAACATACACCCCACCCCTCTCACTAAGATTACTACTGTTGTGGATGAAATCAGGAATGATGTATTCTAGCGTGTGTTGATCAAGAGCTGCGATGTTCCTACTTGTGCTAGTATTCGTGAAGCCTCTGACTCAGTGCTCTCTGCCCAGATGTCCACCTCCGATTGGTTCAGCTGACATCCCACAGTCTCCACCCACCGCACTGCTGCACTGACTGAACCTGTTTATTCGTGGTGTAACTGCCTTCTTCCCAGAAGTGGGAAGGGCTTTACAGAGCCGCATGAGTACAGACTGGGAACCAGGAACGGGAGGGCTTTGTGAGAAAGCATAAAAAGTGGCCTTAATGAGGAAGCATGACTGATCATTCATACACAGGCTCGCTCTTGTTCATGTTATGAAGCCAATGATTTTCATAGTTTTAAGATTAGAGCGGGACTGATTGTACTTATTTGGTCCTAATGCAGATGAGACTGTTAAGAGGATCAGCTCTGAGATGGTGACATGTTTAAAATAAATAAATAAATAAAATTTTGAGGTCAGGAGAAGCGCACATGCTCAATGTTGACATTGGACAGGAGTGACCTGTTTTTCTGCTGTGGAACAGGGAGATCTTTCCTTCCACCAGCCATGACATCAGCTCTGTGCTTGATCTCCGCTTCAGAGAGTATTAATACGCTTCTAAGTAATTTTTAGAACACTTTTAAATCAATATTGTCTGAAAGTTTAGTGTGTTATGATTTTGTATTAAATCTAGTGATTCAATTCTATCTGCCAGTAAGGATTTAGCATTTTACTGTAGAGCAAGGCTTATAGATAATCTTTTCCAACTATAAGCAAGAATTTTTCTGTGTAAATCTAATTATCATGATTCTTCAGCTTGTATTGCTTGATTTTATACTGTTTTATATAAACCCTGGACAAATTAGTTATATTTTTTACTACAGCATTGGCCATTTATTACCATAGCCAAATGAGCTTTGAGTTTTCATAATTTTTGTAGGTGTTGTGCTAAACAATGACCTTGCAGTCTATAACCGTGATGCGTTATGGTATTATCAGTTTGTTTTTAATAAATTGCTAGGTATTGCAGTATTAATTTATTTTGTATTGGTCTAAATGATGCAGCTCCATTAACCACAAAACTTCTGTTTCCATAATTTTACTTAACATGTGAGTCAATAGTTCCATGCATTTGTTATTTGTTAGTTTCACTTATTTTGGTTTCCAACATATTTTCAGCCAGTGTCTAAAACCTGGTCCACACGCGCAGGGCAGATCGCATAACAACAAGGGGCTTTGTTTTTATATTCCCTTCAGTTATTTTGTAAATTAAAAAAAAAAAAGCTGTAGTTACCCACTCATGCATTGTAGAATTGTGTGAAAGCATTTTTCCCCTGTTGTTTCCATAGACTCTGAAGAGGAAAGAGAAGGAGTATGAACATGAGATGGAGCGCCTGGCCCGAGAGAAGATCTCCACCCAGCAGAGGCTGGCCGAGTTGAAGAATGAGCTCAACCAGGGCATGGACATGATAGAGATTGAGCGGCTGCTACGTCAGACTGTCGAGCCCGAAGATGACCAAGCATCCACCTCTACAGCCTCCGGTAATCTTATCATCTGCACTTATTTTTTTTATTTTTATAGAAAAATCTTTTTTTTTTGTGTTTGTTTATTTTTTTTATTTTTTTATTTAAAATGTATTTATTTAAGTCAACAAAGTAGCAATAACTACACTTTAGAGTAACTCATCGTGTCATTGTTTTTCATTTGCTTCCCACAGAAGGTGAAGATAACATAGACGAGGACATGGAGGAAGAAGGCGTACTGACCTCACCTTGCTCCTTACCCAGAGTGTCTCAGCCAGAGCTCAGGAAGCAATCTCCGTCTCTGCCTCAAACTCTTTCTGTCCCATCCAAACCCTTCCAACCTCTACCATCTGCTACTTCATCCTCTGCCTCAGCCTTTGTCCAGCCTTCCTCGCCCTCACTCTCCACACCCCCTGCACAAGTAACAGTGACCCAGCAGCCCCAGGCCATGGTGGCTCCTCAGACCCTTGCATACGGGCATATCGTTGCCACTCCAAGCATCCACCCAACAGTAATAACACATGCTTCTTCACACGCCTCCGTCATCCAGGCTGTCAATCACACCGCCAAAACAGGCACCAAACACATAGCCCACATCTCTCCCTCCTCCACCTCCTCCCCGTCCTCTTCTACCAGCGGCCTACAGCTGGCACCTGTAACTCAGACCATCGGGCACATCACGGTGCACCCGGTGACGCACCTTCCCACGCTGTACCAACAGCCAGTCACCATTTCACACAGCCTATCACATGGCCAGGCTAGCGGAGCCACAGTGTTGGCCAAACAGACGCCCGTTGGGCATCAGGTGCTCACACATCATCCGCAGCTGGTGGGCCAGACTGTTCTCAACCCAGTTACCATGGTGACCATGCCCTCCTTTCCCATCAGCACATTGAAGCTGGCATGAGAGAACCTTGACACACTTGACACTTACTTGACACAAGCCCCGTGCTAGTCACATCCAGCATTACAGCAGACAAAAGCAGTACATTCCAAATCAAAAATCTATGAAGTGTCTAAAACAAATGTATCTCTTATTTATTTATTTATATATATATATATATATATATATATATATATATATATATATATATATATAATTACATATACATTGCTATTATGTTAAAAGAGGAAAAAAATATTTTTGTGTGGATAAAATTAGGTTGTAATGTCCTCCTTCATGCTGCTATGTGTGTGTGAGTGATGGTGAACAGAAGGGTGGCTGATTTAGCAAAAATGTATTACATTAATGTGATATTGTTACAGTATATCATTTTTAACTTCATATTTCCATCTGCTCACAAAGTGCCAGGGAAAAGATCAGCGCTACAGTTAAAAAAAAATGGTTTAGTACAAATATAATACAAATATATAATTTAACATACTTTTAAAGGGTAATAGTAACAAGTTAAAGAAGTATTACTATATTACCAAGCACCAGCAGCATAACTTTGGGATGGACAGTAAAGTTTTTGGGTAACCATGATTATCTCAGCAGGCTACGATGTCCTGAGTATACAGTGCATAACTGTAGTGATCTGGACTTTAGAGCAGAACTGGATAGCACCTCACTCTCATTGGCTAATAGAAATAAATGTAATACTAAAAGTATTACCTTTAGGCAATTGGCAGATGCCCTTATTCCAGAGTGACTTACATTTTTATCTCATTATACATCTGAGCAGCTGAGGGTTAAGGGCATTGCTCAAAGACCCATCAGTGGAAACGTGGTGGTCTAGGGGTTTGAACCGTAGTCCAATGCCATAACCACTGACATGATAAAGCATGATTAACTGAGTTTCAGAATTGAGCTCTATTTTGTACCTGTCCTTTTATATGTCCTTTATTTAAAATTGTTGGTCCTCCCTTATCAGAACGTACTTTTGCAGGAGTTCAGCATGCAATTTTCTTTAAAGTCTTCTATCTAGCATTCAGGGTTTTGCACAGTTTCTTTTTGATCAATTGTTCTGTATTGTGGCCTGAAGGACTAGAGTGAAATCTTCTCCTGTGCCTTTAATGTGCCTTTGTGGCGCTGCTGTTCTCTCCAATGCTGCACAGACGTCCTCTGGTGTCATCTCTCTGTAACTGCGCTCTCAGCTCACTCACCAGCCATTAACTGCAGAACATATGATTCTGCTCAGCCTAGCCAGAACAACACGAGGTCACGGTTTTATAGTCATCACTGTGCCATGCAGGGGTTACAGTATATAAAACAAAGTTCAAATATGAAATTCTGAACTCTATTGTGAATGATTTTTTTTATTTTTTCCTGTGTTGATGAAACATGTTCGATGTCTTCATCAAGTTGTAGCTGATAAATGTGAGCTTTATGCTTGGCAGTGCATAGGCATTGTTTATATATAGGTTGTGTGTGTGTGTGTGCTTGTGGTAGGTGTGTATGGCATATTTTATACCTTCCAACTTCCTTGTCAACAACTGATTTAATGCTGATTCATTTGACTGTATGTGTTTGATAGTGTGTTTGTAACCAATAGTGCGTGGTAGAAAGAAAAGAAGCAAAGAAAAGTTACAGAACATCGTCCAAAGCTTCTGTGAAAACATGAATGTGATCCTGTAGGAGTGCAAATTCAGAAAGACAGGTGCGTTTAAGCCCATCACTCAGCTACTCGAAGGTGGTGGTGGTTTATAATACTTTAATCTTGGTGCCTGTTGCTTTTCTAAACTACACTGAACACTCAACAGACCTACAAATCCAACCTATCCTGGTTGTCCTCTGAGATTTGACACATAAACCTCTAACACTGTGATATTGCTTATGTGACCCACAAAAGAACAGCCCAGGTTTACAATATGAATATTACCAAGGACTCACTTAATATAGCAGTCCCTTCATTCATTTCTATGCTTAAACTTCATCTTTCCTGAAATCAGACTGAAGTTTGCGTTTATACACACAGTAGAATGTGTGAACGTATTTGACAGTTAAAACATCTTTTTAACTGGTACATGTTTAATTTTATCATCTACATGAATGACTTGTTACGGGGGGGGGGACTGTTTTAGGGGACCATATACAGTACTGTATACTATGGGCAACCTTTCTGACCTCTGTCCACATTAATATTATATATACAAAGTGTGTTTTTCCCTATGGAGAAAGTTTATGTTGTGTATATGGCCTGTACATTTGGGGCTGCACAGATGTAACTGTCCATCATGTTCAAGTTCTGAATGAAGAGGAAAAGCAAGAACAAATGTAAAATAAATGACATCTTATATTTGCATGGTGTCTTTTCAGTCTTTTTTTTTATTATTTAATGTGCATTAGCTAAATCATCATGTTCATCCTTGTGTATTAATTATCTTATCATGGCCAGGCTTGTCATGAATCCAGAGCCTGGATCTCTGAAACAGTAGGAAGAAGGTTAGCCTGGATCTGATGCGGGTTCATAACAGTCCTTTTTTATTCTGATTCGAGAGGCATGTTTTATTAGGTACAAGTACTGTCATTTACTTTAGCATTCATTTTCTTAAAAAATTGCATTTAAGATGTTCTACAGGTTGTCTATTACGCCATTAAAGTTACAGTACTGTGAAAAGTTTTGGGCACATGCAAGTAACTGCTGTAGAGTAAGAATGTCTTAAAAAAAAGTTTCTACGTTCAAACAGGAAACAGTCAATAACTGGTGTGATGACCCTTTGCTTAAATTATAGTGTCGAGTGTCAGTTTTATGAGAACTAGATGTGCCATGACTTCGTTTGCATGGAATTTAATTGCACACTCATAAGTGCCATCTGTTGAATTTTGCGATTAACTAATGATTTTTTATGATCTAAGGCATTTTCCAATTAACATATCTCGTGGACAGATTGCCAAATACCTGTGAAAACCCAAATCAAATTCTTTCAGTAGTTTTTACGTGATCCGTGCACAGACAGACGATCTTGCGCCCCCCCCCCCCAAAAAAAATATTTCTTTTGCAAATATCTTCAATGTACAGACACTTAAACTTTACCGTTTTATTATATTTATAGATTAGCTGCTTAGTTTTACTGAACATCCTGTAGAACCAGCCATAGTCCTTTGTCGCATCTGCTTATTTTTTTATGCATGCAAAACCCAGAAAGCTTTTTTTTTTTTTTACTTTTTTAACATACACTACTAACAGTAAGTTAAGCTTTGGCTTGAATGCCAGATGACCGTTGCAGGTGACTCCACTGACACCAAGATACCGCCGTGAACGTTTGCAGTGGGCACCATGTGACCTGGACAATGCAGCAGTGGTCTACCGTCCTGTGCCCAGAAATTGTCATCAGCGTTGCTGGAGAAGGTGAGGTGAGCGATACGCTGAGGTCAACATGGTCCCCAGGGTTCGCTTTGGTGGAGGAGGTGCAATAGTCTGGGCAGGCATCACCAGTCAGCGCAAAACAGATTTGGTTATTGTACATGGCTCAGTCACTGCACGTTCTTACCTCAGAGATTCCATAGAACCCATCATCATCTCCCAATTCCGCCAGCACACCCCAAACTTTCTCTTCATGGATGATGATGCTCCACCACATCGTGGCAGAATTGTCACAGCTCGACTTCAGGAAGTTGGAGTGCCTCATATGGTATGGCCATCAATGTCCCCTGACCTGAACCCCATCGAGCACGTCTGGCACCAGTTGAAGCAGAGACTGGATGATCGTACCCCACCCCCACGTGACCTGGCACAACTGCGTGTAGCACTTGTGGAGGAGTGGAACGCATTGCCTCAGAACAACATCATGGGGCTAGTGAGGATCATGAGACGTCGCTGTCAAGCTGTCAATGCAGCAAATGGTGGAAACACCCGCTACTGACATTGTCAATTTTTGTTATTTGGGGCTAATTGTCAAAATTTTTGGGGTAATAAATATTAAAATTAAGAAAATGGTGTTTCTTCTTTTACATTATTAGTAATATTAAAGGGAACTTTCACTTATTTCATTTAAATTCAGAGCAAATAGGAAAAGCCCTCATGTAAATAACAATATCCCTAACTTACTGTGAGTAGTGTAATTTACTGTTTATTTTTTAATATTTTAAAAATATATTTTCTGGCTACAAATATTTTCCTGCTAGTTTAAATTACTTTCTGTGGAATACTAATTTATGAAAATTATATCATTGGCAGTGGCATCGAAACTTCTTATAATTGATTTTATGAAATATGTTCTTAAAATTAGTGCAACACACACACCCATTTTTTAAATATATATTTTAAAATATTTATTTATTCAGTATATCTCTCAATGATTGTTGTTGCTAGGGTCTAAATTCCAAAAGCTTTTATCTTTTCTGTGGTCATCCCCTTTCTCCTTTGCTAAGACTTTCCCTTTTTGAGATTTTTACAATTCCATATACAGCTCCTCCCGGAATTTGTTCAGCTCTTCTGTGGAGATATCAGTTGATTCAACTCTCTCATTGTTGTATATAAGGGTGAGTGTGAAGTTATATTTTTTAATATATATACTTTCCTCTAAATGTTTCCATTTTTGTACAATGATGGTACTGCTTAATTCCTCATCTTATGTGCATGTACATATGAAAAGAAACAAGAAATGTGTATACATTTCTTGTTTCTGTAATATTTTCTCAGGATCATTTGGTTTCAAATCCCCTCATTTCACTCCTCATCCAATTTTATATTTATTCGATTATTCGAGTATGTGTATGTTTCATATAATTTACACTGTCTACTGTATATGGACAGAATTTAGTTGGTACATTGTTGTCGAAGTTGAGATTTATTTAAGATCACTTAATTAGATCAGTGACTGATTAACCACTAATAAAGTTTTGCTGTTCCAATAAGGTTCCTGATAACGTCTTGCTAACATTCAAATTGAAAAGCCTCTCAAGGATCTCATTGTTGTTAAATATCAATCAGGATAGCGTTCTGAAAAAATCCAAGGCGACTTAGGTCATGAGGTGGGGTACACGAATTCATAACAGTGCGCACACACACACTACACGCTATTTCGCAGTTTGGGAGCACCAGTTAACCTAATCTGCATGTCATGGACTGCAGGAGGAAACCGGAGGACCCCAAGAGAATCCACCAGTCGACCCACCATGCTCACTCTCACTCACTCATCTTCTATACCGCTTTATCCTGTATTCAGGGTCGTGGACCTGGAGCCTATCCAAAGGAGGCTTAGGGCACGAGGCAGGGTACACGCTGGACAGGGTGCTAATCCATCGCAGGGCACACACACATACACTTACACACTCATTCACACACTACGGGCAATTTGGGAATGCCAATTAGCCTAATCTGCATGTCTTTGGACTGTGGGAGGAAATATACCAAGCATGGGGAGAACATACACCCAGAGACGGGAATTGAGCCTGGCCGGGAATCGAACCCAGACTAGCCACCATGCTGCCTTCGTAAAAATCAAATTGTAAAAAAAAAAAAAAAAAAAGACTGTTAACACGTACAATGTAAAGTGAACTTAAGGGATTGGCACAAACCAGCAGTGTAGCCTTAAGTGAGTCTAGTCAGAAAAAAAAGTGTCAGTTTGCTAGGGAGCAAAAAGAATAGACTGTGGAGCGCTGGAAGAAAAATGTGACATAATTTTCACACATGGATTGTCCAACACAGAGTACAGAATTTAACCCCATTGAGAATCTTTGTGATGTGCTGGAGAAGACTTTATGCAAGGGTCCCCTCTACCATCATCAAAAAAAGACTTTAGAGAGAAATGAATGAGACTCTGGATAGAAAGGAATTTGTGACATTGCATAAGCTTATCAGAATGATTCCGCAGTAAATGCATGGTATAATCGAAGTATTATTAGATTATTAGACAATATTAGAGTCTTAATAGATAGAGCCTGAGTTTCTAGTTTATCCAAGTCAATATCCAAAACATAACAAGAGTGGACGTTGACATTTTCAAATATGACAAAATCCACCATACTCCTAAGGTAAACTAAATGCAACTGAAGTACAGGCAATGAAACTATATATTGAGAGACATACGTACATCAACCTAAAACTAAATCCACATGGATTGTTACCTCAGAGCTACATTTGAACACTGTTTAAAACAAATCCATTTTTATTCTCAGCTGGAAGACTCTTTCCACTGCAATCAATTTCACCTTTCTCTTGATCCTCAACTTCTGAGCTCACTTGTTTCTCATCATCAAACTCAGCAGCCTGGTTGTCATATCCTCCCTCCTCAGACACTGGTTCAGGAGTTTGGTTTGGTGTAGGGATGGTATTGAACATTATGAAACCCACCATGATCACCATTAAAGATACAACATAGAGCCCTGAGAACTAAATAGAAAAAAACATCACTCACAACATACAGAAAATTACTCAAAATGACTTAATTTAATTTTCAGTCCTTATATTAGAAAATGATTCATCCACTTAATTTCCTATTAAGTTAGACTTTGAGAATGATATATAGAAAGATATACAAAAGTTAGATTATACATTAACAAAGTCATGAACAGTAAGCGCAGGTCAATGTGACCCACCAATAAGTTGCCTACAGCTGTTTAAGCAGAACAGAGTGCAGTGATTACAGGTTATTAACTAAAGTCAATAAAGTTTTTTTTTAAGTCGCTGCAATGTGCTCTGTAATATTTTTGTGCGTCTTAGCATGTGTTCATGGTTGTACTGTAGCCACTCACAGTGAACTGGAATAGGAAAAGTCCACAGAAGATGCTGAAGAGATCTGCTGTGAGCAGAGAGAGGTTAACTGCCGTGGCGCTGGTCATATTGATCACCACAGGCATACAGCTGTACAGTGCATACATACACATAGCAAAGCCACACAGGAGCAGAGCTAAGGAGAGGGCAAGAGACATGACTGAGACAACCTAGGAAACAAATGCAACTCAAACACTGAGAACTCAAACAGGTTTTTAATGCGGGATGGCAAAAGGTTATGGACGTAGTAGATTTACATTTACATTTAGGCATTCAGCAGAAGCTCTTATCCAGAGTTTATTTAAGCTGTTATTTTGCTCTGCCTACAGTACGTATACCCTTCCACAACTGGCAAAACTAACTAATCACAACTGGTGGAGCTGGAAACCAACTTACTGTAAATAACAGCAATGAAAGTAGTTTTAAATGCTTAGTGGTAGGTACAGTACTATGTAGCCAAAAGATGAGGAGAATGAACCATGGAGGTGGAGGTCCTTAGAAGGTCATAATATTTACTTTGTATTTCCACTTTTATAACTTTTTTTTTATTAAAACTTTTTTTAGGTCTAATAAAGTAAACTAGTGTCATGACCTGTCTGCCATTTTTTCCTCATGCTCACTTTCCCCACGTGCTCATGTTTTCCCTAGCCTATCATGTGTCATTTCCCACACCCCCGTTTCCGCCCCGTCTGCACACTGGTCTCAAATTCCACTAACGAGCAGATCTCACCCACATTCCCACAGAGTACCACGACCTTATGATGAGCAAATCTCGTGCCATTTCTCCCCCTCCCCAACATATGGCCCTTGCCATCACCAAGATTGTTAATCTCTGCTCGATGAAGCTCTTGCTCCCTTGACTATGCAGCAAATCATTCCCACATTTCACGTCACCGAGCTATGCCGTCTCGCCTCACACCTCATGACATTTAACTATATATACCACTTCATGCTGAGGAGAAGGCAGCCACAACACATTTGAAATTTGGACGCACTTTCAGCAAGAAAACACATCTGATAACCTTATGTCATCTTAAACAACATTTTGTCTAGTTAATAACTGGTTCTAAGTCACTCTGAATTAACACAAGTCTAAATCCCTCTCTAACTTTAATCAAGGTCACTACGTCATGTGTGGAATAAGTAATTGTACATTCAAGCAAAGTAGCATTGCATTTAAAACTATCTGGGATTTAATCCTGGAACGCGGAAGTTAATAGAGCTGATATTCTAAAGCGAAATAAGTGGAAATATAAAGAGAAACTTTAAAAGAAAGATCCACTTCCTCATTGATTTACTCTCCTCAACTTTTGGCTACATAATACCAATAAGAATTTAAATCTACTTTCACCCCTGTTAATTACATCGACAAACTGTCGATTGCTAATTGTTGGTCACCAGCTCTGCCAGTTGTGGAAAGATATGTGTTGGTGGAGCAAGTGACTAAATAAACAAAAAATCATAAGGTGCTGGAATTTGTGGAACATGCTCAAGGCCATGCTGTTGTGCTGGATATCAGCATGGTTGTGATACCTAATGCATCACAACCATGGTAATATACAGTCAACAGCACTCCCTTTTGTGTGATATTGCTTAATTATTCCACTTTAGAATGTCAACTAACTTGTGTGGTTTTTGGGTTGTACCATATTTAAATTGCTTTAAATGGAAAGGTGTGTACTGGAGTGATACATATAGTTAAATGGCTTAGTGCTGTTATGCTCTATAATCACCACTTGTGGACTGCCTCAACTCCAATCAGATTACTTGGTTGTAACTAATGCTTGTATAATTGGTGTTACAGAGTAAGATGTAAAATAAACAAATACATAAAAAAGATACTGGCCTAATATCGGCTTAATCTATTTTAGGACCCTCAGAGTTTCAGGGTTCATGAAACAATCCAGAGCAACAATTACTGTCTATGCAGAGTTTTTCTCCCTGTGTTCTGGTGCACTTGAGGTTCACTTGTTTACTCCAAACACCTAAAACAAGCTATGAGATATGCGGTTGATAGACTGACTGCTCTAAATTGCCTATGGTAAAAGTATTCACTCACCCATCCAAATCATCAAATGCGGGTATTAAAATAACTTTTATGGTTACAGGTGTACTGTATAAAACTAAGCACCTAGGCATGCAAACCACTTCTACAAACATTTGTGAACCAATGGATTGCTCTCAGGAGCTCAGTGAATTCTAGAGTGGTAACATGACAGCATGCCACCTGTACAATAAGTCCAGTCGTGAAATTTTCTTGCTATTAAATATTCTGTTAGTGGTATTATAATAAAGTGGAAGTGATTGGGAATGACAGCAACTCAGCCACAAAGTGGTAGGCCACATAAAAAGAATCACGCTTCTGGAAAATTAGTCAAAAATTCCCATAATGACACTCCTAAACCTTGTGGAAAGCCTTCCCAAGAGGAGTTAAAGCTGTTATAGTTGTAAAGAGTGTGCCAACATCATATTAAACCGGATGGATTAAGAATGGGATGTTACAGGCATGCGAATACTTTTAGCAGTATAATGTACAGTATATCTAAATGTGCATCTAAATGACTTCTCTAAGGTAATAGATAGGCAATCTAACAGTGAAGGGTGACTGTCTTTCTGTGTCAGTCATTGTGGCAACATGCTAGGGGAAAAAAATACCAAATAATCTCACACTGTAAAAATGCAATAAAAAACTGTAATGTGGTGCTCTTACCAATTTGCCATGTCCACTGAATATTTGCCACCTGCATATGTTCTAAAATACCTCTGAAAAATACATGGTGTTAAATTAAATTAGTGCACCAATTCATCATGAAATTTTATGCAAAAATCTTCAACATAGCTGATTCTTCATGTACCTCAGCATGCAATTTGATAAACATCCAAATGAGTCTCACAGCTGTATTCCGCTGATCATTGTCCCAAAGAGGCCGACCATGCCCAGAAACTCCACCCGGTTCCTTTTCTTCACAATGTACTCTTGACACATGTTGGAGACTGCATACAGAGTGGCGCTGATGATAACTAGGCCATCACCCAACAGAATGTTACTGCCTGTATAAGTCAGGATGATATAGTATTCAGTATGATAGAGTATGATTGTGAACAATATAATACCTGTACAGATGTTTGTTACAAATCATTGCAAAGGTCGGCAGGCAACCTCACTAGTGGAGTAGTGGTTTATCATTATATACAGTATAAAGCAATATTTTTTTTTGCTGTAACACTGCTAAACTCTCAGTTCTGATTGGTCAGAGGGTACTAATAAATTCCAGCACCAGTAGCAATTTTTTAGAAGCCCTAACAATAACTCATTATTGTTTTTATAGTTATAACTTATTCATGGGCACTTGTATGTCAAATGTTCCAAATAATGTAAAGGTCTAATAATAAACTTTTTTTTTTTTACAGGTATAAATATTTATGTTTCTTACTTTCAGTAAGGAGCTATTTCTTTAACATTTATGGAAGGAGTCCCCAGCTTCTGATAAGGTAAAAGTGAGGCATAAAATTGTTGTTTTAGGTTTTCCATAATATAAAGGTAAAAGGTAGAGGATTTTACATCTAGTCATTTCTTTCTTATTAACTATTAACTAAACAAAATGAAGGAATGGCTTTTTATAGCTGCTATAACATAAGTGATCATGTCCTACAATATTAAATATAACTACATTGCCTGGTCATAGAAAAGTTGCACACTCTATGATTTTAATCACCTATAGCTTTGATTACAGCAAACAGTGTGATGTTCAGTTCATATGTGAAAATGATTCCACAATTAAACGTCATTTATTGTCCTTTTGAGACACTTCTGGCTAGACGTTCTCTTTTATTCAAGTGGAAGGATGCCACGCCATGTACTCGCGTCCAATGGCTCAAAGATATTACAGTATGTCCTGTTTGTCCCTGGTGAAGATTCACTACTCAATCCGTGATTCCAGACTTGAAATTTCAAAAGATGTGGGTGCTCTTTCTTAGTTTTTTTCATATACATTTATTGTTTAATCCCCTTAGTATTTTGTTGTTTTTCTTTTTTTTTTCTTCCAGTCCTCCCTTTTTCCCCCCTCTCCTCCAGCTCCATGTTTTTGTTTCTTTCCTTCCCTACTTTAAATATGAGTGTGGTCTAGCCTTTTTAGACATGTAAAGCTGGCTTGGAATCAGGGATCGGTGGGGTGGGAGGTATAGGGGTTTATAAAATGGTTTATAAAGTGTACATTGAAACACTACATGTTTACTTTGTTGAAAAGAAAATGATTCAGCGGTGGCACGGTGGTGTAGTGGTTAGCACTCTCGCCTCTCTGCGTGCATGTTCTCCCCGTACTTAGCGGGGGTTACTCGGATTTCCTCCCACAGTTCAAAGACATGTAGGTTAGGCTAATTGGCGTTCCCAAATTGCCCGTAGTGTGTGAAACGCTCTTACCTTCACTATTAAAAACAGCAAAGCGATCTCCATTCTTTTTTTTTTTTTTTTTTTTTTTTTTTACCACATTTTTCCACAAAATTTAGGGTTCAGGACTATCCTTCCAGGTTTTGATAATGTGTTGAAGGTCCCAACCCAGTCCCAATAATTCTGAATAATTGTTAGTTGTTTTCGTTGCTTGATGCAACTCAATAATTTGACCATTCAGAAATGTTTTTTTTTTAGTCAGGCAGTGTACTATATATACAAATCAAAATATAAGATTTCTTTCCTTAATAAATAGACAATTGTAAAACAATGTGTTGCCTTCGATTATTGTTTCCTTACTTAACATTGGATGAAAAAATTAATCTTTAATCTTATAAGTTTAATCCTTACTCGATCCTTGGTCTCTCCCTGAGACTAGATCTGCCCCCACCATGGCTCCTACACCTCCCAGACACACACACACAGCCACATAGTGAATGATTCTGTAGCGTGTTTTCAGGAAGACCCATGATAGGATCAACAGCATTGGGAGAATAAAGCAATCCAAAAGCTGTAACACAGAAAATTAGCCAAACACTCATGCAACAGCATTAACATATCTTCCAGAAATTTTTAGGCAGATACAATTGCAACAAATTATAAACCTCTTGATAAGATGGCTATAAATAAATCTTTTTCACCTGTATGCTGGTTAATGTGGTGTACTGGTAAGCCTTCACCACTGCATAATTTGCCTCCACATCTACTAGCCCTAACAATACATACTTCCACCATTTTGTCCTTAAGATCTGCAGAATATTTTCATCACCTATAGTGTATTGAAAGAAAGAACACAAATACAAAACATTAACACTATTTACTATCTATTAAATAAAATAGAATGTAGTGTTTCTTCTTAAAAAAATCTCTCTAAAAGGAATATCTCTCTATCAATTTTGCCCAATCTATCTCTGGGCCATATATTCTTTAAAACATAATTACTGTTACTGAGAAAGTAACCGGAAAATGTGTTACATGTTATAGAGTTATAGTGTTAAAAAGCAGTCCACAAACTGTAAAAAAATTTCTAAATATATGTATTTGTATAATACCTCATTATAGAGATCAAACTACATTAATTCACATAGCAACAAAACCTCTGGCAGAGTTACTGACTGGTACTTCTTTTTACTAACTGGTACCGGTTTATTAAAAGTGGATGGTAATTACAGTACAAATGACTATATTCAGTAGAAAGAACTTAACTTAGATACTGTAGATTTTTCTTCTAATAAAAGTTAACGCCATTGATGTAAACTGAAAAGCCCAACCTTTTTTGAAACAAAGTGCAGTAGTGTATGTGAGGCAAAGAAGTATATAATTGATGCAGCTCTGAAGCATTGGTACGTCCAGGTGAAATTCTGTGGCCAGGTATTGAGATGTGACTGCAGTCCCACAAATCAGTGCTGAGAGACCCTGACCCATGGCTAGTGTTTTCACAAGCTTCCTGTAAAACCATGTACAATGAGTGCCCAGTTAAATCAAGGCTAAATTACTAATTCAGAAACTAACCCTGATGCTTACACTCTCAGAAAAATACTGTCTCTTGTTTTGGCCCTGTGCGGGTACAAACAAGTGTACAGTACCTACAATATGTGAACAGATTGTAAATGAGAATAGAGTATACCTTTTAAATTTTAAATCTTTCAAGATATGCTAAATATATGGACTACAATTTGTTTTTAGGATTAATATTTAAAGCTTTACTACAGTATATTCAACTTTGCCTTTAAAAGGGACACTAATCAGCCAAAACATTACAAGGCAAAACATTATGTGTTGGGTTCCACTTATGTTGCCTGGGTAGCGCTGGCTCCTCAAATAATGACACCACAAGACCTCTGCGCGTATGTTGTGGTCTCTAGCACTACAACATTGGCAGCGAATTCTTTGGGTGCGGTGGGTTGCAGGATGGGCCACCATGGATCAGATTGTTTGTCTATTGCATCCCATGGGTGTTTGAACGAATTGGCAAGTGGGGAGTTTGAAGGCCGAATCAGCAGCCTTGGGCTCTATGCAGCATTTACTTTTTTCAGCAAGTTGTGCTACATTGGCTTTTCTCTGCGATCAGACCAGACAGGCGGGTCTTTGCTCCCCACTGGCATAAATGATTCTTGGCTGCCCATGATCAAGTCACCAGTATACCAGTATATAAGTGATAATTAATGTTATGGCTGATCGGTGTGCATACTGTACTAAAGATACAAAAAAGCGCACACTTAATAATATCACCCCAACAAAGAGAAAATGTACAGTTTATCTTCCTTTTTTCTGAAACTGTAGCACCGGGTAATGGTTACACATCCGTAGGATATTGTTACACATTTAATAATGCTAGCATGTACTTTGGTAATCACTTAACATTTTGAATGACCCATTTAAGAAGTAAATCAGCTTGACAACATTCTTTGTTAGCATGGAAAGGAAAGGGGTAACAGGGAAGACATCCTCACTTACCATGTGAACATTTCGTTCCATTTGAAATGTTTGAATTCTCTTGAGAGCTTTTCACAGACTGACTCATGTTGTTCATGACTCATCTTTGCTTCTCTGTTGTTCTCACTCCTTGTGCTCCTAAGTGATCTTTGGACAGCCGTTGTGTGACCGAAAGGAACACAGTACCATGTCTTAACTATTGATGTGAATCATTTACTGTGCAACTTTCAAGGTTAAGAATGATAACACATTTTACAATCCAAGCCTGGAGTATAAATGTAGCTTATTACATTCATTCAGTCATTCATTTCTATACCCCTTTATCCTGTTTACAGGGTGGCGGGGGCCTGTCCCATGACACTTAGGGCACAAGGTGGAGTGCCCAACCTGAATAGGGTGCCAATCCATCGCAGGGCATACTCACACACACACACACACACACACACACACACACACACACACACACACACCATGAGAAACTTGGAAACACCAGTCAACCTAATCTGCATATATTTGGACTGTGAGACACAGAGGAAACCCAAAAAGAACAGGGAGAACATGCACACCTGAAGCGGAGATTGAACCCTCAACCCAGGAAGTATGAGGCCACAGTGCTAACCACTACACAACCATGTCCCCTAGCTTTTATATATTAGTGTTTGTTTAATAAAGAACCTGACCTTTAGTCAGTTAACTTTGAGGTCATAAACATTTATGCCCTATGTCCTATAACTGGGTGTGTGACAAAGCGAGAGACTTTGACTTTAACTATTAACGTCAGTGATTTCGGACCAGGTTAATCTAAATCAATGCAAGTTTAAATAAAAGGGAAAAAAAAATAATAAGCAGTGTGTGTACTGGTAAGCCTTCACCACTGCATAATTTGCCTCCACATCTACTAGCCCTAACAATACATACTTCCACCATTTTGTCCTACAAAATTCTGATCTGCAGAATATTTTCATCACCTATAGTGTATTGAAAGAAAGAACACAAATACAAAACATTAACAGTACGTCTATCTATTAAATAAAATAGAATGTAGTGTTTCTTCTTAAAAGAATCTCACTAAAAGGAATATCTCTTTATCAATTTTGCCCAATCTATCTCTGGCCCATATATTCTTTAAAACATAATTACTGTTACATGTTATAGAGTTATAGTGTTAAAAAGCAGTCCACAAACTGTAAAAAAAATTCTAAATATATGTAATACCTCATTATAGAGATCAAACTACATTAATTCACATAGCAACAAAACCTCTGGCAGAGTTACTGACTGGTACTTCTTTTTACTAACTGGTACCGGTTTATTAAAAGTGGATGGTAATTACAGTACAAATGACTATATTCAGTAGAAAGAACTTAACTTAGATACTGTAGATTTTTCTTTTAATAAATGTTAACGCCGTTGATGTAAACTGAAAAGCCCAACCTTTTTTGAAACAAAGTGCAGTAGTGTATGTGAGGCAAAGAAGTATATAATTGATGCAGCTCTGAAGCATTGGTACGTCCAGGTGAAATTCTGTGGCCAGGTACCAGAGGTGTCAAGTAACGAAGTTTTTGACACCTATAAATTTTTTGTATCTATACATTACTGGAGTAATTATATTTCAGTCGACTTTATACTTCTACTCTTATACTTTCACGCAATTATCTGTACTTTCTACACCTTACATTTTAAAAATAACCTCGTTACTCCTATTTTATTTCAGCATGTCGTTTAAAATAAAAAATAAAAAGTCGCGCCAACCGGATATATAATATAAATTATAATAATATAAAAAATTTATTATAATATAAATTATATATATATTTTTTTGATGAATCACTTGGATTAATCATTCATTCAGCACTAATGTTTATTGTAGACAGCCATACAAGGGTAATTGTTACTAAGCCTGCCCTGGGTACACTAATTTTCTTGTATGTTGCCCTCACAAATTCCTGCAGCTAAGCTTGGATGTACATTTACATTCCAGTAAAAGTTACTGATGA
Source organism: Channallabes apus (assembly GCA_030522415.1). Classification (NCBI taxonomy): domain Eukaryota; kingdom Metazoa; phylum Chordata; class Actinopteri; order Siluriformes; family Clariidae; genus Channallabes; species Channallabes apus. The sequence continues at coordinate 18,103,313 of CM060126.1, read as the reverse complement.
CATGTCTCTGAAGTTTGACTTTTTGCACCATTAAAATACTTATAGGCAACTAGTTATTATATCTTCTTCTCCATAAAACATGTTAATGCTCAGTAGTACACATACATGGTTCTTTAATGTATTTGCATTGTACTAAAATGCATTATTTTTCAATTGCCATATACAGTATCCCAAATCACTATGGCCGTTAAAAAATACAACAAAACAACAACACATTTTTCTTTTTTTTATGAGGTGTTAGTGCAGTATATAGGCCCGTGGCACAGCCTAAGCTTTTATCCATAATGCTTTTTTCCCCCTTACGTTACTTTTACTTTTATACTTTAAGTAGTTTTGAAACCAGTACTTTTACACTTTTACTTGAGTAAAAAGCTTGAGTTGATACTTCAACTTCTAAAGAAGTCTTTTTAAACCCTAGTATCTATACTAGTATCTATACCCTAGTATCTACACTTAAGTAATGAATGTGAATACTTTTGACACCGCTGCCAGGTATTGAGATGTGACTGCAGTCCCACAAATCAGTGCTGAGAGACCCTGACCCATGGCTAGTGTTTTCACAAGCTTCTCAGGGTGTTTGGTGCCATTTAATATCTCTTCTTTACAGAAAATTGTACTGTTTTTATGCATCTCTTTCTTAGCCATGTTAATTATTATTATTATCTCTTTAAGTAAACCTTGTTTGAAATGTTTATTATGATGTTTCTTTGTAAAATTTAAACCCTGTTATAAAAACTGAATTTTGCTGAGAAGATGAAAAAAACAGGTGGATCTCCACTCATATAGGCAGCATTAGTGAGTCCTGGATGGAGGAAGGATGAGGACTCTAGCATCATCACAGAGGCTGCATTCCATTCTCAGTCAGTAGAGAGTAGGAAATGAATTGAATATTTCAAAAGGTGCAAATGTCTCGCTCCTGGTCAATCATCCTAGCCCTATTTCCACTATTGTTTTGCTCCTCTTCACAACACACTCCTCTACTCCGACTTCAACATCCACGTTTTTGGTTGCTTCTTTTACCAACTTGTCTGCTGTCTTGTTTCCTCGGATACCCTAAAGGCCTGGCACCCACAGGAAAGAGAATTTTTTTTTTCTTTGTCCAACTGTTTTTGAGTTAGCTAACAAGATTTCATTCACAAGTTTCTGGTGGCTTCTGCTGTACTTGTACTAATGATTGTAAGTGCTGCTCCTGAGTCACTACAAATAAAGGTGACTAATCTATTGTAATGCCACCAATAATGCATATAACTCAACAGTACTGTACATACACTAAGACTATTCGAAATTTCTAATGTGTAACTAGGTATAGTAATGGCAGCTCCAGTTTTCTCTGACTCCTGGTCCTTAGACGCACATGAGAATACCTGTATGCTATCTTTATATTTCTGGTCAATATATCGATAATATTCACCAACTAAACCAGCTGTCTCATCATCATGCTTGATCGTTAATAATTTCAAATACACATTTGCCATTTCTAACATACTAATCAAATATGCCACACTACGGTTGCACCAAAATCTTTTCCATACACACACATCTCTATTGCTGGCTGATCTAATCTCCAAACAAAGGTTTCCTTCTGAGGCCCCTTCTTCTCCCAACATTCCTTCAGCTCTATCTCCGTCAGGTTGATTTCTCCATGCCCTCTTAAATCGATCCAATAATTAACCACTAGCTGTTTTCTCCATAGCCAAAATAGCATTTCACCTGCTTCAACCTAAAGAGCACTCACTGGGGAGGTTTTAGAACAGCATATAGTGCAAGCTCAGTGCATAGTATTCTCCTTCACAGATTGGAAAATCTACTAGGCCCTCTCCTGGCTCAGATCCTATTTGGCTGATCATTATCAGTTTGTAGCGTTAAATGATGACTATTCTGCATGTTCTGAAATGGTGTTTGGAATTCCACAGGGTTCAGTTTTAGGCCCAGTGCTTTTTTCTTTTTAAATGCTTCCTCTAGGCAACATAATTAATATAATAATAACTAATAATTAACATAATAATACTGTGACGTAGCTTCTTGTTTTCGTATCGTTACCGCGAATGTTCCTTGTTTGTTTGTATCAGCCAAGAAGGCGCCGGTGAGGTCGGCTGCCGTCACGACTGCTCCGACCACCTTTTCTTTGTTTTTGTTCTTTAAGTTAGTTTTCGAGTGTTTTAAAATCGGCAAAATCACCACCATGGAGTACATTAGGTATGATAGAGACACTCTTGTTTCTATTGGTATACAATGTACTCACAATTCAACGTTTTTAACTCCGGATCCGAGCTGGCCGAGTAAGATCCTGAGGAAGAACAATGGACGCGACGTGAAGCGGCGGCCCCGAGGGAAACGAGCCGGCGTCAGGAACAGGCTGAGAGCCCGTGCACACCGCACACCTCTGCCTAGCATCCTGCTCGCCAACGTCCAGTCACTGGAAAACAAACTCGATGACCTCAGGGCCAGGATAAAGTTCCAGAGAGACATTCGGAACTGCAATCTCCTCTGCTTCACCGAGACATGGCTGAACCCAGCGGTGCTACAACCAGCCGAGTTCTTCTCGGTTCACCGCATGGACAGGACGCGGGACTCGGGGATGTCAAGGGGAGGCGGCGTGTGTTTAATGGTGAACAACAGCTGGTGCAACAGCGTGAGCGTTGTTCCTCTTACACGCTCCTGCACACCAAACCTGGAACTACTGTCCATCATGTGTCGTCCTTTTTATCTTCCCCGGGAGTTCACATCGGTCATAATCAGTGCCGTTTATATCCCACCACAAGCGGACACAGACATTGCCTTATGCGAGCTGCATGAGGCGCTCACACAGCAACAGACACAACACCGGGATGCTGCGCTTATTGTGGCGCGGGACTTTAATAGTGCCAACCTCAAACGCGCAGCGCTGAACTTTCATCAGCATATCACCTGCCCCACCAGGGGTGATAGGACGTTAGATCATTGTTATACAACGGTCAAGGACGGCTACAAGGCGCAATCTCGTCCAGCATTTGGTAAATCCGACCACACCGCCATCTTCCTCATGCCAAAATACAAACAGAGGCTGAAACAGGAAGTTCCGGTTCAGAGGGAGGTCGCGCGCTGGACGGACCAATCGGTGGCCGCGTTACAGGACGCACTCGATGACGCAGACTGGGACATGTTCAGAAACAGCTCAGATCATGACGTCAGTGTGTTTACGGAAGCGGTTGTGGGATTTATTGGGAAGCTAGCGGATGATACCGTGGAGAAAAAGACTGTCAGAACGTTTCCCAACCAGAAGCCGTGGGTGGATAAAACCATCCGCGACGCTCTGAGATCTCGCACCGCCGCCTACAACACGGGACTTGCGTCGGGGACATGGAACCATACAAGGCTGCGTCATATAACGTGTGGAAGGCGGTGAAAGAGGCGAAGCAGCGCTACGGGAGAAAACTAGAGTCACAGCTTCAACAGAGTGACTCTAGGAACCTGTGGCAGGGACTAAGAAGAATAACGGACTATACAGAGGTGGAAAGTAACGAATTACATTTACTCGCGTTACTGTAATTGAGTAGCTTTTTTGTGTATTTCTACTTTTTAAAGTAGTTTTAAAATCTGTAATTTTACTTTTACTTAAGTACGTTTTGTTTGAAGTATTGTAATTCGCTACATTTTAAATCATATTCGCTACTGAGTAAAAAATAAATGAATGAAAATGCGAAAATAATAAAAATATTATGCTTTGTATAAATGCTCCGTAGCGCTCGCGTGTGTATATCATGTCCTGGTCGCGCGCCGCTCCAGACTCCACTCCAGGTTTTCTGACATCGGCAGCTACCTGACCTTCCACACGGTCGCTTCCGCCCTGAGTGACGTCATCGACTAGCGCGACCATGTATAAACCGGAGAGAGACGCGGGAAAGATGAAAGAGGTTGTGATTTTGACGTTTGATATTTGGTTGTGTATTCTGGTTTTGACTTTTTGCCTCCAATTGACTTTGATTATTGCTTTGTCCCTTTGGTTTGGTTGGTCTTTGTATATATTTGTAGATAATTTCATTGTTTTTGGTTTAGGGAGTCCGGGAAGGTACCTGTATTTTTGTTTGTGTGTGTGTTTTTTTTGTTGTTTTTTTGCAGGTAATCTAGCTACTAAATATAAATACCATTTTGTTTAAATTATTTTGGCCTGGGTCCAACCTGAATCTGATCCTCCTCCTGGTGTGTGTGTGTGTGTGTACAAACCTCATTATTTCATCAGTTAATGATTGGATCTAGTTCTTTCTGCCATATACCACCATTTTCATACAGTTATATATATTATAAATAGAACCCTGAACCAGTCTTTTGCTGTATGACCCTAGACTGGGACGTAACACCATATTTAAGTGACCACTTTGATTTTCAAGCACAACAAAGACAGCAGCTTTATTATGCAAAGGTGTTCCTTCAGTTAAAAACAACTAGTTTGAGATTTATATCTGCTCATCTTTTTTGAACTATGCTAGAATGCCTCATCCCACCCCCGCTGTTAAAAAAAAAAAAAAAGTAACTCGGTAACTTTTACTCTGAGTACATTTTTTAATGAGCTACTTTTTACTTTTACTTGAGTAGATTTTTATAATTGTAACTTTACTTGTACTTAAGTAAAATTTCACTGAAGTAACAGTACTTTTACTTGAGTACAACATTTTATTACTCTTTCCACCTCTGGGACTATAAAGCACCAACATCCGGTATGACGAACACGGACGCGACTCTGGCAGACGAGCTCAACACTTTCTATGCTCGCTTCGAGGCTGCAGCTAAAGACGCTAGCGATGCTAATGCTAGCGGCGCTAATGCTAACGGCGCTAACGGCTGCAGACAGGAAGACACTGCCAGCACCGGAAACGCGCTCATCATCACCGAGCACGACGAGAGGAGAGCCTTCAGGAGAGTGAACACCAGGAAAGCAGCAGGACGAGACGGCATCACAGGACGTATTCTCAGATCCTGCGCAGACCAGCTAGCACCTGTGTTCACTGAGATATCTCTTTATCTCAGTCGGTGATCCCCACATGCTTCAAAGAGTCCATCATTGTTCCTGTCCCACATCCTGCTTCCCTCACCAACTATCGCCCTGTAGCCCTCACCTCACCTGCTGTACTCTTTGTACACCCACGACTGCGTGGCCACTACCAACTCCACCACCATCATCAAGTTTGCTGACGACACCGTCGTGGTCGGACTGATCACCAACAATGATGAGTCGGACTACCTAGAGGAGATTGGAAATCTGGAGAACTGGTGCCAGAGGAACAATCTCCTCCTGAACGTCAGCAAGACAAAGGAGCTGATAGTGGACTTTTGTACAAAGCAGGAGAGGAACTACCAGATCACCATCAACAGGAGCCCAGTGGAGAGAGTGGACAGCTTCAGATACCTCGGTGTTCACATCACTCAGGACCTGTCATGGTCCTGTCACATCAACACCGTGGTGAAAAAGGCCCGGCAGCGTCTGTACCACCTCAGACGCTTGAGAAACTTTAGACTGCCCTCCAAGGTGCTCAGGAACTTCTACTCCTGCACCATAGAGAGCATCCTGATGGGAAACATCACGACCTGGTTCGGGAACAGCACCATGCAGGACAGACGAGCTCTACAGAGGGTGGTGCGATCAGCTGAGCGCATCATCCGCACCAAGTTCCCTGACCTGCACTCAATCTACACCAAGCGGTGCTGGACCAAGGCCAGGAAAATCGTGAAGGACCTCAGTCACCCCAGTAATGGACTGTTCTCTTTGTTGAGGTCTGGGAAGCGATTCCGCTCCCTAAAGGCCAACACAGAGAGACTGAGGAGGAACTTCTTCCCGCAGGCGATAAGGTCTCTCAATCACACCACCACACCGGACTAATAACATCTTTTTAAGCTCACAACATTGACTGGACAATCATGGACACATTCATACACACTTGTACTAAATATTTATACATCTGGACAATTGCACATGTCACTTTGACTAGTCACCTTTCATGCATATTTGCATAACCATTGTCACTTTAAATTCTATATATATACTCTGCAAAAAAAGAAACGTCCTCTGACTTTCAACTGTTTTTACTTTCAGTAAACTTAATGTTTAAATATTTGTATGAACACTAAAAGAGTCAACACCATAAGACATAAACTAAAAATGTTTCCCAATGTGTCCCTGAATGAAGGGAGGCTCAAAATCAAAAGTACCAGTCAGTATCTGGTGTGGCCACCAGCTGCTTGAAGTACTGCAGTGCATCTCCTCCTCATGGACTGGACCAGATTTGTCAGTTCTTGCTGTGAGATGGAGGGATTGTGTGTTCCTGGTGTGACTCGGGCAGTTGTTGTGGCCATCCTGTACCTGTCATGCAGGTGTGATATTCGGATGTACCCATCCTGTGCAGGTGTGGTTACACGTGGTCTTCCACTGCGAGGATGATCAGCTGTCCTTCCTGTCTCCCTGTAGCGCTGTCTTAGGCGTCTCACAGTGCGGACATGGCAATTTATTGCCCTAGCCACATCAGCAGTCCTCATGCCTCCCTGCAGCATGTCTAATGCACGTTCACGCAGATGAGCAGGGACCCTGGGCATCTTTCTTTGGGTGTTTTTCACAGTCGGTAGACAAGTCTCTTTTAGTGTCCTGCGTTTTTAGAACTGTGACCTTAAATGCCTACTTTCTGTAAGCTGTTAAGGTCTTAACGACCATTCCACAGGTGCATGTTAATTAATTGATTATGGTTAATTGAACATGCATGGAAAACATTGTTTAAACCCTTTACAATGAAGATCTGTAAAGTTATTTGGATTTTTACAACATTATTGTTGAAATACACAGTCTTGAAAAGGGGCGTTTCTTTTTTTGCTGAGTGTATATATATATATATATATATATATATATATATATATATATATATATATATATATATATTGTAGCGCGGCCACATAAAGGGGCGGTTAAACAGCAGGGGAACGAAGAAGGAGCTAATGTTGCTCACCTGCACCGTCAAACTGACCCCTTTCGGTTATTTTCGTCCCCATGGCAACGGTGCCTTGGTTCCGGGGTTACGCTCACGCGCGCATGCGCAGTTGTGCCGCGAGAGAACCCCGATGACCTATCAGGTCACGTGTGCCGGTATAAAGCCGGAACCGGCATGACGTTTGACACGGAGAGATGATGAAAGCAGCGCTGTGTTTGGATAGAGAGAGAGAGCTAGTTAGCGATTTCCATTGGATTATTCTTTTCCTGGACGGCAACTACAGTGGTGTGAAAAACTATTTGCCCCCTTCCTGATTTCTTATTCTTTTGCATGTTTGTCACACTTAAATGTTTCTGCTCATCAAAAACCGTTAACTATTAGTGAAAGATAACATAATTGAACACAAAATGCAGTTTTTAAATGAAGGTTTACGTTATTAAGGGAGAAAAAAAACTCCAAATCTGCATGACCCTGTGTGAAAAAGTGATTGCCCCCCTTGTTAAAAAATAACTTAACTGTGGTTTATCACACCTGAGTTCAATTTCTGTAGTCACCCCCAGGCCTGATTACTGCCACACCTGTTTCAATCAAGAAATCACTTAAATAGGAGCTACCTGACACAGAGAAGTAGACCAAAAGCACCTCAAAAGCTAGACATCACGCCAAGATCCAAAGAAATTCAGAAACAAATGAGAACAAACGTAATTGAGATCTATCAGTCTGGTAAAGGTTATAAAGCCATTTCTAAAGCTTTGGGACTCCAGCGAACCACAGTGAGAGCCATTATCCACAAATGGCAAAAACATGGAACAGTGGTGAACCTTCCCAGGAGTGGCCGGCCGACCAAAATTACCCCAAGAGCGCAGAGACGACTCATCCGAGAGGCCACAAAAGACCCCAGGACAACATCTAAAGAACTGCAGGTCTCACTTGCCTCAATTAAGGTCAGTGTTCACGACTCCACCATAAGAAAGAGACTGGGCAAAAACGGCCTGCATGGCAGATTTCCAAGGCGAAAACCACTTTTAAGCAAAAAGAACATTAAGGCTCGTCTCAATTTTGCTAAAAAACATCTCAATGATTGCCAAGACTTTTGGGAAAATACCTTGTGGACAGACGAGACAAAAGTTGAACTTTTTGGAAGGTGCGTGTCCCGTTACATCTGGCGTAAAAGTAACACAGCATTTCAGAAAAAGAACATCATACCAATAGTAAAATATGGTGGTGGTAGTGTGATGGTCTGGGGTTGTTTTGCTGCTTCAGGACCTAGAAGGCTTGCTGTGATAGATAGAACCATGAATTCTACTGTCTACCAAAAAATCCTGAAGGAGAATGTCCAGCCATCTGTTCGTCAACTCAAGCTGAAGCGATCTTGGGTGCTGCAGCAGGACAATGACCCAAAACACATCAGCAAATCCACCTCTGAATGGTTGAAGAAAAACAAAATGAAGACTTTGGAGTGGCCTAGTCAAAGTCCTGACCTGAATCCTATTGAGATGTTGTGGCATGACCTTAAAAAGGCGGTTCATGCTAGAAAACCCTCAAATAAAGCTGAATTACAACAATTCTGCAAAGTTGAGTGGGCCAAAATTCCTCCAGAGCGCTGTAAAAGACTCGTTGCAAGTTATCGCAAATGCTTGATTGCAGTTATTGCTGCTAAGGGTGGCCCAACCAGTTATTAGGTTCAGGGGGCAATTACTTTTTCACACAGGGCCATGTAGGTTTGGATTTTTTTCCTCCCTAAATAATAAAACCCCTCATTTAAAAACTGCATTTTGTGTTTACTTGTGTTATCTTTGACTAATAGTTAAATGTGTTTGATGATCAGAAACATTTTGTGTGACAAACATGCAAAAGAATAAGAAATCAGGAGGGGGGCAAATAGTTTTTCACACCACTGTATACCCCTCTCATTCCGTTTCTCGAGCTCCCGGACTTACCATCTTTCACCTGTGAGATCGAGCCGTCTCTCCATTCCACCATTACATACTCTCACGATAACCTGGACTTGGACATTCATACATACGCACTCACACACTCGCATACACGACTGATTTTGTACATATTTGTTTATATTTTGTATATATTGTTTTTTCGTTGCACTTCATTTGTTTGTCTTTTGTATATAATACACTTTGGTTTGGTTTTTGGAATCTGTTGTTGTGTCCGTCTTTCCTTGCTCCGCGAAGGTTGCGCAATACCGGAAATAAGTGAGATTAACCCGTTTATAGATATTAGACCCCGATTTAGTGTAAATTGCTCTAATAATAATTCTGAGCGTTACATATTGGTGGCCCGTACGGGGAGTCTATTTGTTTGGGTGTTTTTCCGGTGTTGGGTGAATTTGTGGAGCAAAATAGACGCTAACATGGCTAGTGCTAGGGCTAACATGCTTGCTAATGCTAGTAGGGCCGGGAGGGCCAACTCTGTTGCCAGTAGTAAAACTCAGGATGAGGAATGTGCATTTGCGACAAGGCGTAATCCTAAGTCATTGCTTAGTTCATTGTATGTATCAGATAGACATGATAACATTGTGGGTCTTATGTCTAATATGTCTGATAGTTTAAAAACAATGCGTTCTGAACTTGAGCAATGTAAAGGGGATGTAGTGTCTATGTCTGAAAAGGTGGGTGTGTTGAAGAAGAATTTTGGAGAATCCATGGACAGCAGCTTAAACCGGGAACTCAGTTTTCGACAGGCAGTAGAAACCAAATTAGATGAGCTGGAGCGCTACTGCCAAGAGTCGCTAAGGAAACTGGAGAAAGCCGTGGCTGACTGTTTCCTGCGCCGTGATATCGTCTGGGAGAAACAGATGAAGAAGCTGCGCCTCTTTAACACGCCCACCGCCCTCAGATCGGAAGCACACACCTCGGCCTCTTCTCCACCTCCATCTCTACATTCAGACGATCGTCCAACCGCTGCAACACCAGAGAAGGACAGCCAGGAGAAAGGGAAGAAAGGGGCAACACTGCCCTCTGCTACTCTGGCCCTGGCCGGACCATCCAACGCCCAGCCCCTCTCTGCACCCTCTCAGCTCTACTACGCCCTGCCAACAAATGCAGAACCTCCTCAACCTACCTCGGAGCGGTCAGCCGCCCCTCCCAGAGACCTCGCAGAGGTGGAACCGCCACAGCGGAAGGTCTCCAGGTGGCGCTACTAGCCACTGTGGTCGATGTCGGAGCGACCCAGAACCAGGGCGTCTCCTTCGAACACCACCAGGGGGCGTTACACCGTAGAGTTCCGAGGAAGAAGGGAGGAGCACTCCAGCTGGTAGTCCCACCTACAAACGTCCAGACGTTCCTACAAGACTTTCACCAAAAGCCGTCGGGTGGCCACCGGGGGGGGGGGCTAAAAACCCTACTAAGCCTCCTAGACGTCGCCTGGTGGCCCACCATCCGCAAGGACGTCTGGCGGTATGTGTGAGCGTGCGAGGTCTGCCAGAACAACCGGAGTGAGGCTAAGCGAACCAGGGGCCGCTGGAGCAGCCTACCACCCAACAACACTCCACAGACCCAGCCACTGATACAGAACCGACCAACATCAAGATCACAGCGGAGGAAGAGACACCACCACCAACAGGTCAGTCTGCCAAAGAAGCCAGCTACCACAGTTCCCGGCAGCTCGAGGTGCCAGAGCTACCAGGCGGGCTGGTTTGGCGATGGACTCCATCTCTTTCCTCTGCCCATCAAAGACTTGTCAGGTGAGCTAGTGCCCAGTGGGAGGGTCCTGCTAAAAGACTCAAAAAAGAACCAATGGACTGACACTAGGTCTGGGGGCAACCCACTAAGCCGAGTAAGTGGATCAAAAAAAAGCGCTAGTGCGGTCCTCTCCTCACACGCCGGAGGCTGGGGGGGGGGTCTATGTAGCGCGGCCACATAAAGGGGCGGTTAAACAGCAGGGGAACGAAGAAGGAGCTAATGTTGCTCACCTGCACCGTCAAACTGACCCCTTTTGGTTATTTTCGTCCCCATGGCAACGGTGCCTTGGTTCCGGGGTTACGCTCACGCGCGCATGCGCAGTTGTGCCGCGAGAGAACCCCGATGACCTATCAGGTCACGTGTGCCGGTATAAAGTTGCGCAATACCGGAAGTAAGTGAGATTAACCCGTTTATAGATATTAAGATTCAAGATTCAAGAGAGGTTTATTGTCAATACAGCAATATACACAGTATACATTGTATTGAAATGCCGTTTCACACAGGCCCTCCGTGGTGCCTTAATAAGAAAGAAATAGAAAACAAGAAATTACAACTAAATTATATCTAACTAAGCTAAACTAACTAAGTGACTATTTTTAAATAAACTATCTGTACACTAACAGGACAGGAAGACAATACAGTGCAATGATACAAAGTGAACATGTGCAATTGGTTCAGAGTACAGTGTGCGGGTTCAAGTTATTGTAGGAGTATTGGACGAGACAAGACAAGACATGTGCAAATTGCGACTAGTGCAAATCAGCATGAGGTAGAAAATTTCTTGGACAAAAATACAGTATGCAATACAGGGTGTACAATATGTGTGTTGTACCACAGTCCAATTTGTGTGTTTTTGTCTTTGGTGTACATGTAGCATATTGTATGAGGGTTTAGTTGTTTAGGTGAGTTTATAAATATAGGAGTCCATTATGTGTTTATGTTGAGTGTGTGTTTCGTATGTTTGTTCAGTTCTATGTTGTCAGTAAGTTGAGAGCCCTTACTGCTTGTGGAAAGAAGCTCTTGCAGTGTCTGGCAGTCACAGTTCTGATGCTGCGGAACTGTCTGCCTGATGGGAGGAGGGAGAACAGTGCATGTGAGGGGTGAAAAGAGTCTTTCACTATGCTGCTCGCACGGCGGATCAGGTGTTTGTCGTAGAGTTGGGAGATGGCTGGGAGAGGGACCCCGATGATTCTCTCTGCTGTCTTCACTATCCGCTGCAAGGACTTCTTTTCAGCGGTGGTGCAGTTTCCGTACCAGACGGTGATGTAACAGCAGAGAACACTCTCGATGGTCCCTTGATAGAATGAGGTGAGGATGGGAGGTGGAAGACTGGCCTTCTTCAGTTTCCGAAGAAAGTGAAGACGTTGTTGTGCTTTCTTGGTGATGGTGGTGGTGTTCAGGTTCCAGGAAAGATCATCTGCCATGTGCACCCCCAGAAACTTCACACTGCTGACAATCTCGACAGCAGATCCGTTTATGTACAGTGGGGCGTAGGCCTTCGGGCTCTTCCTGAAGTTAACAACCATCTCTTTAGTCTTCTGAACATTAAGATACAGGTTGTTATTTTGACACCAGTCCACCAGATGTTTTACCTCCTCTCTGTATGCAGACTCATCGTCATTGGTGATGAGACCCACTACTGTTGTATCGTCTGCAAACTTTATGATGTGATTTGAACTGTGCTGTGCAGCACAGTCGTGCGTTAGCAGAGTGAAAAGCAGTGGGCTAAGCACACAGCCCTGTGGGGAGCCTGTGCTCAGTCTGAGGACCCCGGAGGAGTTGTTGCCTATGAAGACAGTCTGCGGCCTGTCAGTGAGGAAGTCCAGGATCCAATTACAAAGAGGAGTGTCTATACCTAGAAAGTCCAACTTCCTTACCAGCCTTTGGGGAATTATTGTATTGAATGCTGAGCTGAAGTCGATAAACAGCATTCTGACGTAAGTGTCCTTTCTGTCGAGATGGGAGAGGGTAAGTTGAAGAGCAGATGAGATGGCGTCATCTGTGGAGCGGTTTGGTCGATATGCGAATTGTAACGGGTCCAGAGTATGTGAGAGCTTAGACTTCATGTGACTCAGTACCAGCCTCTCAAAGCACTTCATGATGATAGATGTGAGTGCTATGGGGCGGTAGTCGTTAAGACAAGACACAGTTGACTTTTTTGGCACTGGGACGATTTTGGTGGTCTTCAGGCATGTAGGTATAACAGCAGAGCTCAGTGATGAGTTGAAGATGTCTGCAAAGATGACCGCAAGCTGATCAGCACATTCCCGGAGCACCCGGCCAGGTATGTTGTCTGGTCCTGCAGCTTTTCGTGGGTTCACTCTGCGGAGAGTCGACCTGACGTCTGCTGTGGATAGATGTAGTACCTGGTCGTTGGGGAAGGTGGTCATCTTCCTCGCTGGTGCCTCATTCTCTGCCTCAAATCGTGCAAAAAAGTTATTCAGCTCATCTGGTAGGGAGGGATCACTGCTACATTCCAATTGTGTTGGTTTGTAGCCCGTGATGGTCTGGATGCCCTGCCACATGCGCCGCATGTCTCTTGAGCTTGAGAAGTGGTTGCTAATCTTCTCTGCATACGCCCGCTTTGCCGCTTTGATGGCCCGTGACAGGTTGACTCTGGCTGCGATGTAAGCTTCCCTGTCTTTGGACTTGAAGGCTCTGTCCCTGATTTTCACCAGGCTGCGCAGCTTTGCAGAGAACCAGGGTTTATGGTTTGCCCGGGTGACAACAGTCTTTGAGACAGTAACATCCTCAACGCACTTGTTGATGTAACCAGTCACTGAGGCTGCGTACTCTTCCAGATCGACTGAATGTTCATAGGTGGCTGCTTCTCTGAACATGTCCCATTCTGTGCAATCAAAGCAGTCCTGAAGGGCAGACATGGCCCCACGTGGCCACGTTCTCACCTCTTTCATGGCTGGTCTGAACTGTTTGTTTATTGGTCTATAGGCTGGAGTGAGAAGTATGGAGATGTGGTCTGATTGTCCAAGGTGGGGGAGGGGTGCAGCCTTGTATGCATGCTGGATGTTGGATGCAAGGTCTAACATGTTGTCCCCTCTTGTTGCAAAGTCAATGTTCTGATGAAATTTTGGTAGTACTGACTTGAGTGAAGCTTTATTAAAATCCCCGGCGATGATAAAGAAGCCATCAGGGTGGACTGTGTGTAGGTCGCTGATGATAGAGTAGAGTTCACTGAGTGCCCCGTTAGCTTTAGCGCTAGGTGGAATGTAAACAGCCACAATGATCACCACAGTAAACTCCCTCGGGATGTAAAATGGTCTGCATCTGACTGCTAAAACCTCCACTAGTTCTGAACAGTGCACATAGACGATCGCTGCGTTCCTACACCAGCTGTTGTTGATATAAACACACAGTCCCCCGCCCCGAGTCTTACCGGCAGCTGTGGTATCTCTGTCGGCGCGGTAGCTGGCTAGCCCGTCTAGCTGGATTCCGGAGTCGCCGATGCCTTCATGCAGCCATGTTTCAGTGAAAATAAGAACACAGCAGTGTTCTATCTCTTTTCGGGAAGTCAGGAGCAGTCTTAAGCAGTCCAGTTTATTGTCCAAAGAGCGCACATTGGATAGGAGAAGTGATGGAAGCGCGGGTCGGCTACAGTTAGCTTTTAGCCTAGCATGTATCCCGGCTCTCTTACCGCGCTTCCGCCTCCTCGCACACCGCTTTCGATGAACTTCCGGGCGGGCACAGGGTCTCGGTGATGTCGCGCTACGTCCTCCCGGAGCTCGCAGAATGCTGTAACAGCGTAGTGTCTCCAGTGTGTCGCCATCTGGATGAAAATAGCATTTTCCGATTTCCAAAAGTTGTTTACGGTTGTAGACATGTTTGTTCGTTGTTCCAATGTACATTGTAACTTAAACAAACCATCCAAACATAAATTAAACATAAATTAAACACGAATATTGCACCATGGTTTGGACCCGGTGTGGCCGCTGCGTCCTAGCGCGCCGCTCAGCTGGATCAGAGACCCCGATTTAGTGTAAATTGCTCTAATAATAATTCTGAGCGTTACAATATATATATATATATATATATATATATATATATATATATATATACTACACCCCCCCTATATTTTGCAATATTTTATTATGCCCTTATTGTACAGTTTATTTTACTAGTTAAATTTATTTCTTTAGTATTTCCTTTTATTGATATTTATTTTATGTACAAGCTTTTATTTTCTTTTTAAGGTCACTGGAGGTCATGTAAGCATTTCACTGCATATTATACTGTGTATGACTGTGTATGTGACAAATAAAATTTGAATTTGATTTGAATTTGATATTTTTTTATTATACGGCTTTTAAAGGCTAATACTACTGGACTTTTGCCTTTTTTTGCGCTTTTTCTGAGTACGTGCGTATCTCTTCGTCTAAGAATTTTACGACCCCCGGTCCAGGGACGCAACAAAGAAAATAATAAACAAATGAATAAATTGGGCAACCAAAGTACAGTGCGTGGTTTTTATTTGTATATTTACACACACGCACACACACATACAGGAAGCTCTGGGCTTCAGGGTTGGGCCAAGGCCAAAACAATAAACAAACCCCCCCCCTCTATCTCCACCCTCAAACTAACTAAACTACTAAAGAAAAGAATTGAAATCAAAATAAACTAACTAGCTAAACTAACTACCTAACTATCCAACAAAACACAGGAGAAAACGGGGGACAACAAAAATGGCGCCCAACCCCTACTGCTTCCTTGATAACTATGTACAAAAAAAAGAAACAATATATATACAATATTTACAATAAGAAAGAAAACTATATACAATAGCGGGAGGAACACTTCCATCCACGCTTACACAAAGAAAAGAAAGAAAACCAAAACAAAAAGGGAAGGAGAGAGCGCAGGGCGCGACACACAGGCTCTCTCTCCAACCAAACAAACAAACAATAACTCACACAAGTCAATCACTCAACCAGCCAATCAAACAAATACACAATCCAACAACCACACAGTCCAACAATCACACAGTCCAACAATCCACCAATCAATCACTGAGCACGGAAGTCACACACAAGGCATAAGTCCTTCCTGCTTTCACCCGCCAGCTTAAAAAGACGCGCAGATCCACGGCCAGCCATTCGCGGCGCATGTCACGTTCTATCGGGGCGGGGCTTCCTGTGAGAAGGAGAGCGAGAGAGAGAGAAAAAGGGGGAGAGATCGCGCACGCGCCGCCACCCGCATGCGCACATACGTGCACTACACACACACACACACACACATATACACCTGCACGTAACAAAGAACAACAAGTGGAATCCATTTCCAAACAATCAAAACTCGGGTACATTATGTCTAGTATTCAGCTCGTTCACTGTGTAGAGTGCAGGATGTTTGGACATTCTTCCTCCCTCATTAACGATAACTTTATCTGTAATAGGTGTATATAGTGAGCACTCTGACGGAGAAGATATTAGGGTCAGAGGAGCGCATCAGGCAGAGATAGCCAGCCCCCAACTCCAGCGGCATACTTGTTTAGCCAAAGCTAAGGCTAACCCACTAGGCTAGGTGCACACCTCCTCTCTGCTTCACGTGTCCAACAGGTTTGCTCTTCTAAGTGATCCATCCTCTGAGAAACCTGACAGAGCATGGATGCGTGTGGTGCCTGGGGACAGTTCAACTGTACCATGAAGACGGTCCTAGCCTTGGCTGAATCTGACAGCTGTTCTCGGAGGACTCGTGACTGCAGTCACTCAATAGTTCAGGACTAGAATTTCCCACAGTCTACCTGAGCCTCCAATAATGAACTGGACTCCATATTGTGGCGTGGGCGGGGCTGGCGACCGCCGGTTTTGGGCCAGCATTCTGTTTGTGTTCACCCTGGGTGGGACATGTGTTTTAGGTTAGCGGCTTCGGCCAAGTTAAGCACGTGTGTGTGTGTTTACCTGTGTGTATGTGTGTTGTGCAGAAGTTAAATAAATTACTCCCAGTCATTACATTGGGTAGCCACCAAGCTCACTCGTCCTCCAAGATCCCTGCTAGCGTCGAAAAACGCTACATTTGGTGTCAGAAGTGGGATGGAGATGTCCGAGTTGGAGCGAACGGCGGAGGATCTGAAGAAGATCAAAGAGGGCCGCAGAGTGGCAGCAGAACTCCTACAGAGGAAACACCTTCCGGACGGTGCCAGCACAAAAAAGGCGGCGCGGCAGAAGCAGAGCGGCGAGATGAGGGTCCCGGCACTGGAGCTCGAGGCGGAGCTTCCCACAGCTAACCGGCGAGGCGACTTACAGCTGCGCCTTCCTTTCTACAACGGCGCCGTCAAACCCTACGCATTTTTTGCGCAGGTAGAGCTCGCCGCCGACCTCGTGGGCTGGTCCCCAGCAGAAATCGCGGTCCGCGTCGCACTCTCGCTTGAGGGCGACGCTCTCCGGGTGCTCGAGGATCTCCGGGCTGAGGAGCGGAAGGATTGGGCGAAGCTGCGGGAATCGCTCCACTTCCGGTTCGGCGCGGGTGGCGAAGAGCTCGCGGTCCGCGAGCGGCGCGCTTCAGAGTCACTGGGCGCGTTTGCGATGGATGTGCGATGCCTCACGCGGCGGGGCTACCCTGAATTCAAGCACGACCAGCAGGAAGAGCTAGCTCGTCGCGCATTCCTCCGGGGGCTCCGACCGCTGCGGCTCCGCACATTAGGTTGGCGGCACCCAGTTCTCTGGCCGAGGCACTGCGTGAGGCCGAGCGCGCTGAATCCATCATGGTCGGGCATGGCGGCGAAAGAGCCGAGCTACCTCCCGCCGCTCAGGGGCGCTCGGGAGGCGAACCTGGCCGGGGACAGGGCTACCCGTCACGGCCAGGCTATGAGCAAGACGCTGAACTTCCGCGGCGAGGCAGAGGCCCGGGACCGCAGGATTACGGCCCTAACGTTCCGAGGCGTGAGGACAACGTACCCCAGCAGCTGTTAAACTAGGTCCGGGAGGCAGCGAGGGGAAGCCACCTCCCATGGCCGATTCTGTTTCCCCAACTGGCGGAGTCGATCTCCGCTCTGGACGTGTGGGACAACGCGCTGGGATCTATATGGAGTGCGTGCTGGACGGCGTCCCACTGCGGGCACTTGTGGACACCGGCTCCACTGTTTCACTACTCCGCAACGGAATGTTGGGAAGAGACGGGCTCGTCGCTCGGTGCGAATCAACATAGGTGAGCACAGCTATGTTCATGATTTTTTGCTGGGGAACATTGAGGATGGCTGTATATTGGGGCTGGTCATTTTGGAAATGTGGGGGGGCGGTGCTCAGCCTAACGGACGGGACTCTGTGTGGGGACTTCGGCATAGCTAGGTTGCTAACACCTAAACCATAGCCGCATGAGAAAGTAGCACACACCCGGGGGGCGGAACTTCCGGAGGCTGCGCCACACAAACATCCGATACACGACCGATCGAGCATACTAGACGAGCTTTTGAAACGTAGCAGCGCGGGGTTGAATTTGACACAGACCGACACCTTGAGATCGTTCCTTAACGAATTCGCGGATGTTTTCGCGGTAGATGAGCGCGATTGCACCCATACCAATCTGGTGCAGCACAAGATTGATACGGGGAACGCAGCTCCTGTTCGGTTGCACCCGAGACGCCTCCCATTAGCTAAACGGGCTGTCGCCGAACAGAAGCTGCGTGAGATGGTCGACTCAGGCGTCATTGAGCCAGCGTCCGGACCGTGGTCTTCACCGGTTGTGCTTGTGCGTAAGAGGGACGATTCTTGGCGGTTTTGTGTCGATTACCGGCGATTAAACGAGGTGACGCGAAAGGACTCATACCCGTTGCCGCGGATAGATGATGCGCTGGAACATGTCGCAGGCTCGGCTTGGTTTAGCTCGTTGGATCTGCGTAGCGGATACTGGCAAGTAGAGCTCGCTCCGGAAGACTGCCTTAAAACCGCGTTCTCAATCGGGCAAGGGCTATGGCAATTTCGGCATATGCCTTTCGGTCTGTGCAACGCCCCGGCTACGTTTGAACGGCTGATGGAGAAAGTGCTGGTGGATATCCCTCGGAACCGTTGCGTCGTCTACCTAGATGACTTACTGGTGCACGGCAAGGAGTTTGAGGTCGCGCTAGCTAATCTCTGGGAGGTATTTGTGGCTATCCGACGGGCGACCTTGCGGCTTAATCCCAGGAAGTGCCAGCTGTTGCGGTGTGAGACCGCGTTTCTGGGCCACATAATTAGTGCTAACGGGATTGCTACCGACCCAACTAAAATCGCTGCAGTGCAGAATTGGCCAGAACCGATAAATGTGTCGCAGCTGAGCACTTTCCTCGGGTTAGCCTCGTACTACCGCCGGTTTGTGAGAGACTTCGCCACCGTCGCAAGTCCGTTGCACGGGTTGACAAAGAAGAACCAGCCGTTCCGCTGGGAGGTTGTACATGCGCGCGTGTTCGCCCAGTTGCGTGAAGCCTTGGTCACGTGTCCCGTCCTCGGTTATCTGGATGCATTGCGCGCGTTCATCCTTGACACAGACGCGAGCAATGTAGGGCTGGGGCCCGTACTGTCTCAGGGTTCCGGTAACCAAGAGCGGGTTGTCGCATATTTCAGCTGCGCGTTGTCTGGGCCTGAGCGGAATTATTGCGTCACGCGGCGCGAGCTGTTAGCTGTCGTCGCGGCGTTAAAACATTTCCGGCCGTACTTATACGGGCAAACCTTCTTGCTGCGGACCGATCACGCTTCGCTAGTTTGGCTGCTTAGCTTTAAAGAACCCGAGAGGCAGTTAGTGCGTTGGCTGGAGCGCTTACAGGATTATAGCTTCACCATTCAACACCGAGCCGGGAAGCCGGGAAACATGGTTATCTCGCCGACCATGCAGCGAAGCGCGTTGTCGGTACTGCGAGCGGGTCGAGGAGCGCGGTTGCGGCATAGGCCAACCTCCGGAACCACTGACGCACAACATCCCTCCCGTTAAATCCTCCGGACCCCCCGGGGGTGATCAGCCGACCGTTCCGGCGTGCAGCCGAGTCACTGCCTCGTCGAGGGCACCTCCCACAGTCATCTCACCTGTGCCACAGCTGGACAGTGATCAGCTCACTGCCGAGCAGGAGTGAGAGGAGTTCTGGGTTGGGTTAAGGCGGGCCTGAGACCGGATTATACCGCAATCACTCATCTGGGGCTAGAGGCAAATGCTCTCCACTCGCGGTTTACCCGCCTAGCGTTGCGGGAAGGGTTACTCTACCGCCGCTGGGAGCGGCCGTGCGGCGCTGGTGAATGTTTTCAGCTTCTGGTACCAAAAACTTTGCGGGCATGTGTGCTGGGGTTGGTTCATGGGCATACGGGTTCGGGACACTTCGGTGTGACAAAAACTTTGCGGCGGTTGCGCGCTCGTTTCTACTGGCCGGGCTGTCACACTGATAGTGAACTCTTTGTTCACAGATGCGACTCCTGCACGGCGAAGAAGGGCCCTACCCAGCGCTCGCGAGCCCCGCTGCAGGACTTTCGGGTGGGGGCACCCATGGAGCATATGGGCGTGGATATTCTTGGACCGTTCCCCGTTTCCGATCGGGGTAACCGTTATGTGCTGGTCGTCGTGGATTACTTCACAAAGTGGCCGGAGGCTTTCGCTGTGCCTGATGAGAGCGCCTCCACCACGGCCCGAGTGCTAGTGGATGAGGTGTTCAGCCGGTTCGGCGCTCCAGAGCAGTTACACAGCGATCAGGGGCGCAACTTCGAGGCGGAGGTGTTTGCGGCGGTGTGCGAACGCCTCAGGGTGAAAAAGACCCGCACCACGCCACTTCATCCACAAAGTGACGGCCTCGTGGAGCGCTTTAATCGGACGCTCACCACACAACTCGCCCTACTTACCAGGGATCGTCAACGTGATTGGGACGAACATTTGCCTCTCGTGCTTTGGGCATATCGCACAGCAGTACAGGAGTCATTGCAGCTAACGCCAGCTGTTCTAATGTTTGGCTGCGAGCTGCGCACTCCAGTGGACCTTGTTTTCGGACCACCTCCACAATCGGATTTACCCACGGAACCGGGGTTGGATTATTTTTGTTCTTTGAAAGAAAAACTGTTCCGTGTTCATGAGTTAGCGCGCAAACACTTGGCGGACGCCGGGGTTAAGCAGCGCCGGGTTTATGACACTCACAGCCGGTGGTGTCTCGGGTGCAACCGAATAGGAGCTGCGTTCCCCGTATCAATCTTGTGCTGCACCAGATTGGTATGGGTTTATTCCCCTAGAAGGAAGAGAGGGCTATCACCCAAACTTATGTCGCACTGGGTGGGACCATGTACGGTGATCGCTCAGCTTTCAGATTTCGTCTACCGGGTGTGGCTGGCGCGGATGATTGTGCTTCACCGAGACCGTCTCGCTCCCTACCAGCCGCATGCCGACGAGATAGCAACTGCTGCGGAGGCCGGACCGCCTCAGGCTAATGTTCACGTTTCTTCTACAGCAGGGCTCCAGCGTTCACAGCGCTAGCGCCGACCGCCTGCACGTCTCAGAGACTGAAGGATTAGGGGTGACTGGGGACGGTCACAGCTCGGGTGGGGGTAGTGTGGCGTGAGCGGGGCTGGCGACTGCCGGTTTTGGGCCAGCATTCTGTTTGTGTTCACCCTGGGTGGGACATTTGTTTTAGGTTAGCGGCTTCAGCCAAGTTAAGCATGTGTGTGTGTGTGTGCTTACCTGTGTGTATGTGTGTTGTGCTGAAGTTAAATAAATTACTCCCAGTCATTACATCGGGTAGCCACCAAGCTCACTCTTCCTCCAAGATCCCTGCTAGCGTCGAAAAACGCTATAATATTAACTTGAACACATCTGTTATACTGAACTTCCAGCCTCCTAACACATAGTATGACTGCAGAACAATCCCTGCTATCCATTATCACCCAAATGATGGGTTCCCTGTTGAGTCTGGCTCCTCTTAAGGTTTCTTCCTACTGCCATCTCATAGTGATGGGTCGTTCATGAACGATTCGTTCTTTTTCTATTGGGCACGCATGCGCAAAGCATCGCAAAACCTTTGTATTTTATATACAGGAAACAGAATGAGTCTTCAAGTCTCCAGTCGTTCGTTCTTTTGACACGTGACTCCCATAGACACTATGCAGTGCAGTACACAGGAAACAGTATTAAACGATTCTCAGCAATGAGTCTTCAAGTCTCGAGTCGTTCGTTCCTTTGTCACATGACTCCCATAGACTCTATGCAGTGCAATAGATTCAAAAGAACGAACGACTCCGACTGCAAGATATGAAGGTGAGCTACTCATTTTGTTTATTATAATAAGTTCTTAGTTGCATTGTAATATTTTCATAACTGGAACTATAGCCAAAATTTGTGTATGTAGACGTTTTGGGGGTATTTTTATTGAAAACGCAACATTTTAATTTATTTCTGATCAAAAGAACGAAATGACTCAAAAAAAGATTAGTTCATTTTGATGAATTAGATTCAAAGAACCGAGTCACTAAAATGATTTGAACTTCCCAGGTTTTTTTTTTCTATGCCACTGTCGCCATCGTCCTTGGCTTGCTCATTAGGGATCATCTTATCATTTTGATTCATACACATTCACATTTCATACAAACGTCAATAATTCTTTTGATTGTGTAAAGCTACTTTGAATTTCAATTGTTAAAAGCCCTATACAGATAGAATTGAATAAAAAAAAAAAAAGTGCACACTTGCACAGAGCCCGCCACTCTTTCCCTGCAATGCATCTCATGACATTTATATATATTTTTTAAATTCATTAATTACATAATAGGTTACATGTTTAACATTTCTTCACAGTTTCATTAGCAAAAAGTGATTTCCCCATATCTGCTAAAATATTTCCAAAATTATCATTTATCATAATAGAGAACAGAGTTGGACTCAACATGCTCCCATTTTTTACCTTACACTTACACAGACTTGATACTTTTTTCACCTGAATAGTTCTTCTTTCCACAACGTTCCTAACCTAATGAAACATTATGTGCATTTTTATTAGCAGTCCCTCTTTCTACAACATAACATATATGCTTTTTCCACATCAAAAAATACTGCAGCCGCTGCCTCTTTATTAATTTGAGCTTTTCTTACTAGGTGCTCATGACATATTACTGGGTCTGGCTGTGATGTCTCAATCCACTTTGATAAACAGCCCCTCCTTTCTAGTAAGTATAGTAGCCTGTCATTTACCATTCATTCCATTGGTTTACGGTGTCAAAGCAGTTGGTCTATAATTCCCTGATACGGCATCTATTTTTTAATGTTCTTATTGGAATATGTATTGCCTATACTTCTTATTCTTTGTTGTTTAACAGGATTTCAGTAGGTTGGTTACATTACTGCCAACTGTACGTCTCATTGTCCCTCATCTTCCTGGCCTTTTAAAGGCTATTTTTCAGACTAGACTAGATGCATTCTTCCCTGATTTTTTTTTTCTGTGTCTTAAACTCCTCTTCTGCAGTACTTCCACCCTTCTCTACATGTTTACCTTTCATTACCTCTCAGGAGCAAGTTGGAGTTCTGTTAGTTGCATCAGCGACACCTATAGATCTCACTCTCCTCGGCTTCCCTGTCTTTTAAAGCTGACTTTCCAGTCCAGTCTTCCTCAAAAACAACATTAAATGCTTTCTTCCCTGATCAGTGACATCCATTCTAAAAGACTCAACATTGCCTTCTACTCTCCCTAGTTCTTGGTGCTGTGCCACCATACCTGTATCTAGCCTCCCCATCCATGCAGTATGTTTCCTGCAATACATGCTCCACTGGCATTCTTCACAGAGGTGCTGGGTACTTACCTACTGTAAATATTTTTGGACAAATTGCTGTGTCCAAACAGTCTGCTAATACTGCTCTTGTGCAGTAAATATATGCAGGAGAAACTATAGTTAGCTACAGCTATGATGTCCAAGAACTAGGGAGAGTAGAAGGCAATGTTAAGAGACTTTTAGAATGGGACTCACTGATTAGGGAAGAAAGAATTTAATATACAGTATATATATATATATATATATATATATATATATTAGTAAGACTGGACTGGACATTTTTAGGAGGTCAGGGAATCTGAGGAGAGAGAATGATCTATAGGTGGCGGTAATGTAACTTAATAAAGACTCAGAGTGGTATGAGAGGAATCATGTCGAGAAGAGTGTAGGATAAAGCAGACGAAGAGTTCAAGACACAGAACAGGACAAGACAGAATCAGGTGAGGAAACGTTAAACGTTTTTTTAAGGAAAGCTGGTCTGGAAAATCGGTTTTATGATGCCGAGAAGATGAGAGCGTGTGATATCTACATTTGGCGGTATTTTACAGCCGCCGTTTATTCCCCCAGAAAGAAAAAGATCACTTTAGCTAAATTTTTTTCGCGCACTGACTGATGGGAATTTACTTCCGGTGAAGTGAAGACCCGTTGTTCACTTGTTCCCTACACCGTTTTCAGTTCCCTTTGAGCTGAGCAGTTTCGCTCTCAGCGGTTTGGAATCGCACTTAACATGGCTGATCACTTCTTAGGGAACTACAAGCTGATCGGAACGCAGCCACAGCAATAGCTAACTGTCCCCCGGCTGTTTTGATACCATGATGGAAGATGAAGAATTAGAGCTTGTGGAGGATTTGGACACGATATTACACCTTGCCCCTGAAGTGCAGCTGGCAATCGAACAGGTAAGGAGTTTTGTGCTACTGTGCTTCTATAGCGCGGTAGCTACTGTATTCTATCTGGATAAGCTAAGCTAGCTCTTATTGAGAGAGAGGCTGTTGAGTGGGAAAGGTTTGCTAGCTAGCTTTTGTTATAATGTTTATTCTAGTCATTTTATTTATTGATTACATTGAACAGTAATTTTGTCCAAATCTTCGACGATATCCTAACAAACAAGTATAAATACGTTAGTTTCGTGCTCTAGCTGAAGTAGTTTTTGACAGTTATTTAGCTAGTTTAACTATAAGACTAGCTGGCTAGTTTGATATTACAGTATATTAAGCATGTCTGTACGTCTGGTTAAATTTAGTACCCTATGACACACAGTGATATATAATGATTTTAAGACGCTACAAGGAGTGCGGTTCTCACACATAACCTGAATAATTACATTCCTCCTCCTCATCTTTTGTTTTAAGGTGTTTCCCAGCCAGGACCCACTCGATCGAGCGGATTTCAATGCAGTTGAATACATCAATACTTTGTTTCCCACTGAGCAGGTGAGTTAGGTGACTTCACTACCGCACTACCGCACTACCGCGGTGAAGTTTGTTTGATGTTGGATATTCGAGCTCCGGGCTCCAGATTCCGAGTTGTAGCGGAGATTCGCTAACAGAGACCGGCGAAAGCACATCGCCTGCTGCGCGAGTTAGGGACCGTCTGCAAATTATTGTCCGACTGAAATACGGATAATATTTATATTATGAACATATTTTAAATAAATAAATGATCTATTGCCTCAAAACCTATTCTGAAATGTGTGTCGGCTTGTCCTGCAGAGGGAACAATCTTTTTTTTGTCAATATCATCACTTTTCATTTTTCTTAATAATTAATATGTAATAATTGAATAGAGGATAAAGCGGTATAGAAGATGAATGAATGAATAAATGAATAATTCTGCATTTTACTTCAATACCGTGAAGGTCAAGTGACCGATTGCCTCAAAACCTATTCTGAAATGTCTGTCCACCTGTTCTGCAGAGGGCACAACCTTTACTTATTCAATATTATCACTTTTTATATTTATTAATAATTAATATTTAATAATTTTGCATTTTACTTCAGTACCGTCAAGGTCAAGTGACCTAATGCCTCAAAACCTATTCTGAAATTTGTGTCCACTTATCCTGCATAGTGCACAGACTTTCTTTTATTACTTACTAGCATGTTGTGTTATGTTACGTTATGTTTATTAATACTTTTTAATTAAAATATTAATTATTTTATCTCAATAACTTCCTTGCAAATTTAAAGGTTTTATTTCAGTTAAAATAGGTCATAAAGCCATTCTTGAATTTACAATGGCATTCATCTTGGGCCTGAAATTAAAGTAATTTTGAGTATGAAATAAATGAAACATACTCTAGATACATGTCCTGTAGATCTATATATAACATTTCAAATAAGAAAAATTATTATGGATGCAGTCGTTTGGACCACCCTACAGTATGTGTTGGCTTGCCTGACATGTACTCTTTCTGCCTTCTTTTTTCAGTAACAGTGATTAACCTTTTCATAGTGATGTGCCCACTCTTTAGTCTATAGCAAATGACATCAATCACTTCTTCAGTAGCAACCAGGGCTGGTTCATCTGTATTATGGAACTTGCAGGCATACAAAACTGAGGTACTGATCAGATGGTCAGTGGATCAAGCCTCACCTCCACCAGACTGCCATTGTTGAGCCCTTGAGCGCTATCTGCTCCAGGGGTGCCATATCATGGCTGACACTGCACTCATGATATGCGAAGAATTTTTTTAGTGCACAGTAATGTACAGTATGTGACAAATAAAGGCTTAACTTAAGTCAGGGTGTCTCAATGTGTACACACATGTACAGATTTTTAGGGCCCAAGCACTGACATCAGCCCTATTACATTACAGCAGTGGTTCTCAAAGTGTGGGGCGCGCCCCACTAGTGGGGAATACAGACATGACAGGTGGGGCGCAATGAACGAGAGGAAAAACAGGAAAGTACCTATTCTAATTCATGCTTTTCTTTATTGATAATGAAGAGCGTACGCTCAAAGCTAAACAATCACACACAAATAAGTGGATCATTAATACAAGTAAATTTAAAATAACATCAGTTGTGGGCCGGGAGAAAAAGTGGAACCATAGTAGAACAATAATGGTTTAATGTCGGGCCAACTTGAGCAGCGCTGCCCAGTGGGTCGCGCAGGTTTGTGATTCGACAGGTTTTGACAGAAATAAACCACGCCGACCATCAAATTACATTTTACCCCGCTGGGATGCGCACGTACAATCCAGGCATGGTAAGGCGGAAACAATATTAAACAGTCCTGACATTTTAAATAAATAGTTTTTAAATAAAAACACAGTGAGTCGCGCAGGTTTGTGATTCGAGCGGCGCTGCGCGATCCACCGGGCTGCGCAAATAAACCAGATCAACTCTGCGCTATCCAGATAGTCGCGCTGCGCTGTATTTGCGCAGATATTTGGTTCAATCGGGTGCCGCGGTTTCGTCCCACTTTTGATGTGTTTGGCTTCACATACACTTCGACAATGGAAGAAGACGGTGCAGATTGTAAAGAAAAAAAGCTGCCTCGTCTGTGGTGTGGAATTGGTTTGGGTATAAGAAAAGTGATACGAATGAGATGAATGTGATTTGTAAGATACGCAAGTGCACTGTTTTAACAAGTGGTGGAAACACGTCAAACCTTTTCTATCATCTGAAATCCAAGCATCCAAACGAATATGGCCAAAGTAAAAAAAATGCGGAAAACCCCAGCAATTCACAGTTTAAATAAAATTACATAAAAAAATGAAATTATGTAAAACAATTTCTTTGTGTTTTCATTTTTATTTATGCATTTTCAGATACAAATTGCTATATTGTGATATATATCGTTATTGAGTTAGAAAATAGCTTCTACCGTGATAGAAGATTTTGGTTATATTGCCCACCACTAATGAAGCCTATCTTGAGCTTGGATTCATGGTGGGGATGGTGGGGGCAGAAGAGAGACCCGTGTGTGTTTTGTGTCTTAATTTGCTAGCAGCAGACCGCATGAGACCCAACAAATTAGGAAGATACTTAGAGACAACACACTCCAGTCATGTTAATAAACCACTGGACGTCTTTGAAAGAAAGCTGGCAGAATACAGACAGCAGGAAACATCGCATGGTAACATCTGAATCAGTGGACAGCAAAGCACAAATGGCTTCATTCAAAGTTACATACAGAATTGGCCAGTGCAAAAAAAACTACAAACGATTGCTGAGCAGCTAATAAACATGGGGTCAATTATGCAACGATAAGTGACAACGTAATTGCATGTGTATTTTATCTTTTTTTAACTTGGTGGTGTTTGATCGTATTGGTTTAGGAATTGATATTTCAATAAACAGTAAACTTGGCCGATTTCATTATTATTTTGTTGACAAGTGGGGCTTGAAAATTCGCTCACTCCTTTAAGTGGGGAATGACAGAAAAAGTTTGAGAACCACTGCATTACAGTGTGTAAAGGGCCCTCTTGTTCCTCTAAAGATTATTAGGAACCAAGCACTATGAACATCAGCCCTGCAGTATGTCGTCATAGTGTGTGAAGGGCCCTTTTGTTCTTCTAAGGATAAAATTTTTTTTTATTAGGGCCCAAGTACTATATGTTATCTGTACAGTATGTTGTCATAGTTTGTGAATGGCCCTTTTGTTCTTCTAAGGATTTTTTTTTTAAATTAAGGTCCAAGCACTATGAACATCAGCCCTATTACGTTATAGTGTATGAAGGATATTCTTGTTCTTCTAAGGATTATATTAATTAGGGCCCAAGCACTATGATATCAGCCCTATTGTGTCATCATAGTGTGTGAAGGAGCCTCATGTTCTTCTAAGGATTATTATTTTTTAGAGACCAAGCACTGTGTCATCAGCCCTATTACATCATAGTGTATGAAGGTAATAGGTTTTTTCTCTTGTTTTTCTAAGCATTTCTTCCAGGCTCCAGGTCTTTTTGGCTTTCCTACCATGCCCTGAAAGTCATTAGTGTCAGGTTAGAAACTGCTGCCATTAGGATGCAATGCCCGGGGCCCTCACACAATATTTTGCTGCATAGCTTATGAACACTTGCATGTACAGTGGTGTGACAACCAGACTGCTCATTACCGTCGCACTCACCGCCGTGGAAACGCGGCAGCGGCCGAAATAAACCAGGAGCATTTCAAAATAATTCGTGAAATGACCGCCAGGTGGCGCAAATTGACATTTTCCGTCGTATCGGTTTTTAAATATATTCAGAGCTTAAGTCATAATAAAGTCAAAACAATATGTTGTAGCGAAGTAATA
The DNA here is from genome assembly GCA_030522415.1 of Channallabes apus. Classification (NCBI taxonomy): domain Eukaryota; kingdom Metazoa; phylum Chordata; class Actinopteri; order Siluriformes; family Clariidae; genus Channallabes; species Channallabes apus. The sequence continues at coordinate 18,074,711 of CM060126.1, read as the reverse complement.
CTACAATTATGATAATTTACACATCCAACAAACATGTAAAACTATAAATATAAAAAATATGAGTTAGAAAACATTGGTTTTATTTTGTTTAGACAGACTCTCTGTTTTTATCTGTTTAGTGTTATTATTAAAGAAAACAGCGCAAACAACAGCACTAGGGCTTTCAAAAAAATTATTTCGACAATACTTACAGTTGTTAGAGTTTAAGACATCAAGATTTAAATATAGAAATAACTAAAACAAATAGAGCAAACTTCCAGAATAGATAATAAAAAATAAATCAATAAAAAAGATGTATGCAGTATAATCGGGGCCTCTCATTACATTATATTTTGGTTCAGTGCCAGACGAAGTGCGAGCTAATATTGTCTTACATTTGTGAATAAAATATCATTGTTTAATTCAGAGATTTACAGTATTTGTGCAAAATAATAGTTATGACATAATTAAATATAAATATAATTACAGGCTCTGGATTCGTTTTTCGTTTGCAGTATAAAACCAAAATACATCTTACTATTTTTGAGAGATTCGTCGTAAAAAAAACTGTTTTTTTTTTTTTCAGATATTTGTCTGTACAAAATAATATTTATGCAATATAATCACGGGCTCTTGATTCGTTATTCGTTTGCAATATAAACCAAAATACATTAACCATATAATATAAACCAAAATATAAACCAAAATATTTAATTTGCTGTATTAAATATTTATGCCGTCTCATCAAGGATCCAAAGATTGCCTTGTACTAAATAATATTTTTGCTGATTTTTTTCTGCGATTCAGTTGTGTGATGTTTTAATGATGAATGATGTTTTACTGTATGTTTACTGTATATTAAAAAATATATGAGTTAGAAAACATTGGTTTTATTTTGTTTAGACAGACTCTCTGTTTTTATCTGTTTAGTGTTATTATTAAAGAAAACAGCGCAAACAACAGCACTAGGGCTTTAAAAAAAATTATTTCGACAATACTTACAGTTGTTAGAGTTTAAGACATCAAGATTTAAATATAGAAATAACTAAAACAAATAGAGCAAACTTCCAGAATAGATAATAAAAAAAAAAATCAATAAAAAAGATGTATGCAGTATAATCGGGGCCTCTCATTACATTAGACCTGTTTAAGAATTTTATTTTATTTGATATCAGAACTAATAGAGTGACTTTTGATTAGCCTATTTCATAATGTGACTAACGCATTAAAATTGCCAATCACTATTAATATTAAACAGGTGGCGAACAATTAGGCAGCGTGGTGTTGTGTTAAACTGAAGACGGCGCCGTCCGTGAAGCCGTGTGGGTCATGTACATTTTTCCTTTAGACAAAACTTCAGCCCTTTTCATATTTTCCCCGTGGTCGTTATTAATAAATATATTTAAATAAAAGTTTTGCCTTCCAAGGCAACAGATTATGGAGCTTCTTGAGCTGCTCAGACCTGCGCGTGCCAGACCAACGCGTCGTACTTACACTCCCCGTCCCGATGTCCAGCTGCTCGCTGCTTTTTGTTTAAAATATGTTTCATTCATCATTAGCCATTATCCATGACTTTATGGGTTTTGACACGTTTTATTTTTATGAAATTTGATTTAGTTAAATGAGAAAATAACCATGGGAGTTTCAAACCCCGCATCCATTCATGTTTCTGTGTGATTGTAATGTTTAATACCCCTACAGTATTCACTTACTGTATGCGGTTTGACTCGCTGTGAGATGCGGTGTGTTATACCCCTATCTCACCTGCTCGGTCTCGCGCTGTGGCCGTAGGCTTGATCATGATTCACCTCGAGTCTTTGCGCTGTGATTACGTTTCCATGTTTCCGCGTGAAAAATTCAACGTTTAATTTTTTGCTGGTCCTCGCAGACTTGCAGACCTTCGCAGAACGTTAAAGGAACGTGGTGGGCAATCGCGGCAGCTCACGGAGATGAGTCAGGCCACACAGGTGAGAGAGGGGTATTAGGCACCGTGATTTGCCTCGAGTGACCGGCGCCCGACGGTCCGCGAAGATCTTCCGCATGTTAAACATGTTTATTTTTTTTGCGTGGTAAGATGGAAACGTAATAACAGCACCAAAACTCGCGCCGAATCATAATGAACCGCACTTACGGCCCCTCGTGTGAGATAGAGGTATTAAACCTCCACTCTGTCATCTCATCGTATTCATTCCATAAGTGCGCTATACAACCAGTGTGTAAGTGTGTACAAACAACAGCACAATGCATGTGTGAATGGCTGAAACGTTAAGTCAGATGAACGCGCGCGCCGATATGAGAGATTAGATCTTTCAGCACGCCGATGTCAGTCACTAGCAAGGAGCATTTACTGATCACATTTAAACAATTTATTCATACAGATGTACATGTTTTATAGGTTTGTTACTGAAGAACTGTGGCAGCGGGCACACCTAAAAATAAACGCAGAGTTCACCGAAAACAATACAGAACCCCGTTTAGTGTAATTTATTTCATTTAATAAATCTACTACAAATTTAAAGAACACAAAATATAAGATGACACAAGACCCTGGATTCGTTTTTCGTTTGCAGTATAAAACCAAAATACATCTTACTATTTTTGAGAGATTTGTTTTAAAAAAAAATCTAAAAAATAAATAAATAAAAATTCAGATATTTGTCCGTACAAAATAATATTTATGCAATATAATCACAGGCTCTTGATTCGTTATTCGTTTGCAATATAAACCAAAATACATTAACCATATAATATAAACCAAAATATAAACCAAAATATTTAATTTGCTGTATTAAATATTTATGCCGTCTCATCAAACTCGCAACTCACTCCGAAGAGCATCCTTCTCTGCCTTGCAAACTCCCAACTCACTTGAAATTTAATATCGTATATAATATTTAATATTGGCATAATATCCCCGCCCCAATTCTCACAGCTGTACAGTATGAATTGAAATAATAACAGTAGTGTTCTTCTTTACTGAATAGGCAGAGCCTCTGAATAGGCAGAGCCGTTGATGTCTTTGGTTTTGGCTGTGAGTGGATGCGCTGTAGTAATCCACGTTTTATACAAATTACATAACCTTTTTTCAGTCATGATATACTAACATATATTTCAGTCATGATTTCAGTCATGATATACTAACATATTTTTTGCCGTGTAGTGCGCGCAACATCTAAAGGGCGAGCGTTCACACAGCTGACCAAATCGTCATTAGCGTGCCCCTCCCCCAAACAGCGCAGCGAGGAGCATTTACATTTAAACAGGTTTTACAGGTGTGCTTTGCAAAGTCAGACACATGCAAATGATACACCCCCCTAAGGGTGAATAGCTGTTCTCACCTACAGTATACACTCGGAGAAACTAGAATGAGCAAGAATGAGATTTTTCTTACCATAACATGTAGTGTTATTAATCACTCTACACTGTTTTTAATTACTTTTAATTTTATTTATAAATAAACAAACCAAATAAAATTATTCCATGTGTATTTACCCTTTGTAAAATAGCATTAAAAATGATGGGTCGTGTATCGAGTGATTAAAAAACAATACAAGGCACGTTATGATAAGGAACCTTTCTACAGTACAGTATCTCTTCCATTTCAGTGATTAAAAAACGGTAAAAATGTCAATTTTGGAATCCACAGACGCCCAAACAGCAAAAGAACATGATAATAATAATCAAAATAATATTATTATTCTTTTTGCTTTTTATGTCCACCATTTAATAATGATTTAATTATCAATAATTAAAGCTGCTCACATCGCGCGCTTTCACTTTAAAAATGCAGTGTTTAATCAGCAAGTATATGTCGCCTCTCTTTATGATTGATAAATATTCTGACTGAAACAAATCTGCTCGTGTCGGATTGTTCATTTTTTACATTTTCGTTTGCATGATCCTGCGTGTGCGCTCTTTAACTTTGATCTAAAGTCAGATGAACGCGCGCGCCGATATGAGAGATTAGATCTTTCAGCACGCCGATGTCAGTCCCTATAGCAAGGACCATTTACTTACATCTAAACATAAATCACTGATCACATTTAAACAATTTATTCATACAGATGTACATGTTTTATAGGTTTGTTACTGAAGAACTTTGGGTTCATTTTCTGACGCGCTCAAGTTCACCAAAATCAATACAGAACCCCGTTTACTTTATTTATTTAACAAAATCATAAAGTTTTTTCGTCATTGTGAGTGCACCTAAATAAAAGTAGAGTCTTTGCCGAGTTTTGATCTAAAGTCAGATGAACGCGCGCGCCGATATGAGAGATTAGATATCTCTTTCAGCAAACACATATTAATGGTGTTAAATAAGCGCTATGCGGCGCTGGGAGAAACGCACGCCGATGTCAGTCCCTAGCATTTACTTACATTTAAACTGAGTCATTTACATAAATCACTGATCACATTTAAACAATTTATTCATACAGATGTACATGTTTTATAGGTTTGTTACTGAAGAACTTTGGCAGCGGGCACACCTAATAATAAATGCCGGATTATTATTATTATTTTTGTTTATAGTTTTATATAAATAAAAATGCTTTTATAAATGTGGGCTACTGTTATCTACTTCAAATATTTGTTAAAACAGCGGGGGAAATTCACTCTGACCATTTTAATAATTCATTGATAAGGTAGTGATTCCTTTGGCTGTGCTGATCATGTCATCTCGTCGTCAGTGAGCGCGCCTATAATTCACTTCTCATACGAATGACATAATCTAATATTTTTTTTTCATTAGTTTATATTAAAGCAGATATTTCTCTTTCTATAAGTATATATTTTTCACGTCTGTGAGGCGAGTATACACGGAGTTTGGGTTCATTTTCTGACGCGCTCAAGTTCACCAAAATCAATACAGAACCCCGTTTACTTTATTTAACAAAATCATGAAGTTTTTTCGTCATTGTGTGTGCACCTAAATAAAAGTAGAGTCTTATAAAAGCTACAAATTTAAAGAACACAAAATATAAGATGACACAAGACCCTGGATTCGTTTTTCGTTTGCAGTATAAAACCAAAATACATCTTACTATTTTTGAGAGATTTGTTTTAAAAAAAAATCTAAAAAATAAATAAATAAAAATTCAGATATTTGTCCGTACAAAATAATATTTATGCAATATAATCACAGGCTCTTGATTCGTTATTCGTTTGCAATATAAACCAAAATACATTAACCATATAATATAAACCAAAATATAAACCAAAATATTTAATTTGCTGTATTAAATATTTATGCCGTCTCATCAAACTCGCAACTCACTCCGAAGAGCATCCTTCTCTGCCTTGCAAACTCCCAACTCACTTGAAATTTAATATCGTATATAATATTTAATATTGGCATAATATCCCCGCCCCAATTCTCACAGCTGTACAGTATGAATTGAAATAATAACAGTAGTGTTTTTCTTTACTGAATAGGCAGAGCCTCTGAATAGGCAGAGCCGTTGATGTCTTTGGTTTCGGCTGTGAGTGGATGCGCTGTAGTAATCCACGTTTTATACAAATTACATAACCTTTTTTCAGTCATGATATACTAACATATATTTCAGTCATGATTTCAGTCATGATATACTAACACATTTTTTGCCGTGTAGTGCGCGCAACATCTAGAGGGCGAGCGTTCACACAGCTGACCAAATCGTCATTAGCGTGCCCCTCCCCCAAACAGCGCAGCGAGGAGCATTTACATTTAAACAGGTTTTACAGGTGTGCTTTGCAAATATACACCCCCCTAAGGGTGAATAGCTGTTCTCACATACAGTATACACTCGGAGAAACTAGAATGAGCAAGAATGAGATTTTTCTTACCATAACATAGTGTTATTAATCACTCTACACTGTTTTTAATTACTTTTAATTTTATTTATAAATAAACAAACCAAATAAAATTATTCCATGTGTATTTACCCTTTGTAAAATAGCATTAAAAATGATGGGTCGTGTATCGAGCGATTAAAAAACAATACAAGGCACGTTATGATAAGGAACCTTTCTACAGTACAGTATCTCTTCCATTTCAGTGATTAAAAAACGGTAAAAATGTCAATTTTGGAATCCACAGATGCTCAAACAGCAAAAGAACATGATAATAATAATCAAAATAATATTATTATTCTTTTTGCTTTTTATGTCCACCATTTAATAATGATTTAATTATCAATAATTAAAGCTGCTCACATCGCGCGCTTTCACTTTAAAAATGCAGTGTTTAATCAGCAAGTATATGTCGCCTCTCTTTATGATTGATAAATATTCTGACTGAAACAAATCTGCTCGTGTCGGATTGTTCATTTTTTACATTTTCGTTTGCATGATCCTGCGTGTGCGCTCTTTAACTTTGATCTAAAGTCAGATGAACGCGCGCGCCGATATGAGAGATTAGATCTTTCAGCACGCCGATGTCAGTCCCTATAGCAAGGACCATTTACTTACATCTAAACATAAATCACTGATCACATTTAAACAATTTATTCATACAGATGTACATGTTTTATAGGTTTGTTACTGAAGAACTTTGGGTTCATTTTCTGACGCGCTCAAGTTCACCAAAATCAATACAGAACCCCGTTTACTTTATTTATTTAACAAAATCATAAAGTTTTTTCGTCATTGTGAGTGCACCTAAATAAAAGTAGAGTCTTTGCCGAGTTTTGATCTAAAGTCAGATGAACGCGCGCGCCGATATGAGAGATTAGATATCTCTTTCAGCAAACACATATTAATGGTGTTAAATAAGCGCTATGCGGCGCTGGGAGAAACGCACGCCGATGTCAGTCCCTAGCATTTACTTACATCTAAACTGAGTCATTTACATAAATCACTGATCACATTTAAACAATTTATTCATACAGATGTACATGTTTTATAGGTTTGTTACTGAAGAACTTTGGCAGCGGGCACACCTAATAATAAATGCCGGATTATTATTATTATTTTTATTTATAGTTTTATATAAATAAAAATGCTTTTATAAATGTGGGCTACTGTTATCTACTTCAAATATTTGTTAAAACAGCGGGGGAAATTCACTCTGACCATTTTAATAATTCATTGATAAGGTAGTGATTCCTTTGGCTGTGCTGATCATGTCATCTCGTCGTCAGTGAGCGCGCCTATAATTCACTTCTCATACGAATGACATAATCTAATATTTTTTTTCATTAGTTTATATTAAAGCAGATATTTCTCTTTCTATAAGTATATATTTTTCACGTCTGTGAGGCGAGTATACACGGAGTTTGGGTTCATTTTCTGACGCACCAAAATCAATACAGAACCCCGTTTACTTTATTTATTTAACAAAATCATAAAGTTTTTCGTCATTGTGTGTGCACCTAAATAAAAGTAGAGTCTTATGAGTCTTATGAAAGCTCTAAGATGACACAAGACCCTACACGTGTAGCCTTTCTACTATAATTACACAGTTTACAACGTTTACGTTGCTTAAATTCGATCCTAAAAAACTGAATTTAATTTTAATTATAAATTTGTACTGTAATGTTACTACTGTGATTATGAATTCGTTTATTTACAATGTTTCACTTTATTTTATCTGCAACGACGTGCAGCTGTGGACGACCTGCGCCTCATTAAGCCTGGAGAGAACGAACTGATGCCTGAGGCGTCAGTCTATAGTTATATAGCGCCACTCAGTGGTAAAAGCCAGCAAACGCACAAACCCAAATGCTGACGCCATACGCTGCGACGGTAGAAGTCGCATACTGCCTGTGCACCCACTGTATACATGGAAAACCCGGTACAAACTTGATAAAAAAAAAGGGACACTGTACAACTATTCAGAATAGAATATAGATAACATATCAAATGTTGAAAGTGAGACATTTTGAAATGTCATGCCGAATTTTGGCTCATTTTGGATTTCATGAGAGCTACATATTCCAAAAAAGTTGGGACAGGTAGCAATAAGAGGCCGGAAAAGTTTAATGTACATATAAGAATCAGCTGGAGGACCAATTTGCAACTTATTAGGTCAATTGGCAACATGATTGGGTATAAAAAGGATGAAGAACAACTTATGCTCCCATCCAGACGTCATCTCTTTCAGGGAAGACCTTGCATTTTCCAACATGACAATGCCAGATCACATACTGCATCAATTACAACATCATGGCTGCGTAGGAGAAGGATCCCAGGTATTGAAATGGCCAGCCTGCAGTCCAGATCTTTCACCATAGAAAACCTTTGGCGCATCCTAAAGAGGAAGACGCGACAAAGAAAACAGTTGAACAACTAGAAGCCTGTATTAGCCAAGAATGGGACAACGTTCCTATTCCAAAACTTGAGCAACTTGTCTCCTCAGTCCCCAGACGTTTGCAGACGGAAGAGAGGATATAAAAAGAAGAGAGGATTCCACACAATGGTAAACATTGCCTTCTCCCAACTTTTTTGAGATGTGTTGATGCCATGAAATTTAATATCAACTTATTTATCCCTTAAAATTATTAATTTTCTCAGTTTAAACATTTGATATGTCATGTATGTTGTATTGTGAATAAAAAAACTGAAATTTGAAACTTCCACATCATTGTATTATGTTTTTATTCACAATTTGTACAGTGTCCCAACTTTTTTGGAATCGGGTTTGTAGATCTCATTGAGCTAAACAACTTTCGCATTGCTTGTCGTAGGCTCTACTCTACAGGAAGTCAGTTATTTTGGAATTTGATATACTCCTCCTAGAGGATATAACGATCGCCACCATACAGATCCTATGATCTCAATACAGAGGATGCAATTTTTGTCATTCAAATGGGTCAGTCAGGATGATGCCTGAAACCTAGTCACATGACCTGTAAGTTATTGGAATAAATTAATTAATAAAAAAATAATGACATGAATATACAGTGATAAAATGTGATAGCTGATAGACTTCGAGGGAAAAAGTCACATGACCTGAAAGTTATTGAAATAAATTTCTATAAAAAATGATTAATAAATATGAAAGTGATAATTTTGAATAGAAAAAGGTTGTGCCCTCTGCAGGACAGTTGGACACACATTTCAGAATAGGTTTTGAGGCAATAGGTCACGTTGTAGCACAGCCACACAAAAGGGGCGTTTTCATACGCAGGGAATTGGTTGTGGAGCTAATGTTGCTCACCTGTGGCCGAAGGCGTGCCCTAGCGGTTTATTTTCCCCCATTGACAGTGGTTTGGTCACCGGGCAAGTTCCTGCGCATGCGCGATCGCAACGCATGGGAACCCGGAAGTGACGTGGGTCACGTGATCCGGCATAAAGCCGGAACCGGCATAGAGGCCGGGACGGAGAGATGAAGACAGCGCGCTGCATGGTTTTTGAGACTGAGAGCCTGTTTGTGGATTATTGTGGATTAATTTCATTCAGTACCCAGCTCATTCCGTTTATCGATCTCCCAGACCTACCATCGTCATTTGGTGAGATTGATCCATCTCTCCAACTCACCATTTCACCCCAATTGCCATATTTCAGACACTGGACTATCATACACACTCACACACACACACCCGCATACATCGCACACACATTTTTTTATATTTGTATTATATTTGTATTATATTTGTATATATTGGTTTGTGGTGCACCGTGTTTGTTTATTTCTTTATTCCGTCTGTATAATACACTTGGTTTAATTTATTATAATTGTTTTGTGTCGCGTCGTGTTTTGTCCAGCTGCGGTTGCGCAATACCGGAAGTAGTGTTTTCAAGCCCCTGTTTAGATTCCCGAATCCGTTCTTTTGTGACCAAGCGGTTAATAAAATCCAAGCGTTACAACGTGACCTTGACGGTATTGAAGTAAAATGCAGAATTATTAAATATTAATTATTAATAAATATGAAAAGTGATAATAACAAAAGGTTGTGCCCTCTGCAGGACAGGTGGACAGACATTTCAGAATAGGTTTTGAGGCAATCGGTCACATGACCTTGACGGTATTGAAGTAAAATTATTAAATATTAATTATTAATGAATATGAAAAGTGATAAAATATTGAATACAAAAAGGTTGTTCCCTCTGCAGGACAAGTGGACACACATTTCAGAATAGGTTTTGAGGCAGTAGATAACTTATTTATTTAAAATATGTTCATAATATAAATATTATACGTATTTCAGTCGGACAATAATTTGCAGATGGTCCCTAACTCAGTAGGCGCCGTGCTTTCGCCGGACTCTGTTAGCGAATCTCAGCTACAACTCGGAATCTGGAGCCCGGAGCTCGAATATCCACCATCCAACGTCAAACCAACTTCACCGCAGTGATTTCACTTGAATGTGCACAATCTGACAGCTTATATAAAACGTTTGGCAAATTTCTCTGATGTATGTTGGTCTTTTTACAAAACGGGGGATAATGGGAATACTTAAGAAAGAAACTAGGAAGAATATATGAGCAAGTGAAAAGTAAGTTGATAAGTGTGCTCTGATCAGGGTTTTGGAGCCAATCACAAAAATCTGAATTGGCTGAAGCCACTATCACCAATCAATGATCACCGGTGAGTGGGAGTTATTGGAAATGGAAGATCCATTTAAAGTGTTCTATACAATGTGTAGTATTGTTTATTTATTTAGTTATTATTTATAACCGTGAACAGCAGTGCACATACTGAGATAATCCTACAGTATCATAAATTTTAAACTTCTATTTATTGCAAGGCAGCATAGTTCATTGTTATTATTTCATGTAGATGAAAACAATATAGTTTATGCTTGGCTAAAAAGCAAAAATGTTCCATTCCTTGACTAGCATCAAGGGGCTCTTTTAAACGGCAGAAGGCAACTGTCCTACTGCACTTACTCAGTATAATGTGCAGCACATTGGACAAAATGAGTAACAAATCAAATGAGTAACAAATCAAAACTCTGAACATCTTAAATAAATACAGACTTCAGTCACTTTGTTTTTGTCAAGCCAATCATGGCCTTTCATCAGTAAGCAGTGATGCAGTCTGATCTTTATAAATATCAGAATTTCTGCAATTTTAAGAGACAGTCTGTTCCTCTTATCATCCAGAATGTGTGCACCCATACTGAATATTTGCTTACTGTCAGCCTGCATGCATTGAGCCAGTAGGGCAATCCTGGGCTGCCTCAGACAGTGCGCTCCTTATTTTTTTCTGCAATATTACTTTTTGTGCTAATTAGTTTTAGCCTTTTTGCTCTCTGCAGAGTAAGGCTCAAGCTTTTTGAGGTCTTCTACTATATGTGATTGAGTAAGGGGCAACTTACAAGATTTGGCTGCTGCCTTTGTGAATAAGTTTTCATACTCAAATTATTCATGCTGTGTTTTTCTTAACTGATGAATATAGTTAAAAAAAACATTGCATATTGCAAATAAATAGACTTGGTGATATTCCCAGACTGACGATGGCAAGATGTGGCTGTTGATTCATGTATTTTGCATCATCAAAATATTGGTTTATGTGATGAGCCATTTAAGAGTCCAACCAATCTATAAAAATTAAGCGATTATCATATTGTATTGGCAGCTAATTGATCAGAGCACCCCTCTAAAATGTTGGGGCGGTGGCATAGTGGCCCCGGGTTTTTGACATGTCTCGGGTCTTAAAGTTTAAAGACATTCAGGTTAGGCTAATTGACATTTCGAAATGACCTGTAGTCTATAAATGAGTGTGTGCCCTTTGATGGATTGACACCTGTGTACCTTGCCTCCTGCCTCCTGTCCCCTGGGATAAGTGTCAGGCCTCCCGTGATCCCGTACAGGATAAGTGGTATAGAGTATGACTGAGTGAGAGTGAAAAATAAGATTGACAATGTTAATCATCCAAAAAAAATAAAGATGTAAAACATTTCATAAGAACTGAAGTACATTACACCTAGAAGTATTAGGTTTTACTTCAAAGCCTCAGTACTAGCAGCTACAGTATATATATTTTATTATCAGGCACACGCTTCTGGATTTTTTATTTTAAACATTGTAAAACAATGTTCAAGGCGTCCAAAATATAAAAGAATTTCCTTTGAACAGTTGCTATTGAGAAGTGCTACAGATGCTCTGTAAAGGCTTCATACCAGCTTGGTGCTGTAAATTGATAATTTTTGAGGCTGGTAACTCTGAATAAACTTCTCTTTTGCAACAGACCAAAAGTTTTTGTCTTGCTTTACATCGTGGTGCTTGATGGGTTTTACAAGTGCACTTGACAATTCTATTCCTGCAAGAACTATTCCAGAACAGCTGACCTTTGTGTTGTTGTAACTTAATTACCTAATGCCATAAGTTATTTCATAGTTAAAAATTCTGTTTTATTTTAGAATGTAGATAATAAACCCAAACTTGTGTCCAAACTTTTCACTAGTACTGTAGGAACATTGAAAAAAGTATTATATCCCTTATGCATGCAGACATTGGAAAGATGCTGTATAATCATACTTAAGGAATAAATGTAAGCTCTTACTTATATACAGTTAACTGAAAATCTATGGGCGGTATAATGGTTACCAGCTCCCAATCCCATCCAAATTTATGCCAAAAAATTTGGGAAGAGGCACATACAGTTGCAAATGTACGGCCATAGTTTTTCACTCACTCACTCATCTTCTATAACGCTTTATCCTGTATTCAGGGTCGCAGGGACCTGGAGCCTGTCACAGTAGGTTTAGGGCACCTGGACAGGGTGCCAATCCATCTGTCACATACTGTCCAGGTTCGATTGCTGGCTAGGCTCGATTCCCGTCTTCGTGTGCATGGAGTTTGCATGTTCTCCCCGTGCTTGGTAGGTTTCCTCCGGGTACTCCAGTTTCGTCCCATAGTCCAGAGATATGCAGGTTAGGCTAACTGGCGTTCCCAAATTGCCCATAGTGTGTGAATGGGTGTGTGTGTATGTGCCCTGCGATGGATAGACACCGTGTCCAGGTGCCCTAAGCCTCCTGGGATAGGCTCCAGGTCCCCGCGACCCAGAATACAGGATAAAGCGGTATGGAAAGTGAGTGAGTGAGTGAAAAACTATGGCCGTACATTTGTAGACACCGGACATTTGCAACTGTATGTGCCTCTTCCCAAATTTTTTGCCACAAATTTGGAAGCGCACAGTTGTGTAGAATATATTTTGTAAACTATAGCATTAGCGTTACCCTTTACTGGAAATATGTTGCTCAAACAGCATGACAGTACCTCTGTGCACAAAGCAACGTTTGCAAATGCATATTCGGCTAGGATTGACTTTGAAGAACTGGAATGACGTGTACACAGTCCTTACTTTCACTGCACTGTTAGGATGAACAGGAACACCTAGTGCACACACAGACCTCCTCACCCACCACCACCTGACCTTGCTAATGGTCATGTAGCCAAATGAACAAATTCCTACAGCCGTGCTTTAAAATCTAGTGGAAATCTTCCCAAAAGTGACACTAAATCTGGAATGGAATGTTCAGTAAGCGCACATGGGTGTAATGGTTTTGTGTGAATCGGACTAGTTTGTTTGGTGCATTCCATGGGTGTGAAATGGGATTGGGGTCTGGGGAATTTAAAAACTTGGGCTCTTTACTCTACTACTTTTACATGGCAGGCTGCGGTGCATTGGGTGTTCTGTTCCCCGTTTATCGTGGTCAGTGTTGACTTTTTTTTTTTGTCACTTTCTGTCCTGTAGGCATGCTTGAGAATCTTGGGTGCTCATGATTCTGTTACCACTTTATTGGTATATAACTAATGTTCAGTGTTGCTGGAGATGGTATTAATGTTATGGCTGATTGGTGTGAAGACTATATTACTCTTTACCTGTTGAATATTAAACAATGTGGGATATATGTGCAATATGTTTTCTAGCAAAAAAAAACTTGAAAGCATTCTCCTTGAAATTTGGCCACTCAGACTAAATTTTTAGCTTTTCAAGATTGCCCTATTGGAAGTTAGTTTTAGGAAGACATGCATTCTTTATTGGGACTGACCCATACAGAGTAATAGAGGGAAAAAGAAATGCTCAGTGCAAAAGGAAATGATTATCATTCCTTAAAAAGTGTATAACAGTAATTAAAAAAAATTACTTTCATGTGTTCTGTTGGAGAAACGCATGGACTGATTTCCTCATAATGGTCTACCAGCTTTTGTGGGATACATGATGTTCTAATTTTGGGCACCAGTGAGTATCTTGGAGTTTTTCCCCCTTATCCCCTCCTCTTTTTTTTATTATTTTTTCTAGGTTGTCCTATAACACTTACCCTTTTTTTTACCCTGCGCTAAGGCAGTGCTTAATAAGGCCACAGGGAAAGGGTAATATTAATTGCATGAATGACTTTTTGTGAGTTATATTCTAAATTTTATTTTGCTTTTAACAGTCACTAGCGAATATCGATGAAGTGGTGAACAAGATTCGACTGAAAATCAGGTGAGTTTTAAATTTGTCACTTACGATGCCTGATAGGGCTGCACTATTTGATTAAATTGACATTGTGATTATTTTGGCGTGCTTTAAACCACAGCATTTTCCTATCAAATGTAGCACTTATTTTATATATATATATACAGTGGAACCTTGGATTATGAACCGGAAGTGGGCTTGTATTCCAAAACACTCGAACATCAAAGCCAATTTTCCCATAAGAAATAATGGAAACTCTAATTATTTGTTCCAAAGTCCCAAAAAATAAATACATAAAAATAATTAATACAAAATAGAAAGTAAAAATAAAACAAATTAACCTACACTTTACATTTAAAAAAAGTAAAAATAAATCCTGACAGATAAGTGTTTCCGGTTATGCGCGCAGGTGCTGTTTGTGTACGTGTGTGAAGTAAGAGGAGGAATCAGCCTCCCCCGCTGTGTTTGTGTACAGTGGTTACAAAATCGGAATGGCGATCCCGCCGCGTATACCGCCGTTTAAAGGCAACAGCGGCCAAAATAAATCAGTTGCATTTCAAAGTCATTCGTAAAATGGCCACCAGGTGGCGCAAAGTGACATTTTCATTCATCGCAGTAAATACAACAGTGATGGTAATTTCCACAACAAACATGAAAAATCTGAACCAGAGCTATTAATGTGTACTGTACAATAATGAGTAAAAAAAAATTATAGTAGATTTATTAACTGAAATAAATGACCATATTTTTCAAGAGAATTTTCAAGCCCCACTCATCAAACAAAATTATAACGAAATCGGCCAAGTTTACTATTTATTTAAATATAAATTTATAAACCAATAAAATCAAATAACACCAAGTTATTATTATAACAGGCTTACTTCGTCACTTATCAAAGAAGTACGCTTGCTTTCAAAGAAGTCGAGTGGCTTATTAACGTCTCTGGTGTGCATTGTCTCTAAGTGGCCGCCTCTCTGCCTCAATAATACACGTAGTAGCCGATAACATCAAGTGAAACACTGTAGTTGACCGAATTCATAATCACAGAACTATGATTACAGTACAAATGTAGAATTCAAATTAAATCAAATCTTATTAAGATCAAATTTAAGCACAATAAATATTAACACAGTGAGCCTTTAGATTTTATCACGTGTAATTAGAAAAGAAGTGTGTAGGGTTTTATTTAAATATAAATTTCTAAACCAATAAGGGTTACTTCGTCTTCGACAGGCTTACTTCGTCACTTATCAAAGAAGTACGCTTGCTTTCAAAGAAGTCGAGTGGCTTATTAACGTCTCTGGTGTGCATTGTCTCTAAGTGGCCGCTTGGTGTAGCGGTTAGAACGCTCGACCAGAGATCTGCAAAGCCCCGGTTCAAATCCCGAGTGATGATGTTTTAAAATTGTTTTATTTTAAAACTAAATAAAATGTTTTAAGTGCGCTTAAGATAGAGTCTTATAAAGGCTATGTAGACTTATATAGTTTTATTATATATTTTTTGCACATTAATCTGAGTCCTCATCTGTTAGATCTGTTTAGTTTTTTTTGCCGGCTTTGCACGGCAGCGTGCGGGAAGCTGTGAAAATGCCCTTCATTACCTGTAGGGGGCAGTCGTGTTTCAGTCTGAAGTATTGAGTGTCTACTGAAGCCAAAAATGTGTCCAAATTAAACCGCGCATGCGTGTTTGGAGACGCTGTGCCCGCGCTGTGTATCAGTCGGTTGGGAATCATCATGGAGGTTACAACACGGCGTGGCTGGAGCTGGAGTTTGTCGTGTTCGAGGTAAGTTTAGCTTTCTTTTTTGGATGTGATTCTCGCTTTCATGACTCCCAATTAATGTTCATCTTAATCTCAAGACTTACAATTAGCAATATTTCAGTTTTTAATAGTGTGGAGATTCATAAATAAATAAATAACGAACCGAGCACGCGGATTAATACACCGAGATGTGTGTTTCTTACCCCCACAAGTCGTGAAAACGGCGTGTTAATAAGTTACAAGTTAAATTTCAACTGAAAAGAACCTGTACATATGTTCATACAGTATTGACAGCAGCTCTAATTTGTCTAAATCGCATTGCAGACAATAAAAATAAGTCGAGTCATCCTGTGACCCTGCATGCTTAATCTTTCCACACATGATTCTTGCTTCTCACTTTTTCCTTAATCCCTCGCTGTTCTATCTTGTATTTTTCTAACGGTGTCAGAAACTTTGTGTTAGTAGCACTGCTTGACATGCTTGACGCCTTCCTCTTTTGTAATTTGCTTTGGATAAAGGCAAAACTTACAAAAGATGAAGAAATGCCTAAATGTAGTTGTACGAATAAAAGATTATGTAATGATACAATGTAAATATTTTCACAGAAACAAAGCGTAAAGATGAGACATGAGACATTTCTTATTAATTATACAATTTATTAATACCTTGAATATAGTGTTTGTTGCATTGGACAGAAGCATATAAATGCAAATGAATATATGAATCTGAGTAATTATTGAACGAATTTTCATGTTTGGACTAACCCTTTAAATACAAACTCAGCATTCATCATAGGATTTCCTGACACTGTAAAGGTGCAGAGTAATCTATGGAGTGTAGCCATCTCATGCCATGTTTTACAATGTTGTATTGATGCAAGATTATTGCTAAAGCAATTTAACCCAAGTTTATGAAGTGATGGTTATTTTTTATCAATTATTTAAATTTTTTTCTCTGTGAAATGAAGTCAGCACAGGTTGAAGCAATTCAGATTTTTTTTTTTTGTTTCTCAAAATAAATTATTTCTTGTAAATTTTATGCAGGGGGACAGACGAAGTGATGCCAGTATGCACCTTCTTAAAATCCTTGTCGTCTGTGCTGTTGAAGGGGAAGGACCAGTTGGTGTATCCATAATCCTTGAAGGAGAGGAAATTTTGCAAGAATGTGGCAATAGCTCCGAGCACTGCGCTACACATTTGAGCTATTTTCAGAAAGTGCTTCTAGAACTTGATGGGATTAAGCTATCACCAAAAGTGCAAGCTTTAAAGATGAAGTTATCATCTTAAAACATTTGATTTGGCTTGACTACAAGTCTTTACATGTTGTGTTTACATGTTCAGCTTAAAATGTTTTAATGCGTTATGGTTTCAATGGCATACTTTTAAGTGCACTAGTCCAGAGTGCTGATTTGAATGTTGCAACTTCACTGCTTCAGAGGGCTATTAAGTTTTAACGTTTATTCTACAGTTTGTTTAATGTATTTTCTGCTGTATTTTATTTCTAAATGAATGCTGTATTTTATTTATTATTATTATTATTATTTTACACAATTTTGTTTAAAACGAGTATTTCAGGCCGTGGTGCCGTGCAGTTGTTTCTATGGATGCAAAATTTATCAGAATGCACTTTTATTAAAAAGACAACTTGTATCTAGACTGTGAATGTCACAAATATTTGGTAATGTTGGTGAATAAACTGTTTAATTATATTTTAGTTGTGGGATTTATGAAAGATGTTCCTAATGTTACGTCAGAGGACATGCGCCGATGTTTATCACACATTCCAATAAGAGAGATTACTCACTCCCAAAGTTTTTTTTTGCGCCGTATTTCGATTTTTAAAAAAGTTGCTCATTTTCACCACGAACACGGATGAGCCTTCGGGTTTCCTCAGCCGTCCCTATAATATAAATTACAAAACTGTGGTCACGTTGCAATAAGTAAGAATAGTGTAAGCACCGTTCATTTACATGTACACATATGGCCGTAAGCAAAACAAACAATGCGTTATCAAATGCTCGGCAACCTGCCGTGCTACTGAACTTTCATATTTGTTTGTAGCATGCAGTAAAGTGTATGTGACATAATATATATATTTGTAATATCGTGCAATCTGTGCTATCCGCTAGCAAACTTTAGTGATTTTTTTGCAAACGTTTCTTTACAGAACATCACCATAAACACAAACACAAGACTAAAGGTAATATACATATAATGAAAACTTGTCATAAAAATCTTTATTAATGGTAATTAACATTTATGTCTCTGTTTGCTCGAGTGAGCAGCCATGTTGAAAACTTCACTTAGCCCTTCGTTTGAAGTGAGGTCCCTAAAAATCTTCGTTTGGAGGGCTATCTGGCCCTTCCCCCTCCCCCTACACCTCCAACCAAAAGAGAAATGAGACACCACTACCCCTGCACGTGAACGCGCCAAGTGGAATGGTAGGGAGAAGGGGTTTGGTATTCAGCCTTAATATTGGAGCAATAAAATTTACTTAAAATCTATGTGTCCAAATTGTTACGAGGATTTTATCAAGTAAATCTTACAAGTTCTTTTTTTCAGTGAATGGTGAACACGATGATTTAAGAATTTAATTAAATACGAATATATATATATATATATATATATATATATATATATATATATATATATATATATATATATATATATATATAGTGTGTGTGTGACCAGTGTCAAGTGACAAGGGCCATTGTCACTCATACTGTCGTAGTTTTTAGAGCCCTAAAAAAGCATTCGCTAGTAAGTAAGTAAATAAAAGACAAATGAATAAATAGTTTTAAATTATATATATATATATATATATATATATATATATGTATATATATAATGGAAATATGTATAAAGAAAATATAATTAATATGTTCATGTTTAATTACAAAAAAAACAAAACATTTTAATGGTTAGTGACTGTTGCAGACATTTACACTATTTTTGAGAACTATTAAGTTCTCCTTCAACGTGTCATAGCCGATAACTGTCCCTTTGATCTGCTGGGTACGGCGGGGCGTCGAGTGCTGATCAGTGTGTGTAAAGTAAGCTACTTTACACTGATCAGCCGTCGACGCCCCGCCATACCCAGCAGATCAAAGGGGCACACTCATAAACTCTCCGTGTGCACACACACAAACTCTCCGTGCACGCACATAAACTCTCCGTGCACACACACACACACACACACACACACACACGATTTATAGATAAAATGCAGACATAAACAAGCCATCCCCCAGGAAAACAATAAACACAAATATATAGACTACAGTACTCGCTTTTCCAACATGCTAGTGCGCTCCGATGTGAGCCGATTTATTCAAGTCATAATTAGAGAATATAGAGAGATTAATAACAGAGAAAGCATAATAAGATGTCTATACAGTAAATAAAAAGAAAAGTATCAAATCCAACTATTAAGTCTGATTTTATTGCTATCATTAACCATTTATGTTATATATTTATTTTATTTTATATTACATTATTTTTTATATATTATATTTACACAATGCTTGCTCTGAAGAACTTTATCTAAAAGCCAGACTGACCAAGTTTCTAATTCACTGAATAAACCAGTATTAGACACAGATATACGATATGGTAGTATATACAATGAAAAAGCTATTTACACGAGTGCTCAAATGTAAAGCAAACGCAATTATTAATTTATTGTGTATATTTAACTTCATTCAGCCATTTAAGTTATATGAAGAATAACGTTCCTAACCCACTATTATTTTAATCTTAAATAAAGTTGGCCTAATACAATATTGTTTGCAATGCTGAAGCAAACATGATTTTGTTTTAGTTTATTCGCTGAATACAACGTGACCCACATCACCTCTTGGTGAAGACCCACAGAAACAGTTACTGTAATCCCCCTTCTCACCTACAGTATCCTTGGTGTGAAGTTATCAAACCGGTTTCGCTGATGGGGTAATTCTGCTTCAAGCACTTTCCGATGCTGTTGCTAGGAAATTCCACCCCACAGCCCACAACAATAAGCAAATAAGAGACATAATTAATGAACTTCTTAGAAAGAAAATTGAGTTTTCTCTTTTCTAAAAAAAAAAAAAATTAATGAATACTCTTGCTTTTGTAAAGATTTTGAGTGACCATTTGCCATATACAGTACGGCCTGCTTTATTATATATTTAATAAAACTTTATTGCAACTAAATTGTGTGTGTGCCTTATTGAATATTTAATAATGCTTCCGGAACATTGTTGTCCATACGTTTTACAGTATGTACAGTATATTGAAAACAGTGAAACATAAAACACAAACCGAAAGGACAAATTAAGGAATGTACGAAACATTAACACCTTTACCGTGTTCAAATAAATACTGTAGAGTTACTGCATTATGTTTCAAGACATCCTTAATTAAAAAAAAATGTCCCTAATTATATGTCCACAAATACTTTGACAACATACACTTATCAACTTATCCACATAAACTTATCAACACAAACTCTCCGTGCACGCACACACAATATCTAAAAAAATTATATTAATAACATACATATACAAATAAACAAAAATATAAACGTCTATATTGAAGTTTACGGTGAACGCAGAGTCGGCTAAGCACACGTGATGAAGCGCGCGCCCTCACCTCTGTTACGGCTGCCTACAGTATTTGGCCAAAAGAATTATAATAATTGAACGATATGCCTGGTCCTGGAAAGAGACATCAACAGTCCGGCGCTGAGAAACGAAAGAACCGAAAGAAAAAAAAAGCCTAAGATGAAGCCCGTGCATCAATTCCAGAAATAAAACTTTACTTTATTCTGTCGATGTTAATAATGTAATAACGTAACGTTAACGTAAAATAACGCAAATTTCATTTAACAGCAGGGGGGACAATAAATATATATTTTTATAAATTTATTGCATTGTTTATGTTGTTTACAGTCAAGCCATCAACATACAATAAAATGTAAACATGAGATCTAAACTAAAAACTGTGCTCCCTGTGCTGGTGCTGGCAATATCATCTCTTTGTTCTACTGTCTCCGGCTCCCTCCCTGGTTCTGAATCTGCCCCTTCCTCTACTCTCACTGTCTCAGAACAGACTGACTCCTGAAGCAGAAAAAAATGCAGGAAATGATGTTTTCTAACATGCGTTAGTTTTTTTTTATCACTCTATACACAATACTTTGCTATTTTTATAGATGTTGAGCATCGTGAGCAAGCCCGAGATCATATTAACGTTAATTATCACCAGCCGGCATGAATAGCACACGAGTAACGTGAGTTGGGAGCACACCAATCGATTCGACTATGGTTAATCGCTCACTCCGTAGGCTTCCTGAATAGGCGGGAAAGGGATGGAACCGCGCATTTGTGCCGGCTGAAAAAAAAAAAACTAAACAGATCTAACAGATGAGGACTCAGATTAATGTGCAAAAAATATATAATAAAACTATATAAGTCAACATAGCCTTTATAAGATTCTACCTTAAGCGCACTTAAAACATTTTATTTAGTTTTAAAATAAAACAATTTTAAAACATCATCACTCTGGATTCGAACCGGCGCTTTGTAGATCACTGGCCGAGCGTTCTAACCGCTACACCAAGCGGCCACTTAGAAACAATGCACCCCAGAGACGTTAATAAGCCACTCGACTTCTTTGAAAGCAAGTGTACTTCTTTGATAAGTGACGAAGTAAGCCTGTCGAAGACGAAGTAACCCTTATTGGTTTAGAAATTTATATTTAAATAAAACCCTACACACTTCTTTTCTAATTACACGTGATAAAATCTAAAGGCTCACTGTGTTAATATTTATTGTGCTTAAATTTGATCTTAATAAGATTTGATTTAATTTGAATTCTACATTTGTACTGTAATCATAGTTCTGTGATTATGAATTCGGTCAACTACAGTGTTTCACTTGATGTTATCGGCTACTACGTGTATTATTGAGGCAGAGAATGAACTAAGGCATGAGGCGTCAGTCTGTAGTTATATAGCGCCACTCAGTGGTAAAAGCCAGCAAATGCACAGCAAATGCACATGCCGTAATGCGGCGGCGACATTACATAAGACGCTCCGATTTTGTAACCACTGTATGTGTGTGAAGTAAGAGGAGGAATCGGCCTCCCCCTTCTAATCTTTCACAATAAACCTTTCTCCTCTTTTATTTTAATTTCACACAAACACATTAACGGAAAGACTGTTTTGTCGGAACAATTAGCAAGGAACATCCCTAATGACACTTGTATGAGTGCATATTAACGGAATCACTGCTGTAAAGTAAAACAAACAAACGAATCTGGACTTTACCTTTGAAAGGAATTGCGACAGAGACATGTTTCTGTGTAGAGCAGAGAGTGTGTATTTGTGTCTGTGTCTGGGGTCTAAAGGCGAGAGTGTGTGTGTGAAGGGGCACGGTGTCAAATGACGCACTCACACACATGACAGAGGGGGAGAAAATGGATCTTTAACCTCTCTGAGACTTTTGTTTGCTTTACACGCGCGCACACGTGTGTTATAAGAAACAGTACACGCATGCTGTACACACGCGCTTACAAACACACACAATTTTTTTGCACACACGCACACACATGGTCACAGTGTTATAGTACACACGTGCACTGATGTTGATTATACCAGTAAGACCCATCAGGGGAGATGATTACCAACAATTCTGCTGCGCAAGAGAGAGAAAAACCATCACATTTGAAACACAAGCATGTTTCAAATGTCTCCATGCATAAGGGATATACAGGGATTAAAGTTCTCCGTCGTTACGACGGATTTCCGTCAATCACACTGTTCCGCCTGTCCTTAATGTTTAAAATTCACTTTTCATAATGTTAATGCTGTGTGTATATATATAGGCTTACATGGGTGTTAAATTAAGGAAAGACAGTGTATTCAGCCTGCTGAGGAGGATGTGATCAAAGCCTGGAGTGGAGCGACTGCACGTTCCTCTCTCCACTCTAAGCGTTTTGTTATCACTCCGGTATGGATCCACTCCGGGTTTTGGTTTAGTTTTGAAGAACTACATGTCAGGCTGAGGTATAACTATATTTAAGATAGTATGGACACACTTAATGCAGGAAGGCTCCGATGTTTCGGAGATTGATAAAAGTGTAAATAAATAAATGGAGATGGGCTTGGCTTAGCGAAATTGGGGAGAATGGCAAGCCTTTTAGTTCGTGGACTAAAAAAAATCAAACATCCAGGTAGGTGTCTCTGCACAGTATGCCACAGGAAACTTCAATATGGCAATAATGGCAAAACAAAGTGCGAGTTCGCCATCAGTCAGCAGCTCGTCACAATGCTGCGGTTCGTGCTCTAACAGTACACATGCTCCCTGTCTGCTGCGACAAGAACCACAACGGAGATTCACACATCTGTGGCCGACCGTGTGCGCGATGTAAAAGTGCGCCTATGTTCTTTCATAGCGGAGCATGACCTGTCGCTCACAGTCAGTGGCGGTTTTAGGGTAGGGCGAAGTGGGCAGCCGCCAGGGCGGCATTTTTTTTTATGTCACGTGGGGGGCGGCACACGAACCTGGAGTAAAAAATAATAATCTGTGCCGCTAAGCTGTTTTCTATTATCTGTGATACCTGCGCTCGCGCCGCCCCTGAATGAGCCGCACAGAAGCGGAGAAGCGGAGAGAGGGGGGGGGGGGCGCAGAGTACAGTTCACCTCTCCCAAATGAAGCGGACATGAAGGGGGCTAAATGATGTCTACCTGACTTTCTTACTAATAACGCACATTTCATTCAAAATATTATAAACACACACCAGTAATTTGCCATTTTTTCATGTATTTAATTGTGTGAAATGGCAAATAACAATAGATAATAAAAGCGATGATGATGTGGAGGTGAATTGGTTTAGTCTTGACTTCTGGTCGTGAGTGACAGCGTTGGGGGAAATCTGCTGATTGTCGAATCATCGATTATAAAGTATAAACACAGCGATGGAGAGAAAAAGGCCAAAGCTGTCAGGGGCCCAATTTAGAAACAAAAGAAAAGAAGATGAGGAGAAACGGGGAAAAGATAAAGATATATAACAATGTTCTCTCTGTATGATTAAGTTATTCATGTCATCATGTTAATTAGTGGTATAACGTTAACTCTTAGGTTTGTTAGACTTCTTGCTTATGATGCTTACTATGCTTACCTTGTTAAAAAAAACACACAGACACACACACACACACACACACACACACACAATAAAAGTTAATGTTGGCTATAGCCAATATATTTACGATATATTTACAGTATACTGTAAATAGCCAGTTTAATTTACATATGTGTAGATAGTTTAAAAGACATTTTCCATTTGCTATAACTCTGTTATGTGACAAAGCATATAATTTGAGGCAGTAAATTAACCAAGGAGCTAATTGTTCCTCCCTTAGATTATATTATATTAGATTAATAAAGTGTCTAATGACTGCCATCAAAAACCATGAGCCTCTTTGAGCTTCTCACTTTTCTGCACGATAAGGATCTATCTGAGATCTACCCCAACTTTTGGACTGCTCTCAGGATTGCACTTACATTGCCAGTGACTGTAGCTCAAGCAGAGACGAGCTTTTCCAAACTCAGGTTAATCAAGACATACCTGAGGTCAACCATGTCTCAGGAACGGCTCACTGGCCTCGCTGTCATAAGCAGAAATCATGCAATAGGGGAGCAGATCTCATATGATGTCATTTAGGGCTGCACGATATATCGAAAAAATATCGTTATCGCGATAATGGCATGCGCGATAACCATATCGCAAGGAGTTGCGATAAATACTTTATTTGCCAAGCATTTGTGTGTCCAAATTTGACCAATCAGATGGGCCCTTACTATCTTTATACCCGCTTATATCTTGGCCTGTATAGCTTGGCCTGAAAAAAGTTCAGTCAGAAGATTTTTTTTCACTTTAATCAAGATTCAAGATTCAAGATTCAAGATTCAAAGAACTTTATTAATCCCAAAGGGAAATTGCTTATGCTCGGTTACAGGTGCTCACAGTTGTTAACTAAGGAAGGTGGGAAAAAAAAAAAAAAAAAAAAAAAAAAAAAAAAAAAAAAATGGGTAAGTATTAGTGTCCTGTTGTATACTAGTCAGTGACAAAAATCCACATACATGTGTGTATGAGTTACAGCGAAGAGTTGTAAAGTTTTATGGCCGTTGGGAGAAAGGATTTCCTGTGACGCTCCGTGGAACACTTGATAGTAATCAGTCTCTGGCTGAAACTGCTCCTCTGTTCAGCCAAAACACTGTATAGCGGGTGAGAAGGATTGTTCACAATGGATTGTACTTTGGACAGAATCCTCCTCTTTGCTACTACATCCACCGAGTCAAGCTCCATGCCTAGCACAGATCCGGCCTTTTTAATTGACTTGTCCAGTTTGTTCTTATCAGACACCTTAATGTTACCACCCCAACAGACCACAGCGTAAAAAATGACACTCGCCACAACGGTCTCATAGAACATCTGTAGAATGGTATTACAGACGTTAAAAGACCTGAGCCTTCGAAGAAAGTACAATCGACTCTGACCTTTCTTGTAGAGTGCCGTTGTGTTGAGTGACCAGTCAAGTTTGTTGTCCAGATAAACTCCCAGATATTTGTAATCGGAGACAATGTCCACTATCTCCCCCTTGACAGATATAGGAGTCACAGGGGTCTTGTTTCTCCTGAAGTCTACCACCATCTCCTTTGTTTTCCTGATGTTGAGTTGTAGGTGATTACGCTCACACCAGGAAACGAAGTCATCCACAACAGACTGGTACTCCGAGGTGTCACCCTCCTCTATACACCCAACAACCACAGAGTCGTCAGAGAACTTCTGCAGGTGGCATGACTCTGAGTTATATCTAAAGTCAGATGTATAGAGGGTGAAAAGAAACGGAGACAGTACCGTCCCCTGGGGAGCTCCAGTGCTGCAGATCAAAGTCTCTGACACACAGTTCTTTAGTCGGACATACTGGGGGCGACAGGTCAGGTAGTCCATGATCCAGGAAACCAAGCGGGTGTCAATGTTTATGTTCCTTAATTTCTCCCCCAGTACTGCTGGTTGGATGGTGTTGAAGGCACTGGAGAAGTCAAAGAACATCATCCTTACGGAGGTCCTAGGCTTGTCAAGGTGAGAGTAGGTGCGATGTAGCAGGTGTATTATGGCGTCATCAACACCCATGAACGGCTGATAGGCAAACTGAAGAGGGTCCAGAGAGGACTTCACCAGGGGACGAAGTGTATCCAGGATCAGTCTCTCAAACACCTTCATAATATGCGATGTTAAAGCCACCGGCCTGTAGTCGTTCTGGGCACAGGGACGTGGTGTTTTGGGTACCGGCACAATGCATGATGTTTTCCACAGTGCAGGGACTTTCTGAAGAGACAGACTCAGGCTAAAGAGGTACTGGAGGACACCACATAGTTGGGGAGCACAGGATTTCAGGACTCTCGGATTGATCTTATCCGGACCTACAGCTTTTGTAGGGCTGATCTTACTCAGGCCATGTTTAACCTGATCCACTGAGATGTTGATTGCTGGGAGTGCAGGAGTAGTGACTGTGACTGTTCTCTGTGTAGGGGAGGACATAGGAGCAGGAATGTGTGGATTTGGGTTGAAGTCGGGGGGAGTGTGAGACATAGGGACATCAAATCTATTGAAGAAAGTGTTGAGGTCGTTTGCACGTTCCCTATTCCCCTCAATAGCCTGGCCGCTTGTCTTATAGCCAGTGATACTCCTCATGCCCCTCCACACCTCTCTCGTGTTGTTTTGCTTCAGCCTTTGTTCTAGTTTTCTCCTGTATGCCTCTTTCCCCTCCTTGATTTTCCCGGTTAGCATTTTTTGAGCCTTCTTCACTGCTTCCTTATCACCAGACCTAAAGGCACTTTTTTTTTCATTTAAACACGCTTTAATGTCTTTGGTGACCCAGGGTTTGTTGTTGGGGAAACAGCGAATATCTCTCATCGGTACACAGGTGTCAACACAGAAGTTAATGTACTCCGTGATGCAGTCCGTCATTCCATCAATGTCCTCTCCATATGATGCACTGAGAACCTCCCAGTCTGTAGCCTCGAAACAATCCTGTAACGTAGCAGTGGCACCTTCTGTCCATCTTCTTACACTCCTCACATTAGCAGGCTGTCTCTGAACTAGTGGTTTGTATGTGGGCATGAGGTGGACTAGGTTGTGATCCGACCTCCCCAGGGGGGGAAGTGCTGCAGCACTGTAAGCACCTTTGACATTAGCATACAGCAGGTCTAGTGTCTTCTCCCCCCTAGTGTGACAATCCACGTACTGGGTGAAAGTGGGAATAGTCTTGTTCAGTGATGTGTGGTTGAAATCACCGGAGATCAGGAGAAAGGCATCAGGGTGTCGAGTCTGGAGTTTGGCAGTTACAGAGTGAATGACGTCACACGCGGCAGCGGCATTCGCGGATGGAGGAATGTACACAGCAGTTATTATCACATGTGAGAATTCTCTTGGTAAATAATATGGGCGAAGTCCGACAGCCAACAGTTCAATATCTGGACTACAAACGCGCTCCTTAACAGTCACATGACCGGGGTTACACCACATGTTGTTGATGTAAACAGCCAGCCCCCCTCCTTTCCTCTTACCGCTCTCTCTCCTCGTCCTGTCGCTCCGAATCGCGCTGAAGCCGTCCAGTGTAATATTAGAGTCAGGCACATCACTATGTAACCAAGTCTCAGTAAAACACATCAGACTGCACTCGCGGAAGATGTTTTCAGTCTTTAACAAAGCTGTCAACTCGTCCATCTTATTGTCCAGAGATCTCACGTTGCCCATGATAAGAGACGGGACATACGGCTTGTACTTTCTCATCCTTTCCTTATGCGCCGCGCGTTTCTCTTCCTCTTTGGCTCCTCTGCGCCGCTTCCTTCCACCTCTGCATCCTCTTATCGTCCTCCTCCGTATCTCATCCGGAATGTTTAAAGTCCTATACAGAATCGGATCTCTGATGCCGGCCGGCTTCAGTGCGATCAGCTGTTCCCTGTTGTAAACAAAGGAGCCGCCTCCTTGCTGTTGCGCGCTGATCACCCGGAGCGCCGAAAGTGTAATTAAAATTGCGTAACTGAGAACAAGAACACTTTCAAAACGCATGGTTTGAAAGGGCGACCTTACTTGTTAAATACAGAATAAAGTTATAAATAAATAAGAGAAGGAAAGTATAATAAAAAGTAAAAAACACACGAGAATTCCGAGAGCAACTGCACCAAGCTGCTGCACGCTCGCGCATGCGCAGAAGATCATGGATATAACACTTTTTCAGTGTTCCTACAGAACCAGTGAAAAGTTTGGACACCAGTTTGCATTTATTATCTACATTCTAAAATAATACTATGAAATAACTTATGGCATTAGGTAATTATCATGTGAATCTCGACACATGCGCGATACATGATGCTTGGTACTTGTCAAAATTAATTTAAAAATCTTTGCTCGTCTTGCTACTTGATAATTGCACATATTGATATAGCAAATTGCACATCTTGATATTGCAATTTGATTTATATATTCATTGATTCCCTAACGAGTGATTTAGCTGATTTGTGTGATCTTTTTCACCAGACGGCTAGATGACAACATCAGAACGGTGGTGAGGGGACAAACTAACGTAGGACAGGATGGCAGGCAGGTGGGTGTCTCAAATCATCACATTATCAGCCCATGATACAGTCCTGTGAGAATGCTCTGCGTATAATTAAGAAAATGTGTGGACTTGTTCATGTGTACTTTCAGCTCTCTTGTATAGAGTCTTTGTGTGAGATGATGTTTTGTTGGGTGAGATGAAAAGGTGAATCGAGATGGCAGAGAGATGTTAGTAAAGCTTGCTCGAGGGCTGCTTTTGTCTGTAGGGTTGTGAAACTAGATCCTGGTGAACTGCTGTCAGGAGTCTTCTGTCTGCATGTACACAAATGAATTGAATTTATGCTTGAATTTCTCTTTAACAGATATCAGGTATTCCCGGTCATAGGGAGTTGTTTTCAGACATCTAATTTCCAATGTATTTTTAGTTCATTGTGTTCATCTAAGCCAGTGGTTCTCAAACTTTTTCTGTCATTCCCCACTTAAGGGGGTGAGCGAATTTTCAAGCCCCACTTGTCAACAAAATAATAACGAAATCGGCCAAGTTTACTGTTTATTGAAATATCAATTTCTAAACCAATAAGATCAAACAACACCAAGTTCAAAACAGATAAAATACACGTGCAATTGTTATAAAAGGCTTACGTTGGCACTTACTGTATCTTTGCATAATTGACCCCATGTTTATTAGCTGCTCAGCAATCGTTTGTAGTTTTTTTGCTCTGGCATAAAGCCATTTGTGCTTTGCTGTCCACTGATTACCATGCGATTCTCCTGCTGTCTGTATTCTGCCAGCTTTCTTTGAAGGAAGTCGAGTGGCTTATTAACGTGAGTGTGTTGTCTCTAAGTGTCTTCCTAATTTGTCGGGTCTCATGCGGTTTGCTGCCAGCGGTATAAGACACAAAACACACACGGGTCTGTCTTCTGCCCCCACCATCCTCACCATGAATCCAAGCTCAAGATAGGCTTCATTAGGGGTGGGCGATATAACCAAAATCTTCTATCACGGTAGTAGCAATTTTCTACCTCGATAACGATATATATCACAATATAGCAATTTGTATCTGAAAATGCATAAATAAAAATTCAAACACAAAGAAACTGTTTTACATAATGTAATTTTATTTAAACTGTGAATTGCTGGGGTTTGCCGCATTTTTTTACTTTGGCCATAATCGTTTGGATGCTTGGATTTCAGATGATAGAAAAGGTTTGACGTGTTTCCACCACTTGTTAAATCACGTACATCTCATTTGTATCACTTTTCTTATACCCAAACCAATTCCACACCACAGACGAGGCAGCTTTTCTCTTTACAATCTCCTCGTTCTTGTTTTCGTCATATGTAAGTAAACTCACTGCTGCTGCACCGTCTTCTTCCATTGTCGAAGTGTATGTGAAGCCAAACACATCAAAAGTGGGACGAAACCGCGGCACCCAATTGAACCAAATTTCTGCGCAAATACAGCGCAGCGCTATCTGAATAGCGCAGTGATGATCTGGTTTATTCGCGCAGCCCGGTGGATCGCGCAGCGCCGCTCGAATCACAAACCTGCGCGACCCACTGTGTTTTTATTTAAAAACAATGTAAAATGTCAGGACTGTTTCATTTTGTTTCCGCCTTGCCATGCCTGTTTTGTACGTGCGCATCCCAGCGGGGTAAAATGTATTTTGTTGGTCGGCGCGGTTTATTTCTGTCAGAGTCGCGCAGCGCTGCCCAGTGGGTCGCGCAGGTTTGTGATTTGAGCAGCGCTGCTCAAGTTGGCCCGACGTTAAACCATTATTGTTGCACTATATGGTTCCACTTTTTCTCCCGGCCCACAACTGATGTTATTTTAAATTTACTTGTATTAATGATCCATTTATTTGTGTGTGATTGTTTTTATTATTTCCACTAATTTCCTCCCGTTCATTGCGCCCCACCTGTCATGTCTGTATTCCCCACTAGTGGGGCGCGCCCCACACTTTGAGAACCACTGATCTAAGCTATGATTATTCAGAGCTTTCAGGTTTCCATCATCTGTACATTGCTATGTACACACATACACATATACACACACACACACAGGAAGAGAAGGCGCATTTCTTTTAG
Source organism: Channallabes apus (assembly GCA_030522415.1). Taxonomy (NCBI): domain Eukaryota; kingdom Metazoa; phylum Chordata; class Actinopteri; order Siluriformes; family Clariidae; genus Channallabes; species Channallabes apus. Next base: position 18,043,953 of record CM060126.1, on the reverse strand, counting down.
GTTCTCCTATTTTTCGGCAATGGTGGCATTCCACATTGTGGTTTTGAGTCCCGCTGCTTCTTGGAGCTGGTGGAAAACCCTGATTCAACACAGATCCGTGCTCAATCAGAGCAGCAGGCAGAGGTGAAATGTGACACCTACAGTGGGAGCCACGTCAAACAGCCGCCTGGAGCATGACTGCTCCGTGGCAGTTCCATGAAGGCTTCGTGCATGGAATGTGATCCCCCGCGATGACGCAGTTAACGATGCCCCGCCCCATAAACGCCCCCATGCGCTTTCTAAAAAGATGGTTGCAATGCCGTATAATTCCGCCAGATGGAGCATTGACTGGCACAGTTAACTGCAGTGTCCAGGAAGCCCAATACCGTATCTTTAATATACAGACAGTTCTTGTATTGTCAACATAGTTTCATAAATAGATGAAAAAACAACAACAACAAACCGATTAATAAAACAGATTTGTTAAATCACTCAATACACAGCCCATGATGATTATGCTATTTATTATTTAATAATGAATTAATAAAATTAGTTAGTGAAATATTTTTAAGACATCCTGAAATTATCCTTAAAGATTCAAGATTCAAGATTCAAAGAACTTTATTAATCCCAAAGGGAAATTGCTTATGCTCGGTTACAGGTGCTCACAGTTGTTAACTAAGGAAGGTGGGAAAAAAAAAAAAAAAAAAAAAACACGGTAAAGACACGGTAAGCGGCTGTAATTTGTCTATACCGATCATTGTAGGTACGGAATAAAAGCGCGGGCTGTGTACAGTATTTTATATTACTGTGTATTTTACCCCGTTCCATTTAATATACTGATAGATAATATTTTGCTGCAAAGTAAAGCTCAAAATGTAACGTCTGCTTGGGTTTGTTTTCGTTATATTTTTGATGATGTTTTCGCTGATTTTTTCACTGATAGTCTACAAGTGGCATAAGAGGCAATTAATGCCGCATGCAACCTGGAACAAATATCTGCCCATATGGATCAGTATTTCTTTAGTCATTTAATCATGCATAATGCTCCACCGTCAAAAGATCTGATGGGGCATTAATCACTTATCACAACTGTGAATGGATGCGGCCGTAGAGACACATTAAATCCCCATAAACACTTGGAGACAATAGTAAAAAAGTTCCAGAGGGTTAGCGCCTGTTATACTAATGTATTTTTACTGATTTTTTTTTTACTGCTTATATTTCGTTGGTTTTTACGCAATTTCATGTGTGTGTGCGCACGAGAGAGAGAGAGGATACTCTGACAAGACCAAGCTCCGTGTGGCTCCCGTGGCGCAATCGGTTAGCGCGTGACACTTATAAAGTGGTCCAGGTGAAGCAATGCCGAGTTCGAGTCTCACCTAAAGCACCCAAAGCATTTTACTGCATATCGCGCTGTGTATGTGACAAATAAAATTTGAATTTGAAAGTAAAGCTTAAAATGTAACTTCTGCTTTGGTTTGTTTTCGTTATATTTTTGATGTTTTCGCTGAAAGTCAAATTGGCATAACAAATTGATTAATGGCGCATAATATCTGGAACAAATATCTGTCCATACGGATCAGTGTGTCTTTAGTCATTTAACCAGCATAATGTCCCACATTAAAGATCTGATGGGGCATCAATCACTTATCACAACGGTGTATAGATGCAGCAGCAGAGACAGATTTAATCCCCATAAACATTCACACTTGAAAACAATACTAACAGAAGTAAACAGTTCTAGAGTGTTAGTGCCTGTTATCACAGGACAGGAATCACCTACAGGATACTACTGTATTTTACTGCTCATATTTTTTACCCTAGTTTCATTTGGTTTTATGCGATTTCATGTATTATTTGTGTGTGTCTGTGTGTGTACAGTGTGTGTGTGTGTGTGTGAGTGCGAGAGACAGCGTGAGAGCGCGTGCGCGAGAGAGGGCTTTCATGCTGATTTATCCAAGGTTACTAAAACCTGGCTTACTACCTATAAAAAATATTTCAATTTAACTCATGGGTCTCAATCACAGATGACACGACAAATTATATACTCTGAAACGTTCATTTGAACATTTAAAAATATATACAAAAACACGAATACTAATGTTATCATGGTGTAAATTATTAACATTAGGTTAGGTCCTGCCCTTAATTAATTCATATTATAATTACTTTTACATAGTATAGTTACTGGACTGACATGACCAAAAACTAGCTATTTCATTTAGCCTTTCTAAAATCAACCCATCTATCATTTATAATCAGAAAACATAAAACATATGATCTGTTCAACAGTCCATCTGTTTTAATTTAGTTTGTATTTTTTATTATTCATAAGACAACCTTTCAGTTTTGTAAATATTTTAGTTATAGTGTGTTAAGTCTTACTTTAGGTTAAACATTTTTGAGAATTTTACCATCCAGCTTAGATAAATGTTATGTCATTGATTGATAAAATCTGGACTAAGGATATTTTATTATATATATATATATATATATATATATATATATATATATATATATATATATATATTTTTTTTTTTTTTCCCCTGAGGGATTGCCACCTTATTGTGGTCTGGGGGTTTGCGTGCCTCAACACAATTCAGCAAATACAATACTGTTACTATACAGTAAGGTCAGGTAAAAACAGTGCTCGAACATGATGCCCCCCTCCCCCCACCCCGTGTTGTCTGGTCTAGAACGGCGCTGCCTCTAACCGTCTTTTGTCTTGTAAATGAGTATTCTCACTCACCTTCCAATCCCCCCAGCGCACACACTCTGTTTGTACTGTAAACTGTACTGTAACTGTGTTTGCTAGGGCACTTGGTTATACACAGTACTTTAATGTATGGAACACTTACTTAACTTACTGGTTTGGTTTAAACATTTTACCTTATTCAGCAAAATAAATTCATTATTAACGTATTGAAGTATTTTAGTTAAGGACAAAAACTGTGCTTGTGTTTAGAACTGCTGAACAGCCGAAAACACACACACACCCATCCCCCCGCCAAAAACACACACACAGAGAGCAATTAACACCATGTCATACTCAGGAGCGGAAGGTGAGAAACCGCAATGGAGAATACCAAGTTTGTCGTTGCTCTTTTGGAGTTCTTAAAACCCAAAACATTTATTTATACTGAGAAAAAATTATTATGGGTCACAATCACAAACACAAATACATATAATCAAGTGTTTAACTGGTTTCATTTGTTTCTATGATCAATAATTATTATTATTATTATTTTCAGCCCAACTCTTTGACTATTTAAAACAAAGTTGTGTCCCATTTTTTGCCCATTGAAGTTGTTGGTTCAACTAAACAATTTTTAAATACCCAAACAATCCCCCAAAATTAAAACACGCAAAACATGACTTTAACAATTCAATTTATTCTTCCAAAACTAGTCAAAGTTAAAACAGTAATTTATATAAAACAGATGAATACATGTTGTCTTTTTGCTTAAAGTTCATTAAACTACCCGGATACACCAGCTGCTTATAAGTCTCTATCTATAGTCCTTTTACATTAAAATATTAATTTTTCAAATATCAAAACTATTAAACATGGAACAGTTGAAGTCTTTGTTTCCCCCAAAGTACTGTATCAGACATTTTGCAGTTCTATGTTCAGAATATACAGTAGACCTGATCAAACATCATTCTAAAGCTGTCGGACTGTGACGTCATCCTTCCTACAGCTCTCTAAACAGCTTGTTCAGGCTCCTCCAGTCCTGTAGCTCCAAAAGTCCAGCCGTCAGCCGTCTGACCCCCCAAATCCTCCACAGCGGAGCTCTGCTTAAAGACAACAGGAGAATTTAGTCAAAACAAAGACAAATAAACTTCACAGAACATATAGTTCTAATAAAAATAAAATATATTAATAAACCTATTTACCACAGAGTGTGTAAAGTACTGCTTTGGGGATTCTGTAATGTAAATAAACTGCCTGTGCTAATGTTAACCAGTGAACAGTGTTAGTGTTAACCAGTGAACAGTGTTAGTGTTAACCAGTGAACAGTGTTAGTGTTAACCAGTGACTGTCTGTATTATCGTCTGCATTAGTTCATCCCTGAAGCCAAACTATAACTTACTGAAGCCCCTCACACACACACACCTCCCCCCTCCTCCTAACTGATAAACACTTCTGTGTTGTTATTCAGCTCGTTAACTAAGCGCTCGCGCTACCGCGGAAAGTGTATAAAATATAAACCGGGTTCTGAGCGTTACTAGCTCCTGTACAGCTCCCCTCAGTCCGTGTCCCTCATCAACTGCATCACATTATATTACAGTCACAGAAATAACCTGCAGATTAACTCTTAACCAGAGAATAAATAAGCGCTGAATTTATCCAGACAACACGCGGTGAGATTCTCTCAGTATTTACAGAGAACACAAACACTCTTCATCGGGTAGTGCAGCTCTTGTAATAGGGACATTAATAGTATTGTCGAAGCTTGAGCATGTTTTTGAGGTAAAGTGGAGTGACATTGTGAGTGTGTGACACTGACAGTAAGCTGTAATATTAACTCCAGACTTGGTAAACAGATCATTAAGTTCTCTAAAGTCACATCTGACCGCTGCTGGTGCTGCCAGTGATATTTCAAACAGCCAATAAAAAACTAAACTGGGAAATAAACTGTAAACTACCCCAAACACATTTTATAAAATAAAACATCACTTACCACGAATAGTCCGTTAAGCCGCCATCTTCATCTCTGTAGTTTGGTAGCGTCAGTTCGGCGGGGGTGGAGGCGGGTTGTTAAAATCACGTGATTGCAACTCAGCGCAGCTGGCTTGTTTTAATGTGTTCTTGAGAACGAAGCGCCATCTAGTGGTGGCACCAGGTAAATGAATAAATAGGGCTTGAATGGGCGTGTTTACTGTGAAATCTTGACACGCCTTTCGGCCAGAAAAAGGAGGGGGGATTACGGCGTGCAAAGGCCATTCACACGCCATTCACACTTCAGCCACACTGTCGCGGCTATTTGGTGTGGCTCCCACTGTATTTGTGAGGTATGAGCAAGCGAAGACAGCAAGGAGCCTGGTGGTTGTCCCATAACCAGAGGTGGAAAGAGTAATAAAATTTTGTACTCAAGTACAAGTACTGTTACTTCAGTGAAATTTTACTTAAGTACAAGTAAAGTTACAATTATGAAAATCTACTCAAGTAAAAGTAAAAAGTAGTTCATTAAAAAATTTACTCAGAGTAAAAGTTACCGAGTTACTTTTTTTTTTTTTTTTTTAACAGCGGGGTGGGATGAGGCATTCGTAGTTCAAAAAAGTTGAGCAGATATAAATCTCAAACTAGTTGTTTTTAACTGAAGGAACACCTTTGCATAATGAAGCTGTTGTCTTTCTTGTGCTTGAAAATCAAAGTGGTCACTTAAATATGGTGTTACGTCCCAGTCTAGGGTCATACAGCAAAAGAATGGTTCAGGGTTCTATTTATAATATATATAACTGGATGGAAATGGTGGTATATGGCAGAAAGAACTAGATCCAATCATTAACTGATGAAATAATGAGGTTTGTACACACACACACACACCAGGAGGAGGATCAGATTCAGGTTGGACCCAGGCCAAAATAATAAACAAAATGGTATTTATATTTAGTAGCTAGATTACCTGCAAAAAAATAAAAAATAAAAAACACACACACAAACAAAAATACAGGTACCTTCCCGGACTCCCTAAACCAAAAACAGTGAAATTATCTACAAATATATACAAAGACCAACCAAACCAAAGGGACAAAGCAATAATCAAAGTCAATTGGAGGCAAAAAGTCAAAACCAGAATACACAACCAAATATCAAAACGCCAAAATCACAACCTCTTTCATCTTTCCCGCGTCTCTCTCCGGTTTATACATGGTCGCGCTAGTCGATGACGTCACTCAGGGCGGAAGCGACCGTGTGGAAGGTCAGGAAGATGCCGATGTCAGAAAACCTGGAGTGGAGTCTGGAGCGGCGCGCGACCTGGACATGATACACACACGCGAGCGCAACGGGGCATTTATAAAGCATAATATCTTTTATTATTTTATAATTTTCATTCATTTATTTTTTACTCAGTAGCGAATATGATTTAAAATGTAGCGAATTACAATACTTCAAACAAAACGTACTTAAGTAAAAGTAAAATTACAGATTTTTAAAACTACTTTAAAAAGTAGAAATACACAAAGCTACTCAATTACAGTAACGCGAGTAAATGTAATTCGTTACTTTCCACCTCTGCCCATAACCAGCTCACTTGGAGCTGTGGAAAGTCAAGATTTGGAGTCTCGGAGCCTCTGATATGTTTTCACAGAGCAAAAGGAAAATCCCTTCTGCAGATGGAAATGCTGGATTACAGATGTAGAGGCCAGAGGCTGATGGAGAAGAGATGGAAAACACACCGGCTTGTTTTTTGTTTAGTCTGAGAGGTATTTATCATTGGGGTGGAGACATGTGCTTCTGAATCAAAGTCTCAGGGGCCTGTGTACTGATGATGATAATTCTAGTTGTGTGGAGGTAATGGGAAAACGCATTTCCTTGTTTTAGTGATTTTCAAAAGATCACTGTGATTTTTGTAACAAGGGGGCTTCGCTGAGTGTTCATATTGTGGTGGAGGTCATGGCCAGATAAGCAGTGACTTCAAAGTAGCACAGTCATATTACAGATGTTCACCTTGTTTAAATGCCTTGCGGGCATCTTGGACAGAGAAAAAAAGAAATGTTGTCTGCATGCAGATCTGGTTCACTCTTTGGACGTCATGGGCAGCTGTGCACTCCAGGAGAAAGCTGATTCACTAAATATCTCGCTTTGAAGAAAAACCTTAGTTACCCTGTATTCAGTTCTGCAAAATCCTGCATAGCCGACTTAACACTGACACTTTGATACTGTTTGGTCAACACATTAGCAATTTTGCTTAATTTGTTAAGATAAGCATCATTTCTCTATGATATTTAAGTTCAATAGTTTATAAATTAGAAAGCAGTTTTACAATATGATGAATTTTGCACACATTGAGTAGAGCCCAAAAATCACCAAAATACCAAAGCATCTGATGTCAGTTATTGCTGTCACTGGAACCTATTGGTTCTCTGTTGTCTAGTCTTGGCACAACTGTGATGTGTATTAATTTCTTTAATGCAGTTTAAACGGGTGATTCTCACAAAATCTTGGTTTAAAAAATTTCTAGCATGAAAATTAAAAAAATGCTTAAATTAACTTTGGCGGCACAGTGGTGTAGTGGTTAGCACTATCGCCTTGCACCTCCAGGGTCCAGGCTCGATTCCCATCTCTGTGTGCATGGAGTTTGCATGTTCTCCCCGTGCTTGGTGATATGATATTCACACACTACGGGCAATTTGGGATTGCCAATTAACCTAACTCTGTATGAGAGTGTGAGTATGTGTGTGTGTGCCCTGCGATGGATTGGCACCCTGTCCAGGGTGTACCCTGCCTTGTACCCTAAGTTTCCTGGGATAGCTCCAGACCCTGAATACAGGATAAAGCAATAAAGAAGATGAGGGAGTAGTAATCTTTATTTTTCCCCAGACATTAGCAAAGTATTTGTCAACATTTTTTTTTTTTTTTTAATTAATCGTCGGTTATTTTAATACACATACACATACAAATACAGTCTCAGCTATACAGTAAAAAGAAATTGTGGGAATTATACAAACTAAACAAGTTAACACAATCAGGCTGGGAACTAAATATGCGCCATAGAATAGAAAGTCAAGAGAAATTATTAATGTAGCACCAAAAAGGTGTCCATATCTGCCAAAAATCATCAGACTTTTGATTTATGTCATAGGTGAGTTTCTCGAGAGGAAATAATGTACATGCTTGAGACAACCACATTTGAAGGGATGGTACCTGAGGAGATGACCACAATAGAAGTATGCATTTTTTTGCCAAATAAACCAAAATTAGAAACAAATGTTTGGTGTGGAAGTCCAACACATTCTCTACTCCACTATATAATAAATAAAATTCCAATGAAAAACACAATTTTAGCTTAAAGAGCCTTTGTAGAAAATTATGTACTTTCTTCCAAAAAGAAATGATTTTGTCGCAATACCAAAAACAGTGAAGGAATGTTCCTTTGCTTTTTTTACAATTAAAACAAAGATCAGAGGAGTTTCTGTAAATCTTTTTCAGACGTAAAGGTGTGAGATAAACTCTGTTAATGAATTTATAATTGAGTTCATGAATACCCAATGAAGTACATTTAGAGAACAAATTGTTACATATTTCAGACCAATCTGTATCTTCAATTTCGTGACCTAAATCTTTTTCCCACACAATCTTCAACCTCTCGAAAGAAGATATACATGAGTAAGATAGAACTTTGTATATTTTGGATATTAACCCCTTGGAAAAGCTGCTCGTTATAATTTGCTCTATGGCAGCAAGTTCAAATCTCAATTTACCCTTATCAGACAAGGATTTTATAAAGTGACGCAGCTGAAGATATTTTAAAAAAACTTGATTGCGGTATGTTATACTGGTTGGAAATTTCTTGGAAAGATTTTAGTGTACTGCCTGTAAAGAGGCACGATAACTTTAGAATCCCCAATTTAGACCAATCTGAAAGGCCAATATTTTGTAACGATACAGGGAAATCAGGATTAAAAGCAATAGGTGAAAACAAAGTAATATTAGCTGGAATTTTAAAATACTTTTTTATATCTCCCCATGTCAGAAGAGTGTTTGAGATGATGAAATTTGTTGAAACGCATTCAAGTTTTTTAGTATTCATAATAAAAGGCAAGAATTTTATTGGGAGAGGGGCACAGGCTGTTGCCTCCATATTGAGCCATTTAGAGTCTGTCCTTTCGTTGTACCAGCTGACCATATGCTTCACCTGTGCTGACCAAAAGTAAAGGCGTAATTTTGGTAAAGCGACTCCTCCCATTTCCCTTGGTTTCATTAATTTGTTAAGGCTAATTCTGGGCATTTTATGGTTCCATATAAATTTAGAAAAATGCTTATTGATATCTTTAAAAAACGTATTAGGTAAGTAACAAGGAAGCGATTGAAATAAATATAAAAATTTATGAAGAATATTCATTCTAATCACATTAATCCTACCCAAAAAAGAAATAGGAAGTGTCCTCCAAATGTTAATGTCTTTTTTTAATAACTTCAAAAAGAGGGGCATAATTTTCTTTAAATAAATCCTTAAGTGGTGGTGTAATAAATATGCCAAGATATTTAAAACCAACCGAAGTAATTTTAAAGGGTGAAAGGGATGAAAGTAGATTCGGGATCTGAAAAGAGAGTGCCATGGATTTTGACAGATTAATTTTATATCCGGATAAAATACTATAATCTGAAATACATTTTAATAACGCTGGGACTGACCTATCTGGTTCAGAAATATACAGCAGCACATCGTCTGCATATAAAGAAATCCGGTGTTCTTCATCCCCTACAGTTATTCCAAAAAAATGTTGGCATTGCCTTATAGATTCAGCCAGTGGCTCAATTACCAGGGCAAAGAGCAGGGGCGAGAGAGGGCACCCCTGTCTAGTACCTCTTTCTATTTCAAAAGGCTTTGAGATCAGGCCGTTTGTAGTCACAGTAGCCTGAGGGTTGGCATAAAGCAATTTTATGTGGTCGATGAATTTGGGACCTAGATTAAATCTCTTAAGGGTGGCAAAAAGAAACTTCCATTCGACTCGATCGAAGGCTTTCTCTGCGTCAAGGGAAACAATAAGGGATGGTGTTTTACCTGCTTGTATTGAATTTATGACGTTTAAAAGTCGACGAATGTTATCTGCGCCAAAACGTGATTTGATGAATCCTGTCTGGTCTGGCTTAATAACCTGTGGTAACACGGTTTCAAGTCTACGGGCAAGTGTTTTGGCAAGTATTTTATAATCAGTATTCAGGAGACTTTTTGGTCTGTAAGAGGCACAATCTTGCAAATCTTTGTCTTTTTTAGGGATTAAACAAATAGATGCTGTTTTCCATGATTCAGGGGCCACTCCGCAATCTAATCCATTTTGGAGGGCGGGTATAGGAGAGAGTTCTGGCCAGAATTTTTTATAAAATTCACAAGGGAACCCGTCCGGGCCTGGAGATTTATTTGGCGACATAGAATGGATTGCATTAAAAACTTCTTCTGGTGACAAAGGTGAATCTAAAAATGTCCTATCTTTATCAGAAATAGCTGAAAGAGGTATTCTATCTAAGAATTCAGTAATATCAGATTGTCCAGCAGTAACTTGTGATTTATATAATATTTCGTAAAATGTTTTAAATAATTTGTTAATTGAAGCAGCATCATACGTAATTGACGCATCAGGAGTCTTCATTGATTTAATTATTCTCTCATTCTGTGTTTTTTTTATTAGATGGGCCAATAATCTATTAGGTTTATCTGCGTACTCATGGTACGCTTGTTTTGAAAGAAAAATAAGTTTTTTAATGTGGTTTGTGTGGTCCAGATTAAGTTCCGCCCTGGCTCGACATAGTTGAGCCCAGTTTGTTTGAGTAGGAGCTGTACTATATAAACATTCCAATCTCTTTACTTCATTTTCTAACTCCTGCCTTTTTCTAGACCAAATTCGTTTGTATGCAGAGGTATAAGATATGATATGGCCTCTATTTGTAGCTTTAGCAGCATCCCAAATAGTTGCCGATGATACTGGCGAATTTTCATTATCTGTCCAATCATTTTTTAGCCCTTCCCGAATTGAATCACAAAACGATGGATCATTCAACATGGAAGAATTAAATCTCCAGACCCTTGTGGTCTTGTGTACGTTTAGGGTCATGTCTATGGAGACTGGAGCATGATCGGACAAAACAATTGAGCCAATTTGGCATGCAGATACTGCATGAAAGTATTGAATGGGGATCAAAATGTAGTCTAGTCTAGAATACGAGTTATGAGGATTAGAGTAAAAAGTGTATTCTTTACTTCCCCCATTAAATTCTCTCCAAACATCAGAGATTCCAGACTCATTACAAAGTTCCTTGAGGACCAGGGATGCTCTAGGGTGAGTGAGTGTTCCTGAAGTGGATTTATCCATTTTTTGATCCATGACGCAGTTAAAGTCACCAGCACACAGTCCCAAGCCCTTGCGGTACTGATTAAACAAAAGTATAACTTTGGATATAAATTCAGGGGAATCCTCATTTGGAGCGTAAACATTAAGTAGAGTGATAGGTTGCCCATATACTGTACCTGTAATTAACACATATCTTCCATCTGGGTCATTAATCTGATGTTCTAGAATTAAAGGGAAATGCTTACTAATTAGAATAATTGTACCTCTCTTCCTGGTGTTTGCTTTACACGATGAGAAGAATATCTGTCCAACCCAATCCCGTTTTAATTTTAAATGTTCAGAATCAGATAAGTGTGTTTCCTGTAGCATAGCGATAGTAGTTCTTTGTTTTTTCAAATAGGCTAATATTTTTTTCCTCTTAATCACATGTCCCAGCCCTTTGACATTCCATGTAATAACCCTGGTCGTATTGTTCGTAGTCATGAAACAGAGAGAAGTAAAGACCAAAGAAGCTGCAAGTTTAAGACTGCATCATACCTGAGACATATATAAAACCGACGAGAAAAATTCTTGTATTTTAGAACACACAACATAACATATTGAACCCAAACCCCCCTGCCCCTACCCTCCGGCCTCGTCCCCAAATGACGAGGCACACCCGGGAAAACAAAACTTAGGTTACTGTACCCGACCGGCACCGAGCATAAGATAGCAACAGCCCATACCAAGTAGTAATATAGAGCTATACCCATAGGGGGCGCACAAGCGCTACCGACCAGTTCCCTTCGCGAAAACCCAATATCCGAGGATTAAACGTTTGACCAGCGATCGATCCACAAAAAAAAGGATCCCTTTTCTTTCACAACGGTTATAGTATAAAAATCAAAGAGAAAGAGAGTCATAAAAAAATATATAAAAAAAAATAGTGAAATGACCTATATCCTGGCCACGTACCCATTTTCCAAATAAATTGTCCTCGGATCATTGTTAAAAGTCAACATCATAAAGAAAAGTCTATAAAAGAACCAACAACTTTCAGTTTGATATCTTTGTATCTATTGTACCCTTCTGGCGTTACTTATCCTCCAATGTTTTCATAAACTCCATGCCTTCGGCTGGGGAGGAAAAAAGATGTATCCGAGTTCCGTGAAGGCAACGAAGTTTGGCAGGATAAGCAAAGCCTCTGAACATGTCACGAGCAGTCAGTTGTTTTCTGAGATCGTCGAACTCCCGGCGTTTCTTCAGCACCTCGACGGATACGTCTTGGAAGAAGCGCAGTTGGATCCCTTCATGGCTGATGTACCGTTTTTTCCGCGCTGCTTGCAGTATCAACTCCTTGTCCACATAGCGTATAAAACGCACCAAAACACTTCGTGGAGCATGGTTTGCTCCCGGCACCGGGCCGAGAGACCTGTGAGCTCTTTCAATCTCAAAGCGTGTTTCAGGAGTAAGGTCCAGCCATTTCGGCAACATCCTTGTTAGATATTGCGCAATAGGGTCAGATCCTTCCGCTTTCTCAGGGAGGCCGACGATCCTCAGGTTTTTCTGCCTGCCTCGATTCTCCAAATTGTCTATTTTGGCTCGAAGTAATGATAGTTCTTTGTCCCGAGATGTGATTCTCCTTTCCTGTGTTAGCATGCCGTCTTCAGCGGCGGAAATTCTTGCTTCTGCCTCGGTTAGTCGTGACTCACTCAACGCCACTCTACCAGTTAAATTATAGGAGGAGGAGATTGGAAATCTGGAGAACTGGTGCCAGAGGAACAATCTCCTCCTGAACGTCAGTAAGACAAAGGAGCTGATAGTGGACTTTAGTACAAAGCAGGAGAGGAACTACCAGACCCCCGTCATCAACAGGAGCCCAGTGGAGAGAGTGGACAGCTTCAGATACCTCGGTGTTCACATCACGCAGGACCTATCATGGTCCTGTCACATCAGCACCGTGGTGAAAAAAGCCCGGCAGCGTCTCTACCACCTCAGACGCTTGAGAGACTTTAGACTGCCCTCCAAGGTGCTCAGGAACTTCTACTCCTGCACCATAGAGAGCATCCTGACAGGAAATATCACGACCTGGTTCGGGAACAGCACCATGCAGGACAGACGAGCTCTACAGAGGGTGGTGCGATCAGCCGAGCGCATCATCCGCACTGAGCTCCCTGACCTACACTCCATCTACAGCAAGCGGTGCTGGACTAAGGCCAGGAAGATCATGAAGGACCTCAGTCACCCCAGTAATGGACTGTTCTCTTTGTTGCGGTCTGGGAAGAGATTCCGCTCCCTAAAGGCCAACACAGAGAGACTGAGGAGGAGCTTCTTCCCGCAGGCGATAAGGTCTCTCAATCATCACTACACCACACAGGACTAATAACATCTTTTAAGCTCACAACACTGACTGAACAATCATGGACACATTCATACACACTTGCACTAAATACTCATACATCTGGACAATTGCACATGTCACCTCCATGCATATTTGCACAACCACTGACACTTTAATCATATATATATCATATATTTTTGCAATATTTTATTATGCCTTATGCACAGTTAATTTTACTAGTTAAAATTATTTCTTTAGTATTTACTTTTTATTGATTATTTATTTTACGTACAAGCTTTTATTTTCTTTTTTTTTTAAGGTCACTGGTGGTCGTATAAAGCATTTCACTGCATATTATACTGTGTATGATTGTGTATGTGACCAATAAAATTTGAATTTGAATAAAGGGATTCCTGTATTGCGACAACTGATGTAGAAATATTGTCCAAGCGGCTGTCAATTGCACTCAGTCTGCCATCAATGTTACCCAGGCTGGCTCCCAACGAGCGGATTTCTGTCAGCATGGCATCCGATTGGTATGACGAGGCCTCCTCCGCCTCGGCCTGTTTTTTCTTTGCAGCTCTGGGAGGCCGAGAGGACGCGAAGAGCGGAAAGTCTCGTGATTCTTTAATCTCGGACATTGGTGTTTAATGTAAGAGCGATAGACTTCAAGTTTGCGTCGAATTAGCTGACAGATAAATTAGAAAAAAGGGAACTGGTGCGGAGCTAACAAATTATGCGGCCATCTTCTACGAGGTCCCTCTAGCGCCCCCTGTCAACATTAATTTAAATATTTACTTACCATTTAACACTTTTTGAACGTAATTTCCAAAATAGGTCCTAAAAATTCTCAACATTTACTGCAAGATTCTAAAAACATCAACACTGTTTTTCACACAAATGGATTATTAATAGTTGTTAAATTAAAAATAAATATTATTTTAAGTCACAGTTTTCTTATTTTTCAAAAAAAGAAAAGTTTTTATCCTTCAGCCATCACCATGTTGAACACTGGTAAGTGGTCAATTTGAGCTAGTGCATCATTCATGTTTACAGTACAACTTAGTCTTATGTTTACATTACAGCTTTAAGCTTCATGCCAACACAGGGACAAAAGATATGTTGTATGTATGAATGACAAAAGAGTGTTTAGGCTCTTATCTTGTTCATTTATGTTTATTTTGGAAAATTGCACCTTAATTTTGTTGTACAATGTCTCATTGCTACAATGACGACAAAGATTCTAATTCTAATGGAAATTGTGGGGAAAGAGGAAAAGAAGCAAGTACAGGTAGGTTGGAATAGGTGGAGAAAGGTGTTGGGAGATCTGTCCGAAAATATCGGCGAGAATCAAGGGGAAGATATACAAGACAGTGGTGAGACCGGCCATGTTGTATGCTTTAGAGACAGTCACTAAGGAAGAGACAGGGGTCAGAGCTGGAGGTAGCAGAGCAGAAGATGTTGATGGTCTCTTTAGGAGGGACACAGTTGGATAGGATTAGGAATGAGTATGTCAGAGGGAAAGCTCATGTTGAATGTTTGGGGGACAAGTTATGGAGGCCAGATTAAGATGGTTTGGACATGTTCAGAGGAGGTAGATTGAGGTTATTGGTAGGGGAATGTTGGACATGGAGCTGCCAGGCAGTTGGCAAAGAGGAGGTATATGGATGTAATAAGTCAGGATATGAGGCTAGTGGTTGCAAGGATGCAGAAGATGGGGACATGCGGAGAGAGATGATGAATCTAACACTGTATGGTGTTTTTTTGCTAGGTTTCTTCCTTCTGTTCTTCTTGAGCAGTTCTGGGTTGCTATATAATTGCTTTGTCAGTCTGCCCTTTGCTAAAGATTTTTTTTTTCCTCACTTGCTGACTGTCCACAATGAAACAAAAACAAAATATCAACAGTTAGTACATTTTAAATTAATATTAAATTTATAAGAGATATTTAAAAGTCATACACGATATGCTTAAATTCTCATTCCCGAAACATAAGTTCTCATTACCAGTTCTGTGCGTGCATGCATCTGTGTGCGCGTGTGCGTGTCTATGCGCGTGCATCTGACTGTGCATGCGTGCGCCGTGTGTCTTTGCGTTCGTGTGTCTGTTTGTGTGAGAGAGGGATGAGTATGATGCTTGTGCATGTGAAAGGAGTGTGTGTGTGAGTGAGTGCTAACATTTGTGATGTGTATGCGTGTAGAATAGGCCACAGATGCTGGAAAAAAGCAACACTCTATGATGTTACTCAATGGGATGTCACTGAACATGTCTCTGAACGTTATATCACTCAATATAATGCCACACAAAGTTAGTAACCACTTTTCAGCGTGGTTTAAGTCATCGTTTGAGATATTAAAAATCCCTCTACAGTTTTGCATCCTCAATGTCTTTAGGCCCTAAAGTGGTGATAGTGTAAATTCCCTTGGAGTATATCAAAATCCATTTTGTGTGTTTTGCAAACGACCCAAAGTAACTGACTTGTTGAGTTGAGCACATGACATGCAGGTGAAAGTTGTTCGGCTCCAAATGTCTACCAGGTTTTGCGTGCCTATGTGCAAGTGTGGATGAGCTATGCAGCAAAATCTCGTCTGAGGGCCCCGTGCCATGCGACTCTCAGGTATCCTAATGGCAGCAGATTCCAACCTGTCTGCCAATTTTTTGAGCGTGTTAAGCCCCCCTAAAAAAAAAAAGAACCCTAGAAAAACAAGAGGGTTTTGTTATAACTTAGTCAAATCAAGTTGTGATTCTGCAGGAATTCTTGTGCCGTATGCTTGATTTATGATTCCTGACTTCACACAAAGGCCCATGGACACACCTGTCTTTAGTGACTCCACATTCCTGAGCAGTTCATATTAGCTAAAAATCTTGGCTTGTACCTAGCCAGGTACATCCCTAGCAGGGCTGGAAATGAGCATGCTGTGTGGTAGCAGTAAAATATTTGCTTGTTTGGTCAATCCTAAACAAACAATATTCAGTTCAATTCATTTTTATTTATAGACTGCTTTGTACAATGGTCATTGTCTCAAAGTAACTTCACAAAATTTATGGAACTGTGTATGAGTGAGAAAAAATATGTTAATAATAATTAGGGCTGCAACAACTAATCGATCAAATCGATAATTATCGATAATGGAATTCGTTGTCAACGAATGCTGTTATCGATTTAGTTGGGCTGCTCACGTTACTGAGGAGCACACAAGATGCACAAATACACAAAGACACACAGATAAACAGTCGCTCGCGCAATGGAGGTTACAGAAGCGTTTGCAGGAAAAAGCGCGCGCCCCAAGTCCTCCAAGGTATGGGAGCAATTTACATTAAACATCGGGCGTTAAAATCGAGCGCTTTTCTGCCGTCCGTAGTGTCCGGTGAGCGCGGATGAAGCGCCGAGGGTTTTCTACACATAGGAGTCAGTGAGAGTGTTCACACGGGCTTTGGTGACGTGCGTTTGTCCGACTGCGCGGTTATACGGTGTCAAAAAAAAAAAAGTTGCATGCAGCTTATTCTTTTTCAAAATAATCGTTAGTTGCAGCCCTAATAAGATTGTCACTGATGTGCAAGCCAAGGGTTTCGGGGACGGTGGCAATGAAAAACTCCCTGAGATGGCAATAGGAAGAAACCTTGAAAGGAACCAGACTCAACAGGGAACCCATCCTCATTTGGGTGATAACGGATAACAGGAATTATATAACATGTGTGTTAGGCTGCTGAAAGTTCAGTATAACAGACTTTGTTTGTCACGTTATCATGACAGAGGGCATCAGGATCACTGGGATCATAGCTCCAAACCATCATGAAGCAGAATCCAGCTGGAGATGGTCCTTCTCTGGATGCCTCAAGATCCTTGCAGGGTTGGCCTTTGTCTATTGGAGCTGGCACATGTCCAGATGCCTCGGGGTGGGCAGAAAAATTAACGGGTGGAAAGAATTAGCGTAGTTGCTGTTCAGGATATTAGCAACACTAGATAAGAGTGTGCATTTAAATGTACTGAAGTATGAGGTTATGGAATGAGTTATGCATATGCTAGATTAAAGTGTTATAGCTCTCTATGGTTAAACTGGTAGACTGTGTCAGATCCCTGAACACCGTCTGGAAGGCTATTCCAAAGCTAAATATGAGAATGTTCTACCCCCTTTTGTAGATTTTGATAGTGTGTATATACTATATATATGGTTTTAGCCCACAATAATTCATTAGTATGGTGTAGGGCCTCCTTTTGCGGCCAGTACAGCATCAATTCGTCTTGGGAATGACGGATACAAGTCCTGCACAGTGGCCAGAGGTATTTTGAGCCATCCTTCTTGCTGAATAGTGGCCAGGTCACTATGTGATGCTGGTGGAGGAAAATGTTTCCTGACTTGCTTCTCCAAAACGTCCCAAAGTGGCTCAATAATCTTTAGGTCTGGTGACTGTGCAGGCCATGGGAAATGTTCAACTTCACTTTCATGTACATCAAACTACTGTCAGCAGTCTTGCTGTGCGTATTGGTGCATTATCATCCTGATACATGGCACATGCCTAGGGAATGCAATAATATTGCAGCCCAAACTATCAATTATTCTTTGCTTCACTTTGCTTCACGCTGGGGATGCAACAGTCTAGGTGGTAGGCTTCTTTGTGGCTTCTCCACACCGTAACTCTCCCGGATGTGGGAAAGATTGTGAAACATGTTGTTCTCTGATGAGTCCACCTTCACTTTGTCCATAGCCCAAGATTTTCACTGCTGATACCACTGAAACCAACGTTTGGCATTGGCATGAGTGACCAAAGATTTGGCCATAGCAGCCCGGCCATGTACATTGACCCTGTGGAGCTCCCTGTGGAAAGTTGAGGTGCACATTTAATTCTGCAGTGAGTTGGGCAGCTGTGGTTTTATGTTTTTTGATACAATCCGGGTTAGCACCCGGACATCCCTTTCAGACAGCTGCCTCTTGCGTCCACAGTTACTCCTGTTGGATGTGGTTCATCTTTCTTGGTGGTATGCTGACATTACCCTGATACTTTGACTCTTTAATCAGTTATTTAGTTATATTTTCAAAAATGGAATCTGTTACTCAGTTTATGTAATCCGTGAGCCAGACAGCAGTGCCCCAACAGTGGTGATCAGTAGGTGTTTTAACATGACTGATGAAAACGGAAACATTGAGACCAACTGTCAAGATGTCAATGAAAGGATGTTGGATTGGTATATTTTAAAGTTTTTTTTATTTTATCTCTGACATAATGCCTAGCTTGTAAATGGCGGGAAAATGTGAATTGGAAAGCTGGAATTTGTCCCTTACCTGATCAAAGGAGGCAAATTTACCATTAATATAAAAATCTTGGATGGTAGTCCATTTTCACTCCAAGCATCATAGTCTCAAGTCTCATTTATTTATATAGCCCTTTATGCTACAACGTAGGCCAAAGGACTGAACATCAGAGAAACTATAAAATAAAATAAAAATACATATATAAAAACAAAGTCAAGAATTAAAAGCAACAGAGTACAAATACGTTTTAATACGCATCAGGGGGGAGCGCATTCCACAGCCTAGGACCAACAACTGAAAAGGCTCGATCCCCTTTTGTTTTAAGGCGAGTTCTCGGTACAAACAAAACTATTGGAATACCTTTGTGCTCTACAAGAGTTCGTACACACCAAGTCCTTAATATATTCCGGGAGCAGCTCATGAACAGCTTTGTAAATGTACAACACCACCTTGTACTGAATTCGTTGTTTCACAGGAAGCCAATGAAGCCTTTCTAGAACCGGAGGAAAGTGCTCCCTTTTCTTGACACCAGTAAGGAGCCTCGCTGCAGCATTTTGAACTATCTGCAGCTTCGAAATAAGTGATTGACTGATACCTACATAAAGAGCATTACAATAATCCAAACGAGAAGAGATGAATGCACGAATCACTTTTTCTAAGTCGGGAACAGACAGAAAAGACTTCATTTTTGCAATAGTCCTTAACTGGTAATAGCAATTTTTTACCACATTTTTGACCTGATGATCGAACATAAGAGCAGAGTCAAAAATTACACCTAAATTTCTTATTTTGGGTCGAACATTTTTTTTTTTTTGTTTTCCAAGAGCCAAGAAAATTTGTTAAGTCCCTGTCATCATTGTTCATCCCGAAGACCAGAACTTCCGATTTGCCTGCATTTAAAGGAGACATACAGTCTCAATTTTGCATAGGTTAATATGATTCTTTAGGGTCCTAATGAAAAGTTTGTAATATACTTTAATTAAAAATTCTCAATTGTTGTGTAAAAAAAACATTACTTTTACCTGGTAAAAAGTAGCCCTGTTCTCAGCAACCTGTTTCAGTACATGCTCCTTTAAATGTTAATGACCTCTACTGAACCCGCCCCCCAGTTCTGTGGGGCGTGTCTTCACAATACAAGTGGGGTATAGCTTTGACAACAGTTAAAAATATTTAAAAAACAGTTAAAAATAATTTTACATGATGTTAGAATTATTTTATATATAAAGGAGTTATTTCTACTCTCTTGCTCTCTTCCTCATAGATCTGATATTAACGTGTTAAATCTTCCCTGCTGCTATCTTCCTGTCTCCTCTTGCATCTGTTCATTCACGCTCACCTTCCCATACTCTGTCTCTCTCTCTCCCCCTCTCTCCCTCTCTCTCTCCCCCTCTGTCTCCTTCCACCTATCTTCCTCTCCTTTGATTCAAATTCAAATTTTATTTGTCACATACACAGTCATACACAGTATGATATGCAGTGAAATGCTTATACGACAGCCAGTGACCTTAAAAAGAAAATAAAAGCTTTATACGTAAGGAATAAATATCAATAAAAAGAAATACTAAAGAAAATAAATTTAACTAGTAAAATCGTTGTACAAATATACAATGTACAAATGAGGGCATAATAAAAATCTTACAAAATATATATTGAATGAAAACTATATATATATATATATATATATATATATATATATATATATATTGAATGAAAACTCGATCTATATATATTGAATGAAAACTCGATATATATTGAATGAAACTCGATATATATTGAATGGAAACTCGATATATATTGAATGAAACTCGATATATATTGAATGGAAACTCTATATATATTGAATGAAAACTCGATATATATATATATATATATATATATATATATATTGAATGAAACTCGATATATATTGAATGAAACTCGATATATATTGAATGAAAAGTCTGAATATATAGATTGAAACATGACGTCATCGAAACACAGCGCCATATTTAGGAAGAATGAGCGAGTCCGCGAGAAACTTGGTTGCTGCGATTCTGAGAAATGAAGAGATGGTCATTTCCTCCTCTTTTCCACGTCCGAGTACTTACACTAGTGTTGTATAAAGTGATGTTTGGTAGCGAGAGTGAAGACGGTTACACTCACTGATTCGTATTCAAACCAGGGCCAGTTCTACTCAATAAAAATTTTGAAATGTTGAGAAAGCACATGTTAATATACTCATAAAATTAATTTATAACAAGTTGATAAAATGATCTGCGGTAGCGGAAAAATCCGCCTAAAAAGGGACACTACACAATACGGTTGTAAGGATTTCTTGTTTTTGCTAGACCCCGTCTAGTCAGTGCTCAGCCTGTATTTTGCTTCCCACCTGGTACCAGGGAACCCCTCAATAATACACAAGTCCGTGCTCAGTGAGACGTTCCAAGTTTATTGTGGGAGACAGCAGTATATATACGCACACACACACAAAGAACCAAAGAAAGGGTGGGTGCAGAAGTGTTTACATCTGGTCAGGAATGTTTAGAAAAGATAAGGTAAAGAAGAACATAAAATTGGGAGGAGCTTTGCATTTACGAGCGTTTAACAGTTTTACGACCTTTAACATAAACTACTATAGGATGTGTTTATTGAAAGTGCAGCTTGTGTCGAGGTAAGAGAAAGAAGTAACATTCTGTTCTCACGCACACAGAATATCATAAAACATACTAAAAATCAAATATTCCCTACAACGGTATTAGATTTCACAGGCTGCAGATTTCACATCCCCCCCATCGCATGATCTGAACGCGCGCAACCCCCCCCCCCTCCCCGCATGATCTGAACGCGCGCAACCCCCCCCCCTCCCCCCATGATCTGAACACGCGCAACCCCCCCCCCCTCCCTGCATGATCTGAACGCGCGCAAATCTCTTTGAAATGCCGGCTATTCAACCCGCGACCTTATACACGCGAAGCATTGTTTTTTCGGGATCTCACCAGGACATTTACAATGGTTAATTTGTAGTAACATATGTCTATAGCATAGGCGTTTAGTCAAACAAATCTATAAACCGATCTTTTTCTGTTAATAAACAGAGACCTTTCTGACAGACAACGTGTGTGTGTGTGTTTGAGTCTCTCCTGGTGTCAGAAAAGCTTACCGAAGCATAGCACACTCGCCTCGTTACTAAACGAACTTTAGAAAAACTTTATAAATATGTAGTGCAAAAAAGCATGTACCTTGAGCAGGAATCGAACCTGGGTCTCCCACATGAAAGCACCGAATCCTAACCACTAGACCACCGCACTACAGCAACAAACTGCACACCACACTCATGTAGGCGCCATTTTGCTCTAGTGTAGTGACTTCACACCGACAGGCTTTTGAAAACGGCCTGATTTCAGAAGGGGCATCTTATATTATTAAATTAAAAGAAAATCGCTGGGCGGCTCTTTATCATTGTAGAGTGGTTGTGTACACACTCTCCTAACACACAATGCAGTCCAAACAGCTTGAAAAAGTCCATGTAGCACCGTTGGTCCCCTTTAAATTCAGACAGTTTTGCTCTAACCAGCTGATCACCTCCTTTAGACAGAGTACCAAGGATTGATTAGGGCTTGAGGCTCCAGCACTGATCGGTAAATAAATCTGAATATCGTCTGCGTATAAATGATATGAAATACCGTGTTTTTTGAAAATAAGACCCAATGGCAGAAGAAACAAAGAAAAAAGAATGAACCTTGTAGTACTCCACACTCCAAAGCAATTGACTTCGAGGAAAAATCCCCAACCCTAACAGAAAATGAGCGCCCCTTTAGATTTTAAAACCGTCCCTCTCAGCCCCACTACATGTTCCAACGATCGATAAGAATATCATGATCGATTAAATCAAAAGCTGCACTAAGATCCAGCATAATTAAAGCTCCTCTATTACCTGAGTCTGCAATGAGTAGTAAGTCATTTGAAACTCGCAGTAAAGCTGATTCGGTGCTATGTCCTACCCAGAAGCCAGACTGAAAAACATCTAACACCTCATTATTGGCCAAAAAAGAACTTAACTGAGTTAAAACCACCTTTTCCAATACTTTGGAAATACAGGGCAGCTTTTGAAACGGGTAATTGTTAAAATCCAGAGGATCAAGGCTAGGCTTTTTAAGAAGGGGCTGAATAACCGCCTGCTTAAAACTAAGAGGAAAAGTGCCTGTATAAAGACTGCAATTAACAATAGTAATACAAGACCCAGTATGATCAAACGTCGTGGACAACAAGTCAGAAGGCAAAATATCCCAACTTGCAGCGGGGCGTTTCAGCTTATCAATGATCAGTTTAATATCCTCAGTAGTAACCAAATCAAATTGATCAAAATTTCTAACACTTGTTAAAATACCTCCTGTCGAGCCCTTTGAAACACGAAAACTAGCTCTGATTGTATTAACTTTTTCTGAAAATACACTTAAAAACTTTTCGCAACATTCTGTAGATAGCGGTATTGACGCAGTGTGTGAGTTCAAGAATCTATTAATAGATTGAAACAAGGTTTTTGGTGAATGTGAGTGCTGCGATATAATTTTTGAAAAGAAGGCTGTTTTAGCATCCTTCACAGCCTTCTGATAACCCTTATGTAAATCTACTAAAATCTGCTGCGAGATTGTAAGTTTATCCTTTTTCCAGGCCCGTTCTGCTCGCCTACACTGCTGTCTAATCGTGCGTGTATGCTCATTTAACCAGGGCTGATGATTGACCTTGCTAGACCTGATCTTGTATGGGGCAACAGAGTCTAATATTCCAGAACACACCGAATTAAAAGCCAAAAGTAATTCATCAAGGTCAGCCGTAGTAGATGCAGACTCCAGCCAGGATACATCAGAAAGAGAGAGAAAAATATTACCAAAAGCCTGCGGTGTAGACTGAGTGATTATGCGGGAGCGTAGACCAGAAGACTGACGCTCCACCAGTTCAATTTGCATGTTTAAATTAAAAGTAACATGTGATCTGAGATGCAGGCATCCATTACAACAACGTCAGAGACAGATAGACCTAAGGAGAAAACAAGGTCCAATGTATGTCCTTTCTCATGAGTGGGACCAAGTACATGTTGTATGAAATTAAATCCATTAGGTCAGAAAAAACCTTTACCAAAGGCTTCCCAGGACAGCATATATGAATATTAAAATCCCCAACAAGTAAAATATAATCAGACAATAATAAAATAGTATATAAAATAAAAACTCAGAAAATTCTTGAATAAACACTGAGGTGTACTTTGGGGGTCGATAAACAACTATTGCCAAAACAGGCTTGTAAAACTCAAGTCTTAAGAGCTGAACCTCGAAACTCGAGTAACATGTCTCTGTCTCAAGTCTGTACCAAGTCTCTGTAATAAAAAGGAGGTCCAAACCATTGTGCAGTATAAAATCATTTAATATAAAGGTCTTATTTAGAATCGAGCACGTATTTACAAGCGCCATCTGTAGCGTGTGCAAGACCGTGGGAGCTGCTGTGATAGTGCCCAACTTTACCGTCGTAGGACAGCTCAAGTTGCTCAGACATACACCTCTTCAGTGTGATGAAGGCTTTGCATCCTGGAGAAACCGCAGCCCTGACGAAACTCCATCTGGATACACAGGCAGCAAGAAAGAACATCGCCAACCCCGAAAATCCGCAGCACGATCCATGTTGCCGACATCATCTGCACACTGCACCACAACAGAAGACCCCCTCCGGAATCTCTGTCTCACATGAGTGCCTGCACGTCTGCCTCGTCGTCGCCGGCGACGCTTCCTCCTGTAGCACACGCAACTAGTCGGAGAGCGCCGCAAATATGGCGGCAGTGTATAGTAAGGAAAGGAGCACTTGTTTACATTGCTGATCCCCGAGTATACAACGTGAGATCGAATCTGCAACAGGGTAGTGGAATCATAAAACCTCAGTGACTGGCATGGACGAATTAAAATGTAGAAGAAAACATAAAACACAAACAAACTAAAAAACAAAGAGGAACGACGGCAAGCCACTGCACTGGTCGGCGCCATCTTGGATTGGATTGGATCATAGCATTTGTCTGACCATGGTGGCAGGAAAGAATGATTAAAACAGATAAGGGTTGTTACTGAAGTCGGGTATATCGAGCACCTTCTTGAGCTGGGGTGCATTTCCCGTACAACTATGTAGCTCTTTGCTTAACCACCATAGTACGATGCAACGTTGAAGAAACTAACTAACTAGTCACAAGTGTTTCCCAAAACCATAGTACCTGTGTCGCACTTCCATGGTTAGAACTATGTTGGTTTAATCTGTCGTTCTTCTTCGATACAATGGCGGAATAGTGCCATAGGCACATATCGCCCCCTACTGTAAAGTGTGTTTTTTTTTTCTCTCTCTCTTCGGCTCGCATTCAATGCGCTTTCGCAGTGACGTAACGTAGAAGTCGTGTAATAATGGCACAAACGCAACATTTTTCATTTTTCAATATTTCATTTGAACTAATTTTTTATTTGGTATTGATACTTCAGTACAATTAAAATAGAAATTATGGGTTTTGAAAATGCTGGGATTGTGTTGTGAACACCTGTTACCTATTTTGCTCAGTATAATTTTCTATATAAGTCCCTTTACATACAGCCATGGTTTAATGAGAGTTGACGTGAAAAAATGACATGGAAACCACAATTTAATAAAAAAAGAGCTTGCAGTTCTTTTGGAGGAGTTGGGAAACAATCAAATCTTGCTTTTCTCCAAATTAAAAAACACAGTTACAAATTCGGACCAAAAAAAAATGGGAATGAAATTGCACAAAAAATTTATGCTTCTGGGAATGGGTATGAGAGAAGCCCAGAGGAAGTCAGAAACAAGTGGAGGGACGTTGGAAGTGTGACCAAACAAGCAAGTCCAGTGGTGGCCTGAAACTGAACCCCTCCAAAAGCTGCTATGTAATTGTAGTTACTGCAATTCTCCACAACATTGCAGTCAAGGAAAATGTCCCGCTTTGTGATGAGGAAGAGGGGGGTCTTTCTGGTGCTGCTGAGGATGAGGAAGATGACACTTCTGATGAGGATGATAATGATGATCCTTCGAACACACATCAAGGCAGAATGCATCCTGCAGGAGCAGGTCAGACAACTGTTAATTCAGAATGTTTGCTTAGTTTTTTTTTTTTAGTTTGGATCCTGTATGAACTTGTGTTAATAAATATTTTGCCTACATGGTTTGCCCCTGCACATGTACTTTAAATACTTTTGCAAGCAAGTAGGATAAATAAACCTATGAATAGTCCATATTCTACTTCTCAGAAGGGCTCAGGGCTCAGTGGTAGCTGTTTCGCCTACCGTGCGGATGGCCCGGGTTCGATTCCCAGCCAGTACCCAAACCCCAGTTTGTTGATTTATTTGGGTACATTCATTGAATATATATTGAGTAATATTTTAAATAGGCTTACACTATGGTAGTGTATAAATTTTAGAATTTCTTAGTGCTTAACACTTTGTGCACTGTATATGTTGAATACGTGAACAGTACAGATAACATTCATTATAAGTGAAAACCTCTAACATACTACTACAAATATTATGAGACATTTCTCTTTGGGAATGTTTAAATATACTCACTTAAAAACTCACCTTTTCTTCGCACAAACGAAACCAAGGCTGTTCCAACCGGCATAAATAATGCTTCTGTAGGGCACTTCGAAGGGAGAATAATTGCGATGGTACCGCTGTTATATCGTTTAAAGTGAATTTGTAATCAGAATAACCGAAAAATTTATAACCTAATATCTGAGCACCAAAACATTAAGTTTTCCAAATCGCACAAAGTGGTTGGGAAAATGTTTAGAAACTAATAGGGCGTAAGGTCGTTAACTGTGAATAGAACACACCCAGCCGCGACGAAATCAATGACGTCGACACAGAAAACTAACAAGGAACTATGCTTCTAACCACAGGTCGAAGGCTGTAAGTTTGCGACGCTGTTTGCGAATGTTCGTTTGAACTATGGTTTCGGGAAACACCTAGTTGTTGAACTATGTTGGTAACGACGGAACTTGCGACCATAGTTGGCTAACGATGCTTTTGGGAAACGCACCCCTAGTTGAGAATTCAGATTTTTGTTGTATAACTTAGTTGGCCTTGCTGTTTTCTAAGCTGGGTAAACCTAACACCCATGTTAACCTAAGGTAGCTCCATTTTTACCCACAAAGGGGAATCAGGGGCATAATCAAGTGTGCTGCAGGTGTTCCAAATACATTAATCTTCTTGCATTAGCAGCCCAATAATACTGTCTAAACTAGGGTTGGGTATCGTTTTTTTTTTTTTTTCAATACCGGTGCCAAATTGATACTTTGAAAATGGTACCGGTGCCAAAACTGTGCCTGATCCGATACTTTTAAGCCACAAAATTATAGTGGATGACTCAAGAATGAATTTTTATTGAACAAAAAATTTTATGCTTAAAATTTAACAATATATTAAAAGTTTAAAGTATATATGAATATGTAAGCTTCAAATTTTAGCAATTCTTTTGCAGAAATTTCACCATATTTGCCTTTTCTGTCAAAATACGACTCCTTTCCTGACTTATTGCCCTGCACAGTACATGCATAGCCTTCTTTGCAATGGTAAATGGGGTCACTGTTGTAGTACTACTAGTACTAGCTGGAAAGCCATAATTATAAACAGAATCCATGTTACATTAGTTTTTTACAAATCGTTTGACTATTTGTTAGCTTGAATGCAAGATTTGCATTTTGCTATTAACATTACATTATCCTACTACTAACCTGCGGAAAGTCTGCTGACGTCATCATAATCGGTGACTCCTTTTTGCTACGGTTGGTATGACTGGGGCTGAGGGTCGTCCACACTGATAGTGCCAACTGTTGTCTGCAAGAAAACACGGTGCCTCCCTCTGCTTTAAACTTTATTCCGTCTGCCCTCGAATGTTTCATTAGATTTGACGTGTTTCCGCCTTTACACGCAACTGCTGTGAAACATTTGCCGGAATCCTTTCTTGTGAAATACAGCCACACTTTCGACCGTTTAGTTTTAGGCATTTTAACAAAAGCTGTTTAATTTAGCAAGCTAAGATAGCGGTTGACCGCCTGCTGCCATCAGAGCGAGTGTAACGTTATTTGCTGCATTCACTCGCATCTCGGATGGTCTCTCATTTCCGGATGATTTGTGCGTTTAATTTTTTTTATTTAATCTAATAAACTATTAATCTACAAAAATATATGAATCTAGAGAACAAATATTTCAATCGGCAGTTCAGGCATTTAAGTGGCACCGAAATTCGCGTTTGTTTCGGTCCGGTACATACCGGTTCTATAGGTACCGGGTTTCGGTACACAACCCTAGTCTAAACTCTGGAAGGCCAAGCCCACCCTGAGATTTGGGCTTTTGCAGGTAAGCTTTAGATATCCTGGGAGTTTTATAATTCCAGATAGAAGTTAGAAGAACTGAATCCAAGGTTTTGAAAAATGCAGATGTGAGAAAGATGGGTAAATTTTGACCCATGGGAGGGACACCATTTTAATCAAGTCAATATGGCCAATCATAGATAAAGGGAGGATTTTTCTGCAGTCTATATTCTGCTTTAACCTAGATGTGAAAATATTAGTTTAAATATTATAATATATAATTTGGGTTTGTAGGAGTTCTTAAGTAAGTGATCTAATCACTGACTAAATAATATATGTTGAGGAAACCTGGGCTATAGGTACCCGACAGTGGCATGAAATCACTTTTTGTCCAGTTGATGGTATAACCTGATATAATCTACCAAATTAATTAATTAATTCCAACAAACTAGGAACAGATATTTCTACATTTTGCAGATATAACAGTCAACATATAAATTAATCAGTGTTTCAGTGCCTCCCATTGTGAGGCCTTCGATATCATGGTGACCACTGATTTTTAAGGCAAGCGGCTCCAGTGCAATAGAGTAATTCCATCTCAAATCAGCCAGTGGAAGAGAAATTTTCCACCACCACTTCTCAGATTTTGCTGATTTTTCTTCACCATTTGTTGGTATTGGCATGAGAACGAAAACCCTTTTTTTTGCCCCAACTCCCGCTCGTTAAAAAATGGCAGCCATCCTGATTTTTGGCGTCAATGCACTTCAAGACGTGCCATGCCCCCTTTTGAAACCCTCTTTTCTTAGATTGACAGCAAGCGACAGAGCTCATAAACATATCAAGCTCAAATATGTGTTTATTTATTCTTTATTTTCTTCTCTCCTTCAATGGTGGTACTTCTTTGACTGTATAATTATTATTATTATTAGTGGTAGTTCTCCGAATTTATTATTATTATTATTATTATTATTATTATTATTATTATTATTATTATTGTAACGCAAAAAGACTACAAAGATTTATGCGCTTTAAATATACACGGGCACTGGTGGCTCAGTGGTAGGTAATTCGCCTGCCATGCGGAAGGCCCGGGTTCGATTCCCAGCCAGTGCCGGCACGGTATTACGCGCTAAAATGCCCCCCCCCCCTACATAATCGCTATCAAATATTATATTAGAAAATAAATTCATAGGTTTATTATTATCATCAAATATGATATTACTATTATAATGAACCCTAGGCACGTGACAGCCGACAAGAGCATTAATACAAAATCTTGTATAATGTTTATTTTGTGGCACATTTATACAGGAAAAAAAACATTAATTAGAACAAATAAAATATAAGGGGGCGGCGCGGTGGTGTAGTGGTTAGCACTGTCGCCTTGCACCTCCAGGGTCTGGGTTCGATTGCCCGGCCAGGCTCGATTCCCGTCTCTGTGTGCATGGAGTTTGCATGTTCTCCCCGTGCTTGGTGGGTCTCCTCCGGGTACTCCGGTTTCCTCCCACAGTCCAAAGATATGCAGGTTAGGATAATTGGCGTTCCCAAATTGCCCGTAGTGTGTGATTGAGTGTGTGTATGTGTGTGTGCCCTGCGATGGATTGGCACCCTGTCCAGGGTGTACCCCGCCTAGTGCCCGAAGTTTCCTGGGATAGGCTCCAGGTCCCCCGCGACCCTGAACACAGGATTAAGCGGTATAGAAAATGAATGAATGAATGAAAAATATAAGGGACAAAGAGTCCAAAGGAAGGTTAAATTACACGAGAGGATTGAAATTAAGTATAAACCGTGAAAAGATATAACAAGAGACACTTCAATTAAAAATAATATCATAATCTAGAAGTATATTCTTCTTATTATTAAATTGAATTAATTTAAGAGAGTTTAAAATTGAGGTCATTTCTAGAAGGAAAAGATGGAAGTACAATTGTTCCTTTTTAATTCTCTGTTTATGTACAAAGTATTTTGCATGTAAAATAAAATAAACAACAACAAATTCAAGCGGTTTATTTTCCGCATTCTCATAATAAAAGATTATATCTTTAATAGTAAAGGAGTGAGATACATTAAGGTGGTTCAAGAGGTGGTCTTTTAAAAGAGTTAAGAATTTTTGTTTTCTCACACTCAACAAACAAATGAATCAGAGATTCATTTAACGTATCACAAAAAGAACATTTATCCTCTACCTCCAAGTATTTAGATAAAACTGAGTTTACCGGGTAAATTTTGTGGAGAATCTTAAAATGAACAGAGATGTTAGAGATGCAGTATTTATTAGGCAAAAGCCAGGCTTTATGCCATTTAATATCTGAGATGGAATTTTTATTGGAGATCCTAAATTCCAGAGTTGGTTGGTTGGAAGCACGTTTGAAGAAAAATATTTAGGCCTAAAAAGATGCTTTAAAATTCATCTAAAATTCATTCATCGGCTTGTATAAACCGACAGCCTTAACAGAAGGCAGCGTTTTGATCAAAAGGATGGTTACTCAACCGGAATGGTTATTGCCATCGCGCTCACCGCCGTTTAAAGGCGATAGCGGCCAAAATAAATTAGTTGCATTTCAAAGTAATTCGTAAAATGGCCGCCAGGTGGCGCAAAGTGACATTTTCATTCTTCGCAGTAAATACAACAGTGATGGTAATTTCCGCAACATACATGAAAAATCTGAACCAGAGCTATTGATGTGTACTGTACAATAATGAGTAAAACAATTTATAATAGATTTATTAACCGAAATAAATGACCATATTTCTGTCATTCCAGACTTAAGGAGGTGGGAGAATTTTCAAGCCCCACTTGAAAATCGGCCAAGTTTACTATTTATTGAAATATAAATTTCTAAACCAATAAGATCAAATAACACCAAGTTGAAAACAGATAAAATACACGTGCAATTATTATAACAGGCTTACTTCGTCACTTATCTAGAGCTTTCTTTCAAAGAAGTCGAGTGGGTTATTAACGTGACTGGGGCATGTTGTCTCTAAGTGTCCGAGTGGTAAGGCATCGCCCATTCATGTGGGTGATCCGGGTTCGATCCCCGGGTGATGCTGATTTATTTTAATTTTTTTATTTTATTTTTCTCAGCATACTATATAAAAAACAGCAAACAAACAAAGAAATCATCGTGCCTGGTATAGGTTTAATATTCAGTGCGCACCGTTTGTACATCTGTTATTTTACAACTATATCATAACACTCAAAAATACCTTTTATTCGGGGATAAGTGACTGATGTGCCTAACATCTTTCAGCTGAGCCTCATTTCACTGAATAATCCACCACTTTTCATCAGTATGTAAGACCACGACACCTGTCTCTCTCTCTCTCTCACACACACACAGACACACAGCAGACCGAGTCATTAGCACGTCCCTCCCCCAAATTTAAAGAATACAAGCTGGTTTGTATCGTGTGAGTTTGCTGTTTTTTCTATAGTATGCTGAGCAAAATTAAAATAAAACATTTTATTTTGATTTATTTAAATTTTGCTATAATTAAAATTAAATAATTTTAAACAGCATCACCCGGTGATCGAACCCGGATCTCCCATGTGAAAGGGCACGGACTTACCCACTGCACCACTCGGAAGCCATACATGCCACTGGACTCCTCACAGTTAAATACGATGACGGGGGGAGCGTGGGGGAGGCGTAAGAGAGGCTTTTTTTTTTTTTATTGAGACAATCCAAAAGAATACATGTTAAACACATTCAAGAATAATAACTGCAGCAATAATAACAACAACACAAAAAAAACTAAAACGTTCCTGACTCTCTATGGACTTCCAGTAACTACTAGAGAGTTTAATTCTTTAATGAGAGCTATTCGCCCCGGTTTAATTATGCTCATTAAGAGTCACCTAGCCTATGGTTCTTATGAGCTCAGACAATCTAAATTAATGTTAGATGGTATTGATATAACTGTCGATCAGTGATAAGCCGGTAATTTTATACTGTGTGTACTGTAAAACGGGTACATCTGTCGGAATAAATTATTTAAATGTTTGTATCAGGAGCTATTGATCAGTGATTTATGTAAACGACTCTTGTTACTCTGTTACTTTTCAGGTGTAAGTAACTGCTCATTGCAGCATCTATTTTTATTTAAACTATTAAACTATTAAGCTTTTAATTTTACTCCTTTAACCATAACCTTTCTACTCATGCCCTTTATGTATTTCAAAGACAAGAAAATTAATTATATCCGCTGTTTTAACCACTACAGGGACATCACAGCCAGCGTTAGTTTTCATAAAAACCATAAAATTCAAACATCATCAGGATGTGCTACTGCGTCAGCACATGTTGATGCCATCATCAGCACTCGTGTTTTTGCGTTATTATAAATAATGAAATGCAGTAGGCTGTTATGGTCATTATAATTTTCTTTAATAATGATTTGTTCTATTTTTGCTCAATTTGTTTTTAGTTATTTATATATTTAAATTGGGATGCCTTCTACTGTTACAAATTTAACTCTTGTCAAAATAATAAATTTTCTTACAAGCCCTTGTGTTGTTGTTTGTGCTGTTGTTCTTTAATAATACAGTGGTTACAAAATCTGAGCGTCGTATGTAACGTCGCCGCCGCATTACGGGATGTGCATTTGCTGTGCATTTGCTGGCTTTTACCACTGAGTGGCGCTATATAACTACAGACTGACGCCTCATGCCTTAGTTCATTCTCTGCCTCAATAATACACGTAATAGCCGATAACATCAAGTGAAACACTGTAGTTGACCGAATTCATAATCACAGTACTATAATTACAGTACAAATGTAGAATTCAAATTAAATCTTATTAAGATCAAATTTAAGCACAATAAATATTAACACAGTGAGCCTTTAGATTTTATCACATGTAATTAGAAAAGAAGTGTGTAGGGTTTTATTTAAATATAAATTTCTAAACCAATAAGATCAAATAACACCAAGTTATTATTATAACAGGCTTACTTTCGTCACTTATCAAAGACGTACACTTGCTTTCAAAGAAGTCGAGTGGCTTATTAACGTCTCTGGTGTGCATTGTCTCTAAGTGGCCGCTTGGTGTAGCGGTTAGAACGCTCGGCCAGTGATCTACAAAGCGCCGGTTCGAATCCCGAGTGATGTTTTAAAATTGTTTTATTTTAAAACTAAATTAAATGTTTTAAGTGCGCTTAAGGTAGAGTCTTATAAAGGCTATGTAGACTTATATAGTTTTATTATATATTTTTTGCACATTAATCTGAGTCCTCATCTGTTAGATCTGTTTAGTTTTTTTTTTCCTGCCGGGACGAATGCGCGGTTCCATCCCTTTCCCGCCTATTCAGGGAGCCTACGTGGTGTCGTGTCGGATTTCAGCGGTCACGGAGTGGGAAGACTTTGAAGAAGCTGCAGTGACAGTAAACAGCTGAACAACTTCACTTTTCCGTTTACCTCTGAGGAAAAAAAGCTGTATTTTGTTTGTTTATATTTAGAATTTTTATAGTAGTAAGAGAGAGTTATAGTTTGGTCTGTATTGTAGTTCGCACCCTTGTAGAGAATAAATAAATGAATAACACCTTCATATCCCCTCTCAAGAGTGTCATAGTCCATTGTTAGTTTTAATGATCTGGCTGAAACTAATTATCACTACATAAGTACCCTAACACCATTGATCATGAGTCTCAGCTGAACCTAATTCTATACTTGTAACAGAAAATGTAGATGCAGATTCCAAATGTGTATTTATATAATAGATAGATAGATAGATAGATAGATAGATAGATATGTGTGTGTGTGTGTGTGTGTGTGTGTGTGTAGGCTCTACGCAGGGGCAAGAGAGGGCAGCGCACCCTTAAATGTCTGCACATGTTAATATATTCCTAAAATGTATATATTACAAGTTGATAAACTGATCTGCGGTAGCGGAAAAATCCGCTGAAAATAGGACAGGCTGCAGCGCACACACACACATACACACACACAGACACACCTCCCTTGAGCCCTGCGTCTGTCGGATTTCAGCGGTCACGGGGTGGAAAGACTTTGAAGCAGTTTATATATGAATCTAAGCTTGAACTTATCAGCATTGTAAATATATAATACTTTTCAAATAAAATCGCTATTACTTTGACCCTGAAGTTTAGTTTAGCACACACAAAAAACAGAAAAGTCATTTCTGGTAAATCAACGGAATGTGTAGTATTTACAGTAATTCATTAAAAAATGAATATACAGTGGTGTGACAACCAGACTGCTCATTACCGTCGCACTCACCGCCGTGGAAAGCGACAGCGGCCAAAATAAACCAGGAGCATTTCAAAATAATTCGTGAAATGACCACCAGGTGGCGCAAATTGACATTTTCCGTCGTCTCGGTTTTTAAATATATTCAGAGCTTAAGTCATAATAAAGTCAAAACAATATGTTGTAGCAAATAGGGTTGGGTACCGAAACCCGGTGCCAAGACGGCACCGGTACCTATAGAACCGGTATGTACCGAACAGAAACGCGAATTTCGGTGCCTCATTTCGGTGCCACTTAAATGCCTGAACTGTCGATTGAAATATTTGTTCTCTAGATTCATATATTTTTGTAGCTTAATCGTTTATTACATTAAATAAAAAAAATTAAAAGCACAAATCATCCGGAAATGAGAGACCATCCGACATGCGCGTGAACGCAGTAACTAACGTTATACTCGCTCTGACGGCAACAGGCGGTCTACCGATAGCTTAGCATGCTAAAGTAAACACCTCTCGTTAAAATGCCTAAAACTAAACGGTCGAAAGTGTGGCTGTATTTCACAAGAAAGGATTCAGACACCGCGACGTGCAGCGAATGTCTTACAGCAGTTGCGTGTAAAGGCGGAAACACGTTAAATCTAATGAAACATTCGAGGGCAGACGGAATAAAGTTAAAAGCAGAGGGAGGCACCGTGTTTAACAGCTTGTGGACAACAGCTGGCGCTATCAGTGTGGACGACCCTCAGTCCCAGTCATACCAACTGTAGCAAAAAGGAGTCACCGATTATGATGACGTCAGCAGACTTTCCGCAGGTTAGTAGTAGGATAATGTAATGTTAATAGCAAAATGCAAATCTTGCATTAATGCTAACAAATAGTCAAACGATTTGTAAAAAACTAATCTAACATGGATTCTGTTTATAATTATGGCTTTCCAGCCTGTACTAGTAGCACTACAACAGTGACCCATTTACTATTGTAAAGAAGGCTATACATGTCCTGTGCAGAGCAATAAGTCAGGAAAGGAGTCGTATTTTGACAGAAAAGGCAAATATGGTGAAATTTCTGCAAAAGAATTGCTAAAATTTGAAGCTTACATATTCATATATATACTTTAAACTTTTAATATATTGTTAAATTTGAAGCATAAATTTTTTTGTTCAATAAAAATTCATTCTTGAGTCATCCACTATAATTTTTTGGCTTAAAAGTATCGGTTCAGGCACCGTTTTGGCACCGGTACCGTTTTCAAAGTACCGATTTGGCACCGGTATCGAAAAAAACCCAAACGATACCCAACCCTAGTAGCAAAGTAATACTACAATTATGATAATTTACACATCCAACAAACATGAAAAACTGTAAATATAAAACAATATGAGTTAGAAAACATTGGTTTTATTTTGTTTAGACAGACTCTCTGTTTTTATCTGTTTAGTGTTATTATTAAAGAAAACAGCACAAACAACAGCACTAGGGCTTTAAATTTTTTTTATTTATTTCCAGAATATATAATAAAAAAATAAATCAATAAAAAGATGTATGCAGTATAATCGCGGCCTCTCATTTCATTATTCGCTCGCACTTCGCCCGGCACTGAACCAAAATTTATTGTCTTACATTTGTGAATAAAATATCATTGTTTTATTCAGAGATTCACAGTATTTGTGCAAAATAATAGTTATGCAATATAATTACAGGCTCTGGATTCGTTTTTCGTTTGCAGTATAAAACCAAAATACATCTTACTATTTTTGAGAGATTCGTCGTAAAAAGTAAAAAGTTTTTTTTTTTCAGATATTTGTCTGTACAAAATAATATTTATGCAATATAATCACGGACTCTTGATTCGTTATTCGTTTGCAATATAAACCAAAATACATTAACCATATAATACAAACCAAAATATAAACCAAAATATTTAATTTGCTGTATTAAATATTTATGCCGTCTCATCAAGGATCCAAAGATTGCGTTGTACTAAATAATATTTTTGCTGATTTTTTTCTGCTATTCAGTTGTACTGAATGATGTTTTACTGTATGTTTATATAAAAAAAATATGAGTTAGAAAACATTGGTTTTATTTTGTTTAGACAGACTCTCTGTTTTTATCTGTTTAGTGTTATTATTAAAGAAAACAGCGCAAACAACAGCACTAGGGCTTTCAAAAAAATTATTTTGACAATACTTACAGTTGTTAGAGTTTAAGACATCAAGATTTAAATATAGAAATAACTAAAACAAATAGAGCAAAACACATTGGTTTTATTTTGTTTAGACAGACTCTGTTTTTATCTGGGCCCGGTTTCTCGAAAGCTTCTTATCGCTAAGTAGTTCTTAAGTTGTACCTTAACCTCTCTCTTAACGTTATGGCGCATTTCCCGAAACGTTCTTACGCCAAGTATCTCTTAGAACTAATAGAGTGACTTTTAATTAGCCTATTTCATAATGTGACTAATGCATTAAAATTGCCAATCACTATTAATATTAAACAGGTGGCGAACAATTAGGCAGCGTGGTGTTGTGTTAAACTGAAGACGGCGCCGTCCGTGGAGCCGTGTGGGTCATGTAAATTTTTCCTTTAGACAAAACTTCAGCCCTTTTCATATTTTCCCCGTGGTCGTTATTAAAAAAATATATAAATTAAAGTTTTGCCTTCCAAGGCAACAGATTATGGAGCTTCTTGAGCTGCTCAGACCTGCGCGTGCCAGACCAACGCGTCGTACTTACACTCCCCGTCCCGATGTCCAGCTGCTCGCTGCTTTTTGTTTAAAATATGTTTCATTCATCATTAGCCATTATCCATGACTTTATGGGTTTTGACACGTTTTATTTTTATGAAATTTGATTTAGTTAAATGAGAAAATAACCATGGGAGTTTCAAACCCCGCATCCATTCATGTTTCTGTGTGATTGTAATGTTTAATACCCCTACAGTATTCACTTACTGTATGCGGTTTGACTCGCTGTGAGATGCGGTGTGTTATACCCCTATCTCACCTGCTCGGTCTCGCGCTGTGGCCGTAGGCTTGATCATGATTCACCTCGAGTCTTTGCGCTGTGATTACGTTTCCATGTTTCCGCGTGAAAAATTCGACGTTTAATTTTTTGCTGGTCCTCGCAGACTTGCAGACCTTCGCAGAACGTTAAAGGAACGTGGTGGGCAATCGCGGCAGCTCACGGAGATGAGTCAGGCCACACTGGTGAGAGGGGGGTATTAGGCACCGTGATTTGCCTCGAGTGACCGGCGCCCGACGGTCCGCGAAGATCTTCCGCATGTTAAACATGTTTATTTTTTTTGCGTGGTAAGATGGAAACGTAATAACAGCACCAAAACTCGCGCCGAATCATAATGAACCGCACTTACGGCCCCTCGTGTGAGATAGAGGTATTAAACCT
Organism: Channallabes apus; assembly: GCA_030522415.1. Lineage (NCBI taxonomy): Eukaryota > Metazoa > Chordata > Actinopteri > Siluriformes > Clariidae > Channallabes > Channallabes apus. The sequence continues at coordinate 18,006,440 of CM060126.1, read as the reverse complement.
CCACTCTGTCATCTCATCGTATTCATTCCATAAGTGCGCTATACAACCAGTGTGTAAGTGTGTAAGTGTGTACAAACAACAGCACAATGCATGTGTGAATGGCTGAAACGTTAAGTCAGATGAACGCGCGCGCCGATATGAGAGATTAGATCTTTCAGCACGCCGATGTCAGTCACTAGCAAGGAGCATTTACTGATCACATTTAAACAATTTATTCATACAGATGTACATGTTTTATAGGTTTGTTACTGAAGAACTGTGGCAGCGGGCACACCTAAAAATAAACGCAGGATTATTTTTTTATAGTTTTATATAAATAAAAAATGCTTTTATAAATGTGGGCTGTTATCTACAGTACTTCAGTACTTATATTTCACGTCTGTGAGGCGAGTATACACGGAGTTTGGGTTCGTTTTCTGACGCGCTCAAGTTCACCGAAAACAATACAGAACCCCGTTTAGTGTAATTTATTTCATTTAATAAATCTACTACAAATTTAAAGAACACAAAATATAAGATGACACAAGACCCTGGATTCATTTTTCGTTTGCAGTATAAAACCAAAATACATCTTACTATTTTTGAGAGATTTGTTTTAAAAAAAATCTAAAAAATAAATAAATAAAAATTCAGATATTTGTCTGTACAAAATAATATTTATGCAATATAATCACAGGCTCTTGATTCGTTATTCGTTTGCAATATAAACCAAAATACATTAACCATATAATATAAACCAAAATATAAACCAAAATATTTAATTTGCTGTATTAAATATTTATGCCGTCTCATCAAACTCGCAACTCACTCCGAAGAGCATCCTTCTCTGCCTTGCAAACTCCCAACTCACTTGAAATTTAATATCGTATATAATATTTAATATTGGCATAATATCCCTGCCCCAATTCTCACAGCTGTACAGTATGAATTGAAATAATAACAGTAGTGTTTTTCTTTACTGAATAGGCAGAGCCTCTGAATAGGCAGAGCCGTTGATGTCTTTGGTTTCGGCTGTGAGTGGATGCGCTGTAGTAATCCACGTTTTATACAAATTACATAACCTTTTTTCAGTCATGATATACTAACATATATTTCAGTCATGATTTCAGTCATGATATACTAACATATTTTTTGCAGTGTAGTGCGCTCGCAACATCTAAAGGGCGGGCGTTCACACAGCTGACCAAATCGTCATTAGCGTGCCCCTCCCCCAAACAGCGCAGCGAGGAGCATTTACATTTAAACAGGTTTTACAGGTGTGCTTTGCAAAGTCAGACACATACAAATGCAAATGATACACCCCCCTAAGAATAGAAGAATATTCAATTATTGTCACATGTACTTTTTTACAGCACAGCGAAATTTCTTCTTCGCATATCCCAATTAGGAAACTGGGGTCAGAGCGCAGGGTCAGCCAGCTTACAGCGCCCCTGGAGCAGATAGGGTTAAGGGCCTTGCTCAAGGGCTCAACAGTGGCAACTTGCCGATGCTGGGGTTCGAACCCCCGACCTTCCGATCAGTAACCCAGAAACCCACAGCCTTAACCGATTGAGCCACCACTGCCCTCTAAGGGTGAATAGCTGTTCTCACCTACAGTATACACTCGGAGAAACTAGAATGAGCAAGAATGAGATTTTTCTTACCATAACATGTAGTGTTATTAATCACTCTACACTGTTTTTAATTACTTTTAATTTTATTTATAAATAAACAAACCAAATAAAAATATTCCATGTGTATTTACCCTTTGTAAAATAGCATTAAAAATGATGGGTCGTGTATCGAGCGATTAAAAAACAATACAAGGCACGTTATGATAAGGAACCTTTCTACAGTACAGTATCTCTTCCATTTCAGTGATTAAAAAACGGTAAAAATGTCAGTTTTGGAATCCACAGACGCTCAAACAGCAAAAGAACATGATAATAATAATCAAAATAATATTATTATTCTTTTTGCTTTTTATGTCCACCATTTAATAATGATTTAATTATCAATAATTAAAGCTGCTCACATCGCGCGCTTTCACTTTAAAAATGCAGTGTTTAATCAGCAAGTATATGTCGCCTCTCTTTATGATTGATAAATATTCTGACTGAAACAAATCTGCTCGTGTCGGATTGTTCATTTTTTATGAAAAAGGAGGGGAAACGTTTGCATGATCCCGCGTGTGCGCCTTTAACTTTGATCTAAAGTCAGATGAACGCGCGCGCCGATATGAGAGATTAGATCTTTCAGCACGCCGATGTCAGTCCCTATAGCAAGGAGCATTTACTTACATCTAAACTGAGTCATTTACATAAATCACTGATCACATTTAAACAATTTATTCATACAGATGTACATGTTTTATAGGTTTGTTACTGAAGAACTGTGGCAGCGGGCACACCTAATAATAAATGCCGGATTATTATTATTTTTTTTATTTATAGTTTTATATAAATAAAAATGCTTTTATACAGTGGGAGCCACGTCAAACAGCCGCCTGGAGCATGACTGCTCCGTGGCAGTTCCATGAAGGCTTCGTGCATGGAATGTGATCCCCCGCGATGACGCAGTTAACGATGCCCCGCCCCATAAACGCCCCCATGCGCTTTCTAAAAAGATGGTTGCAATGCCGTATAATTCCGCCAGATGGAGCATTGACTGGCACAGTTAACTGCAGTGTCCAGGAAGCCCAATACCGTATCTTTAATATACAGACAGTTCTTGTATTGTCAACATAGTTTCATAAATAGATGAAAAAACAACAACAACAAACCGATTAATAAAACAGATTTGTTAAATCACTCAATACACAGCCCATGATGATTATGCTATTTATTATTTAATAATGAATTAATAAAATTAGTTAGTGAAATATTTTTAAGACATCCTGAAATTATCCTTAAAGACACGGTAGCGGCTGTAATTTGTCTATACCGATCATTGTAGGTACGGAATAAAAGCGCGGGCTGTGTACAGTATTTTATATTACTGTGTATTTTACCCCGTTCCATTTAATATACTGATAGATAATATTTTGCTGCAAAGTAAAGCTCAAAATGTAACGTCTGCTTGGGTTTGTTTTCGTTATATTTTTGATGATGTTTTCGCTGATTTTTTCACTGATAGTCTACAAGTGGCATAAGAGGCAATTAATGCCGCATGCAACCTGGAATAAATATCTGCCCATATGGATCAGTATTTCTTTAGTCATTTAATCATGCATAATGCTCCCCCGTCAAAAGATCTGATGGGGCATTAATCACTTATCACAACTGTGAATGGAAGCGGCCGTAGAGACCCATTAAATCCCCATAAACACTTGGAGACAATAGTAAAAAAGTTCCAGAGGGTTAGCGCCTGTTATACTAATGTATTTTTACTGATTTTTTTTTTACTGCTTATATTTCGTTGGTTTTTACGCAATTTCATGTGTGTGTGCGCACGAGAGAGAGGATACTCTGACAAGACCAAGCTCCGTGTGGCTCCCGTGGCGCAATCGGTTAGCGCGTGACACTTATAAAGCGGTCCAGGTGAAGCAATGCCGAGTTCGAGTCTCACCTAAAGCACCCAAAGCATTTTACTGCATATCGCACTGTGTATGTGACAAATCAAATTTGAATTTGAAAGTAAAGCTTAAAATGTAACTTCTGCTTTGGTTTGTTTTCGTTATATTTTTGATGTTTTCGCTGAAAGTCAAATTGGCATAACAAATTGATTAATGGCGCATAATATCTGGAACAAATCTCTGTCCATACGGATCAGTGTGTCTTTAGTCATTTAACCAGCATAATGTCCCACATTAAAGATCTGATGGGGCATCAATCACTTATCACAACGGTGTATAGATGCAGCAGCAGAGACAGATTTAATCCCCATAAACATTCACACTTGAAAACAAAACTAACAGAAGTAAACAGTTCTAGAGTGTTAGTGCCTGTTATCACAGGACAGGAATCACCTACAGGATACTACTGTATTTTACTGCTCATATTTTTTACCCTAGTTTCATTTGGTTTTATGCGATTTCATGTATTATTTGTGTGTGTCTGTGTGTGTACAGTGTGTGTGTGTGTGTGTGTGTGTGAGTGCGAGAGACAGCGTGAGAGCGCGTGCGCGAGAGAGGGCTTTCATGCTGATTTATCCAAGGTTACTAAAACCTGGCTTACTACCTATAAAAAATATTTCAATTTAACTCATGGGTCTCAATCACAGATGACACGACAAATTATATACTCTGAAACGTTCATTTGAACATTTAAAAATATATACAAAAACACGAATACTAATGTTATCATGGTGTAAATTATTAACATTAGGTTAGGTCCTGCCCTTAATTAATTCATATTATAATTACTTTTACATAGTATAGTTACTGGACTGACATTACCAAAAACTAGCTATTTCATTTAGCCTTTCTAAAATCAACCCATCTATCATTTATAATCAGAAAACATAAAACATATGATCTGTTCAACAGTCCATCTGTTTTAATTTAGTTTGTATTTTTTATTATTCATAAGACAACCTTTCAGTTTTGTAAATATTTTAGTTATAGTGTGTTAAGTCTTACTTTAGGTTAAACATTTTTGAGAATTTTACCATCCAGCTTAGATAAATGTTATGTCATTGATTGATAAAATCTGGACTAAGGATATTTTATTATATATATATATATATATATATATATATATATATATATTTTTATTTTATTTTTTTTTTCCCCTGAGGGATTGCCACCTTATTGTGGTCTGGGGGTTTGCGTGCCTCAACACAATTCAGCAAATACAATACTGTTACTATACAGTAAGGTCAGGTAAAAACAGTGCTCGAACATGATGCCCCCCTCCCCCCACCCCGTGTTGTCTGGTCTAGAACGGCGCTGCCTCTGACCGTCTTTTGTCTTGTAAATGAGTATTCTCACTCACCTTCCAATCCCCCCAGCGCACACACTCTGTTTGTACTGTAAACTGTACTGTAACTGTGTTTGCTAGGGCACTTGGTTATACACAGTACTTTAATGTATGGAACACTTACTTAACTTACTGGTTTGGTTTAAACATTTTACCTTATTCAGCAAAATAAATTCATTATTAACGTATTGAAGTATTTTAGTTAAGGACAAAAACTGTGCTTGTGTTTAGAACTGCTGAACAGCCGAAAACACACACACACCCATCCCCCCGCCAAAAACACACACACAGAGAGCAATTAACACCATGTCATACTCAGGAGTGTAAGGTGAGAAACCTCAATGGAGAATACCAAGTTTGTCGTTGCTCTTTTGGAGTTCTTAAAACCCAAAACATTTATTTATACTGAGAAAAAATTATTATGGGTCACAATCACAAACACAAATACATATAATCAAGTGTTTAACTGGTTTCATTTGTTTCTATGATCAATAATTATTATTATTATTATTTTCAGCCCAACTCTTTGACTATTTAAAACAAAGTTGTGTCCCATTTTTTGCCCATTGAAGTTGTTGGTTCAACTAAACAATTTTTAAATACCCAAACAATCCCCCAAAATTAAAACACGCAAAACATGACTTTAACAATTCAATTTATTCTTCCAAAACTAGTCAAAGTTAAAACAGTAATTTATATAAAACAGATGAATACATGTTGTCTTTTTGCTTAAAGTTCATTAAACTACCCGGATACACCAGCTGCTTATAAGTCTCTATCTATAGTCCTTTTACATTAAAATATTAATTTTTCAAATATCAAAACTATTAAACATGGAACAGTTGAAGTCTTTGTTTCCCCCAAAGTACTGTATCAGACATTTTGCAGTTCTATGTTCAGAATATACAGTAGACCTGATCAAACATCATTCTAAAGCTGTCGGACTGTGACGTCATCCTTCCTACAGCTCCCTCAACAGCTTGTTCAGGCTCCTCCAGTCCTGTAGCTCCAAAAGTCCAGCCGTCAGCCGTCTGACCCCCCAATCCTCCACAGCGGAGCTCTGCTTAAAGACAACAGGAGAATTTAGTCAGGACAAAGACAAATAAACTTCACAGAACATATAGTTCTAATAAAAATAAAATATATTAATAAACCTATTTACCACAGAGTGTGTAAAGTACTGCTTTGGGGATTCTGTAATGTAAATAAACTGCCTGTGCTAATGTTAACCAGTGAACAGTGTTAGTGTTAACCAGTGAACAGTGTTAGTGTTAACCAGTGAACAGTGTTAGTGTTAACCAGTGAACAGTGTTAGTGTTAACCAGTGAACAGTGTTAGTGTTAACCAGTGAACAGTGTTAGTGTTAACCAGTGACTGTCTGTATTATCGTCTGCATTAAATTAACCCAGACTTTACTTAATGCGCTTCTCATACAAATAAGTTAAGCGATATAACACTCGTATATGAGCATTAGTTCATCCCTGAAGCCAAACTATAACTTACTGAAGCCCCTCACACACACACACCTCCCCCTCCTTAACTGATAAACACTTCTGTGTTGTTATTCAGCTCGTTAACTAAGCGCTCGCGCTACCGCGGAAAGTCCCGGACAAAGTGTGTAAAATATAAACCGGGTTATGAGCGTTACTAGCTCCTGTACAGCTCCCCTCAGTCTGTGTCCCTCATCAACTGCATCACATTATATTACAGTCACAGAAATAACCTGCAGATTAACTCTTAACCAGAGAATAAATAACCGCTGAATTTATCCAGACAGCACGCGGTGAGATTCTCTCAGTATTTACAGAGAACACAAACACTCTTCATCGGGTAGTGCAGCTCTTGTAATAGGGACATTAATAGTATTGTCGAAGCTTGAGCATGTTTTTGAGGTAAAGTGGAGTGACATTGTGAGTGTGTGACACTGACAGTAAGCTGTAATATTAACTCCAGACTTGGTAAACAGAACATTAAGTTCTCTAAAGTCACATCTGACCGCTGCTGGTGCTGCCAGTGATATTTAAAACAGCCAATAAAAAACTAAACTGGGAAATAAACTGTAAACTACCCCGAACACATTTTATAAAATAAAACATCACTTACCACGAATAGTCCGTTAAGCCGCCATCTTCATCTCTGTAGTTTGGTAGCGTCAGTTCGGCGGGGGTGGAGGCGGGTTGTTAAAATCACGTGATTGCAACTCAGCGCAGCTGGCTTGTTTTAATGTGTTCTTGAGAACGAAGCGCCATCTAGTGGTGGCACCAGGTAAATGAATAAATAGGGCTTGAATGGGCGTGTTTACTGTGAAATCTTGACACGCCTTTCGGCCAGAAAAAGGAGGGGGGATTACGGCGTGCAAAGGCCATTCACACGCCATTCACACTTCAGCCACACTGTCGCGGCTATTTGGTGTGGCTCCCACTGTAAATGTCGGCTACTGTTATCTACTTCAAATATTTGTTAAAACAGCCAGGAAACTCACTCTGACCATTTTAATAATTCATTGATAAATTAGTGATTCCTCGTCGTCTCCGCAGCAGTGAGCGCGCCTATAATTCACTTCTCATACGAATTACATAATCTAATAATTTTTTTCATTAGTTTATATTAAAGCAGATATTTCTCTTTCTATAAGTATATATTTTTTCTAATTACAGTACGGGGTTGTTGTTCTTGCCATGTTACTGTGTGTGCTTTGCCATCTCAGACACATGCAAATATACCTCAAGTGTGAATAGCTGTTCTCACCTACTGTATACACTCGGAGAAACTAAAATCACCACTGTTCATGGTTTCAGCAAACTGGGGAGGATCTTGGATCTTGCTTCAGGCCTCTTCTTAAATTTGTGTAAATTTAAAATCTGAAAGCTGCTCACATCGCGCGCTTTCACTTAAAAAAAAAATGCAGTGTTTAATCAGCAAGTATGTCGCCTCTCTTTATGATTGATAAATATTCTGACTGAAACAAATCTGCTCGTGTCGGCTCATATCGGGAGCATTTTTGATGCTTGTGAATAAACCTTTTAGTCAATGTACGTTAAATGTGTGCGCTGTTTAACTTTGCCGAGTTTTGCCGGATTATTATTTTTTTATTTATTTATAGTTTTATATAAATAAAAATGCTTTTATAAATGTGGGCTACTGTTATCTACTTCAAATATTTGTTAAAACAGCCAGGAAACTCACTCTGACCATTTTAATAATTCATTGATAAGTTAGTGATTCCTTTGGTTACGGCTGTGCTGATCATGTCATCTCGTCGTCAGTGAGCGCGCCTATACAGTAATTCACTTCTCATACGAATTACATAATCTAATATTTTTTTTCATTAGTTTATATTAAAGCAGATATTTCTCTTTCGATAAGTATATATTTTTCACGTCTGTGCGGCGAGTATACACGGAGTTTGGGTTCATTTTCTGACGCGCTCAAGTTCACCAAAATCAATACAGAACCCCGTTTACTTTATGATTTTGTTAAATAAATAAAGTTTTTTCGTCATTGTGTGTGCACCTAAATAAAAGTAGAGTCTTATAAAAGTTACAAATTTAAAGAACACAAAATATAAGATGACACAAGACCCTACACGTGTAGCCTTTCTACGTTGCTTAAATTCGATCCTAAAAAACTGAATTTAATTTTAATTATAAATTTGTACTGTAATGTTACTACTGTGATTATGAATTCGTTTATTTACAATGTTTCACTTTATTTTATCTGCAACGACGTGCAGCTGTGGACGACCTGCGCCTCATTAAGCCTGGAGAGAACGAACTGATGCCTGAGGCGTCAGTCTATAGTTATATAGCGCCACTCAGTGGTAAAAGCCAGCAAACGCACAAACCCAAATGCTGACGCCATACACGCCATACACCGGCGACGGTAGAAGTCGCATACTGCCTGTGCACCCACTGTACATTGTACAGTACACGGTAAACACGGGAAAGATTACAAAATGAAAAAACAAACAGTGTCTACTTTATAAACAGCTTGGTATGTGCGTCGAGATGCTGAAATCCCTTGCATGTTTTTGCTTCCAATTGGAGAGATATTTGACCGATAGCCTAGAACAAAAGATCTATAGGTGTGGTCACAACCCCCTCCGACCGACCGTGCCATCAATCACTGACCACCTCAGAAGTTCCCTCCAATGTATGGCTGCAATACTTGTTTTGCAAGTATTTTTAACACCATTCAAAGGCTTACAAGTTCCATTCAACATATAATGATGTCTCCACATGTTAATATATTCCTAAAATTTATATATTACAAGTTGATAAACTGATCTGCGGTAGCGGAAAAATCCGCTGAAAAAAGGACAGGCTACAGCGCACGCGCACACACAGACACACACACACACACACACACACACACAGACACACCTCCCTTGAGCCCTCGGTAAACATCCAAGCACTGAGGCACGCAAATCCCCTGACCACAATAAGGTGGCAATCCCTCAGGGGGGAAGATGAAAAATACAAATTAAATAAATAAAACAAAATAAAATATCCTTGATCCAGATTTTATCAATCAACGACATAATATTGATCTTAGCTGGATGGTCTAATTCTCAAAACCGTTTAACCTAAAGAAAAACTTAACACACTATAACTAGAATATTTACAAAACTGAAAGGTTGTCTTATGTATAATAAAAAAATCTCATAACTCAAAAAGATCATATTATGTTTTTATATATTTTTTTAGATTTTTTTTTTTTTTATAGTAACTGAACAGCTCTCTTCTCTCCAATCCACTCCTAAACCACAGTCTCCTATTTCTCTGTGCGTGCTCTGGAGACTGTGAATGAATACACGCAGCGGAGGTTTTGTAAACTGTAGAGATACAATAATTTTACTGCTGGAAAATCAGCATTTTATCTAATTTGAAATGTAAACCTAATATTATCTGTTACTTAATATATTTTCTTTTGATGATGACCATAACAGCCTACTGCATTTCATTATTTATAATAACAAAAACAATATTACAATATTTGATATTTTAATATAAACTCGGTATCATTATCCTCCTTGTGTATGTGTAAAAAACATTTGATTTGTTCTATTTTTTATTCTGATAGTGTGCTCAATTTGTTTCTAGTAATTTATATATTTAAATTCGGATGCCTTTTACTGTTACAAATTTAACTCTTTGCAAAATAATAAAAATGTGTCTTGCTGTACAAGCCCTTGTGTTGTTGTTTGTGCTGCTGTTCTTTAATAATACCAATAATCAGATACAAACAGTCTGTCTAAACGAAAATTAAGCAATGCTTCTTAACTCATCATTATGTGGATATTTTTCATGTTCGTTGGATAAAGTATGTACTGTAATGATTTGGTCTACTCTGTACTGTATGTGCGTGAGAGAGAGGGGTGTCGCGGTCGTGAAACAAAGGCTCATTTCAGCTCATTCAGTTTCTCTGAATGTATAGGTGAGAACAGCTGATTCACGGTGAATAATTTGCATTTGAGTGTTGCCAAGTGAAAAGAAGACAAACATCAAGATGAACAACATATAAAACTGAGACAATATTTTAAAAAGAATCGCAATCAACCTGAACAGGTAAGCTGGAATAAAATCAGTAGCAGCATTAACTAAAGTAATTAGTAATTATTAGCTGCTACTGATTTTATGGACTCATCACGGTTAAATACGTTGGTCACATGCCAGCTGTATAAGCCGGTTAAGGGACTCATTACGGTTGTATATCGTGCTCTGAATAATACATTTTTTTGTTTGCTGTTTGTTTGCTGAGTAAAATTAAAATAGAACAATTTTTTAAAACAGCATCATCCAGGATTCGAACCGACGCTTTGTAAATCCCTGACCGAGCGCTCTAACCGCTACACCAACCAGGCACTAAGAGACAACAAACCTCTGTGACGTTAATAAGCCACTCGACTTCTTTGAAAGCAAGCGTTAAATAAGTAACAAAGTAAGCCTGTTATACAATTATACTATTTGCACGTGTATTTTATCTGTTTTAAACTTGGTGTCATTTGATCTTATTAGTTTAGAAATGTTTGTAAAAAAACTATTGTTATCAAAAATGTAACAGATGTAACACCGGACCTCATTACCCACAATGCATCTCCCGCACTGGACTACACTGCCGTAAACAGCTGTCGTAAATCAAAACTCCCGGTACTCCAGATGGCCGCCACTTTTCATCAGTATAATGACACACACACACACAGCAGCAGCAGCAGACCGAGCCGTCACTCCCCTAAATTTAAAGAATACAAACTGGTTGCGTGCGAGTTTGCTGTTTTTTCTATAGTATGCTGAAGCAAAATCAAAATACAACAATTTTTTTATTTTAATTTTGCTATAATTAAAATAAAAAAATTTAAAACATCATCCCTCGGGATTTGAACCGGCGCTTTATGTATCACTGACCATGGGCTCTAACCACTACACCAAGAGAGCACTTAAAGATGATGCACCCAAGTAACGTTAAATAAGGCAAGGTTAATAAAGCAAGCTCTGGATAAGTGACGAAGTAAGCCTGTTATAATAATAACTTGGTGTTATTTGATCTTATTGGTTTATAAATTTATATTTAAATAAATAGTAAACTTGGCCGATTTCGTTATAATTTTGTTTGATGAGTGGGGCTTGAAAATTCTCTTGAAAAATATGGTCATTTATTTCAGTTAATAAATCTACTATAATTTTTTTTTACTCATTATTGTACAGTACACATTAATAGCTCTGGTTCAGATTTTTCATGTTTGTTGTGGAAATTACCATCACTGTTGTATTTACTGCGATGAATGAAAATGTCACTTTGCGCCACCTGGCGGCCATTTTACGAATGACTTTGAAATGCAACTGATTTATTTTGGCCGCTGTTGCCTTTAAACGGCGGTATACGCGGCGAGATCGCCATTCCAATTTTGTAACCACTGTACAAATAATCAGATACAAACAGTCTGTCTAAACGAAAATTAACCAAGGCTTTTTAACTCATCATTATGTGGATATTTTACATGTTTGTTGGATAAAGTATGTAATGATTTGGTATACTCTGTGTGTGTGTGTGTGTGAGAGAGAGAGAGGTGTGTCGCGGTCGTGAAACAAAGGCTCAGCTTTCAGCTCATTCTGTTTCTCTGAAGGTATAGGTGAGCACAGCTGATTCACACCTGGGGAGGGTGAATAATTTGCATTTGAGTGTTGTCTGGCATTGATCAACCAGAGCCAAGTGAAAAGAAGCACAATCAAACTGAACAGGTAAGCTGGAATAAAATCAGAAGCAGAATTAACTAAAGTAATTAGCATTAAAATAAGTAACTAATTTACTAGCGTGAGCTAATGCTGCTAGTGATTTTATTTCAGCTTACCTGTTCAGTTTTATTGGCATTCTTTTTAAAATATTGTCTTTCAGTTTTATATGTTGCTCGTCTTGATGTCCTTTCCTTTGTTTCTTGTATTGTGTTATATTTTATACTAGTAACTGGTGTGCAGAAATTTATCTCTGCATTAATGAGCCAATGTATTATGATGTTGGCTGCTGTGGGCTAGGAAGTCCAGGGCCACTTTTTGGTCCCAGTCCGCCCCTGGCCCACATGACATGACGGAATTAGGCACGGCTGGTGAGCTATCCTTGCTAATGATCCCAGGCTTGCATCCAGTGGCGGCCCCTCCCTCCCCTTCAGCAGAAGGGGCTGTGCGGGCGCAGTGCAGGTATCATAGACAGGGCCGGTTCTTGACCAGATCATATGGGGGTGGGAGGGGCAGTCAGAAATGTGAAGGGGGCATCATGTTCGAGCACTGTTTTTTCCCTGTGCTTATAGTAACAGTATTGTCCTTACTGAATTGTGTTGAGGCACGTAAACCCTGACCACAATAAGATGGCAATCCCTCAGGGGGAAACTAATAAATAAAAATTAAATAAATAAAACAAAATAAATTAAAATATACTTAATCCAGATTTTATCAATCAATGACATAACATTTATCTAAGCTGGATGGTCAAATTCTCAAAAACGTTTAACCTAAAGTAAGACTTAACACACTATAACTAGAATATTTACAAAACTGAAAGGTTGTCTTATGAATAATAATTTAAAAAAAACTAAAACAGATGGGCTATTGAACAGATCATAATGTATTATTAAATATATTATTATTATTTTTTTTTTAAGTAAATGCACAGTTCTCTTCTCTCCAATCCACTCTACAACAATCTCCTATTCCCCTTTTGGAAAAACTTTCTCAAATTCATCCAGGAACTACAGTGTGGGGCGGGGCTTTAGGGGTCTGTCAGCTGGTAATTTGTCTTCAGTCATTTTATCAACTTGTAATATATTCATTTTGTGAGTTTATTAACATGTGCTTTCTCAACATTTAAAAATTTTTATTTGAAGGGGCAAGCTATTTATTTATTTACTTGCCCCCCTTAGAAGATAATAGAAAACTGCTTATGTTCTGTATTCTTTTGGATTGTCTCAAAAAAAAATAAAAATCCGCCCCCCCTCTTGCCTCTCTTACGCCTTCCACACGCTCCCCCCCCCCCCCCCCCCCCGTCATCGTATTTAACCGTGAGGAGTCCTGTGGCGTATACAGCTTGTGAATGGTGCATTTGGGTAAAGTGCAAGCCCTATCATTTGGAGATCCGGGTTCGATCCCCGGGAGATGCTGTTTTAAATTTTTTTATTTTAATTATAGCAAAATGAAAATAAATAAAAATAAAATGTTTTATTTAAATTTTGCTCAGCATACTATAGAAAAAACAGCAAACTTATTACGGGACTAATTATGGTTGTATATCATGCTCTGAATAATAAATGTTCTGTTATGTCTTCAATCATTGTAATTTGACATTTTTTTTGTTTGTTTGCTGATTTTTCTATAGTATGCTGAGCAAAATGAAAATAAAACATTTTATTTTGTTTTATTTAAATTTTGATATAATTAAAATAAGAATTTAAAAACCACATCACCTGGGTTTCAAACCAGCGCTCTCCTTTTCTCTGGGCGCGCACTCTACCACTGCGCCATTCGGAAGCTCTAACAATACTATTGATTTTATCCTTTTCACTTGGCTCTGTTAAGACGCAGGAGAACGTCCTGACAATGTTTTAATTTTAAGGTCATTTATTTCAGTTAATAAATCTACTATAAATTTAAACAACACAAAAAATAAGATGACACAAAACCCTACACACTTCTTTTCTAATTACACATGATAAAATCTAAAGGCTCACTAAATTAAAATTTATTGTGCTTATATTTGATCCTAATAAGATTTGATTTAATTTGAATTTGACATTTGTACTGTAATTTTAGTACTGTGATTATGAATTCATTCAACTACAGTGTTTCACTACGTGCAGTTCTAAAGGAGCGCGTCTCATTAATCCGGCAGAGAATGAACTAAGGCATGAGGCATCAGTCTATAGTTATATAGCGCCACTCAGTGGTAAAAGCCAGCAAACTCAAATGCTGTCGCCGAGCGTGGCGGCGGTAAAACCGACGCTCCTATTAGGTGACCACTGTAAACGCGTGCAAAAAAATGCAGACATGAAGGACTATACTCGACTAGGGTTGGGTATCGTTTGGGTTTTTTTCGATACCGGTGCCAAATCGATACTTTGAAAACGGTACCAGTGCCAAAACGGTGCCTGAACCGATACCTTTAAGCCACAAAATTATAGTGGATGAATCAAGAATTAATTTTTATTGAACAAAAAATGTTATGCTTAAAATTGAACAATATATTAAAAGTTTAAAGTATATATGAATATGTAAGCTTCAAATTTGAGCAATTCTTTTGCAGAAATTTCACCATATTTGCCTTTTCTGTCAAAATACGACTTCTTTCCTGACTTATTGCCCTGCACAGGACATACATAGCCTTCTTTGCAATGGTAAATGGGGTCACTGTTGTAGTACTACTAGTACTAGCTGGAAAGCCATAATTATAAACAGAATCCATGTTACATTAGTTTTTTTACAAATCGTTTGTCTATTTGTTAGCATGAATGCAAGATTTGCATTTTGCTATTAACGTTACATTATCCTACTAGTAACCTGCGGAAAGTCTGCTGTCGGCATCATAATCGGTGACTCCTTTTTGCTACAGTTCGTATGACTGGGGCTGAGGGTCGTCCACACTGATAGTGCCAGCTGTTGTCCACAAGCTGTTAAACACGGTGCCTCCCTCTGCTTTTAACTTTATTCCGTCTGCCCTCGAATGTTTCATTAGATTTAACGTGTTTCCGCCTTTACATGCAACTGCTGTGAAACATTCGCTGCACGTCGCGGTGCCGGAATCCTTTCTTGTGAAATACAGCCACACTTTCGACCGTTTAGTTTTAGGCATTTTAACGGAAGTTGTTTCATTTAGCATGCTAAGCTATCAGTAGACCGCCTGCTGCCGTCAGAGCGATTGTAACTCTAGTTGCTGCATTCACGCGCATCTCGGATGGTCTCTCATGTCCGGTTGATTTGTGCTTTTAATTTCTTTAATTTAATCTAATAAACTATTAATCTACAAAAATATATGAATCTAGAGAACAAATATTTCAATCGACAGTTCAGGCATTTAAGTGGCACCGAAATGAGGCACCGAAATTCGCATTCTGTTTCGGTCCGGTACATACCGGTTCTATAGGTACTGGTGCCGTCTTGGTTCGACAAGAATATAGAGAATAAGAATCATGTTTATAATAAGACAATTAATTAAATAATAAAATTGTATCAAATAAGAACTTTATCTAAAAGCCAGACCGACCAAATTTCTCATTCACTGTTGAAGTAGTTAAATATGCTTATACTGTCTGTATACGTACGTAGGTTACATTTTAAAATCGCAAGTAAATTACAAACTGCATGTAATGTTGTAAAATATGAATAAAACAGTATTAGACACAAATATGATATGGTAGTATACGCAATGAAAAAGCTATTTACACGAGTGCTCAAATGTAAAGCAAACGCAGTTATTAATTTATTGTGTATATTTAACTTCATTCAGCTGTTTAAGTTATATGAAAAATAACGTGCCTACCAGCGTACTATTATTTTCTTTTTTTTTTTTTTTTTTTTTTGCAAATATTTTTTATTGAAAAAAGGAAAACAAGATAGTACTTGCATTTACAGAAATCCAATTTACCTTTTTCATTTTTCTAAATAAACAGAAAAAACAGGAAAAACACAGAAAAAACATGTGGCTAAGGTGACAAGGAGAGCCATGGCATTTATCACATTTGTCTTCCACTTCCGGATACATTTCAGAAAGTCTAGACTTAGAAAAATGTGCCCTGTGTATGACCTTAAATTGAATAAGTCCAAGACGAGCACAAGAGGTGGAAGACCGTACCCTCGCCATAGCCTGTTCCCAGGACTCCTCCTGTATTTGAATTCCTAGTTCCCCTTCCCATGTACACTTAAGCTTAACATTTGAGTGGTTACTAAGAGACAGGATAGTATCATAGAGTTTCGAAATGGTTCCTCTATGATGAGGAATAAATGATAGCATAGTTTCCCACTGCTGTTCTGGAGGTAAAGAGGGGAAATTAGGGAAACGCTTGGCAACAAAATTTCGAATTTGAAAATAGCGAAACAGATGGGTAATGGGCAGACCATAACGAGATGACAAATTGGCAAAACTATCGAAGACACCGTCCACATATAAATATTTAAATTGTTTTATACCCTTGTCACACCACACTGAGAACGACGAGTCCAGGATTGATGGGGGAAACAAATGGTTATATTTTAGAGGACCTGAGGAAGATGCCATTACAAATTTAAAGTGCCGTCTAAACTGGAACCAGATCTTGAGTGTGTTAAGAACCACCTGATTATCAGTATACAGAGAGGGTTTTATGGCTAAAGAGGAATAGAGCAGAGCCGGTATAGAAGATCCCTTACAGGATGATGGCTCCAATATACACCAAGAGGATCCAAAAGATTTTAACCAGTAGCAGTTTATGAATGTGAGCAGCCCAGTAGTAAGCTAGAAAATTAGGTAATACAAGTCCTCCACTAAATCTGCATCTCTGCAGTATAGTTTTACGAACCCTAGGTGGCTTCCCTCCCCAAATGAAAGAACCAATAATTTTGTCCAGTGAGACAAAAAAATGTTTTGGCAAAAATAAGGGAATCGACTGAAATAAAAATAAAAATTTTGGTAAGATATTCATTTTTACACCATTAATCTTACCGATTAATGAAAGGGAGAGATTACCCCATCTTTGAATATCAGATGTGATCCTTGATATAAGGGGAGTAGAATTAGCTGATTTAAGGCCAGATAGAGAACGAGTCACATTAATCCCCAAGTATTTAAACCCCGATGGACTAAGATGAAAGGGTAGATCGGACAGTTGAAGATGACATGCTGACATATTAATGGGAAAACACTCACTTTTCCCCAAATTTAATTTATAACCTGAAAATGAGCTGAAATTTTCCAGAATACCTAAAACAGCCGGGATGGAGAGTGCAGGATCAGTTATATATAATAGCAAATCATCTGCATACAATGATAATTTATGTTCAATTCCATTACGGAAGATACCCTTGAATAGGGAGGAAGATCTCAATGTGATTGACAGAGGCTCGATGGCGATGGCAAAGAATAAAGGTGACAAAGGGCAACCTTGACGACATCCACGACCCAGAGCAAAATAATCTGAATAAACATCATTAGTATGACCACTGGCTTTAGGGGAAGAATAAAGAAGCCGAATCCAAAAAATAAATTTATCGCCAAATCCAAATTTCTTTAAAATTGCAAACAAGTACTCCCACTCCACTCTATCAAAAGCCTTTTCAGCATCTAAAGAAATCGCAAGTTCAGGAAGTTCAGATAAATGCTTTGAGTAAATAACATTAAAGCGTGTACAGGTATTAAAAAAACAATTGACGTCCCTTTATAAAGCCATTTTGCTCTTCAGATATAATACAAGGAAGCACATCCTCTAGGCGAGATGCAATTACTTTAGCCAACACCTTTGCATCACCATTAAGCAGAGATAATGGCCTGTAGGAACCACAGGAGGTTGGATCTTTGTCATTTTTGAGAAGGAGCGCTATAGTGGCTTGTGTGAAAGTTGGTGGTAATGAACCCCTTTCCAAGGATTCATTAAACACAGATAAAAGCAATGGTGCCAATTTACCAATAAATTATTTATAAAATTCTATTGGAAACCCATCAGGGCCTGGGGCTTTATTAGACTGCATAGCTGTAATAGCATTCGATACTTCTTCAACGGAAAATGGGGAGTCCAATTGCCTGGCAATATTAGTATCAATAACAGGGTTTGAAAGATTATGGAGAAATTTGTTCATTTTAGCTTTGTCCGTAGGAAATTCTGACTTGTATAACGAAGCGTAAAATGTTTTAAAGGTAGAATTAATTTCCAAGGGATCTGTAGTAATAGTGTCATAAGTGTTTTTAATACTAGGTATTAAACGCGAAGTGGCTTGTCGTCGTAGCTGATGTGCCAACAACCGACTTGCCTTGTCGCCATATACATAATATGAGCCACGACTGCGTAGTAACAAGCGCTCTGCCTCTTTAGTTGACATAAGATTGAATTCTGCTTGCAAATCAAGACGCTGCTTCAGTAATTCTGGAGAAGGGTTCAGTGTATAACTTTGATCAAGGTTACTAATCGCAGCTGTAAGTTCTTTAAGCCTGCCATTAATCTTTTTATTAGCAAGAACAGAATAAGAAATAATTTAACCTCTCAGGTAGCATTTGAGTGGCAGAGAATATGAAACTGAATCGTTTTGATTGAAGGACAAGAACTCATCAATAGAACTTGAAATGAATTCACAAAATTCTTTATCTGCCAGAAGAAGAGAGTTAAATCTCCAAAGTGGTGGGCTACGTTTATAGGTAGAAAGCTGAATATCCAATAGCAGAGGTGAGTGATCAGATATTACAATACCAGAATAGTCAGAAGAAGTAACACCCAAATCAAGAGCTCTGTCTATAAGAAACTAATCAATCCTGGAATAAAAATGGTGCACCTGGGAGAAAAAAGAAAATTTTTTGATTGAAGGGTTGCGAAATCTCCATGGATCAATAAGATTGTTCTGTTTCATAAATTCTGAAAATATTTTAGACATAGATGATGGAGTCAGATTACGAGGATTAGATCGATCGAAGATTGGATCAAAAACACAATTCAGATCTCCCCCGAGGATCAGCAAATGAGTGTTCAATAAGGGGATGTTACTCAGCAGTCTATTAGCGAATTCAACATCATCAAAATTTGGGGCATATACATTTACCAACAAAACCTTTTTTTGCATTAGTGTACCAGCAACAATGATGTATCTACCATTCTTATCAGCGATAACATTGGTTGATGAGAATTGAACTTTCTTATTAATGAGAATGGCAACTCCTCTAGCTTTCGAATTAAAGATTGAGTGAAAGACCTGACCTACCCAAGGGCAATTTAACCTATAATGATCTTTAATGTGAAGGTGAGTCTCCTGTAAAAATGCTATATCAGAATGTAGACGTTTCAAGTGTGTGAAAACCTTAGATCTCTTAACAGGATTGCCCATACCTCTGACATTCCAACTAATGAATCTAAGAGGCATGCCTGACCCAGCATTGCTGGGATCTATATTGCCATTAACCATTCAAAAAGAAAAATACAACAACAAAAAAAATGCCAAAGAGCCGAAGCGGGACACCCTCCCCCCCCAAAATACCCCTAAACACACATACACCCAAAGTCTCCAAAACAAAGGAGACAGCAGTGTTCCCCAAAATAGCAAAAAAAAAAAAGATCCACTAAAGTGAATGGACTAACCGGAGCCCAAACAAAAACAAACAAGAGAGAGAAAAAAAACCTCCCACCGACCTCACAGTGTATATCAGCGTGCGTGTAACAAACACGTTTTATATATATATATATATATATATATATATATATATATATATATATATATATATATATATTAAAAAAAAAAAAAAACCCTGTACAAAATATTGTTTCCTCAGAAGATGAACATTCTAACAAAACAACTAAAATACATAAAAATACGAGAAAAAAAAGTCCTGTGCAAATAAATGCAATAAGCATAGAAAAGATTGTGCTGGACTAATCCGAAGTACAAGAGTATAATATACGATTTAGTCTTATTATATAAAAGTGAAAATAAAAAAACAAAAACCGTATAGTAACTAGCGCAACATACTAAAAAAAAAAAAAAAAAAATGCGCAGGTAGCATTAAACCTAATGAAACCGTAAACACTTAGCAGCATTACAGCGACAAACTGAAGGGCTATTGAGGCTCAACCCGAAATCAACGTTTTAACATAAACACTGGCTTCCTCCGCTGAAACAAAGTCCTTCTCAACACCCTTATATGTGATGCGAAATCGCGCTGGATGAAACAGGCCATACCGAACACCCTCAATGCCACGCAGCTGCTGCCTGACCGTATTGAATGCAGCCCGAGCGCGTGCGATCTTGGCAGTGTAGTCAGGAAAGACTGAGATGGTCTGGTCTCCAACTTTAATCTGTCGGCGTTCTCTAGCGCGTCGTAAAATGTCAACACAGTCAGTGTGGTAATGAAACCTGCACACAATGGCTCGTGGACGGTCGCCGGGCTTAAGTGCGGGTTGGAGGGTCCTGTGGGAACGATCCAAAAGCGGCTCCTTCTCCATATTAAATGCTTCCTTTACCAAGGAGGCCACGGCCACAGTAGTGCACGTGTTAGGGCCCTCCGGTACTCCCACTATCCTAACATTGTTACGCCGCATCCTAGACTCCAAGTCTTCACATTTATTCTCCAGCTTGGCTTCGTTAGCTGTGAGGCATTTGATAGTGTTTTTCATCTCGGCTATGTCGTCGGAGCACACAGTAAGCGCGTGCTCCATCTCCCTGACCGTACCTTTTAGGTCGGACACGGTAGCGTCATTAGCAGCTTTATCTATCGCCAGCTGCGTCTTCACTGCTTGCAAGTCGAACTTAATGGTAGACAAAGCATCACCGATAGTATCCTGAAGTTCTTTTTTTAAAAATATCGGCGATATCTTTCCTCAGCAAGGCCAACAACTCGACTTTAAGAACGTCAATATCCGGATTAGCCTGGCTCGAGGGGGGCTTTACAGGTGACGACGGCTCACTCGAGGATGTGGTCGCGGTTTGCAAAATAGGCCTCAGTTGTGTTTGAATTGTACGGCGAGTTTTTATATTTTTTGCTGCCATTTTACGCAGTCCTGAGTAAACCTTTTCAACTCAACTAACTACAAAATAAAACAGGACTAAAATTATGGCCAAAAAGCGCAAAGGAATAACAATTTTAATCGAAATCGGCGGGAGCTCCCAAACTCGCGTCCTACTCCATCAAAGCTCAACCGGAAGTCCCCGTACTATTATTTTCTGTTCAAATATAATCTTTAATAAAGTTGGCCTAATACAATATTGTTTCCAATACTGATGCAAACAGAAGAGCTCTGTAAAACCTCTTCTCACCTTTCATTTACAAGAGGTGTGAAGTTATTAAACCGGTTTCGCTGCTGGGGGAATTCGCAGAATTGGGGGTTTTAAAACACACACACACACACACACACACATTGATCTATACACATCGCGCAGCTCTTTCTCGCGCTGTCCTAAAAGGGCGGAATTCCAGTGTCCTTGTTTAAAGTCCCTGGGGCGTGTCACATCGCCCCACTCACGCAACTCTCCTATTCCCCAAAATAAGAAAAAGCTTTAGAGGCAAATGCTGTGAAATGCTTCAAATGAACAGATTCTGCCTATAACTGTAACTGGTCAGGGACAGCGAGGCTGGATCCAGCAGCCCACCGCATCCCACAGCATAATACGCTGGCTCATTAAAGTGGAGATTAAATTTTAAAACTACGTACTAGTATAAAAATATAACACAATACAAAAACTTTTTAAAAAAGTATCACTAAACATATATTAGGTCATATTGTTCTTTCCTTTGTTTCTTTGATTTACAAATAAGACAAACAACATAAAACTACTTATAAAGACAATATTTTCAGTGTCCAGTAGTACCAGTATAGAGTGATTAAAAACAATGCAATTTATGCTATCAAGGAGAATCTCAATTTCTTCCATTCCAAAAACGGTAACAATGTCAACTTTAGAATCTAGAATCCAGAAGATTAAATTTACACAAATTTAAAAAGATGCCTTAATCACTGAAAGTCTTCAGATGAGCACTAAATACTCATACATCTGGACAATTGCACATGTCACATTTCATGCATATTTGCACAACCACTGACACTTTAATTCTATATACATATCTATATCATATCATATCTATCTACCCTATATTTCTATATTTTTGCAATATTTTATTATGCCCTTATTGTACAGTTAATTTTACTAGTTAAAATTATTTCTTTAGTATTTCCTTTTCATTGATTATTTATTTTACGTACAAGCTTTTATTTTCTTTTTTTAAGGTCACTGGCGGTCGTATAAAGCATTTCACTGCATATTACTGTGTATGACTGTGTATGTGACTAATAAAATTTGAATTTGAATTTGAGAAGAGCCTCAGATTCCAGAGGTTTTGTGTGAAGAGGTGCATTACAGTTCCTCTGAATGTATAGGTGAGAACAGCTGATTCACACTTGGGGAGAGTGAATAATTTGCATTTGAATGTTGTCTGGCATTGTAAAAGAGGAGGATTTTTATTTAGACTATAAAAAAATTAACCTGCGTCTATTTTTAGGTGTGCCTGCTGCCACTTTTTAGTTAGAAGTTTTCAGTACAAATCTTATAATGCCCACATGACATGACGGAATTAGGCACGGCTGGTGAGCTATCCTTGCTAATGATCCCGGCCTTGCACCACGCGCTATAAAATACGAGTGCGACGGCCATCCGCGGGCAGTAGCTCCTGCCTCTGTCCGCTCGCGCTGGATGGGGCGCGTTCCATTTGCCCCGCTTGCATGCCGCACTTCCACATTGGTGCGCGCGCGTCATCTTAAGCCTAACTAGTGAGCGAGGTGCGATATTGATTTGGGCTCATGCCGTGACGGGCTGAGAAAACTACAGTATTGTCCTCAAAAAGACTCGTATTGATGTGCAAATTGATGTGTATTTTGTATATAATAAAACTATATAAGACTACATAGCCTTTATAAGCCTCAACTTTTATTTAAGCACATTCACAATAATTAAAAAACGTGATTTTGTAAATGTTTGAAAGCAAATAAGGTGCGCTGTTCTGTATTGTTTTTGGTGAACTTGAGCGCGTCAGAAAATGAACACAAACGTTTTTTTTAAATGGTCAGAGACAGTCTGCTTGCTGTTTTCCCGACGCATTCATAATCATTAGTTTACTTCTGCCGGTGCGCTCTGAAAACTTCATGCATGCAGCTGAGCGCTGATTAAAACTATATGTAGTAAGTTAAACCGCGGTGAAGTTGGTTTTATATTGGACATTCGCTACACATTCAAGATTATCTCATCTGTTTATCAAGAAATAAAAACCCAAAAACGACAAATCGCATATTTTCTTACTCTGGAGTGGACAGAGAAACTATTACAAATAAATATATTTTTAGATCTTCTCCTAAAAATATACTGGTAATACCAGTTGGACTATAATCTACTCCATCATTGCTAATAACTACAACAATTCCCTTTGCAATATTCAGTTTGATAATTAAAAAAAAATGTATTAAAAAAAATTATTAATTTTCAATAGCTTTTTCATTAAGTGGGCTACATAGGTAAAAACAGTTGGACTATAATCCACTCTATCATTGCTAATAACTAGCGAATTACTAACTTTACAACTTACTAACTAGCGAATGCTTTAGTAAAGGGCTCTAAAACTATGGCAATATGAATGACATTGGAATATAGAATGTGCGAGTTGACGACCATGTATGACGACCAAATAGAATTTTTTTCATGTACAACATGTATACTTTTATATTGTTTATTTTATAATATTCGTTACGTCTATTTTTTCATCATAAACAATATTTATTTGTATTATATATAAATGTTTATTTGCACATTGCATATTTGCAAATATGCCACAAAATAAACATTATACAAGATTTTGTATTAATGCTCTTGATGGCTGTCACATGCCTAGGGTTCATTATAATAGTAATATCATATTTGATGATGGTAATAAACCTAGGAATTTATGTTCTAATATAATATTTGATAGCGATTCCCTGGCTGGGAATCGAACCCGGGTCTTCCGCATGGCAGGCGATTCACCTACCACTGAGCTACCAGGATTAAGAGGAATAGCGCTGAGCTATAGTAAATTAAAGAGGAGAATCACGATGCCGAATCGCAGTCCTCATTTAAATTAAATTAACAAATATTATAAGTAAAAAAAACAATAGCCCACGTTTAGAAAAGGTTTATGAATTCTTTCCTACATGAGTTGGCCCGGTATTATGCGCAGAGCGCGGGGAGATTTCCTGAAGCTCCGAAATCGCTGGGGCATCTTTAATAACTGATGGAGGTTTTGAGCTGTATACACACGCATTTTTGAGGGGTTTAAAACGAATTAATAAGTCGGAGCAGATACATGAAAGATGAGAAGTGACATTACTGAGCGCTCTGTCGCGTTGTATATACTGTACAACACGCGTTTATCAACCTTTTGATAAAAACACTGCCTTTTGTAAAGTGAAAGTACTTTACAAAAGACGAACAGCTTTACTTCAGTCATAAATTCACAATCACATCACATTCCAGCTATTATTTCCAGCTGTGGTTAAATAATGGATGAAATAATTATTCAATGCTGGACACAAACAGCAAATATGATTATAAAAAGCCAGAAGAACATCGTATTCATAAAATAATATTTACTTAATATGATAATGATATATATATATATATATATATATATATATATATAGATATTGTTCATTCATGTCTTCTGATGATGTCGACACATTTTTACGTTTTAAATAAGGCATGTTGGCATATTAACGAATCAGGACATTCGCATAGTTAACACTATCAGATAGCCTACTATCAGGAAATTAAATTTCAAGACCATTTAAACCGAGGCATTGTCATGTCTTTCACTGTTTTGTTCCTGTTAAGACATTATAAAAACTATATAAGAAACTTATTAGGAATTTTAAAGCACGAAGTTGGGCATCTCATTTCATCATTATGAAAATAATATGAAGCACATATACACACATTCATCATGAAAGATCTGTTGTAAAACAAATAAAATTCATGTTTGCTTCAGCATTGGAAACAATATTGTTTTAGGCTAAGTAATTATAAACAATTCTTCGTTGTACTTGGCCCGGCTTTTAGATAAAGTCCTTCCATGTGCCATCTGGTGGATATTCAGTGAAGCACAGCACATTTATTTAAATTCCCGAATGTTGCTTACGGGAAGTCACTAAATTGCGGGCTCTCGCTGGAAAACGCGCATCCTTACGGCCACATCTGTATGGAGATATAGCAATGATGTATTTATGTAATTTTTCATGTAGATTCAGATTCTGCAATCAGAATGATCTCTTGTGGTTATGAAGATACAAATGAAAAAACATTTTTTGGGGGGTACCCCTTTTCGACCCCCCAGAAGCCAAGGTCTGTATGTATATATGTTACTCAAAAAAAATAGGGCTTACTTCCCATCACCTCATCTTGAAAATTATGGCGTTATATTCCTGCCACAATTCTGAGCGCGTGGTTTGACATTTTGAAAGCAGACAAAGCACTCTATGCGCGTGCAATGTCTCCCCTGCGCGCTCAACAGCTCGATTCGGCACGTGCAGTGTCTTCCCTGCTCGCGCAACGTGTTCTCCGAGCATGTGCAACATCTCGATTTTGTGCACGCTCGCTCAACATTGGCTGGTTTTGTGACAGTTTTGAAACACTGGACAATCACAGACATCCACACACTACTTCTGATTGGCTGTTTCTCCTTCAATTAAGTGGCATTACTATCGACCGCTTAACGGAAGCGTTGTAAATAAAGATTTATAAGTAAAGCGACCGAGTTGCCCGATTTGAATTTTAGTCGCTGTTGTCTAACAATGAGCTATATGGATAATTAGATAAGTAAATAAAAACACACAATGGACAAACGAAACTGGTATATACTAATACTTAAATATAAATACTATAATATTTGTTTATAATGTTTTGAACTTTTCCACGTTTTGTCACATTACAGCCACAAACATGAATCAATTTTATTGGAATTCCACGTGAAAGACCAATACAAAGTGGTGTACACGTGAGAAGTGGAACGAAAATCATACATGATTCCAAGCATTTTTTTTACAATTATATAACTGCAAAGTAGGGTGTGCGTAATTATTCAGCCCCCTGAGTGTAGTCAGTTGCCCATAGACATTGCCTGATGAGTGCTAATGACTAACTAGAGTGCACCTGTGTGTAATCAAATGTCAGTACAAATTGACTTGGTAGCTTGAGAGCTTTTAAGTTGCTGTGCTATCAGCTTCTTCGGCTTGTCTCCTAATTCAAATAGCTTTTGTTTCAGTTTAAGAAGTGAATTACTAACCTGGCATCCTAGAATGCAGTTACAGTGGATTACTTGGATTACTTCATGTCCTCTCTCACTGCATCCATAAATCTCCTCTTTGGTCTTCCTCTAGACCTCCTGCCTGGCAGTTCCAACCTCAGCATCCTTCTACCGATATATTCACAATCTCTCCTCTGAACATGTCCAAACCACCTCAATCTGGCCTCTCTGACTTTATCTCCAAAACATCTCACATGGGTTGTCCCTCTGATGAACTCATTCTTGAACCTATCCATCCTTGTCACTCCCAAGGAGAACCTCAACATCTTCAGCTCTGCTACCTCCAACTCTGCCTCCTGTCGTTTCTTCAGTGCCATTGTCTCTAAGCCGTAGAGCATCGCTGGTCTCACCACTGTCCTGTACACCTTTACTTTCATTCTCGCCGATACTCTTTTATCGCACAACACACCTGAAACTTTTCTCCACCCATTCCAACCTGCCTGTACCCGCCTCTTCACCTCATTTCCACACTCTCCGTTGCTCTGGACCGTTGACCCTAAGTACTTAAAATCATGCACCTTCTTTACCTCTGCTCCCTGTATCCTCACCGTTCCTCTTGGGTTCCTCTCATTTACACACATGTATTCCATCTTGCTGCGGCTAACCTTCATTCCTCTGCTTTCCAGAACGTACCTCCACCTCTCCAAATTTTCTTCCACCTGTTCCCTGCTCTCGCTACAAAGCACAATGTCATCTGCAAACATCATAGTCCATTGAGACTCCTGTCTAACTTCATCTGTCATCCTGTCCATCACCAGAGCAAACAAAAAGGGGCTTAGAGCCGATCCTTGATGCAGACCCACCTCCATCTTGAACTCTTCTGTCACACCTACAGCACATCTTACCACTGTCTTAGAGTGGTACAGGACATGTATGAGGGCGCTAACATACTTTTCTGCCACTCCAGACTTCCTCATACAACACCACAGCTCCTCTCTCGGCACCCTGTTGTACGCCTTCTCTAAATTTCAAAAGACACAATGCAATTCTTTATTACCTTCTCTGTACTTCTCCGCCAGCATCCTCAAAGCAAATACTGCATCTGATGTACTCTTTCTAGGCATGAAACCATATTGCTGCTCACAAATGCTCACCTCTGCCCTTAACCTAGCTTCCACTACTCTTTCCCACAGCTTCATTGTATGGCTCATTAGCTTTATGCCTCTGTAATTGCCACAGCTCTGCACATCTCCCTTGTTCTTAAAATTCGGCACCAGTACACTTCTCCATTCTTCTAGAGTCCTCTCACTCTCCAAGATCTTGTTAAACAAACTGGTCAGACACTCTACTGCCAACTCTCCTAAGCACTTCCATACCTCTACAGGTATGTCATCAGGGCCAACAGCCTTTCCACTCTTCATCCTCTTTAACGCCCTTCTCACCTCACTTTTACTAATATTTGCTACTTCCTGCTCTACAACAGTCACCTCTTCTACTCTTTGTTCTCTTTCATTTTCCTCATTCATCAACTCCTCAAAGTACTCCTTCCATCTTCCCATCACCCTCCTGGCATCTGTCAGTACATTTCCATCTCTATCTTTAATCACTCTAACCTGCTGCACATCCTTCCCATCTCTATCTCTCTGCCTCGCCAACCTGTACAGATCCACCTCACCCTCCTTACTGTCCAGCCTAGCATACAAGTCCTCATATGCTCTTTGTTTGGCCTTTGCCACCTCTACCTTCACCTTACGCTGCATCTCCCTGTACTCCTGTCTACTCTCTTCAGTCCGCTCAGTGTCCCACTTCTTCTTAGCTAGCCTCTTTCCCTGTATACACTCCTTGACTTCCTCATTCCACCACTTCCTCGTCTCCTTGTCCACTTTTTCCTTACCTGATGATACACCAAGTACCCTCCTACCTGTCTCTCTGATGACATTGGCTGTAGTTGTCCAGTCAACTGAAAGCACCTCCTGACCACCCATAGTCTGTCTCAACTCCTCCCTAAAGACTACACAACATTCTACCTTTCTCAGCTTCCACCACTTTGTCCTCTGCTCTGCCTTTGTCCTCTTCACCTTCCTCACCACCAGGGTTATTTTACACAGCACCATCCTGTGTTGTCTGGCTACACTCTCCCCTACCAACACCTTGCAGTCACTGATCTCTTTCAGTTTACAACGTCGACACAAGATGTAGTCCACCTGAGTGCTTCTGCCTCCACTCTTATGTCACCCTATGTTCCTGCCTCTTCTGGAAGAAAGTATTTACTACTGCCATTTCCATCCTCTTTGCAAAGTCCACCACCATGTGTCCTTCTACATTCCTGTCCTGAAGACCAAACCTGCCCATCACATTTTCATCACCTCTGTTCCCTTCCCCAACATGTCCATTGAAGTCTGCACCAATCACCACTCTCTCACCTCTGGGGATGCTCTGCATCACTTCATCTAACTCACTCCAGAATGTCTCCTTCTCTTCTAACTCGTATCCTACCTGTGGAGCATAACCACTGACATTGAACATTACTCCTTCAATTTCCAGCTTCAGACTCATCACCCTATCTGATACTCTCTTAACCTCTAGAACATTCCTTACAAACTCCTCTTTAAGAATAACTCCTACTCCATTTCATTTCCTATCCACACCATGGTAAAACAATTTGAACCATGATCCTACAGACCTGGCCTTTAAAAACGCACGTTTTCAGAAAAGGGATCCCGCTGTGAAAATGCCCTTCATTACCTGTAGGGGGCAGTCGTGTTTCAGTCTGAAGTATTGTGTGTCTACTGAAGCCGAAAATGTGTTGCGTCTCTTAGGCGCCCATTGACAGCAAGCGACAGAGCTCATAAACGTGTTCAAACTGATATGTATTTATTCTTCATTTTCTTCTCTCCTTCATTGATTTTACTTCTTTGACTGCGCTTTCTCCATTCAGAATTATTATTATTAGTAGTAGTAGTAGTAGTAGTTCTCCAAATTTATTATTATTATTGTAACTAGGGCTGCACGATATTAGGAAAATATGCGATATGCGATATTGTTGTTGAATATTGCGATAACAATATTTCTTGTGATATAACATTTCCCTAGAGAAATGCATTTTTTATTATTATTGCCTATTTTTTTAATTAATTTTTTATATGTAATGATCATGCTAAAAT
Organism: Channallabes apus; assembly: GCA_030522415.1. NCBI lineage: Eukaryota > Metazoa > Chordata > Actinopteri > Siluriformes > Clariidae > Channallabes > Channallabes apus. The sequence goes on along the minus strand of CM060126.1, from coordinate 17,976,910 downwards.
AAACAGGTAATAGATATTCGTCTGGTGTAATTAAATCTAATTCAGGCTAAAAAGAAACTATATGTCAAGGAAGTTGCAAATATTTAGACTTCAAAACACTATGAATGACTTAAAACCCTCAGCAGATATTTTGACTTCTGGTTTGCTGTTACCATAGACCTGCCAACACAATATGAATTACTTTCAAACATGACTCTTTATTTGCGTGTAACCATACACTCATCAATAGTGTCTTAAAACAAGAGCATCTTTTAAACAAAATATTCTCTTTGGCTTGCCTGTTTTTTTTTTTTTTTTTAATAAAAATAAATATTATTAAACAAAAATTAAATAAAAAAATACTATTTGTCTCTCTCACACACACACACACACACACACACACACACACACACTCGCTCCGTGACCGACACTAGGACACGGAAGTAATGCGGGCGCGAACCAGGAAGTATAAGAGTAAACAAACCACTGAGTCACTGAGTTCGCGCATGTCGGTTCAGATTGTTTACAAACCGGATTCCAAAAAAGTTGGGACACTAAACAAATTGTGAATAAAAACTGAATGCAATGATGTGGAGATGGCAAATTCAATATTTTATTCAGAATAGAACATAGATGACAGATCAAAAGTTTAATCTGAGAAAATGTATCATTTTAAAGGAAAAATATGTTGATTCCAAATTTCACGGTGTCAACAAATCCCCAAAAAGTTGGGACAAGTAGCAATAAGAGGCTGGAAAAAGTAAATTTGAGCATAACGAAGAGCTGGAAGACCAATTAACAGTAATTAGGTTAATTGGCAACATGATTGGGTATAAAAAGAGCTTCTCAGAGTGGCAGTGTCTCTCAGAAGCCAAGATGGGTAGAGGATCACCAATTCCCACAATGTTGCGCAGAAAGATAGTGGAGCAATATCAGAAAAGTGTTACCCAGCGAAAAATTGCAAAAACTTTGCAGTTATCATCATCAACTGTGCATAATATCATCAGAAGATTCAGAGAATCTGGAACAATCTCTGTGCGTAAGGGTCAAGGGCATAAAACCATACTGGATGCCCGTGATCTCCGGGCCCTTAAACGACACTGCACCACAAACAGGAATGCTACTGTAAAGGAAATCACAGAATGGGCTCAGGAATACTTCCAGAAACCATTGTCAGTGAACACAATCCATTTGCCATCTCCACATCGTTCAGTTTTTATTCACAATTTGTTTAGTGTCCCAACTTTTTTGGAATCCGGTTTGTACTTTCTGATTCGAGTGTGTCTATAGGACGCGGGTTAAATTTGTGTTTTTCCCTTGCTCCCCTTCTGTGAGAGTCCTTAACCTAATTCACGTGGTTATCCTGCCTACTCGCTTGCTTTTTGGGTTTACCGTCCACGCTACAAAAGGCTAACGGCTAATCACTAAGTCTTCTGATCATCCGGGGTTAGTTCGCGACAGAATGAAGTGTATGTGTGTGTATATGTATGTATATATATGTATGTATATATATATATATATATATATATATATATATATATATATATAAGCGGGTATAAACATAGTAAGGGCCCATATGATTGGACACACAAATGCTTGGCACATAAATTATTTATCGCAGCTCTTTGCGATATGGTTATCGCGTATACCATTATCGCGATAACGATATTTTTTCGATATATCGTGCAGCCCTAATTGTAACGCACCCGCGCGTGTGTGCAAAAAGACTACAAAGGTGTATGATATGTTAGCCTAAAACATTATTGTCGCTCTAAATATACACGGGCGCCAGTGTGGCTCAGTGGTAGGTGATTTGCCTTCCATGCGGAAGACCCGGGTTCGATTCCCAGCCAGTGCCCAAAGTGCCGGTTTGTACTAAATGCATGTTTTTTTCTTAAGCTATGAAACACATTAGCACTCACCTCACAGTTGCTATAATTTAATGATAATCATAAGCAAAAAGTGTAAAACAACGGATTCACATTTATTACATTTTCACCCAGAGCGGGATTCGAACCAGGGTCTGGACGATTTTATACTAATTTTTATGCAAGCCACACCACGTGGAAAGCCGCAAAAATGCTTCAATTTCATTGGCTGTAACTGAGTGTCAGCTATTCACGACTGGCCCCCACGGAGACTGGTGCTACTGGACACTGAAAATATTGCAGTTTTATATGTTGTTTGTCTTATTATTCTTTCATTTTGTTTTACAATTATGACCCAATATATGTTCAGTGAAATTTGGTTTTACATTTTTGTATTGTTATATTTTTATACTAGTAAGTAGTTTTAAAAATTAATCTCCACTTTAATGAGCCAATGTATTATGATATGAGATGTACCCTCTGGCTGCTGGATCCAGCCTCACTGTCCCTGACCTGTTATAGGCATAATCTGTTCATTTGAAGCATTCTTTTCATTCATGGGAATTATTATTAATTTGCTCAGACAATTCGATGCATCGAGGAAGGATCAATATCTCTCCTTCTGTAAATTAAAAGTGAAGCGGAATAGAATAGAATAGAATAATATAGAATAGAATAGAATAGAATAGACCAAACTAATATTAATATTGAGGGAGTGCAATACATCCGCATGCGCGGTAACATAAACACACGCTCTTTGTCGGAGGCGCCCATGCGATCGACGTATTCGTCCATATGCGTAGAAAAGAGATGCAATTTAATGGTTTCCGTCATATTTTATATGTTTGTGTACTGACTGGGCTGCCCCACATTGACCAGCGGCCCACCGGGAAAACTCCCGGTGCTCCAGATGGCCAGTCCGCCACTGCATATTACTGTAGTAGTACACAAAAGAAATGCTGGGTTTCTGTAAACACATCGTTGGGTTGTTTATGCTGGGTCAAAATTCTGTGTTTTTATCACAAACGTTGGGTTGCTTTTGCTATGAATACTAAAAGTGCTGCATGATTAAACTCAATGAAAAAAAACGTTTTGTCCCTAGACCTTTTGTTCCGGTGTTTATGGGTGAACACGATGATTTAAGAATTTAATTAAACACGAATATATATATATACTGTATATATGTGGCATTTTAATTCAAATCCAACATTTTAATGGTTAGTGATAGGTGCATGGGCGTCAACTCGCATGTTCTGTGATATTCCATTGTCATTCATATTGCCGTAGTTTTTAGTGCCATTTTCTAAAGCATTCGCTAGTTAGTAAGTAAGTAAGCAAATAAAAGATAAATTAATAAATAGCTTTAAATGGTAATTCAGCGTAGTAAAAGTACCCTAGCATGAGTTTATATAATTTTAAATATTATGTATAAATAAAATATAATTTATATATTCGTGTTTAATTAAATTCTTAACATTTTAATGGTTAGTGATTGTTGCAGACATTCACACAATTTTTGGGGGAAGGGATTGGCTTGTACAGGCTGAGTTTGGAGGCCAGAGTTGGTTGGATTTTTAAAAAAAACAATACAAAAAAATACAAAACATGTTAAACACATTTAAGAATAATAACTGCAGCAATAATAACAAAAAAAAAAACATTAATTAGAACAAATAAAATATAAGGGACAAAGAACTATAGATTTGAGAGTCCAACGAAAGGTTAAAATACACGAGAAGATTGAAATTAAGTATAAACCGTGAAAAGATGTACTGTAGCAAGAGACACTTCATTTAAAAATGATATCATAATAATCTAGAAGTATATTCTTCTTATTATTAAATTGAATTCATTTAAGACAGTTTAAAATTGAGGTCATTTCTAGAAGGAAAAGATTGGTTTTCTGGATACAGTTGTTCCTTTTAATTCTCTGTAAGTATTTTGCATGTAAAATAATTAACAACAAATTCAAGTGCTTTATTTTCCACATTCTCATAATAAAAGATTATATCTTTAATAGTAAAGGAGTGAAATACATTAAGGTGGTTCAAGAGGTGGTCTTTTAAAAGAGTTAAGAATTTTTTTATTTTCTCACACTCAACAAACAAATGAATCAGAGATTCATTTAACCGATCACAAAAAGAAAATTTATCCTCTACCTCCAAGTATTTAGATAAAACTGAGTTTACCGGGTAAATTTTGTGGAGAATCTTAAAATAAACAAAAAAAAAAGCCAACAGGGTTAAAGCCAACGGAGAAATGCAGGAGCACACACACACACACACACACACACACACACACACACACACACACACACACACACACACACACACACACACCTCTCCATCCACAAATGCTTTAACAGTTGTCTTGTAAATCGTTGATTAAACCTATGAACGTGGCTGTTCAGCATCAGTCCTAAACACAAGCACAGGGTCTGTTTTTGTCCTTAACTAAATACTTCAATACGTTAATTAATTTATTTTGCTGAATAAGGTAATAAACAATATTTAAAATAAACCAAACTAGTAAGTTAAGTAAGTGTTCCGTACATTAAAGTTCTGTGTATAACCAAGTGCCCTATAGCAAACACAGTTACAGTTACAGTATAAACAAAGAGTGTGTGCACTGGGGGGATTGGAAGGTGAATGAGGATACTCATTTACAAGACAAAAGCCGGTCGGAGGTGTTTTTTTTTTTTTTTAATTTCAATTTCTATTTCTATTTATAGATTATTTCTTTTGTTCTTGTTATTTGCACAAAGTAGGAGCGGTTCAGGATACATTTCACTGCGTGTTGTACTTGTATAACTATGCATGTGACAAATAAAGAATCTTGAATCTTGAATGTGCATCTCCGCTAGGGCTGCACGATATATCGAAAAAATATCGTTATCGCAATACTGGCATGCGCGATAACCATATCGCAAGGAGTTGCGATAAATACTTTATTTGCCAAGCATTTGTGTATCCAAATTTGACCAATCAGATGGGCCCTTACTATGTTTATACCCGCTTTTATATATATATATATATATATATATATATATATATATATATATATATATATAAATATATATTATTTATAATATAAGAGATTTATATCTTTATACTTCATTCTGACGCGAACTAAGCCCGGATGATCAGAAGACTTAGCGATTAGCCGTTAGCCGCGATTAGCCATTAGCCGCGATTAGCCGTTAGCCCTTTATCGACGGTAAACCCAAACGCGGAAGCAAGCGAGTAGGCAGGATAACCACGCGAATTAGTTTAAGGACTCTCACAGAAGGGGAGCAAGGGAAAAACACAAATTTAACCCGCGTCCTATAGACACACACTCGAATCAGAAAGTAAACAATCTGCACCGACATGCGTGAACACAGTGACTAAGCTCTATGCGGTTTGTTTACTCCTCTTATACTTCGGGGTTCGCACCCGCATTACTTCAGGGTCCTAGTGCCGGTCGCGGAGCGCGCGCACGTGTGTGTGTGTGTGTGTGTGACAAATAGTATTTTTTTATTTAATATTTGTTTAATAATATTTATTTTTATTTTAAAAAAACAAACAAAACAAAAAAAAACAGGCAAGCCAAAGAGAATATTTTGTTTAAAAGATGCTCTTGTTTTAAGACACTATTGATGAGTGTATGGTTACACGTAAATAAAAAGTAATGTTTGAAAGTAATTCATATTGTGTTGGCAGGTTTATAGTAACAGCAAACTGAATTAGATTTAATTACATTAGACGCATATCTATTACCTGTTTATTTTAGTATGATCATTAAATATAAATAAATAATAAAAAAATAGGCAGTAATAATAATAAAAAATGCATTTCTTTAGGGAAATGTTATATCGCAAGAAATATCGTTATCGCAATATTCAACAACAATATCGCATATTTTCCTAATATCGTGCAGCCCTACTTTATAGATATAATTTTTCTACAAGAAACGCATATTAAATCCACAGAACAGTGAAGAACAAGATGTAATTGGATTTCACAGGTTTACCAATCACCCTGTAATTCCAAGGCCCGAGGCGATGCCATTCTCTTTTGCAAAACGTTCCCTTTTAACTTAAATTGGACCCAAATGGAAAATATATTATTTCTGGCAGTATCAACTCAATCCCTGTTACTTTCCTCAACATATATGGTCCAAATTTTGATGACCCATTATTTTTTAAAAAGATTTTTAACCTCATTTCGGATGACAAGAAAACAAAGATTATAATTAGAGGGGACTTTAAATAGGTATCCAAAACACAGTTAGACAGACTGTCGTCTTGTCCCCCACCCAATATTGCATCACCTTAAACTTTAAATAATTTAATCAAATCTAGGAATCTCGTTGACATCTGGAGACTTCAACATCCCACACATAAAAAATACTCCTACTATTCTCTCATTCATAGATCCTACAGTAGAATCGACTACTTCCTGGTGGTTTCTAGTTTAATTCAAAGTGTGAATAATCCACAGATTGAGATACCTCTCCGTCCTATAGACACACACTCGAATCAGAAACCGACATGGCGAACTCAGTGACTAAGCTGTATGCAATGCTTTGTTTACTCCTCTTATACTTCCGGGTTCGCGCCCGCATTACTTCCGGGTCCTAGTGCCGGTCGCGGAGCGAGTGTGTGTGTGTGTGTGTGTGTGTGTGTGTGTGTGCGTGCGTGTGTGTGTGCGTGCGTGTGTGTGTGACAAATAGTATTTTTTTAATTAAATTTTTGTTTAATAATTTTTATTAAAAAAACAAAAAAACAGGCAAGCCAAAGAGAATATTTTGTTTAAAAGATGCTCTTGTTTTAAGACACTATTGATGAGTGTATGGTTACATGTAAATAAAAAGTAATGTTTGAAAGTAATTCATATTGTGTTGGCAGGTTTATAGTAACAGCAAACCAGAAGTCAGAATATCTGCTGAGGGGTTTAAGTCATTCATAGTGTTTTGAAGTCTAAATATTTGCAACTTCCTTGACATATAGTTTCTTTTTAGCCTGAATTAGATTTAATTACATCAGACGAATATCTATTACCTGTTTATTTTAGTATGATCATTACATATAAATAAATAATAAAAAAAAATAGGCAATAATAATAATAAAAAAATGCATTTCTCTAGGGAAATGTTATATCGCAAGAAATATCGTTATCGCAGTATTCAACAACAATATCGCATATCGCATATTTTCCTAATATCGTGCAGCCCTAATCTTCGCTTTGCTCTTCGGTGTGTGTGTGTTTGTGTTCTAGGTTCCTAGGGGTGCATTCTTAAATTCAGTCTGTCTGAATTTTTATAAACGCCAAGTTGGGAAAATCATGTTTGAGAAAACGACAACAATAATTAAACACTTGATCATTTGCGTGACCCATATTTATTTTTTCTTACTTTAAAAAATGCTTTGGGTTTAAAGAACTTCATTAAAAGACAAACGTAGGAGGAGTGGAAATGTATATGGTAATCACAGTATATTCGAACCGTAGACAGTGTTTATTTTGCTGAACATTACAAAACAGCCATGTCCAATAAAACAGTGCATCTTTAATAAGCCATATTGGTTTCGAGTCAGAAGTAAAATTAACGAAAGACTGCGAAGCCCCGTAAACTTGATCCTGAACAGCCACGGGCTGACTTTAACAATAATAGTTGATTGTTTTTATATTTATGTTTTTTGTATATATTTTTAAATGTTCAAATGAACGGTTCAGATTATATAATTTGTCGTGTCATCTGTTTACAGCGTTGGCTGATTTTGTGATTGAGACCCATGAGTTACACTGAAATAATTTTTATTAGTAGTAAATCCAGACTTTAGTAAACTTGGACAAATCACAATATAAGCCCTCTCCGTATGGACAGATATTTGTTCCAGATATTATGCGCCATTAATCAATTTGTTATGCCAATTTGACTATCAGCGAAAACATCAAAAATATAACGAAAACAAACCCAAGCAGAAGTTACATTTTAAGCTTTACTTTGCAGCAAAATATTATCTACCAGTGTATTAAACGAAAATAGATAAAATACACCATAATGTTTTTATAACTGTACTATAATTCCCTTAATTTCTAATAACTACAACCATTCCCTTTGCAATATTCAGTTTAATATATTTGTTTTATTTTTCTTTTTTAAAAATATGAATTCTCAAAAGCTTTTTCGTTAAGTAGGTTACACAGGTAAATCCAGTTGGACTATAATCCACTCCATCATTGCTAATAACTACAACAATTCCCTTTGCAATATTCAGTTTGATAATTTTTTTAATTAATTTTTTATTTAAAAAATTATGAATTTTCAATAGCTTTTTCGTTAAGTGGGTTACACGGGTAAAAACAGTTGGACTATAATCCACTCTATCATTGCTAATAACCACACCCAACTTACTAACTATCGAATTACTAACTTTACAACTTACTAACTAGCGAATGCTTTAGTAAAGGGCTCTAAAAACTACGGCAATATGAATGACAATGGAATATAGAATGTGCAAGTTGACGACCATGTATGACCATGTATGACGACCAAATAGAAATATTTTTTCATATACAACATGTATACTTTTATATTGTTTATTTTATAATAAAATTTGTTTCGTCTAATTTTTCATCATAAACAATATTTATTTGTATTATATATATAAATGTTTATTTGCACATTGCATATTTGCAAATATAATATAAATCTAATATAATATTTGATAGCGATTCCCTGGTTGGGAATCGAACCTGGGTCTACCGCATGGCAGGCGAATCACCTACCATTTGCATTTACAAAAGACAAACAGCTTTATTTCAGTCATAAATTCACAATCACATCACATTTCAGCTATTATTTCCAGCTGTGGTTAAATAATGGATGAAATAATTATTCAATGCTGGACACAAAACAGCAAATATGATGATTATTATAAAAATCCCGAAGAATGTCGTATTCATAAAATATTTACTTAATATGATAATATATATATTGTTCATTCATGTCCAGTGACTCCCTCCCGGCGCCCCCCTGTCAGCGCCACTTGGTCCGGCTTTTAGATAAAGTCCTTCCATGCGCCATCTGGCGGATATTCAGTGAAGCACAACACATTTATTTAAATTCCCGAATGTTGCTTACGGCAAGTCGCGGGAAGCCGCGCGCTAAATTGCGGGATCTCGCAGGAAAACACGCACATTCTTAACGGCCACATCTGTAAGCTTCTAGCCTTGCTACTTTTCCACCTTGTCTCCTGGACTCTCAGTATATCCACCTTCCTTCTCTACATCATATCAACCAACTCTCTTGCCTTCCCTGTCATGGTCCCAACATTCAAAGTCCCTACTTTCACTCCTAAACTCTTGCCTTTCCTTTTCTCTCTCTGATTTCGAACATGCCTTTCTCCTCTCCTTTTTCAACCAAGAGTAGCCCAATTACCACCGGCACCCTGAAGGTCAACGCATCGGTGGCAGTCATTGTTAACCCGGGTCGCGACCGATCCAGTATGGGAATTATATTTCTGATTCGCATCATTGATTTGGCAAATGTTTTTACGTCGGATGCCCTTCCTGACACAACCCTCTGCATTTATCCAGACTTGGGACTGGCACAAGAAGACACTGGATTGCCCCCCCCCCAATGGTTGCAATCCCATAAGAAGAAACTTATGGAAACTTAAATAAATACATAAAAATAATAAACACAATGTGTGTGAATCTAAAGTAAGCTCCCCTCTCCCCATACTCGTCTTACACAGTTACCCTTCCTCCACTCTCCACACACATGCGCGCGCACAAACGGAAATAAACAAGAAATCTCTCTAAGGACACTCGATTGATCGACACACTAAGGGGGAATCACTGCTGTAAAGTAAAAATAAAACAAATTAACCTGCACTTTACCTTTGAAAAGAATCGCATCAAAGCAGTGTTTCCGTGTAGAGCAGAGAGAAAGAGTGTGTGCGTCTGTGACTGGGAAAGCGGAAGTGGGAGGGGTCTGGGTGTGACACTGTGTCCAATGACGCGCACGCACACAGTACAAAGAGCAGGCCTTGAGCAAAGAGAGAGAATTTATTTTTAACCTCTCTACTAAGACTTTCGTTTGTTTTACATTCGGACCCGGAAGTAATGCGGGTGCGAACCCCGAAGTATAAGAGGAGTAAACAAACCGCATAGAGCTTAGTCACTGTGTTCACGCATGTCGGTGCAGATTGTTTACTTTCTGATTCGAGTGTGTGTCTATAGGACGCGGGTTAAATTTGTGTTTTTCCCTTGCTCCCCTTCTGTGAGAGTCCATGAGATTTGTGTGGTTATCCTGCCTACTCCCTTGCTTCCGCGTTTGGGTTTACCGTCCACGCTACAAAGTGAGATGACGACTGCCCACCCTAACACCCTATTGAGACCTGTGCATTTAAAAGAAATAGACAAAAGATGTTGAGGTTCTCTTTGGGAGTGACTAGAATAGATAGCATCAAGAAAGAGTTCATCAGAGGGACATGTTAGATGTTTTGGAGATAGTCAGAGAGGCAGATTGAGGTGGTTTGGACATGTTCAGAGGAGAGATTGTGAATATATCGGTAGAAGGATGCTGAGGTTGGAACTGCCAGGCAGGAGGTCTACAGGAAGACCAAAGAGGAGATTTATGGATGCAGTGAGAGAGGACATGAAGTTAGTTGGTGTGAGAGAAGAGGATGCAGAGGATAGGGTTAGATTGAGGCACATGATTCGCTGTGGCGACCCCTGAAAGGGAACAGCCGAAAGACAAAGAAGAAGACATTATGCCCAGTGCATGCTTACAATGAGAATGACTGTGATTACCTGGGAGCATTATGCAACTAAAGAAAGAAGATAAATAAAATAAAAACTCTGAGACAAAACAAACGCCTGCCTAGGCAAAGCACGACTCTTCATCATAACAGAAGGAACTGCTGGGCGATGGCTACTGAGCTACTTAAGAACAATAACAGCAAAAACTAAAAAACAGAACCTCTCCATGAAGATGAAAAGAAATTATATACATACCAGTATAAAATAATTGAACATAATAGGAGAGTAGTATAAATTACAGACAAAAGAAAGAAAACAATTATCATATTGATATAAAACATTGTGGGGAAAAAAGAATGGTTGCTTTTTTAGTGATGTACACAAATAAAGGCTGTAGATTGTGAAACATCAGTGCAAAGCCTACAAATATTACATTGGACTCAACTGAAGACTTCTAACACCTCTAATCCTCTTAAACATGATTTGGACCAGTTCAACAAGGATATTCACTTGGCACAACCAGTTCTTACTTGCCATGATTTGTCAACGTCTGTACGAGAATAATTCTCTTCCACAAACTGTGTTGCTTCTTTTGGATCTGAAAAGATGGTGTGTGCTCCGTTCGGATGATGAATGTGAAGCTTGGCTGGGTAACATTCTGTAAGGCTGTGCTTGACACCTTTGTCTTGAAGGACTCGCAGCACATCACGAAAAGCGCGGCACTGCATTAATACCTCGTTTGTATAGTCCGGGAAGATGAAAATTCTCGTCCCGTTATATTCTAGAGGTTGTTGTTCACAGAGGCTAGGATCAGTTCTTTCTGTTGATAATGGTGAATACGCCGCCATGATAGTGAGCGGATTTGCGTTTGGAGCCGGCTTTGGTTGGAGCGAGAGGTGAGCAATAGACACAGGAAATGTTGCGCTGAGAAAAGTTTGGAAATCAACTTGGAGACACATTCTGTGGGTTTGCCGCTTTCTTCTCCTTAATGAATGCCCACAATTTTAATTATATTTCTGCGGGAGCATGCTTCAAAGTCAGAAACGTTCGCATGCAGTTGTTTATTAGCACTGGTCAGGTCGGAACATTTCTTTTCCAAAAGTTGAATCTGTGTTTCATGGTCACTGATATAGTAGCTTGCTCTTGAGTGATTGCCCGCGACTTCAAGTTGTCTTGTGAGGTCAATAGACTGAAATTTTACCCCGAATGCATTGAAACGTTTGTTAATCCCGCGAAGAATGGCCTCTAAGACCTCTTTACAAAGTTATTTGCACATAACCAGTGACCTCTCAGCCGAGTGAGAAAGTTCTGAGCGCTTTAATTTGCTAGCCACAGAGGGAGAGTTAACACAGCCTCTTTAGTTTTATGGCTAGCAGTAAGTTTAGACTGAATTGCCTTCGAGATGACTGTGACCTTACAGCTTATTTATGTCAATCAGATTGTAGGTGTTGTTTGCTCTTGATGGCTAAGGGAGATAAGTAACCGACATAAGAGGGAAAAAAAAAAAAAAGGAATGTTAAGATATTAAAGACCGTCACTGATTACTATTATAAGAGTGACTTGTGTACAAGAAATTCAAACTTCAGTAATTAAAGCACCAAAAAACACACACCCAATTGCTCTATGATTACGGTGGAAGTATAGAATATACCAGTAGCACAAACAGAAATAATATTTACCAAAAAATATATACAAAAGATTAAATGGCACATTCGACGGTGGGAGCCATGAGCGGAGCTTAAATCAAAGAAATAAATAAAACAAAACGCCTTGTCAGTCTAACCTAACGAACAAAACGAAAACAAAATCAGGGCGTATGATGCCTGCTAACTACACTGACTAACCCAAATCATAAGTACAACAACTAGCTCTCGCTCCTAACAAAGTATGTCTAAACAAAGCCTTACTCTATGTGCTGCTTATGCACACCCTAGGGCAAACTAACCTTGATCCGACACTGCGAATCCAAGAACTCGTACTGACGAAAAACAATACACACAGAGAGAGCTTAGCGTAACACTCACAAATCACCGCCACAACATTCAAAACACCGGCAGTATATAGTGTCGCCGTAACTATATATATATATATATATATATATATATATATATGTATATGTATATGTATGAAAGAAAGAAAGAAGCCACGCCACTGGCTGCGTCACTTCCGGGTTCTTATACTCGGCTAGGGCTGCCTTATTGTGCGATGTCCAATCCCAGCCTCTGTGTCTCATCCAATTTATACCATAAGGAAACAGGAAGTCAAGAATTATTAATTAAATGTTTCTAGATGTTCTGATCAACTTTACAACAGTACATTTTAAAACCAGAGAGGTTTTTGCCTGTATATCTGTATGTCTGTTCTGATTTTGTTACAGCATCACGCAAAACTGCCTCGACAGAATTTAATGAAACTTTGCCAGTCCTTCAATATTTGCCTGAAGTTAAATTTGTGCCATAAATTAAATCAAATGAAATCAAGATATTGAGCAGTTTTGTGCAAGCTAGCCGGCACTTTTTTAGACGAATACAGCACTTTTGCCCTACGCTTCACTCAACAGGGCCAATTAATGTGATAGTACTGTAAATACACAGAGTATGTGGAAGATTATGATCATACAGAAATGATCACAATGCCCCTACAAAGCGCCCAAACATGTGGCACAGCATGGCTTACTCCAAATAAGGTATGTAACTTGAAAACTGAATCTTCAGAGTTGTATTGAGAGCTGCGGGAAGAAGCTCCTCCTCAGTTTTGTGTTGGTCTTCAGGGAGCGGAATTGCTTTCCTGACCTCAACATTCCATTGTTGGAGTCGCTGAGGTCACGATCTTCCTGGCCTTGGTCCAGCACCGCTGGCTGTAGATTGAGTACAGGTCAGGGGAGCTCGGTGCTGATGATGTGCTCAGCTGATCGCACCACCCTCTGTAGAGCTAGTCTGTCCTGCATGGTGCTGTTTCCGAACAAGGTCGTGACGTTTCCCGTCAGGATGCTTTCTATTGTGCAGGAGTAGAAATTCCTGAGCACCCTGGAGGACAGTCTGAAGTCTCTCAAGCATCTGTGGTGGAAGAGACGCTGCAGGGCCTTTTTCACCACGGTGTTGATGTGACAGGACCATGACATGTCCTGCGTGATGTGGATACCGAGGTATCTGAAGCTGTCCACTCTCTCCACTGGGCTCCTGTCAATGACAAGGGTCCAGTCATGTGCCACATTTTAAAAATCGACTTTTAACAGGGAGTGTATTTACAGTAGCTGACAACGAAAGTTTATTTCTTTTTGTTAGTAACTTGGGCAAAGAGTTCTGAAATACTGAAAGATAGGCAGGGCTTCAACCTGAAATATCAGCATCACTGATTACAGTAAAACTGGTTAGCTTATTTTTTTACTTTTTAATTATTTCTAAAAACTCCTTACCTGCCAACTACGGGTACTAATGCTAGTAATATGTATAATTTTGTTTAAATTTTAAACAAGTAAGCAAATTGCTAATTCATTGCATTGCTGCTATTTATAGAATTTAAATATTTCAGTGTTTTTTAGGGTGTAGGATCATAGAGGAACTGCAACATTTTACTGCCTCAAATGCAAACATGTATAAATGTAGCAGCAGTAGTAGTAATAATAATAAAAATCTATTTTGGACTCAATACCTGTGGCAATACATGTGGCAATAGTGTGGCAATGCATCTCTAATAAACAGTTTAGGCTGTTCCTCCTTGACTAAAATATTATTTTTAGGTCATTGCTGATTCGTTTCTGACAGCTTTAATTAGTGCTAAGAGTATATACTGTATGTTGTGTTCTCATTAGTCAGTGCAAACATCTCACAATCACACAGATGTCAGAAGTTCTTATTTTTGCAAATGCCCTGAATGACTTAGGAGGTTACCCACATGTCGTCTTATGTCTTATGCACAACCGTGATTTAACTCAGACAATGCCCTGTATTCCTGTTGTTCTGATGACTTAAGTTTATGACTGGAGCTTTCCCTTAAATAATTTTTTTTGTGTTTTAATCTGAAGCATTTGAACAACACTGATAAATCTGTTGAGCCCTATTATTATCTGATTTTATCAGCCAACATTGTATTATGGTCATGGATATTGAGGGATTCAGAGTTGTACTTTGGAAATAAATCTGAAAATCTGGAATAAATTTGAAATTGCTGACCCCACCTCATCTCACTGTCTGCATATCTGCAGGGTTTAACTCCACTGAGGTTGGTAAATGGTTTTTCAACTACTCTCCTACGTAAACCTTAACTGGCAAGTCTCCAGAAGGCCTTCAAATAGTTTTGAGCTATGTTGGCCTTTTGAAAATATTCTGTCGTCTGTGTGCGACAGATTATCTTTGTGTCCGTCTGTGTTCTGAGGAGACTTGTAGTGGTAAATTCCACAGGGCAGTTGGTGCCGGCTGTTAGCATTCCAACTGCCCAAGCTTTGGGCCTGGCAAAATACACTAGCAGTGACTGCCATTTTAAAAAACCAACAGGGCTTTGTTGCAGGACATTGTATACAGAGGTGGAAAGTAACGAATTACATTTACTCGCGTTACTGTAATTGAGTAGCTTTTTTGTGTATTTCTACTTTTTAAAGTAGTTTTAAAAATCTGTAATTTTACTTAAGTACCTTTTGTTTGAAGTATTGTAATTCGCTACATTTTAAATCATATTCGCTACCGAGTAAAAAATAAATGAATGAAAATGATAAAATAATAAAAATATTATGCTTTATAAATGCTCTGTTGCGCCGCGTGTGTGTATCATGTCCTGGTCGCGCGCCGCTCCAGACTCCACTCCAGGTTTTCTGACATCGGCATCTCCCTGACCTTCCACACGGTCGCTTCCGTCTTGAGAGTGACGTCATCGACTAGCGCAAACATATATAAACCGGAGAGAGACGCGGGAAAGATGAAAGAGGTTGTGATTTTGGCGTTTTGGTATTTGGTTGTGTATTCTGGTTTTGACTTTTTGCCTCCAATTGACTTTGATTATTGCTTTGTCCCTTTGGTTTGGTTGATCTTTGTCTATATTTGTAGATAATTCCATTGTTTTTGGTTTAGGGAGTCTGGGAAGGTACCTGTATTTTTGTTTGTGGTTTTTTCTTTTTCTTTGTTTTTTAAGCAGGTAATCTAGCTACTAAATATAAATACCATTTTGTTTATTATTTTGGCCTGGGTCCAACCTGAATCTGATCCTCCTCCTGG
Source organism: Channallabes apus (assembly GCA_030522415.1). Taxonomy (NCBI): domain Eukaryota; kingdom Metazoa; phylum Chordata; class Actinopteri; order Siluriformes; family Clariidae; genus Channallabes; species Channallabes apus. Next base: position 17,961,106 of record CM060126.1, on the reverse strand, counting down.
GTGTGTGTGTGTGTGTGTGTGTGTGTGTGTGTGTGTGTGTGTGTGTGTGTGTGTGTGTGTGTGTGTGTGTGTGTGTGTGTGTGTGTGAGAACCTCATTATTTCATCAGTTAATGACTGGATCTAGTTCTTTCTGCCATATACCACCATTTCCATACAGAACCCTGAACCATTATTTTGCTGTTTGGCCCTAGACTGGGACGTAACACCATATTTAAGTGACCACTTAGATTTTCAAGCACAAGAAAGACAACAGCTTTATTATGCAAAGGTTCAGTTAAAAACAACTAGTTTGAGATTTATATCTGCTCATCTTTTTTGAAATACGCTAGAATGCCTCATCCCACCCCGCTGTTAAAAAAATAAAAAAGTAACTCTGTAACTTTTACTCTGAGTACATTTTTTAATGAGCTACTTTTTACTTTTACTTGAGTAGATTTTTATAATGGTAGCTTTACTTGTACTTAAGTAAAATTTCACTGAAGTAACAGTACTTGTACTTGAGTACAAAATTTTATTACTCTTTCCACCTCTGATTGTATATTGTTGTAAAGTTTGGCACTGTTTATAACTGTTTATAAGAGTTATGCTGGATGCTTCATCAATGTCAGTGGGTTAGATGGGTGAACATGTGGCAGGCTTCAGTGAAGCTCCTATACACTTATCCTGTTGGAATGTGAGGACAAACTCTGGTTTAAAGATTTAATTTTTTTATTTTTTATTTACTAGCCAGTGGAAATTCTATATTAAAGAAAGGGTCTAACTAAGATTTTACTCTTTAAACCTTCACACCTATTGTTATGTATTAATTATCATTTGTCTGTAGTGTGAAGCCAGTGAAACCATTATGACACATTTAGGTGATCATAGATGCAGTGTTTCTGAACTTCTGCCTCTATTCCAGGCTCTGGAGGAAGCTCAGGTAGCCATCCAGCAACTGTTTGGCAAAATCAAAGACATCAAGGACAAAGCAGAGAAATCTGAGCAAATGGTGAGTAAAAATAAGCTTAACAAGTAGAACTCTGTTCTGCTCAAAATATATATTATGTTTCCGTCTCTCTGCTACTGTATAGCTAGGTGGAAAATTGTGACATCCTGCAGTTTTCTTATGCTGTACCTTTTTAAATTTTTTAGTTATACGCTGGTTATTTATATGTTAGCAGGGCTGAACAGGTGAGAGGAAGGGCAGGGTATGGGTTTCCGGACTAGTGGGAAAGGAGAATAATGGGAAGCTGCCTAAGCCAGAATATTCTGGAATAATCAGCTCCGAGATGTTTGTTTTCTTGCCCAGGTAAAAGAGATCACCCGGGACATCAAGCAGCTGGACCATGCAAAGCGTAACCTAACCACGTCCATTACTACCCTTAATCACCTGCACATGCTAGCAGGCGGAGTGGACTCTCTGGAGTAAGTGGCCTTACAGACCAGAGACCGAGTCATTAAACCATGTCCAGGTTGCTTAGTTATAAATGTCAAAATGTCCTTTTTAAATAATCTTAAAAGATCAAGATGTCTTTCAGGGCAATGACACGCAAGAGACAGTATGGGGAGGTGGCCAACTTGCTGCAGGGGGTGGTCAACGTGCTGGAGCACTTCCAAAAGTATATGGGCATCCCTCAGATTCGACATCTGTCAGAAAGGTGAGCGCAACTTGTTCTGCAGCCCTTCTCCACCTACTTATGCCCTGTTGACAACAGACTTAACTTGGCAAACATGTTACAGTCTGGCCTGAATTAAAGAAAACAAATTTTTAAACCATTCATTACATTTTGGTGTATGACATGCGCCATGGCCTTACTCAGGCAATCGCCATTTTATGTGGATGCGCTAAAGGGCATGCAATGTTTATAAATTGAATGAAGTTCCTGTTTATGTTTACCACAGATGCAACACAGGATGGAAATCTGTTCCACTTTCCGGTCTGCCCTTTTTTTTTTTTTGACAACAGACTGGATGAGTGGTATAGTCTTTATCCTTGCAGAAATTAAAATGTACTCTTAGTTCAGTCTCATTTCTCATGTCACTTATGCTGGGTTTCAAGAGTATTTGAGAAAGTCTCAGATTAGCAGACATGTATCCAACTGGAGTTTGGATGATGTCTGGTTGGAGAAAGTTGGCTCCTCTCTTCCTGAGTTCTTGTTTATTCGGGAAGGCACTTGTTGTTCTAGTGATTGGGTTTGCGTACATCCCTCACCAACAGTAAATTTTGAAATAAAATTTGAATTTCACGTCCACAATGTTATCATACTCCTAAACCTCTTCATTGTAATTTTTTTTTTTTTAACTTGCCATGAATTGTTACAGCTGTTCATATTAAGCAGAAAGGGGCACAGAATGTGATGTACCCACATCCACACAATGCTAAAGTATTTTTAGGTAATGTTATAATAACAGAATACGTCTTTGCATCTAATTTCTTTGCAAGAGATTTCCAGTCTGTGTCTGTGGGGGTTCTTTTATTGAAACTTTTATGTTTGTCTTTCTTCCTCCGCAGAGTGAAAGCAGCACAAAGTGAGCTAGGCACACAGATCCTAGCTGATTTTGATGAGGCTTTTCCTGCACAGGGCTCAAAGGTAATGCGTTGTAAAAATAAAATTCAACAACTGTAATACTGCATTTCTTATACAGATTATAATAGATGTTTATATGCTGAATACATGAATCCTACCTTTTTTTTTTAATTTTGATAATTTATTTCTCTGGATTTTTTTATATTTTCGGATTTTCTCCCATAATTTATTCAAATCCAATTCCCACCTGTCATTAGGGCATTCCCATCAAGGCTGCAACCACCAACCAGGGTGAAGGCTATATACCATAAGGATGTTTCCTCTGCAATAATTTTTCAAACTGCTATTGTAGTTTAATATACTTTGAGAGCACCATATGCTATGGAGCGATATCGCGGACAATATTCAAATGCAATTGCAAATTGCATTTGCAATTGCGTTTCCCATATGTGGACGCACAAAGTGTGCCATAATTCAAATGCAATTGCAAACTTTGCATTGCTGTTTCGCCTTTGCGAGCGCACACTGACTGCCAAATTTCAAATGAAAAAGAAAAGTCCATTTGCATTTGTATTTCCCAGGTCTTACACGTCATGAACCTGTCATATTTAAACAGCAAAATCAATCACCACGTTTGCTTTTTCACTTTCTCTGCCCCGCGCGTCAAGCCGGCCAAAATTCAAACACAATCGCTAATCCATTTGCAATTGCATTTCCAACACGTTACACAAAAACCTGTCAATCAGCGTCAGGGGCGGGTCTATACTGTGGGGCGGGATTGTATGGGGAGTGACGTCAATCGCAGTCGCCGACCAAGAGGGGGATATTTGAGCACTGGAGGTGAACCGAGATTATCTCATTTGTTTATCAAGAAATAAACACAAAAATTACAAATCGCATATTTTCTTGCTCTGGAGTGGACAGAGAAGTTTTTACAAATAAAAATATTTTTAGATCTTCTCCTGTTACAGCCTGCTGGAGCTATTATCTTTCAGAAACGCTGCGTACCGTCGCTTTATACCAATGGAGTCACTAAGGGACCGTCTAAAAACTGCATGACCAAGACCCAAGCGTTTATTTACAGAAGAATACACAAGATTACAGAGGAATACCTCACAAGACATCAAACATATTACACTGGCTACATTATGGATTATTTGTTTATTTATATGTTTGTTTAATTGATTAATAATTATTTCAATGTACATTTTAAAATAAATGATTACACAGACAATTCTTGTGGCAATAAAACAGATAACTTTGTGCGTCCACATATGGGAAACGCAATTGCAATTGCATTTGAATATTGTCCGCGATATCGCTCCATAATATGCCTCTTCCTCCTGCGTGAGAGCTTATGGACGGCCATTATTGGCTAACATTGCAATTGATGTGTGTTATACTGTATGTCTGTCTTTCTTCCTCCACAGAGTGAAAGCAGCACAAAGTAAACTAGGCACACAGATCCTAGCTGTATAGACCATACATGATTCCAAACATTTTTTACAAATAAATAACTGCAAAGTGTGGTGTGCGTAATTATTCAGCCCCCTTTGGTCTGAGTGTAGTCAGTTGCCCATAGACTTTGCCTGATGAGTGCTAATGACTAAATAGAGTGCACCTGTGTGTAGTCTAATGTCAGTACAAATACAGCTGCTCTGTGACAGCCTCAGAGGTTGTCTTAAGAGAATATTGGGAGCAACAACACCATGAAGTCCAAAGAACACACCAGACAGGTCAGGGATAAAGTTATTGAGAAATTTAAAGCAGGCTTAGGCTACAAAAAGATTTCCAAAGCCTTGAACATCCCACGGAGCACTGTTCAAGCGATCATTCAGAAATGGAAGGAGAATTGCACAACTGTAAACCTACCAAGACAAGGCTGTCCCCCTAAACTCACAGGCCGAACAAGGAGAGCACTGATCAGAAATGCAGTCAAGAGGCTCATGGTGACTCTGGATGAGCTGCAGAGATCTACAGCTCAGGTGGGGGAATCTGTCAATAGGACAACTATTAGTCGTGCACTGCACAAAGTTGGCTTTTATGGAAGAGTGGCAAGAAGAAAGCCATTGTTAACAGGAAACCATAAGAAGTCCTGTTTGCCACAAGCCATGTGGGGGACACAGCAAACATGTGGAAGAAGGTGCTCTGGTCAGATGAGACCAAAATAGAACTTTTTGGCCAAAATGCAAAACGCTTTGTGTGGCGGAAAACTAAAAATGCACATCACTCTGACCAGCTTCCCTGTCCCTGCTGAAGAGAAGCATACCATATTTGACAGTGGGGATGGTGTGTTCAGAGTTGATGAGAAGATCGATGGAGCCAAATACAAGGCAATCTTGGAAGAAAACCTCTTGGAGTCTGCAAAAGACTTGAGACAGGGGCGGAGGTTCCACCTTCCAGCAGGACAACGACTCTAAACATAAAGCCAGGGCAACAATGGAATGGTTTAAAACAAAACATATCCATGTGTTAGAATGGCCCAGTCAAAGTCCAGATCTAAATCCAATCGAGAATCTGTGGCAAGATCTGAAAACTGCCATTCACAAATGCTGTCCATCTAATCTGACTGAGCTGGAGCTGTTTTGCAAAGAAGAATGGGCAAGGATTTCAGTTTCTAGATGTGCAAAGCTGGTAGAGACATACCCTAAAAGACTGGCAGCTGTAATTTCAGCAAAATGTGGTTCTACAAAGTATTGACTCAGGGGGCTGAATAATTATGCACACACCACTTTTCAGTTATATAATTGTAAAAAATGTTTGGAATCATGTATGATTTTCGTTCCACTTCTCACGTGTACACCACTTTGTATTGGTCTTTCACATGGAATTCCAATAAAATTGATTCATGTTTGTGGCTGTAATGTGACAAAATGTGGAAATGTTCAAGGGGGCCGAATACTTTTGCAAGCCACTGTATGTGTATATATATAGAGATGTGTGTGTGTGTGTGTGTATATGTAGATAGATAGATAAAACTAATAACGTGTGTGTTTCATATAGAGGCCCGGAGGCCCCAGCATTGTGCTAAGGGATGCCTGTTTGGTGGCCAATGTTCTGGATCCTCGGATTAAGCAGGAAATAATCAAGAAGTTTATTAGGCAGCATCTCTCTGAGTATCTTTTGCTCTTTCAAGAGAACCAGGATGTAAGTGTGTGTTCTAATATGTTCTCACAATGAAAAATATGCAGATCTGGAATCTGACAGTCGTATTTTAAATGTAGGTGGCATGGCTGGACAAGATTGACCGGCGCTATGCATGGATAAAGCGTCAGCTAGTGGACTATGAGGAGAAGTACGGCCGCATGTTTCCTGAAGAGTGGTGCATGACTGAGCGTATTGCTGTGGAATTCTGCCATATCACCAGGTTCCTGTAGATCAATTTTGTTTTCATGATGTCTTTCCTGACCTTATTCCAGGTCATATGTTTAAAAGGAAGAGGACCACCACAACCATAATTTTTTTTTAAAAAGATTTTTAAGATTGAGATGCTAGAGAAATCTTGTAAATGAACATATGTAAAATTATTAGGTAAATAATTGAACTGATAAATTAATTTTTATCTATGGAGGCTCAGTGAAAAGAAGTTTTGATTTTGTTCCACTGTAATTTTCACAGTAACTGTTGCTTTCCTCTTCATCATTATACGCTTCAGTGGTTTCTATTCGGTCAGGCTTCATTCATAAAACCTAGAGCAGGTGGAGCTCATTTTGGCATGACCGATTTTTCACCTTAAACTGTGGCCAGTTTAACCAAGTTTACCCTAAAAACTGCCTGTCCTGAAGCTTCACTCCACATCTTGCTTGATGTCTTGTTGATCACTGTGTGTGTTTTGTGTGCCAGGACTGAGCTGGCCAAGCTGATGCGAGCTCGTGCCAGGGAAATTGAGGTCAAGCTCTTGCTCTTCGCTATTCAGAGGACCACCAATTTCGAGGGGCTGCTGGCTAAGCGCTTCTCAGGCAGCACCATGAGCGATGGCCCAGGGGTAGGTCTAAGAGCATGTTTCAGGTTCTGCTATCCAAGGTCAAGGTGGATTTCTTGTGTGCAAAACCAAAGCAAATGAGGCAGAGAGATTCTCACTTTTAAGTTTAATGTTTCTTTGTTTCCAGAAGAGACCTGAAACTCCTTTGGAGCCCACTAACCCTTTTCTTGAGGATGAGTCAGGAGAGGACAACGTTTCTGAGAAAGATGATGATCTGGTCAAGGTAATGTCCTAGTCTCCTCGTCATCATCACCACCATTCATCTTGTATTTACAGATTACATTCAGCATTTCAGTTTGTCTTTATACAAGTCTGAAATTATAATTGTAATTTTGAGTTACAAAAGTGAATGCTAAAACATTTGCATGACTGGCAGTTGGTGTGGTGGAGCATATAAAACGTGCTTTCAATGTCAATAAGGAACATGACACTATTTTACTTACCGGTTTTTATTTAATCAGCATTTTTATAAAGTACAGTTTAATTTCACAATGGTGGTGACATGGAAAGCAATTCATCTGAGTGTCATAATTTTATGTGAATTTAGGTAATGTTCAGCATTGTATATAGTTCATTAAAAAAAAACACGTCATGTTTAACAATTCAAAATCTTGCAAATGTACAAAGTTTCAGATGTACACAATGCAATTTCCTTCCACATTCCACACGTTATCTGATATTCTGTCAAACTGTTTCTTAAGAAGAAACCCATGGTTGACTAAATGATTTCCTCCTTTCAGCCGAAGAAGCTTAAGACCCCAGAGAACCCTTTCCATGGAATTGTTTCCAAATGCTTTGAGCCTCATCTCTATGTCTACATAGAATCACAGGACAAGTGAGTGCAATGTGCAAGCCATTACACAAGGACAAAGTGACTCAACACCCACTACAAGAGGCTTTTGTATCACAGTGTAAATTAAACTTTTCTTTACTTCCAAACTGGTTTACAGTAAGTCGTTCGCTTTCATGCCCCGTGTGTGTGTTCACTGTGTATTTATATGTAATCCTTTATCACTATGCTATATATGTTAAAAGTATCCCCGTCATTAATATTTCATCAGTTATCTCCAAATCCTTTTGTTCTATTTTCATCTTTCTGATGAAGCAGAAATGTTTCCCATGTTAACCATAGCCCCTGAAAAGTGTCTATTTGATTTTTCAATCTTCTTCTCCATTGCCCTTTTTTTTTTAAACATTTCCCAAAGTAGGCCACTAAAGAAGGATTTGTCTATTCTGGTAATGGTACATTGGCTAAAGTAGACTGACCTTTTCTTGACAATGGCCTTCTTTGTTCTAGTCCAGCTTGACCTGTTTGGCATGAAAAATGCCCGCATTCTTCACTTGGGCATTTGCTATCTAGTTACTGAGTGCTGAAGGAGATGACCCACGGTGGCGGCATGAAAAATATGCTTCTTATCTCGCACACCTTATCACAAGTTATCACACCTCAGCACATTGCTAATCGCATTACTATTGATGTTTTAGCCCTCTATTTTTTTCTCATTGTAACAGGAACCTTGGGGAGCTGATTGACCGCTTTGTGGCAGATTTTCGAGCACAGGGTCCCCCTAAGTCAGGCACAGAAGAAGGGGGAGCTGTGTTGCCCAGTTGTGCAGATCTCTTTGTATACTATAAAAAGTGCATGGTACAGTGCTCTCAGCTGAGCACAGGAGAACCCATGATTGCCCTCACTACCATCTTCCAGAAGTACCTGCGAGAGTATGCCTGGAAGATCCTGTCTGGGAACCTGCCCAAGTAAGTGATGGCCTACAGCGGTGCATTCAGCCCCTCATATGGTTAAACTTTGGCTTGCTTTTTGTCTTCTATTTCTGCTATGACTGGTCTTCATGATCATAGCAGTCACTGGAGCTATTTATTCTATTGTGATGGCTAATGCTCAATGAACAAAAGCATTTTGTAATGCAAAGGTGAATAAGGGCCAGTCTCCATCATGAGTGGCTAACCCTGTAATATAATTTGGAGCTCAAACTAAAGGAGATTATAACAAGTTCTTGTGGGTTTAAAGAATAGGGAGACTATATATATAAATTATATATGTATGTGTCTGTTTGTTTTCTTTACAGAACAAGCAGTAACAGTGGAGGTCTGACCATTAGCAGTCTGTTAAAGGAGAAAGAGGGGTCAGAGGTAGCCAAATTTACCACAGAAGAACTCTGCCTAATTTGCAGTATCCTCAGCACAGCTGAATACTGCCTTGCTACCACACAGCAGGTCATTACACACACTGACCTCGAATAGAAATTACCGTAAAGTATTTCAAGCTCATATGACACAACAGAATAAAACTGCAGCACCTTCATTCGTGCGTTCTACACCTGTGGAAATTAACAGATCTTTTGTTTCTCACAACTTTCCTTGTCCATTAATTTTTCCAATGTTTTGCTTATCAGTAACTATTTTAAAAGGTATAAAAGAGAGTGATGTGAATAGGTACTTTTTTTAGGCAACTATCTATGCATGTCAGTGATGATGGGAAACACAAATAGGTTAGAGTTGTGTTTAATGCATCAACATTACAATGCTTTAAAAAAAAGCACCACTGGATTCCACTGAATCAGATTATTCCACCAAGAGGTGAAATTGAACAGAATACTCAGGAAAATATTCAGGAACCATTCATACATTATTTTTCATGTTACTGTAATTTACGGAACCGTCCTCCTTGTTGGTCATGGATGCCTAGCACTCAAAGCTACAGCTGCAATTCCAACATAGCAAAAGATCTAATTGATGGTTGGAGTTTTTTTTTTTTTATGTTATGCTATTTTATCCGCAGCTAGAGGAGAAACTAAAGGAGAAAGTAGACAAGTCGCTCATGGAGAGGATCAATCTAACAGGGGAGATGGACACCTTTAGCACGTAACTGCCTAAATATGCATTTGGCTTTGTATAGAATGCAGTTCTAATGTTTTCGTTACTCTTTCTGTAACTGCTTTTATTTGTCATAGTGTGATCTCCAACAGCATCCAGCTTTTGGTTCAGGATCTGGATGCTGCATGTGACCCAGCCCTTACAGCTATGAGCAAGGTTAAAGACCTCCCTCTATTAAAGAAACCATTGGTCTTTTTCTCAAATTGTTGATTAATTTTACAATAATGGCTGAATTGGTTTAATTCTTCTAGTACAATACTGTTTGTATCTGTTTACGCAGATGCCATGGCAGAGTGTGGAGCATGTTGGTGACCAAAGCCCCTATGTCACTTCTGTCATCATGCATATCAAACAGAATGTACCAATCATTAGAGACAATCTGGCTGCCACTCGCAAATACTTCACCCAGTTCTGCATCAAGTTCATCAAGTCTGTATTTGAACCTGATCAAATAACTTGTTTTACATTTTTTTTTTAAATAGTTATTTCTATTCATAGCGCATGTATTTTTCAGCTCATTTATTCCAAAGTTCATAAACCACCTGTTCCGGTGTAAACCCATCAGCATGGTTGGAGCTGAGCAGGTAAACAAAAAGCCACAGTTAGCAGATTTCCTACTTAAAGATGTATTCTGCTTATTTTCTTTTTTTTCCTATAAGAAGATTTTATATATATATATATATATATATATATATATATATATATATATATATATATATATATATATATATGAAATAATACATAAAATGCCATAAAGGTAGAAAATAAATATGATGCACACGATTTGGGATTCTTGCCTGGTGTTAGTCATGAACAGAAAAAACACGGATGGTCCAGAAGTAATTCGGGAATGACTTGAAAGCAATTATTTAGGACACAAAGTATGTATTATCTTGCTGAAAGTGCTTCCATGTCTGGTTTTGAATGTGGGTTTTTGCAGGCAGCTGCTCTCCCTCTTTCCAGTACTGTACCGACCTACTTTTATTCATGCTGGCTACTTACTGGCTACTTAATTACTGGCTACTTACTTACTTACTGGCTAGAGTAATTAATGATTATCCAAAAACCTGTGACACAGAGTGATACATACTGTATAGATAAACATCCCAGTGCTGTCATGCTCTATGTATATCGCCACTCGTGAAATGACTCGTTCAAATAGATTACTCTTTCAGAAGCGATATTCTATAATCATAGTTTAAACAGTCATCCATTGAAATGATTATATAAATTCTTTTCTTTGCCTAAATATAAGTTGAAAACATTTTTTAAATAAATGATGTTTTGTTTGTACAGTTGCTAAATAACAAAGTTGTGTTCACTAAATATATAATTAAGTACATTTCTTCCTGTGTTTGTACAAACATTTCTTTCTATATTTTTCTTGCTTTCTAAAATGAACAAGCAATTAATAAATTTTATTTAAGTTGGTTTTGTCCTTTTTTGAATATAGCTTTTATTGGACACACACTCTCTGAAGACAGTTTTGTTAGATCTCCCCTCCATTGGCTCTCAAGTCCTTCGCAAAGCTCCAGCGAGTTACACAAAAATAGTGGTCAAAGGGATGACTCGGGCAGAGATGATACTAAAGGTAATCATTTCACTTTATTTATGCATACACTATCCATTTTAATTTTCTACTGTTCTATAATATTAATGAGGTCAATAATGTAATCAATAAATTTTAAATTAATCAAATGTGTATGAAATGTAAGGAAATCGATATGAATAAGAATGACAGGTTTGCTAATTGAATTGAAATATCTTATAATTCTGAACAGTAATCTTTTTATTTAGAATCTTTTAAGAAATTGCTTTGGTCAAAATTGGCTAAGCACTGTTTTTCTCAGTAATGGGACACATCTACTATAGTCTAGAGCCAGCTCACATAATACCTTGTTTTCCTCTCCCTGACCCATTTACATTACATTTACATTTAGGCATTTGGCAGACGCTCTTATCCAGAGCGACTTACAAAAAGTGCTTTAAAGTTTACATCACTGGATTCATACTTACACTAGGTTAACTAGGTTAATAACTAAGTGCCATTAGTCCAAAACAACACAAGAGGGATTTTTTTTTTCTAGCCCCCTTGCTAAACCCCTATTCCCTTGCCACCCACCAGGATGCCCTGTGAGTTTCTGCTCTTTTACTCATCTGCTTGGAATTCAGTTTCAAATTCAGTCAGTTTCAAATTTGGCATACATCAAATTGTCCTGTTCTTTACAGGAATGTTTCCTGGTTCAATTTGCATCTACACTACTGTCATACTGGTATTGCTGCATTTTTTTATTTTAATTTTTTTCACTTCTGTTAAAATTGTCATTGTCAAATGACAAATTGTCATTGAGCGTGAACTTTTCATTTGCATTTAACTATCAGTCTGTAGACTATTTATATCTGTGTAATAAAGTAAGTTATAATGCATATTTAAACGAAATAATGTACTTTTACCCAAAGCCTATGTCTGAGCTTTATTAGTTAAATGCTGTACTTATTTTTATAGTTCAAATGTATGTTTAGCCTATTGTAGGATCTTGGGGAAAGTCAGCAATTCTAATGTAGTATACTTTTGTCAACTTCAGCTAATGCTTCCTCACAGTCAGCTGGCTTGCCATGATGTGTGTAACCTGAAAAAAAGATTTGTTGTTTGTACACAGACCTGGTTCTAAAAATGGGAAACACATTGGCACAGACTGTGCCACACTACACTGTTTTAGCAAATCAGCAACAGTTTGTTCAAATTTGATGATTTTTTATTAATATTGGTCAGCTATTTCAACAGTTGTTTCAGTTGTTGAGCTTCTGAAAGAGCCCTGAAGAAAGAGGGCTGTGTGTTTGACTTTTGCATTCAAATATCAACATTTTCTATAATATCTTTGAAATTTTTATTTAAGAAATCCTTTTTTATGTTTAAAATTGCTTGTTATATTATATTAATTGTATTATTTTTTGTTGTGTTTAATTGGCCATTTAGCTACCTCCTGTTTGTATCAAACTAGATATGGATTATTGATCTGTGTCAGAACACCTTGTTTAAATTTGTCTTCATTAATGTTTATATGCATTCCTTTTGCTTTTGATAAGCTGCATGAAAAATAAATGATAGAGAACACAGACGACTGTTAAATTTGGTTAGCATTAATGATTAACTTTGCGCTGCCCCAGTTACCACCTGGGTGATTGCTTTCATCCTCTACGCCACTTTGCCCTTTGCAGGGCTATAGAGTTTGCTGCACAGGTATTGTTGCTTTGCATTTGTACTGTTACCTGTAAAATTAGTTTTACCTCAAAAGACCAATGCATTAACAAGGGTTGTATATGTATATTGTGCTGAGTGGACTAATGTCAGTTTTCACTTCCTAGTGTTAGTCTTTCCCGAGCATGAATGAGTTATTTCTGTGAAACATTGTTACTTCCATGACATATTTACTGGTTTCAGGATGAAATGTAAGCCCACTGTGGTTGGAAGCTAGTTTTTGGCTAACAGAAAATAATCTGTTTAAGATGTTCTCCGATGTCTATGCTGAGTTTGCTCCTGACCCAGTACATAGTAGTAGGTGCTGCAGGCCAATCATGCCACCGGTGAGATATGTCTGTTTTCCATAGGCTCTCTTCCTTCTGTTGTGGCTCTTTCTGGAAATTAAATGGAAAGGCAGCCTTAAGGCCTTTCCCTATATGTCTGTCTGTCTGTCTGTCTTTGTTTTATTGTTGTTTTATCCCAGCCTCATCTACAATACGCTAAATACAACAAGCCAATTCAAGGTTTTTCACTCTCCAAAGAGTCACAAAGTAAATAATTTAGTTTGGCTTTTTAACTTTGACATTTGCATATTTCTGAGCCATGTCCGACATGGCATACAGGAGTAGTAATGGAGGTTGGCAGCGGAAGAAATGTTGGGTGCTTTTCCATATCTCTCTTTTCTCTCTCTCTCTCTCTCTCTCTCTCTCTCTCTCTCTCTCTCTCTCTCTCTCTCTTTGTAAACCATGTGTTCTCTATATGAATGGTTACAAATTTATTCTCACAGTGGAAAAAAGTGATCCATGGAATGAACCCATGCCTTTTTAACTGCTTATTTGCCCAGACTCTCTCATTATAGCAAAAACAATTACGAACAATAATTCAGCTCCGTTCAAGCGTATAATAGGTGCTCAATTAAAATAAGGTCCTACAGTAAATATAACTCCAGTGTGTTGCTTTGTTTACAATTTAGTGACTGTCTAATGCTCTCTTGCTGGCCATACTTGGCTCATGTGGGAACATTTAACTGTTGAGACAATGTCTTATTGAGTTTTACAGAGCTTTCTGTTCTTCAGGTGGTTATGGCCCCTCATGAGCCATCTGTGATCTTTGTGGATAATTATATCAAGCTTCTTGCTGATGGAAACCCAGAGACTTTCCAGAAAATTCTAGACATGAAGGTAAACCCCATTTAGAAGTCACAGCTGTTTGAAGTTACTTAACGGTTAAATTAATTCTGGATTAACTGTCATTATGTATTATATGATCAGTAATTCATAGTCTGTTACAAGGGAATACTTTCAAGCCTCACGGCTGAAATACTGTCCCACATAGAATGACTGCCTTGTTCAGTCCTGCAGGTCTGTGTTTGTGGCCCTCTCACTCCCCCCCCCCTTATCTCTTTCTCTCTCTCTCTCTCTCTCTGTGTGTGTGTGTGTGTGTGTGTGTGTGTGTGTGTGTGTGTGTGTACACATCCTTAGGGACTGAAGCGCAGTGAGCAGAGCAGTATGCTGGAGCTCTTCAGACAGAGGTTGCCCACCCCTCCTTCGGCGCCAGACATGGGGCCTACTATGTCTTTCAGTGCCCCAACCCCTGAGCAGGAGTCCTCCCGCATCCGTAAATTGGAGAAGCTTATCAAAAAGCGAATTCAGTGACATTTTCATCATAATTGTAACTCACAGGGCTTGTTAAAGCTATATTTAATTATGTTTCCATTGCAATGTCTTTACTTTTAAAGCATTCAAAGATCAAAGTAGCATTATTTAGATGTGTAAATGAGAACATTCCCATATTCATACGAATCAGGTGTCTTGCATTGAAAAGCTTCAAAATAATGACGCTTTCATACCATTAATTAATGAATCAAAAGTTGTCAAACTTTCTTTATTGACTAGTTGTCAATAATTCACACATTGGCATGTATGAATTATTGACCCTTGTGTCCTTGAGTTTTTTGTCCTTTTTTTTCTTCTTTTATAACACTAATTTGCAGGCTTTCCATAGTGGTTGAATGCATGCCATTTACTCTGCACATTTCTATGAAATATGTTTGCACCTAAAGCAAAGTGGATGGCAGCGTGATCCAGAAAAGTACCTTGCTGCTATTTTGGCACAAATTCTTCCGGCATGCGAGTCTGAAAATCAGAATGATTTAAATCTCTAAAAGTCACCTACACCCTCACCATTACAGTAAATGGCCATGAGGCAGTTTGAGAATGATGTGTTTTCGGGGACTCTGCGTGTAAATTTTCTTCATCTGTAATTTAGTCTCCAGTGTTAGAATAAGAGCTCTAGGCATGCTGAGCTGCAGAGAAACTAGGGATTTCCTGTCTCTTAATGGGACACACAAAAGTTGCCTTTTTTCCCCCCTCGGAATGGACAAAACTAAAGATGTTTAGAGAGATTAAAGATGTTTAGAGAGATTAAAATGTCTTAATGGACATTTACTGTAGTGTACTGTAGAGTCGTGTCTTGTGACATTATATTTAATGCTTAAAAATCAAGGGTGAAATTTTTTTTTTTTTTTTTCCCCCCTCTGTGTCCATACATGTCTATTAAGAAGTGTGAGGTTAAGAATTTTTTCACTGTGTGCTTGGCTCGCTCTCTGTCTCTGTCTGTCTCTGATGTACTTTTTACTCTTACTGCTCCTTTAATAATAATGATGTAATTATTATTAAAATTGCCTAAACAAGCTTCCTTGGTATAAATTGTAAGGTATCTTAATGTGTACTAACAATGTAAATGTTGTAAACACACCATTCTGAAAATAGTAAAATACTATATTACTCCATGTACGCTATGTGGACACCTGACCATCACATCAATATGTGGGCTTATCCCAAAATGTTACCACAAAGTTGGAAGCATTGATTGAGTTGTCTAAACTGTCTTTGTATGCTGTACCATTAATATATATATATATACACACACATTTTTTTTTTTTTTTTTTTTTTTTATAAATGAAACAGGTTTTTCAGCATAGGTGTCCATGTGCACAAAGCTCGCTTTTTGAGGACATGGTTTACCAAGGGTGCTATGAATGAACTTGCACAGAGCTCTGCTCTCAACTCCAATGAATACCTTTTGGAATGATAGTAACCTAAGCCTATTTACTAAACATTAGATGTTGCAAAATCAAGTGGAAATCCTTTCCAAAAGAAGGTATTTTAAAGGAATTAAAGTTTAAAGGAATGTCCAATCAGTTTTTCAGCATAATCTTCATCTACTGCATCTGTACAAGATCTTAAAAATGTAGTAAGTCATATTGTACTGAGTAAAGACCCAAAACTGTATTTACTCAAAGCTTGAAAATAATGAAATGTCATGTTTAAAATGCATAATATAATATAAAATTCTCTAATATAATTGAAACAAATCACTCTAAACCTAAGGTTTTGTTTTCAATTATTCAGTCTGTTGTTAATCCATTGGCTAATACCTTGACTGTCACTTCTGATGCTGTTTGCGAAGGCTTCTTGAGATTCTTTAACGACAAAATTAAAACCCTAAGACTTGGCATTTGCCCTCCCTTAACATTAAAGGATTGACCTACCATGCCTTCTGTCCGTACGTTTTGGGAGGTTTTTGAACCCATCAATGTCCAGGTTTTGAAGCAGGTCATTGACATGCTTAAACCCTCTTCTTGCTCTAACGATATCATCCACCCAAGATTCCTAAGTTCAATTCTGGATTCGATTGGGCCAGGCTTGGTATCCTTTATCAATAAATGTCTTCAAACGGGCTGTGTTCCGGCCAATCTTAAGGTGGCTACTGTTACTCCTCTGCTCAAGAAGCCTTCACTGGATTCCTCTGCCCTAAAGAATTTTCGGCCTATCTCTGTCTTACCTTTTGTTTCTAAGGTTTTGGAGAAAATTGTGCTGGACCAATTACAATGTTTTGTGACTAGCATAGGTATTCATGAGGTTTTTCAATCTGGTTTTAAGTCTGCTCATAGTACAGAGTCCGCCCTTCTGAGAGTGTTAAATGATATTTATGTCTTCACTGACTCTTGAGACTCTGTGATTCTGCTTCTCCTGGATCTATCGGCGGCCTTTGATACTATCGATCACTCTATACTACTATCTAGATTAGAGTCTTGGGTGGGTCTAAAAGCGAATGTTTTGAAATGGTTTCAGTCATATTTGTATTTTTTTGTAAAGATGGGTAATTTCACTTCTTCCCTGGCATCTTTGACCTGTGGCCTTCCACAAGGCTCTATTCTGGTTCCATCTTTGTTCTCTCTCTATATGCTACCTCTGGGTTCTATCTTACGGAAATATGATGTATCTTTTCATTTCTATGCAGATGATACTCAAATTTATCTTCCCATCAAAAGAAAGAACGTTACTGCTACTTCTAATCTTTTGCAGTGTCTAGAGGAGGTTAAATCATGGCTAGCTCAAAACTTTCTCTTTCTAAATGTGTCTTCATTTAGAAAAGACCAAGGTAATTGTTTTTGGTCCTAATGAGAACTCTCAGAGTTTCAGCCCTGATCTGGACAGTTTATCTGTCTTCAGATCATCACAGGTGCGTAACCTGGGTGTTCTCATTGACCAGCATCTAAAATTTGATAAACATATCGCCTCCGTTATTGGATCCAGTTTTTATCAGCTTCGACTACTCGCCAAAATGAAACACTTCCTCACCCCCAAAACTCTAGAAATGGCGGTTCATGCATTCATTACGGCTCATCTAGATTACTGCAATTCATAATACTGCGGTATCTCCAAATCTAAAATTGCTCGCTTACAGCTTGTCCAAAATGCAGCAGCAAGATTTCTTCGTAAATGTCGTAAACATGATCACATCACTCCGATTCTGAAAGATCTACTCTGGCTGCCAGTCTCTCAGAGAATTAATTTTAAAATCCTCTTTGTTTATAAATCGTTACACAACCTAGCACCAGTTTACCTCTCCAATCTTCTTCACCCTTACTCTCCTTCTAGAACACTAAGATCATGTGATCAGGCTTTATTAGTAGTCCCACACGTGAGGCTCAAGCGCAGAGGGGCATGGGCGTTTGCGGTAGCAGGGCCTCAACTTTGGAATACTTTGCCTTTAGAGATCAGACTGGCACCTTCTCTTTTAAGTCCTTGCTCAAAACTTTTTTTTTTTTTTCCTTAGCATATTAATTCCGCTATATAGCAGTGTTAAACAAGTTGTGCTACTTCTGTGTTTATTGTTTTTGGGGTGTGTTTTATGAGAATGTTTTTATGTGAAGCACTTTGGTCAGCCTGACGGCTGTTGTAAATGTGCTATACAAATAACTTGAACTTGAACTATTAGTTTAGTGTAAGTGAAGAACTCTAACAATCTCATCCTTGTATAAAGGATGAAATTAATAAATTACAATTCATTTATTATATATCTAAATAATTCATAAACATTTTATGCAAAATTCATGTTTTGCATAAACATGTGACACAGTGACTGTCTCAACAAGACAACCCAAGACTATCAGCCACAACATTAAAACCTTTAACGATTGACATCAATATTCTGTAAGGTTCTCTTGCACCACCAAAACACCTCTGGCCCCTGGAAGCATGACTCCACAACATCTCTCATGGTGTGCTGTGGCATCTGACAGCTCAATGTTAGCAGCCAATGCTTTAAACTGTAAAATGGGGTCTCCTTGCATTGGCCTTGTTTGTTCAGCATATCTCATGGATGATCAGATTGAGTCAAGTCAACAGCCTTGAATTGTTTTCCCGCTAAGCACATACAAAGCAGGCTGTTCCGCACGGGGTGTTCTGATATCTTATCATAGACAGCATTAACTTTGTTCTTTTTTTTTATCCCAGTAATTTGTGCATTGGTTTTTCTGTGGGATCTGACTGGATAAGCTAGCCTTTGGTCCATGCGAACATAAATGAGCATGGGTGGTGTAGTGGTTAGCACTGTCGCCTTGCACCTCAAGGGTCTGGGTTCGATTCCCCGGCCAGGCTCGATTCCTGTCTCTTTGTGCATGGAGTTTGCATGTTCTCCCCGTGCTTGGTGGGTTTCCTCCGGGTACTCCGGTTTCCTCCCACAGTCCAAAGATATGCAGGTTAGGCTAATTGGCGTTCCTAAATTGCCCGTAGTGTGTGATTAGGTGTGTGAGTGTGTGTATGTGTGTGTGCCCTGCGATGGATTGGCACCCTGTCCAGGGTGTACCCCGCCTAGTGCCCGAAGTCTCCTGGGATAGGCTCCAGGTCCCCCGCGACCCTGAACACAGGATTAAGCGGTATAGAAAATGAATGAATGAATGGGTGCCCATGATTCTATCACATTAGTGTTAATGTGTCATGTTAAGTACCGTTACTGATGTAGCTGATGGTGTAAACGAGTTTCGAGTAACCATTTTTTGTTTGTTTGTTTGTTTGTTTGTTTGTTTGTTATTGCTTCACAGGACGGGAAATCTCTGTGGTAGTCTCAGAGTTTTTTTTTTTTTTTTTAAATAGAAGGAAGAGTGCAACATATTGTTCTACACTCCTTTTATAGAAACTTGTTAGATTAATTGAAGCAAGTGAGAGTGAGTGAGATGTCAAATCTTAAGTTACACCGGGGACATATACATGGGGGGGACGGGGGGGGGTAGATTTGGGTTTGCAGACTGTTTTTGACTAGCGTAACTGGCTGAAGGGGGCGGTGACCCTCTGCCGTGCGGAGGCAGTTATAAAAGCATTTCCGTTTCTGCTAAGGGTGAAACAATGAGCGTGTTTTGAAGGGGAACACGTTTACATAAACACACAAGCCCAGCGCTGGGGGATTTTGTGGATGTAACCGATTTCAGGGCTGATCGCAGATAAACTCAGGTGAGTATAATGTGTAATCGGTGATCCTGTGCTGCTCACCAGGTAAAAGGTGCACCTTTTATATATATTTATATATAGAGAGCTCTCCAACAAAGGAAATAAAAATCGTTAGGAGACGAGTGGATTTAAAGAAGGAACCGTGAAGGGGACTGAGGACAGTCCGATTGTTCAGGACTACTGAGAGCTGCAGGTTTAAATGCAGCGCACACGCACGCGTTAGGCTGGCAATGGTGGGGAAGCTCAATTTGCGCAATGTGTGTGACGAAGACCTGCTGGAGATGAATCTGAAAGCTGAGAGACTGCTGGACAGTCCGGATTCTGGACTTCCTCCCAGCCCCAGTGTGAGTCCGAGCCCTTGGCTAAACGGGGACCGAGCTGGAGACAGGACCGGGGACAGGAGCACGGCCAGCTCTGTGTGTGAGGTCGAGAGCAGAGCTGCAACTCCTGCTGTGGTGAGTTTTACACACGCACAAAGGGTAACTCCAAACCAGGTAAGGTTTTAGGTACTTCAGTTATGTATTCCAGCTCTAGAATACATGTCTCATGTGAAACATCACATGAAAAGTAGTTAAGGGACATAACAATGGGCAGTGATTTGAACTCACCACCTTTCCTCCAATAGCTCGAATCCTTTTTTTCTTTTCCACACGTTGAAGACAGAGTGCGGGGACTTGAAGCAGATAGGGTTAAGGGTGCAGAAGTGGCAACTTGGTGGTGCTGAGGCTTTATCCCCTGACCTTCTGATCAGAAACACAGAGCTTAGAACATTTACAGAGTGAGCACCTTCAACACAATTTTGCATTTTAAAACAACTTCTTAAACACTGCACAGATGGCAGGATACTCTGAAAAACGGCACCATACTGTACTTTTCCTTGTTTGCCAGGGTTGTAACAATGAGGGGACATGTTTTGTTCCTTTGCTATGTATGAATTATTTTTTACTTAATGACCATGTGAGATTTTACTGTAAGTCCATTTTAAACACACTATACTCTTAGAACTGCAACTAAAGTTTAAAGATGCTGATTTGAATTTGACCCCCTTTCCAGTTAAATGTAATTATGTATTTTATGGCATAATTGCATATGATCTTTAATTAAATACAGGGCAGACTTGTTTTAAAACATTGTTGTATCAAAAATAAAAACAAGGAAAATTCTTGCTTTTTTCTTCCAGGGTCCTCTTAAGCTTGCTAGAGGTGTCTCTCAATTGTACCCGTTTTCCTATGGTGAGGGAATTGAACTTGATCCTCTACCCCCAAAAGAATTAAGGTGAAGCTCATTTAAGTTCAGCTGACTGCACCCTTGTACATTTTGCTTTTAGAGTGTGAAATCATTAAAAATGCAATGAGCTACCTCTTATCATTTCAGATACACATCATCAGTGCGGTATGGCTCGGATCGTCATTATATCCAGGATGTGTGTTTACAGCCCACAGGTTTGGGGCTGGAGTTGTGCAGCCAGACCATCATAGCTAGCGCAGAGAGCACATGGAGACGTTATAAGACCCAATTGGAGTTAATGCCCCGTCAGCGGGTATATCACTACCGGAGCACCACCATTGTGTACCCCAAACATGCCAGGACCCTTTACACCACACAGCTCAGCTATGATGGACGCAAGTTGGCCAAGCGCTTTCTGTCCAGTGTGGAACTAAGTGTCCAACTGTAAGGCCAATCAATGTTAAGGAAAGACTTTCTGGCAAAATCCTAACAGAATTTGCTCATCCTTCTTTACTTAACCATGTTTATCATTAAAGGTGTTTGGCAATTCCACCCAAATGGTTCTAAAGTATGTATGTTAATGGTTTAATTAGAAGGTTTGCTTTTAGATTGATGGAGTATTATGCATCTGGGGGGTTGGATGAGTTTTAATGTTACTTCTGTTCAAATGTATATAAAATATTTCATGTAATATTTTCAGCTCAGTGATTTTGATCAATCACCTCTTAAAACGTTTATAGTAATATAGTAGCACTGTGCTCTGTAAAAAACAGGAAAGTGATGAAAGAGAGTTAAGTTTATTTCAACCTATGTAAATGTTTAGTATTTTGTTTATTGGTGTCCATCCTGGGTTGTTTTGCCTCAGTAATTTGTGGTTTTCTTGAGTTGTGGAATAGTGTGAAATGTTGCACAGTCATGTAAGTGAGAACAGGTATATGGATGTCTGAAAAACAAACCAGTTGAATGGATTGATCAAGGTTGTTCGTCTACTACTGTAAGAGGAACTGAACTATTTTTAATATTTGCAAAATCTGAATTGCTGAACTTGCAGACAGTATCAGTGTATTTGTGATGACTTCAATTTAGTCATGGGACGTTATATAATATGGGAGCATTATATTTATTTAACGCTTTTTAACTGTACAATATACCAGTATTTCAGCTGTGCTACATTAAAGTTAACCACTGATTTTATTCTTAGATTGCTATTTATTTCTAGTTCAGACTAAAATGATCAAAATATTTATCTATCAATAGTAAAGCAGAGCATGAAAATGTTAGGCTAATCATGATCGAAACATTGCAAGCAGCGAGGTCTAGGTATAAAAATTGTGTTTTAATGCCCTCTAGCGGGGTGATTAAAGCGCAGACTCCTATAGAAACTTGAACGTCAATTTCAAATACGGTCAGGACCACAAGTATTTGGACCGTGATTTTTTTTTATTTTTTACATTTTGACTCTGTACACTACCACAAAAGATTTTAAATGTAGCAACAAATATGTGATTGAAGACTAAAGATGTGATTGTGACTATCAGCTTTAATTCAAAGGGTTTAACCTTTTAGGAATTAGGCATTATGTACATAGCCACTCCATTTCACAGGGTCAAAAGTACTATTAAATAAAACAGGCCTGTTGTGGCCTGTTTCCATGTTATTTTATGAAGTGATACATTTGCATTTGGTAGATGTTCAAGGGAAATCTCAATATGGATTCTGGTGAAGTGCCAATGCAAGAGAAGATGAGATAGCAGAAACACATAATGAACAAATTAACAATTTTGTATTTTCTTGCTGGTGAGCTCAGCAACACCATAAAGCCTGGATGACCACAAAAGACAACCTAAGTGGATGCTTTTTGTTTTTCCTTGATAAAGAAAAACCCTTTCACAACATCTCAAAAACACTCATAGTAGGCATACAGTATCATATCAAAGTCTAAGCACAATCAAGAAACAACTTCATGAATGTTTTACCTCAAGATGCAAATCACTGTTAACACGGGCAGAGGGCCAGATTATACTTTGCTAGAAAAAAAAATTAAAAGCCAGTCATCTCACTCTCTCATTATCTTTACAGCTTATCCTGTACCGGAGACAATGCGGGATTCTGGGCACTAGGAGAAGTACACACAACTAGCAATTTGGAAAAGACAATTAGCCTTAACTGCATGTCATTGGACTGTGGGAGGAAACCCACCAAGCGAGAACCACTGCGCCACATTGTTAGTTTGTTTGATCGATTACTTTGGAACCAATAACAATGGATTTTGATTTTTGAAGGATTTTGTAAAAATGTCAATTATTCCTGAATGATTAATGTAATGTTTTTGTTAAGTTTCTTGAATTAAAGCTGAAATTCTAAAAAAAAATAAAATAAAATTCAGATCCATTGTGGTGGTTTACAGAGAGCAAAATTACAAGAATTGTTTTCAGTCACTAATGTAGCAAGCATTAGAACTAACAGATAATGTTATCTCACTGACTCACCATCTATACCGATTAATATTGTTTACAGGGGCCCTGGAGACTTAGGGCATGACAATCCATCGCAGGGCACACTCTCGTACACTCATTCACACACTATGTGCAATTACCCCAATCTGCATGCTTTTGGACTGTGGGAGGAAACCGGAGTACGCAGAGGAAACCCACCAAGCACAGTGAGAACATGCAAACTCCATGCACAAAGAGCCGGGAATCAAGCCTGGCCGCTAGAGAGGTACAAGGTTAACCACTAACCACTAAGCCACTGTTATCTCAATCCCTGAGAAACATAATATTTGAACCATGAACTTATTTGTAGCATTTTGCCTCCCCCTAGAGGTGAGAACAACACACACTAAAACCTTGTAATGTACGTAGGTATTTGGAGAATGAACACTTTGTATTTTGGTTAAGAGAAAAAAAAATGCATTAACCTTGTAGAAAATCAACAGTTATCACAGTCCCAGCAAAACATATTTGAAGTGTGTTTTTCTTAGTCTCACCCCTGTGTAAATTACCGCGGTAAAATTAGTTTTATATTGGACATTTGCCACACATTCAAGGTTATCCCTTCTGTATCTTGAGAAATAAACAGACAAAAATGAAAAATAGTGTATTTTCTTAATCTGGAGTGGACAGAGAACCGATTACAAATGAATCTGTTTTTAGATCTTCTCCTGTTACAGCCTGCTGGAGCTAATTCTTTCAGAAGATTTACCAGATTATTGTGTCAATAAACAGCTAATTTGTTAAATGAGAGTTGGGGTGGTTTTGTTATAAAAAAATCAAAATAAATGCTCATCGATACAGTCTGTTATGAGTTGCAAAAAATGACAAAATGTAATCACTTTTTTGCTATAGAAATTTCACAAGTAAAAACCAAAAAATATAATTTATTTTCAACAGCTTTTTTGGGTTACAAATGTAAAACTAACTGTACTATATCCACTCTATTATTGCTAATAACTACAACCATTCCCTTTTCTAATTCAGTTTGATACCATTTTCCTTTTCTTTTATTGCAAAAAAAAAAAAAAAGTTTTGTTTGTTCGTTTTTTTTTAAAACATAGTTTAAGCTTAATTTGCTTTGGACGGCCTCCAAGTGGCGCAGTGGTAAAGTGCTCGCCCTATCATCCAGAGATCGCTGGTCCCGGGTGATGCTGCAACCTCTCACAGCCGGAGGTCTAGCGAGAGCTGACTGGCCGAGCTCTCTCAGACGGGAGAGATGAGAGGTACATCGTGCTCCCACATTAATCACGGCTCTACAGCCAATCAGGGGCGTCTGTGAGCTCGTGCGAGCAGATAGCGCTGTCCTCCGAGTGTGTTACACCGCCCCCAACGGTGCGTGAGTGAGCAGTTTGAAAAGATGCGGTCGGCTGGCGTCACGTGGTTCGGAGAAGACGTGTTTCCTCCGAACTATTATTTTCATATTTATTTACAGTCGTTTTTCCCCACTTATGAGCAGTCTTGCAAGGGCCACCTAGTGGCCAGTGACATTTGCTTTATTATACTGTAGCAGTTAACGGTAGATCGAGGAGTATGATGAACATGTGAGAAAAAGGAGTATTCTCGTTTTTTTTAATTAAGGAAACGCCATATGTCAGAGATACCAAAGCTGCAGAGATGGGACTGAAGTAGCATGGCGGATTTATTCAGAGGTGTAGGATTGGGAGATGACCTGAAGTGATGGATCTAGACAGCAGTTAAAGTCTCCCCCTAATATGAGAGAGTATGAGCTCAGATCTGGAAGAGCAGAAAAGAAATGTTCAAAGAAGGAAACATCAGCATAATTCGGGGCATATGAATTAGCCAACACTACAGTACATTAGTATTAAATAATTTCCCTGGAACAATGATATAACGACCATGTATACCGTAATAACATTATGATGCTCAAAAGAGATGTTTGGATTAATGAGAATTGAGACACCCCTAGCTTTGGCCTGAAAGTGGTAGTGCTGCCCTCCCCAACGTAAACATGGCTAGATTTTAAGTTTAAAAAGGGTACTTTGCTGAGGACTGTAGTATTGCGTATTAAAAAATAATAATAGAGTGCACTACGTTGTTTTCGGCAAGCTGTCTGTGTATTTTTGAACATCTTCTGGGAGATATGTCAAGAAATTTCACAGTATGGGAGAAATTTTTATTTGATTTCATTTGATTTTACTTACTTTTGGGGGTTACAAGATACCTTATCAGTATATAATCGGGGATCTGCGTGAAAAGCTGAAACATAGGCTTCTTTGTGTGCGCTTGCATATAGGAAACCCGAGCTTTACATTGGGGGGGCTAAAGACGGCCCTTTAATGGGAAATAGATGTTGGAGGGAGGTGGGGCAGGCACTGCATATGTACTGGAAGAAACAACGAGAAAATTCAGTTGTGTCCATGGTTCAGCTCCGGCCTTGTTGTTTGATAATAAAGGTCGTAATCTTCTGTCAGCAAAGCCTGAGTATTTTTCCACAACAAGCGTAGCCACTTCTTCTGTCCAGTAGAGAGAGTGATCCAGAGCTGTGCTGTACAGAGAAGGCTGCAGTCCACGGTTGTATAACTTAGTCATAACTTCTCTATACTCTGTTCGCTGGCTTAAAACTTAGGGAGCATAGTCTTCCACGATACGAATCTGCTGACCACGGTATTCCAGCTTCCCTCTCCGCCAAGCATCCCGAATCAGAAGGTCTTTAACCTGGTACCGGTGTACATGGAGAATGACCGGCCGAGGTCTCTGTCCTGAAGCAGGTTTGGATTCAGGTATACGATGGGCTCTATCAATCTTCACTGACCTCACTCCCAAACACCTTGCACAGAAATTTTGAGAAGAACTCAGTAGGGAGTCCACCTTCAGTACCCTCCGGAAGACACAGGACACGCAGGTTTTGTCTCCTGCTCCGGCCTTCTAGGTCCACGACTAGGTCACTCACATGCTGGCTCAGGTCATCTGTAGCGGGTTCTAGTGAAGGGAAGCGCTGTCCATGGTCCTCTACTTGGGCTTGAATTTAGTCCAAGTACTGGAGAAACAGATGCGTCTTGAGTCGTCGTTTAAAGATAATCAAAGTCTCTGCTGTACGGACATCTAGAGGAAGTTCATTCCACCACCTAGGTGCCAGAACAGAAAAGAACCTGGATGAATGCCGCCCTCGATCCCTGAGAGATGGTGGGATGAGGCGAGCAGTGCTGGAGGATCGGAGGGAACGTGGTGCAGTGCGTGGTGTGATTAGAGCAGAGAGGTAAGTGGGTGCTGGGCCATTTTTAGCTTTGTAGGCAAGCATCAGCGTTTTGAATTTGATGCGGGCAGCTACAGGGAGTGCAGGGAGCGGAGGAGTGAGGTGGTGTGGGAGAACTTGGGGAGGTTAAAAATGAGATGTCCTCTGCAGTCTGGATCAGTTGCAGAGGACGAATCCTGGACAGAGGCAGGCCTGCCAGGAGTGAGTTGCAGTAGTCCAGTCTTGAAATAACAAGGGACTGAACAAGCACCTGAGTAGCCTGTGAAGAAAGAAATGGGCGAATTCTTCTGATATTGTAAAGATGATTGTCCATGGTTACCCCAAGATTGCGGGCAGTGGCTGAAGGAGTGATTTGGTTGTTGTCCAGGGATATTACAAGGTCTTGACCTGGGGATGAGTCACAAGGGATGAACAACAGTTCAGTTTTACTCAGATTGAGCTTTAGCTGATGTGCAGCCATCCAGGATGAGATGTCTGCCAGACATGCTGAGATCCGAGTGGAAACCTGAGTGTCAGAGGGAGGAAAGGAGAGAGTAAGTTGGGTGTCATCTGCATAACAATGGTATGAAAATCCATGCGATGATATGACTTTAATAAGAGACCGGGTATAGAGGGAGAACAGAAGAGGATCAAGTACTGAGCCCTGTGGGACACCAGTAGAGAGTCTACGTGGGGCAGATGTAGATCCCCTCCATGTTACCTCATATGACCTATCTTCTAGGTAAGACGCTCAGGAAAATGGATATCTATCTAAACTAAAGCATTATCAAGTTAAACTTTCAAAATGGATTTTATGAAGTTTTCAAGGTAAAACGTGTTCAACCTAATATTAAAAACGTATTTATCGTATATGGTGGAATGTATCACTGACCGATACGGAGAGAGCTGTTCTTCCCATGCTTCTTTTGCAACATAATGTAATCCTTTCGAATAAAAGTTAAAATGTGGTGAATCTCGTGGAAGCTTGGGGGATCTTTCGCACGGCGAAGAGCACGTAGGGTAGCAGTTGGTCCTAGTTCCGGCTGTTCTTGTCAGCATCCTTTTTAGTGTCTGGTTAAAGCGCTTTACTAGCCCGTCAGTCTGTGAGTGATGGAGGTGTGGAGACTTTTCACCTGTAAAAGTTGACACATGTCTTTTATTAATTTTGAGACAAAGGGCATACCTTGGTCTGGCAGGATGTCCTTCAGTATCCCCATCCAGCTAAAGAGGAGCACTAACTCGCGTGCTATGTTTTTTGATGTGGCTTTACGCACCGGGAGTGCTTCTTGATATCGGGTCGCGTAATCCAGAATGACAAGGATGTACCAATTCTTTCAAAAGGCACGCCTATGATCGGCAGGGGGATGAGCGGGGCGGGGGCTGGTTTATTTTGGGAGGTTTTCTGACACTCTGGACACATTTGACAGAAGTTTTTTACTTCGGCCTCCACCCCGGGCCAGTGAAAACGGTCCCGAATCTTTCCGATATTATTTCCGGCTCTGAGGTGGCCGCCGAGGGGAAGCTAGGTGCATTACTGTGTCTATTTTCCCCTGTGGGACTACTAGGAGATTCTTATCTTCTCCTCTTCTTTTTGTGCATCAGTAGAGTAGGCCCTCCCGAATCAGGAAGTATGGGGGGTTTTTGTGCCTGCTGTCCTCCTCGAACTTGCCCTCTATCTCGCGCACCTGTCCCCAGCAGTGTTTTAGTCGCATGTCTTCTTTTTGCATGCGCGCAAAGTTGTCTTCGCTCGCCACCTGCTGGGACAAAGAGAGAGGGTCATTAGTATTCGGGAGGGGCTTACCTTCTGCTTCTGCATCTGCGTTCTCCTCCTGTCTCTGGGCCATCCACGCATGGCTGGTGGGCAGGGTTCCCTTTTTCCATTGTTGGCCCTCGGCTGACACGCATTCTTCCTCTTTTTTGTTTTTTTCATGGGCGTTTTCTCCCAAAGGCCGGGCCAATCTCGAACTAATAGCAGGGGGCAGGCAGGTTAGGAACAATACCAGCAATAATGGTGTGTATTCCCCATCGGTCCCCCACTACCTGTCCAGCTGGGCACAGGGCGGGGCTTGTAGATCATACGTCCAGCGGTGAAATTCACAGGCAGCTTGTGAACTTGAGAGACCACACCGGGCTAGGGTTTTTAGGTGGTCGTACTGGTCTGCTTCCTCCTCCGTTAGAGAGAAATAAGCTCGCTGTGCCTCACCGGATAGTAACGGGATCAGGATCAAGCTCCACTCTGCTAGCTGCCAGTCCTCTTGTTCAGCAGTGCGTTCGAAGGTCTATAGGAAGGCTTCAATGTCATCATGTGGAGCCAGTTTAGTTAGGAGCCGTTGGGCTTCCTTGCGAGGGTCGGGCAGGGAGGGATGTTCTCAAGTTCAAGTTCAAGTAGGCTTTATTGTCACTTTAACCATATACAGTTAGTACACAGTGAAACGAAACAACGTTCCTCCAGGACCAAGGTGCTACATGTGTCACGAGTCACGGTCTGTCGGCCGTCTTTTTCCCACGCTGTCACTTTTCCTCACGTGCTCATGTTTTTTCCCTAGCCCATCTTGCGCATTTCCCACGCCCCCGTTTCCGCCCTGTCTGCTCACCTGTTTCTCATTCCCTTACTGATTACTCCAGCGATTTAAGCATGCGCGGCGCGCTGCTCAGATCGCTGGATTATTGTGTGTGTTATACCTCGATTCTCTCGCGTTTTCTTTTCTCTGGCTTTCACGTTACGACCTCGCTTTGTTTTTTCTCATTTTTGATTTTCTGCTTGCCGATTTGGATTGTTCGCCGGCCCTTTTGATCACCCGGTCTCGACCCACGCTTCTCCCTTTTGATTTACGACTCCCGTCTCTTGTCCTTTTGGTTTCGTTTTTGCCTCGCTGATTGTCTTCCCGGTTTTGACCTCGCGCTTTCCCTTTTGATTACGGCTCTCGTCTAGTGTTTTTGCTTTGGACGCTTCGCTGACGGACTCACGGCTTTCGACCCTTGCTCACGCCCCCGACCACGCCCCCACATCTCTATACAGTCAGTAACCACGCTTGGATTCATACCGTTCTGCCTGCGTACGTGACAACATGCAACATACATTTACAACATAAATTAACAGAAGAGCTAAAACTAGCTAACTAATAGGCCTAGTTAGCTGGCTAATGGAGACAAGACAGATTGACCTGACAACATAAATTTTAACAACATAAATTAACATCAATTAACAAAAACTAACTAGCTAACCCAGAGACAACAGACAACATAAAATGCACATGCAAATGTGCAAACAAGAGCACATAGTCCTCGTAGCCGTGAAAGCTCGGCGGTGGTAGCCTGAAGCCCCTGGGCAAGCTGCTCCAGTACTGTATTTTGCTGAAGGCTGGATTCTAGTAGGTGGGTGATGAGCTGATCCGAGGCTGGTGAGGCCAGCTGGCCTGACGTTTGCTTTTTCACTTTCTCTTTCTATATTATAATATTAATAATATATTTGATAATAAATAATATGAATTTTTGATTGTGATGTCCTAATATATTTGACAGAGATTTTGTGGAGGTGCAATCAGTGGCAGGGGGGCATTTTAGCGCATAACACCAACTTTACCACGGTTCATCTCCACTGCTCAAATATCCCCCTTTTGGTCGGTGACTGCGAGTGACGTCACTCCCCATACAATCCCGCCCCACAGTATAGACCCGCCCCTGACGCTGATTGACAGGTTTCTGTGTAAAGTGTTGGAAATGCAATTGCAAATGGATTAGCGATTGCGGTTGAATTTTGGCCGGCTTGACGCGCGGCGCAGAGAAAGTGAAAAAGCAAACGTGGTGATTGATTTTGCTATTTAAATATGACAGGTTCATGACGTGCAAGACCTGGGAAATACAAATGCAAATGGACTTTTCTTTTTCATTTGAAATTTGGCAATCAGTGTGCGCTCGCAACGGCGAGACAGCAAACGGTAATGCAAAGTTTGCAATTGCATTTGAATTATGGCACACATATGGGAAACGCAATTGCAAATGCAATTGCATTTGAATATTGTCCGCGATATCGCTCCATAGGGGAGTTCCTGCATGAATTTGTCTATGTGTCAATTAAAAGAGATGGCTGCATGATCACTTATTACTATAGCATCATACTGTTATCTTTGATAAAAGTTCTCTAGAAACAAGAAAATAATCAATCCGAGAATGAGATTTGGCTATACCTGAAAACTAGGAATATATTATTTTACCAGGGTTTTGCTCTCGCCATATTTCAACCAGATTAATATTCACAATATAGTGATTCAATAGTTTCCTGTTTTGTGCCTTATATGTGTCAGAGCGTATATAACGATCAATAGATAGATTCAGAGTACAATTTAAATCTCTTCCAATTAAATGAAAGCTAATATGGGTGGACAGATTAAGAAAAAAAAATGGGATTATCCTCAATTGGAACATATATACTGACCACGTTTAACGTAAGTGATAGGATACTGCCTTACTTTCAGCTGGGTCTTGAATTATTTTATTAATTTGAAATGGTATCTTTCTATGAATTAGTATAAGGACCCTTCCTGCATATATTACTTGACGAAAACCCACACTTAATCACCCTCCCATCAGGTTCAACACTTTTAGCACAACCCGCTAAAACTGCCTTACCCTTGGTTTAAACAAAAGTTAGGATTTTGTTGTTTTTCTGCAACCAACTCTTGGGATACCCCAGCTATATCTAATAATTACTTAAGGTACTTTGTGGTGTTGCCTAAACATATGGTATAACTAGGGACGAGAGGTGCAACGATGTTGCTGTATAAGGAAAAGAGTGAAATCCCCTCTCCATGCCACAATGCAAAAGGGAACACGCAGGTCCAAGGTAAAAAAGGTAATAATAAAAAGGGGTTAGGAGCCTGAACCTCGTCCAAGCCAGTGGGTCTTCACCACCAAATATCTCCTGCTGAAGGTGAAAGCCAAGCACCCACTAAGAAATAATAGAAACTCAGATGATTTGTTCCTTATCTTAAAAATATTTAAATTATAATAATTCAAAATATAAAGTCAAAATAAAAATTAACCTGCACTTTACTTTTAAAAAGAGTTGTGTCTCAGACTTCTGGTATGAGGCGTGTGGTGTAGATGCGTTTTGCTCGCTCCCACAAATAACTTTTTTATTAACCTATTAAACCTCAACACTTACCCAATAACCAGTATCAGGCTCTTCTAGTTCGATCTTTCTTGTGAATATGTCGAAGACGAGGGCGAAAACTGCAGAAAAAAAGACGGAGATTCTCCTCCATCCAGTGGCATTACCATGGCCAAGATTAGCCTGCTGTTAGAAGAGCATCGAATGGCCCTCGCGACTGATTTCAAGTTATCTTTTGACTCGTTGCTGGCTACGCTGGTCAGTATAAAATCTTCAATTACTGATTGAAGTCAAAAAATTACTTCACTGGAGGATAACGCCACTGAAACTGATCAGCGCCTTCAAAAACTTGAAAGCGCAAGCTGCAGTTTGAAAGTAGAAAACGACCTGCTTAAAGCTAAACTAGCGGATCTGGAAAGTCGCAGCAGGCGCCAGAATATTAGAAGAATTGGAAAACCTGAGCAGATTGAAGGTTCGCGCCCAACTGTATTTTTTTCTCAGCTTATTTTTGACATTTTTGGCAAGGACGTTCTTGCTTCGCCCCCCGAACTGGATCGAGCTCATCGGAGCCTCGCACCAAAACCACGCACTGCTCAGGAGAGAGGCCTCGACCTGTCATCCTGCGATTCCACCGCTTCCAAGCTAAAGACCTGGTAATTCGCGAAGCTCGCAGACGATGTGATCTGACCTACAACGGACATAAACTTCGCATCTACGATGAGTACAGTCCTGAGGTGGTCAAACAGCGGGCCGAGTATAAAAGCTCCATTAGCGAGCTGTACAAGGGCGGGTATAAACCAGCATTACTTTTTCCAGCTAGATGTGGCATCACGCTGCCCAGCGGGGAGAGGTAGTGGCTCCTCTCCCCTTTGGAAGCTGCTACAGTACATTTGTCAAGAGCATGTGAGAGCCTTCACATTAGCATTACTTTTCCTGTTCTTCCCCTGGGGATTTTTTCTTGTTTTCTAAGTGTTTTCACTGTCTTTGCCTCACCTGATTCAAGACATGTTGCAATCTTACTATAGTTCAAGTTAACAAGTTAAATAACTTCTATCATTTTTACAGGAATACTGATGTTTTTTTTTTTTTGTTCTTTTTGAGGTTTCAGTTTCAAATTTGATGTTCACTAATGTTTAACTAAGGTTTAACTTCATTATCTATGTTTATTGATATGTGGGTATAGAGCAAGTGAGGTTAGGAAGTAGTAAGTTTTGCTGACGTTTGTGTCAGTGGATTTCTTTTTGCTCCTGTTGGATACTGCTTCGTCAGTGGTTTGGAAACTTGGGGTTGGGGAAGGATCTGGGGTGGGGGGTAGATTATTTGTGTTGTTTGTTTGGGTACTTTGTGTTATGTTTGTCAACTGTTGTATGTGTGTTTCATTCAGATTTAACTATGTCTAACTTATGTCTAACTTATCCTATCACTTATCCTTCCTTTGTGTTTTTTTCAACGCCAGTCTTTAGATCTGGGGTATCTCTCTGATGAAGTGAGATGGGCATGTTTTTGTGCCTGAGCAGCATTGTACTATCTTTGCCCCCCATACCTATATGGCTCCAGGTGGTGCTTTGAGATGTGTTAGCTGGAATGTTAAAGGGCTCAATTCTCCAGTGAAACGGCACAAAATTATATCTCACCTGAGACACCTGAACACTAAACTATCTTTTCTACAGGAAACCCACCTTAATGCTTCAGATCATCTTAAACTTCGTACTGGTTGGGTGGGTCAGCTGTATCATTCTTCTTTTGCAAGTAAGGCTCGAGGTGTGGCAATACTTGTCCACAAATCAGTTCCACTCTCTGTTTCCAAGGTTATATCTGACCCTAGTGGACGGTTTATAATTGTTGTAGGCTTCTCTAAAAAAATTTTTTTTTGCTCTTTCCAATCTGAACTCCAGTCAACTTATTCTTGGGGGAGACTTTAACTGTTGCCTTGATCCTACTCTCGACCGTACATCTAGTAAAAATGTTGCATCAAAATCCGCTAAAGTTATTCAAATGTTCATGGAGCAGTATGTAGTTTTTGATGTAAAGTATGGCGCCATTTCAACCCTAATGCCAGGCAGTACTCTTTTTTTCTCTCAGGTTCATCACACCTTTTCTAGAATAGATTACTTTCTCATTGATGATGAATTACTCTCCGCAGTCAGTTCATGCTTTTATAATCCCATTGTAATTTCTGACCATGCTACAGTTGTAATGGACATTTCACTCCCAGGCAAACCTCTGTCACGTTCCCCCTGGCACTTTTATCCCTTGCTTCTCACTGAACCCGACTTTATCAAAGCTATCAATGATAGTGTTGATCTCTTCATTGACACAAATGTTAACTCTGATACATCTGCATCGACAATTTGGGAATCATATATATCTATAGAATATATATCTATATCTATATCTATATCTATATATATCTATATATATATATATATATATATATATATATATATATATATATATATATACACATCATAGAATATCTTATTCTGCTTTTCAAACTAAGCTCACAGCAGAAAAACGCACTTCTCTCACTAAGACTATAGCAGAGCTACAAACAAGGTATGCTTGTTTGAGCACACTCACCGGACCCAGACCTACTTAAAGACCTGCTCATTAAAAAGACGGAGTTTGATGTTTTGTCCTCTAAGGAGGCGGTAGAATTGATTAAAAAAACACATTACAATTTTTATGAATTCGGAGATAAGTCCAGTAAGTTGCTTGCTCATCAAATTTGCCAATCGGCTTCATCACGGAATATTACTCAAATTAAAACCGATACTGGTATTACATTAAACCCTCAAGCCATTAATAACCAATTTAGGGACTTCTACACTTTATTATATACCACTGAGTGCCAATTTGATGAGAATCAGCTGAACAATTTCTTTAGACCTTTGGACATTCCTGTTATTGATCCTGTAATGTCAGCTAGACTAGATGAACCATTAACAGTCGAGGAGCTTAAGGGCGCTTTAATGGCAATGCAAAATGGAAAGAGTCCCGGACCCGATGGCTTTCCAGCTGAATTTTATAAGACATTCGCGGACAAACTTTCCCCTTTATTGTTGATGATGTTTAATGAATCATTACAGGTTGGCATCTTGCCCACTACACTACGTCAAGCCACTATCTCTGTCTTGCTTAAAAAAGATAAAGACCCCCTTCTTTGTAGTAGCTTTTGTCCTATTTCTTTGCTTTGTGCTGATGTAAAGTTATTAGCAAAGATACTGGCAAGACGATTAGAGCTTATCTTGCCGTCAATCATCTCCCCAGATCAGACCGGTTTTGTTAAAAACAGGCATTCTTTTCATAACGTTAGACGGCTACTAAATATTCTTTATTCGCCTTCTTTTTTAGACATACCCGAATTTATTATTTCAATGGATGCAGAGAAGGCATTTGATCATGTGGAGTGGTCATATTTGTTTTTTAGTCTTAAAAAGTTTGGCTTCGGTGATGTGTTTATTTCTTGGATAAAGCTCTTATATTCATCCCCCCTGGCCCGGGTTCGTACAAATAATAATTTCTCGGACTATTTCCTTCTTAAGCGTGGAACCAGGCAGGGCCGCCCGCTTTCTCCCTTGCTGTTCGCCATCGCCATTGAGCCTCTAGCAGTTGCCCCTAGATCCAGTCAGATTCAGGGTGCTTTCAGAGGAGGTACTGAGCATAAATTGTCTTTATATGCGGATGATCTTTTACTGTTTATCTCAGACCCGGATCGATCCATTCCTTCACTTCTGGACTTGCTGAGGATCTTCGTCCAATTTTCTGGTTACAAATTAAATCTGCATAAAAGTGAACTTATGCCTCTTAATGACGCTGCTTTGTCTTACAGTTCCTCCTCATTACCATTCAAGGTCTCTCTGATATCATTCAAATATTTAGGTGTCTGGGTCACTAGAAAATATTCGGATCTGTTTAAAGCTAACTTCACCCCACTTCAGGCCAAACTGGCTCATGACACTCAACGTTGGTCTTTTTTACCTTTATCTTTAGCCGGCCGCATAAACTGTATCAAAATGAATGTGCTCCCTAAATTTGTATACTTTTTTCAATGCCAGCCTGTTTATATTCCGAAAAAAAATTTTCATTCACTCGACTCTTGCATCTCTCACTTTATATGTAATAAAAAGGTCCCCCGAATCCGGAAAGATATTCTTCAAAAAACTAAAGATATGGGCGGTCTAGCATTACCTAACTTTTTATTTTATTACTGGGCTGCAAACATTCGTTCCATTTTGTACTGGTGGTGTTTCAACAATAAACCGTGGCTGCAAATTGAGGCTGCCTCCTGTGCTCCCCCATCTCTTACTTCTCTGTTGTGCCTTCCGTTGGCATTGCATGCTCCATCATATTCCACAAATATTATAGTTAAAGCCAGTCTTAAGATCTGGACCCAATTTAGGCGACACTTTGGACTTCAGGCCGTACCTTTGTCATCTTCCCTAAATTTAAATCCTTTATTTCCTCCC
The DNA here is from genome assembly GCA_030522415.1 of Channallabes apus. Classification (NCBI taxonomy): domain Eukaryota; kingdom Metazoa; phylum Chordata; class Actinopteri; order Siluriformes; family Clariidae; genus Channallabes; species Channallabes apus. Next base: position 17,925,195 of record CM060126.1, on the reverse strand, counting down.
TCTCTTACAGATAAAACCTTTGGAATTTGGAAAGATTATGGGATTGTTTCAGTAGCATCTGTACAGTACATCAATGGTATCTTTGCTTCTTTTGACCAATAAAAAGATGCTTTTCATCTACCGAACACTCAATTTTTCAGATACTTACAGGCCCGGGATTTTACTCGAACTCATTTTTCCACATTCCCTGCTATTCCTTCTTCTAACCCACTTGATTCTGTTCTTGGGTTGGATCCTAACCTTAAAGGTGCGATCTCAAAATTATATTCTATTGCCCTCTCACTTCATTCTTCTGCTTCAGATGGTCTGTGATATGTTTGGTCCGAGACCTTGGTATTGATATTAGTCCTTCAGTTTGGCAGCTAGTCTTGAAAAGAATACATACCTCTTCTATCTGTGCGCGTCATGAAGTTCTGCAGTGCAAAGTGGTGCACAGAGTCCACTGGTCCAAAAGTAAATTGGCCCGTATATACCCTAGCACTGACTCTAACTGTGATAAATGTCATTGCGGTCCTGCCGATCTCATTCATATGTTTTGGTCATGCCCGGTTATATTCTCATTTTGGACATCTGTTTTTGACTCTCTGTCAGTCATTACCTCAGTAAAGATCCTCCCGGAACCTTTGATTGGCCTGTTTGGTGTTTTACCCAGTGTACTCCATGCCCTCCTATTTTGTTGAACTTGTTGCATTTCTTACTCTCCTGGCAAGACGTGTTATTTTAATGCACTGGAAGGGCTCTAACCCCCCCTACTCACTCTCTCTGGATAAAAGATGCCCTTACTTTTATGAAGTTGGAGAAGATCAAACACTCACTGCGTGGCACTCAGGTTAAATTTAAAAATATTTGGCAACCAGTTCTTAATTATGTTGAATCTCTTTGGTTTACCGATCCGGCAGTGGTCTAGGAAGACTTTGGCATGCATGTTTTTTTGTTTTTTTTTAGTTATTTATAATTTAATTTATTTACTTATTTTTCCTTTGTACTCTCTGTTTAACTTGTCCTTATAATGGTAATCATTCCAATGTTACTGCTTTAGTAATTTTCTCCATATCTTTTCATTGTAGTCTTTCATCTTTCCAATGTCTTGAATGATTGTGTTTTTTGTATGTTTTGATTGTTTATTTTTGTGTTGTGTATTTGTTATAAATAAATCATACATTAAAAAAAAGAGTTGTGTCTTCAGTGGTTGAGAAAGGAGGCTACATGCAGTATGTTCACACAAACACACGTGTCCGTGCATGCACACACACATATGCCAGCTTTTTGACAAAGCCAGAGAGAAGGGGGCTACTGTGCAGGATGATCTCACACACACACACACACACACACACACACACACACACCAGCTTTCAAAAAGAGAGGAGAGGGGGGGGGAGGGCTACTGTACACCAGTTTACTGAACAGTGTCAGAAACCAGATTGAACAGGAATCTGTGGGCAGGATACTATGTGTCTTATCTGGGAGACATGGAATGAGGAATTGATGCGTCGCATCGTGGATGGTAAGAGCAGTCTGAATGGGCCAATGAACCTACTGTAGGAGAGACCTTGTGGGAGAGTGTTATGGGGATGTTCTACCTTCTGTCCAACAGAATAGGTAGGGGTGGTGGAACTGGCAAGGTGGCGATTGGCTTGCTGCTTGAACAGTGATATTGAATGGTGAAGCCTAGCTCTCGCCCGCAGCCAGGTCCTTTTGCAACGGCGCATGAAAGCTTGGGCAGAGGGAACTGTCACCTCCTCCTCTTGGGATGGAAATAAGGAAGGCTGGAAGGAAGGTAGCCCAGACAACACTGGAATGGGGAAAGACCTGTAGATGCTGTGGGTAGGGAATTGTGTGCATACTCTACCCACAGTAGCACTCGGCTCCAGGAGCGTGGGTCCTTGGAGGTCATGCACCCAATTGCTGTCTCCAGATCCTGATTGTCTCTCTCGGTCTGCCTGTTGGTCTGAGGGTGATAACCGGAGGATAGGCTGGGAGTAGCTCCAACCAGTTTGCAGAATGCCGTCCAGAACTGGGCAGAGAACTGGCGTCCGCAATCAGAGACAATGTCCACAGGGATACCATGAAGGCGGAAGAAATGCAGAATTAACAATTCTCTTTGGCTGAGGGAAGTTTAACCAGGGGAACAAAGTGAGTAGCTTTGGAGAACAATGGTTTAACAATGGTTAAAAGAAATTGGTGAGTGTCCTCTCTGATCGAAGGCCACCAAAAGTGCTGCTGTACCAGAGCGAGGGTGTGAGCGCCACCAGGGTCACAGGCTAATTGTGAGTTATGATTCAATTCAATTCAATTCCATTCAATTTTATTTATATAGCGCTTTTAACAATGTTCATTGTCTCAAAGCAGCTTCACAAAAATTTAAGAAATTTAACAAATCATAATAATAATAAAAATAAATAAATAAAATAATAATAATAATAGAAAATAAATAAATAAAAACAAATAATAATAATAATTATAGAAAAGAAAATAATTGGAAGTGTGGATGTGTGAGAAAAATGTGCAGATAATAATGAGACGAATGAATGAATTTTCTCTGATGAGCAAGCCAAGGGTGACGGCGACGGTGGCAAGGAAAAACTCCCTGAGATGGCATTAGGAAGAAACCTTGAGAGGAACCAGACTCAACAGGGAACCCATCCTCATTTGGGCGACAACAGATAGAAATGATATAACATCTTGTGTGTTGTGCAGGTGAAAATTCAATATGACAGAAATTATTTAAATTGACATGAAGACCAGTTCAGCATAGGGATGAGTCAGTAGGTGCAGAGGGCAGATGAGGTCTGGATCACTGGAAGCACAGGAGCAGCATGTGTAGCTCCAACCATCATAAAGCTGAATCCAGCTGGAGCTGGTCCTTCTCTGGATGCCTCAGGAACCTCGCAGGGTCGGCCTTTGTCTACTGGAGCTGGCAAAATCTCCCGATGCCTCGGGATGGGTAGAGAAATACAGAACAGATGGGGAGAATTAGCGTAGTTGCCATTCGGTATACTGTAGGTGTACTGGAGTATGAGTACTGGGATTAGTTATGTGTATGCCAGATTAAAAAGATGCGTCTTGAGTCTACTTTTGAACTGAGAAACCGTGTCTGCTCCCCGAACACTGTCTGGAAGGCTATTCCAAAGTTTTGGAGCTAAATATGAAAAAGCCCTACCCCCTTTTGTAGATTTTGAAATTCTGGGAACTACCAGAAGTCCGGAGCTTTGTGATCTTAAGGCGCGTGGTGGATTGTAGCGTATCAGAAGACTGGTTAGGTATGTGGGAGCTAAACCATTTAAGGCCTTGTATGTAAGTAATACTATTTTGTAATTTATTCTAAACTGAACAGGTAGCCAGTGCAGGGATGATAATATTGGGGTTATATGATCATATGTTCTGGATCTAGTGAGAACCCTGGCAGCTGCATTTTGGATTAACTGAAGCTTGTTTATTGAGGATGCAGGACAACCACCTAGTAATGCATTACAATAGTCCAGTCTGGAGGTCATGAATGCATGAACTAGTTTTTCTGCATCAGATACGGATAAGATGTTCCTAAGTTTAGCAATATTTCGAAGATGGAAAAAGGCTGTTTTTGTGATATTTGAAATTTGATTTTCAAAAGACAAGTTACTGTCTAATATTACTCCCAGATCTTTTACTGCTGAGCTGGTAATAACAGTACATCCTTCTAAGCGCAAGCTGAATTGTGAAAGCTGTTGTGTGCTGGTTTTTGGGCCAATAAGTAATATCTCTGTCTTATCTGAATTTAATAAAAGAAAGTTATTGGTCATCCAATCTTTTATGTCCTGGACACACTCAGTTAATCTAGACAACTTAGGTATTTCGTCTGGTTTGGTTGAGATATATAATTGGGTATCATCAGCATAACAATGGAAACTAATCCCATGTCTTCTAATGATGTTACCCAAGGGAAGCATGTATATTGAGAACAACAGAGGTCCTAAAACTGACCCTTGTGGGACCCCATATTTCACTGGCATTACACCAGACGGTTCTCCATTTAGATCTACAAAATGGTAGCGATCAGACAGGTAAGATCTAAACCATTTTAATGCCTGTCCCTGAATACCTATATAATTTTGTATGCGATCTATGAGAATATTATGATCTATAGTGTCGAATGCAGCACTAAGATCAAGCAAGACTAGCAATGAGATGCAGCCTTGGTCTGAAGCTAAAAACAAGTCGTTTGTAATCTTAACTAGTGCAGTTTCTGTGCTATGATGGGGCCTGAAACCTGACTGAAATTCTTCAAGGATGTTGTTATCCTGCAAGAATGTGCAAATTTGAGCTGATACTACTTTTTCTAGTATTTTTGATATGAACGGGAGGTTTGAAATCGGTCTGTAATTTGTTATTTCATTCGCGTCCAAATTAGATTTTTTAAGAAGCGGCTTAATAACTGCTAACTTGAAAGGTTTAGGGACGTGACCTAGATATAATGAAGAATTAATAATGTTTAGAAGTGGCTCTCCAACCGTAAGCATCACTTCTTTTAAAAATCTGGTTGGGATTGGGTCTAACAGGCACGTTGTTGATTTAGCCGAGGTGATGAGTTTATACAGCTCTTCCTGTCCTATACCTGTAAAGCAGTGAAAATCTAAATGTGAAGCTATAGGCTGAACTGGATCGTGAGATACTATTAGAGGTTGAACCTCCATTATTTTCTTCCTGATATTATTGATTTTTTCATTAAAGAAGTCCATAAAGTCTTCACTTCTAAACTGTGATGGGATACTCTCTGCGGGCATCTTAGGTTTTGTTAGGCGAGCCACTGTACTAAATAAGAACCTGGGATTGTTTTGGTTTCTTGCTATCAGTTGGCTAAGATGCTCGGTCATAGCAGTTTTTAGAGCCTGTCTATAGCTGCACATAATGTCTTTATACGCAATTCGAAAAACTTCTAATTTAGTTTTCCTCCATTTTCGCTCGAGGCTACGGGTTGCTCTCTTTAGGGCGCGAGTATGACTGTTGTACCACGGTGCAAATGTTTTATCTCTGACTTTTTTTAATCTGATGGGAGCAACAGTGTCTAATGTACTGGTAAAAATAGTGCCCATGCTGCTAGTCACTTCATCTAGATCATCTGCATTTAGGGGTCTAATAAGAAATTGGGACAGATCCGGCAGATTACTTGTGAATCTGTCTTTAGTAGTGGGATTCATATTTCTAACAGATTGATAACGTGGGGAGACACAGCTAATCTGTTCTACGGGTAGAGTATATGTCAGGAGGTGATGATCTGTGATATCATCACTTTGAGGTATGATCTCTATATTAGAGACATCTATACCATGGGATATAATTAAATCTAGCGTATGATTAAAGCGGTGAGTTGCTCCAATTATATTTTGCTTAACCCCAAAGGAATTTAGTAAATCCATAAATGTGAGTGCTAAAGCGTCGTTAGCATCATCTACATGAATGTTAAAGTCTCCTACTATCAACACTTTGTCAGAGTTAACCAATAGGTCTGATAGCAGATGTCCAAATTCTTTAAGAAAATCGCCATATGGCCCCGGGGGTCTGTACACGGTGGCCAGGGTAAAATATAGCAAGGGTTTATTACGTATTTCATTTAGTGCAACATTAATGATAAGCACTTCAAATGAATTAAACCTGGGCCTTATTTTCTGGGTAACAGTGAGTACATCATTGTAGATAGTGGCGACACCACCACCGCGACCAATTAGACGGGGCTCGTGCTTATAGAAATATCCTGACGGAGTAGACTCATTCAGACCAAAATATTCATTTGGTTTAAGCCAGGTTTCAGTGAGACAGAGTGCGTCAAGGCAATAATCTGAGATAATTTCATTAACAATAAGTGCTTTAGGCGCAAGGGATCTAATGTTGAGTAGTCCAAACTTTAGAGGTGAATTTTGACTACTTATTTTGCCTTTTTCTGGTTTTATGGTTATCAGATTGTTTCGGGCAAATTTAACAAATTTATTCTTTTTTCTCAGTATTCGGGGAACAGACACAGTTTCTATAGGACAAGCTATGTGTGTGCGTCTATCACTACGGTGAGTTGTGATGTGTCTAATATGTTTGGAATCTACAGTATGACTTACAGTACCGCCAGTCAGATGGTTATGACCCCAATTGAAATCTTGGGGGCGAGCTGCCAGTGGTACAAAGAGTTTGCCTGGCGGTGCTTTTGGGCGCCAGGCTCTTGTTCTACCAGAGACGTCGAGGGAGGTAGCCCCAATGAGACTTTGTGACGGCAGGATGGTGGAACCTGGAGTGTCATCTGTGACTAAGGTGAACTGACGGGAGAGGGAATCGGGCTTGGTGTTGATGGATTTATTTCAAATTTTCCTTAATATTTGATATGAATATGGTACAATCATTAATAATGAATTTATGTCAGAGTGATCTTTATAAGTGTCCTTCTTTACTTAGTTCTCACATGATGTTTTTAACCTTGATTGTATTTTTCTTCCTTTGTTTTTCCTTTCTTTGCCTTGGGTCGATGTTTACATTGTAGTATAAAATGGGTGTTTTGCCATTTATGTTTGGATTTTATTGCCCAGGCTGACGGATTGACGCATGCATGCAAATTAAAACTATCTTCTCCAGCTGAACCCTGGCTCTGAGTCTCCTGATTCCTTGATCCTCTAATGCTCTGGTCAGATCCAGAAGATTTTATTTTTATTTACAACAATCCTGGCAACTCCGGTGGGACAGTGATGGTCTCCGTCTGATGACTGTGATGTGACGACTGATCCAGGCGACAGCAACATCATCTGAGTTCTGACTCTAGTCCCTGGAGGTCATGTGCATGACAGCACGGGTGAGTTCCATCCTGTAAAAAAATCCTTGCTGCTAGATGATTGTGGAGGAATCAGTAAAAAGTCTAACGTGTAGTTTTCTCAGTACTGAATGAGTTAGCCTTAATATTGTTTGACAATATGGCTTTTTTGAAAACTGTGTTTTTGGGACGTGTAATGGACAGCGGTCCTCACTAGTTTGTGAATCCCTGCCCTATGCTGATGATTCCTGTTTTGAGAAGGAATTGGGGCAGATGTTGGATAAATTGTGTATCAAAAAAAAGGTGAAGCGATGTAAATTTCTTGGTGTTAAATATGAGGATAAATGGACTAGAGAGCAATGTTTTTCTGCTTTGGAAAGGTGTGTGCAACGTAAAGACCTTGAAGCTGCAGTTCAAGTATTTACAGTAGGCAGTGGCATGCTCTTCTAATACAATCACATGCTGCAGAGCGGGATTGTGAGAAGCGTGAGAGTGACGAAAAGATCAGTAAACTTGTGCAGGAATGCGCTAATCGTAAGCGTGCAGCTCAATCTGCTCAAAAAACATGTGAGCAGTCTCAGCGCTCAATTAACTCTCTCCAAACCAAACTCGAGGTTTTGGAAAAACAAGCAGGGAAGCTGTCTCTGTCTAAATCCAAGCCATTGTTTCCATCTCTTCCTAATCTTGGCTATGATATACTTTCTATATGGACTCCAAATGACAACTTATCAAGCCAGATTCCAAGATATTCATTGGCTCCCGGTCAAATATCGCATTAATTTCAAAATACTTCTGTATACATTTAAGGCTCTCCTCCATATCATACATCATCTCTCTCCTCCATATCTTTCTGATTTGGTACAGATCATCATCCCATCTCCGTGTCTCAGATCCTATTCTTCTCTTTCTCTCTCTGTTCCTTCCCCCCGTCTTGCCACCATGGGGAGCGCAGGGCTTTCAGCTGCTCTGCTCCTCGACTTTGGAATTCCCTACCTCCTGATATAAGAAACATCACTTCTTTCTCTCTTTTTAAGTCTAGACTAAAAACTCACCTATTCAAAATAGCTTATCCCACATAACTTTCTATCTTGTAACTGTTCTATGTACAACCCCTGGCAAAAATTATGGAATCACCCCTCTCAGAAGATGTTCATTCAAATGTTTAATTGTGTAGAAAAAAAAAACAAGCACATACATGCCACAGAACTATTTTCACTCAACAAAACTTCTGGCTGTATAAAACACTTAAAAAAAAAAAAAAAAAAAAGATAACTATAGTCAATGACAACTGTTTTGACAACTCAAACAGAGGAAAAAAAAATATGGAATCACACAAATCTGAGGAAAAAAATATGGATCTTAAATATCACCATGCACTTTACATTTCTAAAACAAATACCTGTATCTGATTACAACTGCTACAGTCTACAGTTAAAAAAGAGTGCTTGCACACATTAGGGATGTGTTGATTCAAGATGATTGACATAACTCATAGCTCCAACACGAGAGATGTCAGTTGAAACAAAGGAGAGAATTATCAAACTTCTTGAAGAAGGTAAATCTTCATGGAATGTTGCAAAAGATGTTGGTTGTTCCCAGTCAGCTGTGTCTAAAATCTGGACCAAGTACAAATCAAATGGAAAGGTTGTAAAAGGGAAGCGCACAGGTAGACCAAGAAAGACATCAAAGCGCCAAGACAGAAAACTTAAACCAATATGCCTTGGAAACAGAAAATGCACAACAAAGCAAATGAGGAACAAATGGGCAGAAAGTGGAGTCAATGTCTGTGACCGGACAGTAAGAAATCGCCTAAAAGAAATGGGATTTACATACAGAAAAGCCAAAAGAAAATCATTATTAACATCTAAACAGAAAAAAACAAGGTTTCAGTGGGCTAAAGAAAGACAATCTTGGACTGCGGATGACTGGATGAGAGTTAGATTCAGTGATGAATCACGAATTTGCATTGGGCAAGGGTGATGATGCTGGAACTTTTGTTTGGTGCCGTTCCAATGAAATTTACTGCCTGAACTTCGTGGCAACCCTTGTACGAGGACGCTGAGACGCTGCTTTTTTCCGAGCTCCGCCATACTGACCAATTTTTAAACTTTTTCGTCCCCTTACGAAGAGTGTACATAAAACGGATAAGTATCTTATAATATATACTCGAAACGCGTGTTATATCGTTAAGTTTTAATTGTTTTGCAGCACACCCCTTTTAGCCGGCATTAGCATCGCTAGCCCGTTAGTCCGGCTATCACGTTTGTTTGTAAAGTTTGTTTACGCTTCTTCACACCGATTATTTTCCTTATTTAGACACCATGTCGGTTGTGACTCTGCCTCTGAGTGCAGGTGAGGAGACATTGGAGTTGCACTCGGTGGATTTGGAGCTGGAGGCCGTGGAGAAGCTGATCCGCGAGCTACAGGTGAAGCTGGCCCGGCTACAGCAGCGGAAAGCCACGCTGGAATCGTCGCGGACCGACGCTCACCTGTCCCAGGTAAATTCTCGGCGTGAGAATTCTCCTACAACCTCAACCCTTTCTTGCCCAGGTCCAACACACCAAGGACGCAGCCGGCCCAGGTTTTCTACACCCCGGCGCCGGGATACCACGGAGCCTGGATACAGCAGCAGCGGAAGAAGCACGCCAAGCCCCAGGCGAGGATCTCTCCCCCTCCGCCACCACCTGTCTTCGAGATCTCGACCCGAAACCGCTTCGCTCCTCTCCGCGAGACGGCACACGACACGCTGGTCATCGGAGACTCCATCGTCCGGCACGTGCATGCTACCACGGCTAAAGGTAAGGTGCACACACGCTGTTTACCTGGTGCACGTGTTCTTGATGTTGCTGCACAGGTGCCTGCTGCCCTGAGGAAGAGCATTGGAGCTGTGGTTCTTCATGCCGGCACGAACGACACCAGGCTGAGGCAGACGGAGACCCTAAAGAAGGACTTCAGGAGCCTGGTCGAGAAGGTCCGCAGCACATCACCCACGACAAGGATCATCGTATCTGGACTGCTTCCCACATTTCAGCGAGGAATCGAGAAGTTCAGTAGATTATTTGCCTTTAATGAATGGTTACAATCTTGGTGTCGACAACAGAAATGACCCTTTGTTGATAACTGGAATGTTTTCTGGGAGCGTCCTAGGCTCCATCACACCGATGGCCTACACCCTAGCAGAGCTGGAGCAGCGGTCCTCTCTGACAACATCTCCAGGACACTACGAACCATCTGACTGGCGGTAAGTCATACTGTAGATTCCAAACATATTAGCCACATCACAACTCACCATAGTGATAGACGCACACACATAGCTTGTCCTATAGAAACTGTGTCTGTTCCCCGAATAGTGAGAAAAAATAATAAATTTGTTAAATTTGCCCGAAACAATCTGATAACCAGAAAACCAGAAAAAGGCAAAATAAGTAGTCCAAATCCACCTCTAAAGTTTGGACAACTCAACATTAGATCCCTTGCGCCTAAAGCACTTACTGTTAATGAAATTATCTCAGATTATTGCCTTGACCACCTGGCTTAAACCAAATGAATATTTTGGTCTGAATGAGTCTACTCCGTCGGGATATTTCTATAAGCACGAGCCCCGTCTAATTGGTCGCGGTGGTGGTGTCGCCACAATCTACAATGATGTACTCACTGTTACTCAGAAAATAAGGCCCAGGTTTAATTCATTTGAAGTGCTTATCATTAATGTTGCACTCTTGCTATATTTTACCTGGGCCATATGTCGATTTTGGTAAAGAATTTGGACATCTGCTAGAACCTATTGGTTAACTCTGACAACGTGTTGATAGTAGGAGACTTTAACATTCATGTAGATGATGCTAACGACGTTTTAGCACTCACATTTATTGATTTACTAAATTCCTTTGGGGTTAAACAAAATATAATTGGAGCAACTCACCGCTTTAATCATACGCTAGATTTAATTATATCCCATGGTATAGATGTCTCTAATATAGAGATCATACCTCAAAGTGATGATATCACAGATCATCACCTCCTGATATATACTCTACCCGTAGAACAGATTAGCTGTGTCTCCCCACGTTATCAATCTGTTAGAAATATGAATCCCACTACTAAAGACAGATTCACAAGTAATCTGCCGGATCTGTCCCAATTTCTTATTAGACCCCTAAATGCAGATGATCTAGATGAAGTGACTAGCAGCATGGGCACTATTTTTACCAGTACATTAGACACTGTTGCTCCCATCAGATTAAAAAAAGTCAGAGATAAAACACTTGCACCGTGGTACAACAGTCATACTCGCGCCCTAAAGAGAGCAACCCGTAACCTTGAGCGAAAATGGAGAAAAACTAAATTAGAAGTTTTTAGAATTGCGTATAAAGACAGTACAGTGGTTACAAAATTGGAATGGCGATCTCGCCGCGTATACCGCCGTTTAAAGGCAACAGCGGCCAAAATAAATCAGTTGCATTTCAAAGTCATTCGTAAAATGGCCGCCAGGTGGCGCAAAGTGACATTTTCATTCATCGCAGTAAATACAACAGTGATGGTAATTTCCACAACAAACATGAAAAATCTGAACCAGAGCTATTAATGTGTACTGTACAATAATGAGTAAAAAAAAATTATAGTAGATTTATTAACTGAAATAAATGACCATATTTTTCAAGAGAATTTTCAAGCCCCACTCATCAAACAAAATTATAACGAAATCGGCCAAGTTTACTATTTATTTAAATATAAATTTATAAACCAATAAGATCAAATAACACCAAGTTATTATTATAACAGGCTTACTTCGTCACTTATCCAGAGCTTGCTTTATTAACCTTGCCTTATTTAACGTTACTTGGGTGCATCATTTTTAAGTGCTTGCTTGGTGTAGCGGTTAGAGCCCATGGTCAGTGATACATAAAGCGCTGGTTCAAATCCCGAGGGATGATGTTTTAAATTTTTTTATTTTAATTATAGCAAAATTAAAATAAAAAAAATTGTTGTATTTTGATTTTGCTTCAGCATACTATAGAAAAAACAGCAAACTCGCACGCAACCAGTTTGTATTCTTTAAATTTAGGGGAGTGACGGCTCGGTCTGCTGCTGCTGTGTGTGTGTGTGTGTGTGTGTCATTATACTGATGAAAAGTGGTGGCCATCTGGAGTACCGGGAGTTTTGATTTACGACAGCTGTTTTTACGGCAGTGTAGTCCAGTGCGGGAGATGCATTGTGGGTAATGAGGTCCGGTGTTACATCTGTTACATTTTTGATAACAATAGTTTTTTACAAACATTTCTAAACTAAAAAGATCAAATGACACCAAGTTTAAAACAGATAAGATACACGTGCAAATAGTATAATTGTATAACAGGCTTACTTCGTTACTTATTTAACGCTTGCTTTCAAAGAAGTCGAGTGGCTTATTAACGTCACGGAGGTTTGTTGTCTCTTAGTGCCTGGTTGGTGTAGCAGTTAGAGCGCTCGGTCAGGGATTTACAAAGCGTCGGTTCGAATCCTGGATGATGCTGTTTTAAAAAAATGTTCTATTTTAATTTTACTCAGCAAACAAACAGCAAACAAAAAAAATTATTATTCAGAGCACGATATACAACCGTAATGAGTCCCTTAACCGGCTTATACAGCTGGCATGTGACCAACGTATTTAACCGTGATGAGTCCATAAAATCAGTAGCAGCTAATAATTACTAATTACTTTAGTTAATGCTGCTACTGATTTTATTCCAGCTTACCTGTTCAGGTTGATTGCGATTCTTTTTAAAATATTGTCTCAGTTTTATATGTTGTTCGTCTTGATGTTTGTCTTCTTTTCACTTGGCAACACTCAAATGCAAATTATTCACCGTGAATCAGCTGTTCTCACCTATACATTCAGAGAAACTGAATGAGCTGAAATGAGCCTTTGTTTCACGACCGCGACACCCCTCTCTCTCACGCACATACAGTACAGAGTAGACCAAATCATTACAGTACATACTTTATCCAACGAACATGAAAAATATCCACATAATGATGAGTTAAGAAGCATTGCTTAATTTTCGTTTAGACAGACTGTTTGTATCTGATTATTGGTATTATTAAAGAACAGCAGCACAAACAACAACACAAGGGCTTGTACAGCAAGACACATTTTTATTATTTTGCAAAGAGTTACATTTGTAACAGTAAAAGGCATCCGAATTTAAATATATAAATTACTAGAAACAAATTGAGCACAATATCAGAATAAAAAAATAGAACAAATCAAATGTTTTTTACACATACACAACGAGGATAATGATACCGAGTTTATATTAAAATATCAAATATTGTAATATTGTTTTTGTGTTATTATAAATAATGAAATGCAGTAGGCTGTTATGGTCATCATCAAAAGAAAATATATTAAGTAACAGATAATATTAGGTTTATATTTCAAATTAGATAAAATGCTGATTTTCCAGCAGTAAAATTATTGTATCTCTACAGTTTACAAAACCTCCGCTGCGTGTATTCATTCACAGGCTCCAGAGCACGCACAGAGAAATAGGAGACTGTGGTTTAGGAGTGGATTGGAGAGAAGAGAGCTGTTCAGTTACTATAAAAAAAAAATCTAAAAAAATATATAAAAACATAATATGATCTTTTTGAGTTATGAGGTTTTTTTATTATACATAAGACAACCTTTCAGTTTTGTAAATATTCTAGTTATAGTGTGTTAAGTTTTTCTTTAGGTTAAACGGTTTTGAGAATTAGACCATCCAGCTAAGATCAATATTATGTCGTTGATTGATAAAATCTGGATTAAGGATATTTTATTTTGTTTTATTTATTTAATTTGTATTTTTCATCTTCCCCCCTGAGGGATTGCCACCTTATTGTGGTCAGGGGATTTGCGTGCCTCAGTGCTTGGATGTTTACCGAGGGCTCAAGGGAGGTGTGTCTGTGTGTGTGTGTGTGTGTGTGTGTGTCTGTGTGTGTGTGCGCGTGCGCTGTAGCCTGTCCTTTTTTCAGCGGATTTTTCCGCTACCGCAGATCAGTTTATCAACTTGTAATATATAAATTTTAGGAATATATTAACATGTGGAGACATCATTATATGTTGAATGGAACTTGTAAGCCTTTGAATTGTGTTAAAAATACTTGCAAAACAAGTACTGCAGCCATACATTGGAGGGAACTTCTGAGGTGGTCAGTGATTGATGGCACGGTCGGTCAGAGGGGGTTGTGATCACACCTATAGATCTTTTGTTCTAGGCTATCGGTCAAATATCTCTCCACTTGGAAGCAAAAACATGCAAGGGATTTCAGCATCTCGACGCACATACTAAGCTGTTTATAAAGTAGACACTGTTTGTTTTTTCATTTTGTAATCTTTCCCGTGTTTACCGTGTACTGTACAATGTATATTCATTGATGAATGAATTACTGTAAATACTACACATTCCATTGATTTACCAGAAATGACTTTTCTGTTTTTTGTGTGTGCTAAACTAAACTTCAGGGTCAAAGTAATAGCGATTTTATTTGAAAAGTATTATATATTTACAATGCATTCAAGCTTAGATTCATATATAAACTGCTTCAAAGTCTTTCCACCCCGTGACCGCTGAAATCCGACAGACGCAGGGCTCAAGGGAGGTGTGTCTGTGTGTGTGTGTGTGTGTGTGTGTGTGTGCGCGCGCGCGTGTGTATGTGTGTGTGTGCGTGTGCGCTGCAGCCTGTCCTATTTTCAGCGGATTTTTCCGCTACCGCAGATCAGTTTATCAACTTGTAATATATACATTTTAGGAATATATTAACATGTGCAGACATTTGAGGGTGCGCTGCCCTCTCTTGCCCCTGCGTAGAGCCTACACACACACACACACACACACACACACACACACACACACACACACACACACACACACACATCTATCTATCTATCTATCTATCTATCTATCTATCTATCTATCTATCTATTATATAAATACACATTTGGAATCTGCATCTACATTTTCTGTTACAAGTATAGAATTAGGTTCCGCTGAGACTCATGATCAATGGTGTTAGGGTACTTATGTAGTGATAATTAGTTTCAGCCAGATCATTAAAACTAACAATGGACTATGACACTCTTGAGAGGGGATATGAAGGTGTTATTCATTTATTTATTCTCTACAAGGGTGCGAACTACAGTACAGACCAAACTATAACTTTCTCTTATACTACTATAAAAATTCTAAATATAAACAAACAAAATACAGCTTTTTTTCCTCAGAGGTAAACGGAAAAGTGAAGTTGTTCAGCTGTTTACTGTCACTGCAGCTTCTTCAAAGTCTTCCCGCTCCGTCACCGCTGAAATCCGACACGACACCACGTTAGGCTACGTCTTGACTCATTTGTATACCGACGGTGATTGGATGTTTCCCGAGGGCTCAGGGGAGTGTGTGTGTCTGTGTGTGTGTGTGTGTGTCTATGTGTGTGCGTGCGCGCGGGTACTTGTTCTACTGTTATAAAAACTCTAAATATAAACAAACAAAATACAGCTTTTTTTTCAGAGGTAAACGGAAAAGTGAAGATGTTCAGTGTCACTATACGATGTTACACTCAGTGGAGTTACCGAAAACTTTGGTTTAGTCCTCATTGAGTTGCCACACATCATTTCCACATTTCACTCGCTTTTATTACTCTTATGTGAGCATAAACAGTGAAACATTCCACAGGTTTATAATACACCGCGGCCAAGTGAACCACGTTCCCGTCGAAACGAGGCATAATCGTGGTGTTTGCTTCGGTTATGACACACCATAGTTTATTACCTGCTGTGGTAGATCTGAATATTTATTCAAACACAATAATAAAGCTTTATATCCTCAGGAGGGCTCAGTACATTGTTTTAGCGATAGTTTCACGGAAGCGAGTTCAGAACTAATCTAACCAAACCAAAAAAAAAAAAAAAACATCCGAAGCTTCAAATAGAATGAACGAACTAATGAAATTGATATATATGTAATTGATATACTGTATATACAGACGTGTGTGTGTCATTTTAATTCAAATGAACATTTTAATGCTTTCTGATACACTTATCAACTTATCCACATACACTTATCAACACAAACTCTCCGTGCACGCACACACACAATCTCTAAAAAATTAATATTAATAACATACATATACAAAGAAACAAAAATATAAACGTCTATATTGAAGTTTACGGTGAACGCAGAGTCGGCTAAGCACACGTGATGACGCGCGCGCCCTCACCTCTGTTACGGCTGCCTACAGTATTTGGCCAAAAGAATTATAATAATTGAACGATATGCCTGGTCCTGGAAAGAGACATCAACAGTCCGGCGCTGAGAAACGAAAGAACCGAAAGAAAAAAAAGCCTAAGATGAAGCTCGTGCATCAATTTTAAAACAATTTTAAAACATCACTCGGGATTCGAACCGGCACTTTGTAGATCACTGGCCAAGTGTTCTAACCGCTACACCAAGCGGCCACTTAGAGACAATGCACACCAGAGACGTTAATAAGCCACTCGACTTCTTTGAAAGCAAGTGTACGTCTTTGATAAGTGACGAAGTAAGCCTGTTATAATAATAACTTGGTGTTATTTGATCTTATTGGTTTAGAAATTTATATTTAAATAAAACTCTACACACTTCTTTTCTAATTACACGTGATAAAATCTAAAGGCTCACTGTGTTAATATTTATTGTGCTTAAATTTGATCTTAATAAGATTTGATTTAATTTGAATTCTACATTTGTACTGTAATTATAGTACTGTGATTATGAATTCGGTCAACTACAGTGTTTCACTTGATGTTATCGGCTATTACGTGTATTATTGAGGCAGAGAATGAACTAAGGCATGAGGCGTCAGTCTGTAGTTATATAGCGCCACTCAGTGGTAAAAGCCAGCAAATGCACAGCAAATGCACATCCCGTAATGCGGCGGCGACGTTACATACGACGCTCCGATTTTGTAACCACTGTATGTGCAGCTATAGACAGGCTCTAAAAACTGCTAGGACTGAGCATCTTAGCCAACTGATAGCAAGAAACCAAAACAATCCCAGGTTCTTATTTAGTACAGTGGCTCGCCTAACAAAACCTAAGATGCCCGCAGAGAGTATCCCATCACAGTTTAGAAGTGAAGACTTTATGGACTTCTTTAATGAAAAAATCAATAATATCAGGAAGAAAATAATGGAGGTTCAACCTCTAATAGTATCTCACGATCCAGTTCAGCCTATAGCTTCACATTTAGATTTTCAGTGCTTTACAGGTTTAGGACAGGAAGAGCTGTATAAACTTACAGTATCACCTCGGCTAAATCAACAACGTGCCTGTTAGACCCAATCCCAACCAGATTTTTAAAAGAAGTGATGCTTACGGTTGGAGAGCCACTTCTAAACATTATTAATTCTTAATTAATTCTTAATAATACCTAAGTTGTCTAGATTAACTGAGTGTGTCCAGGACATAAAAGATTGGATGACCAATAACTTTCCTTTATTAAATTCAGATAAGACAGAGATATTACTTATTGGCCCAAAAACCAGCACACAACAGCTTTGACAATTCAGCCTGCGCTTAGAAGGATGTACTGTTACTACCAGCTCAGCAGTAAAAGACCTGGGCGTAATATTAGACAGTATCTTGTCTTTTGAAAATCTCATTTCAAATATCACAAAAACAGCCTTTTTCCATATTCGAAATATTGCTAAACTTAGGAACTTCTTATCCGTATCTGATGCAGAAAAACTAGTTCATGCATTCATGACCTCCAGACTGGACTATTGTAATGCATTACTAGGTGGTTGTCCTGCATCCTCAATAAACAAGCTTCAGTTAATCCAAAATGCAGCCGCCAGGGTTCTCACTAGATCCAGAAAATATGATCAAATAACCCCAATATTATCATCCCTGCACTGGCTACCTGTTCAGTTTAGAATAAATTACAAAATAGTATTACTTACATACAAGGCCTTAAATGGTTTAGCTCCCACATACCTAACCAGTCTTCTGATACGCTACAATCCACCATGCGCCTTAAGATCACAAAAGTTCCCAGAATTTAAAAATCTACAAAAGGGGGCAGGGCTTTTTCATATTTAGCTCCAATGCTTTGGAATAGCCTTCCAGACAGTGTTCGGGGAGCAGACACGGTTTCTCAGTTCAAAAGTAGACTCAAGACGCATCTTTTTAATCTCGCATACACATAACTCATCCCATAATCTCATACTCCAGTACACCTATCCCAAATGGCAACTATGCTAATTCTCCCCATCTGTTCTGTATTTCTCTACCCATCCCGAGGCATCGGGAGATTTTGCCAGCTTCAGTAGACAAAGGCCGACCCTGCGAGGTTCCTGAGGCATCCAGAGAAGGACCAGCTCCAGCTAGATTCAGCTTTATGATGGTTGGAGCTACACATGCTGCTCCTGTGCTTCCAGTGATCCAGATCTCATCTGCCCTCTGCACCTACTGACTCGTCCCTATGCTGAACTGGTCTTCATGTCAATTTAAATAATTTCTGTCATATTGAATTTTCACCTGCACAACACACAAGATGTTATATCATTTCTATCTGTTATCACCCAAATGAGGATGGGTTCCCTGTTGAGTCTGGTTCCTCTCAAGGTTTCTTCCTAATGCCATCTCAGGGAGTTTTTCCTTGCCACCCTTGGCTTGCTCATCAGAGAAATTTCATTCATTCATCTCATTATTATTATCTGCACATTTTTCTCACACATACACACTTCCAATTATTTTCTTTTCTATAATTATTATTATTATTATTATTTTTTTTTATTTTTATTTTATTTTTTTTATTTATTCAAATTGTTTTTTTGTTAAATTTCTTTCATTTCTGTGAAGCTGCTTTGAGACAATGACCATTGTTAAAAGCGCTATATAAATAAAATTGAATTGAATTGAATTGAAGAAAACATGCAAATTTCCACAACCATTATTGATATGGGGTTGTATGTCAGGTAAAGGTATGGGAGACATGACAGTCATTACATCTTCTATAAATGCACAAGTTTATGTTGAGATTTTGGACACTTTTCTTATTCCATCAATTGAAAGGATGTTTGGTGATGGTAGCATCATTTTTCAGGATGATAATGCATCGTGCCATAGGGCAAAATCTGTGAAAACATTCCTACAGGAAAGACATATAATGTCAATGGCGTGGCCTGCAAATAGTCTGGACCTTAATCCAATTAAAAATGGTGGAAAGTAAAGAAAATGGTCCACGACAAGGCTCCAACCTGCAAAGCTGATCTGGCAACTGCAATAAGACAAAGCTGGAGACAGACTGATGAAGTATACTGTTTGACATTAGTTACAGATGTCGCCACCTGCGTTTCGAGAAAAGGGATCCCGTGACTTGCCGCGGCTTTGCGCGGCTGCGTGCGGGAAGCTGTGAACATGCCCTTCATTACCTGTAGGGGGCAGTCGTGTTTCAGTCTGAAGTATTGTGTGTCTACTGAAGCCGAAAATGTGTGCAAATTAAACTGTGCATGCGTGTTTGGAGTCGCTGTGCCGGCGCTGTGGATCAGTCGGTTGGGAATCATCATGGAGGTACAACACGGTGTGGCTGCTGCTGGAGTTTGTCGTGTTCGAGGTAAGTTTAGCTTTCTTTTTTGGATGTGATTCTCGCTTTCATGACTCCCAATTAATGTTCATCTTAATCTCAGGACGTACAATTAGCAATTTCAATTTTTAATAGTGTGGAGATTCACAAAACACCGTTTTCGTGTAAAAACCTGAACCTACGGAGCCCCCATGGGTCCTGTGGTAAATGAATAAATAAATAAATAAATATAATAATAACGAACCGAGCGCGCGGATTAATACACCGAGATGTGTGTTTCTTACCCCCACCCCGAGTGAAAACGGCGTGTTCAGACAAAGCCTCGCCAGTTAGATGCCATTTCTGAACAAACTGAGTCGTGTGTGTTAAAGCATTAAATGGTAAAAGAGCACTAGCAATAAACGTTTTTTTTCTGAAGCCGAACTTTATTAATGAGTTACGAGTAAAGAACCTGTACATATGTTCATACAGTATTGACAGCAGCTCTAATTTACTGCGGTAAAGCCAGCCGCGGTTCAGAAAAACACGGTCAAGCCAGCCGCGATTGATTTTAGTGCGCGCGCATATTACAGCGATTACGGTAGTTTCATGAACAACACAGAGAGAATGCCCCATATCTGAAAAATGCTGCAGTAAAATAGTTTCATATGTGGTGTGTATATAGTATGGGACGTCCTGAATAAGAACTGATCATAGTTGTTTTCTACTTATTAGAAATGGGGTCTTTATACCCCTTTAAAATGTAATAATGCCCCATATCTCAAAAATGCTGCAGTAAAATAGTTTCATATGTGGTGTGTATATAGTATGGGACGTCCTGAATAAGAACTGATCATTGTTTTTTTCTACTTTTTTTTTATCATATAATGTGTGTACATTATATGGGATAAAAACTGACCATGGCGTTTTATACTTACTAGAATTTATTTTTTCATAGGTCTCTGAAGTGAAATAAAGGCATTTTATTTAACTTTTTTTCCCCATTGTGAACATTTGTTTATTTGACCTCTCTTCCAAAGCAGACGTTAATCCTCATTATAGAAAACATTCATTGAAGAATAACTGCTACTTTTGAACAGTAAAACAAAATAAAAATCAATTCTGGTATTTAGAAAGACTAAATACATTATTTTGTCTGTTTTCTACGAATTCTGCTGTAACTTATCTACATAAAACAATTATTTGAATGGTGAATATTTAAGAAAAATATTGTAACAGACAACCGTCAAAGTCACCAATAAATAACACGGATATTAAAGCAGAAATGCAAATAAATAAGCAAGTAAAAATTGACGAGCATGTTGTATTATCTCAGTCCTGGGCGTCTAAATGAAAAGCGCTCTGAAAGCGCGTTGTCTCTGTGTCGGTCCTGAAACTACCGTAATCACTGTAATATGTGCGCACACTAAAATCAATCGCGGCTGGGTTGACCGTGTTCTTCTGAACCGCGGCTGGCTTTACCGCAGTTCTAATTTGTCTAAATCGCATTGCAGACAATAAAAATAAGTCGAGTCATCCTGTGACCCTACATGCTTAATCTTTGCACACATGATTCTTGCTTCTCACTTTTTCCTTAATCCCTCACTGTTCTATCTTGTATTTTCTAACGGTGTCAGAAACTTTGTGTTAGTAGCACTGCTTGACGCCTTCCTCTTTTGTAATTTGCTTTGGATAAAGGCAAACTTACAAAAGATGAAGAAATGCCTGAATGTAGTTGTACGAATAAAAGATTATGTAATGATACAATGTAAATATTTTCACAGAAACAAAGTGTAAAGATGAGACGTGAATCTGAAGAGGATCTCTTTGATGATTGCCTGGTAAAGCATTGTTTTCTTATTAATTATACAATTTATTAATACCTTGAATATAGTGTTTGTTGTATTGGACAGAAGCATACTGTATAAATGCAAATGAATATATAAATGAGTAATTATTGAACGAATTTTCATGTTTGGACTAACCCTTTAAATACAAACTCAGCATTCATCATAGGATTTCCTGACACTGTAAAGCCATCTCATGCCATGTTTTACTGATGCAAGATAAAGCAATTTAACCCAAGTTTAACAATATGAAGTATATGAAGTGATGGTCATTTTTTTATTATCATTTATTTTTATTATTATTTTTTTCTCAATGAAGTCAGCACAGGTTGAAGCAATTCAGATTTTTTTGCTTCTCAAAATAAATGATTTATTTTCTTGTAAATTTTATGCAGGGGGACAGACGAAGTGACACCTTCTTAAAATCCTTGTCGTCCGTGCTGTTGAAGGGGAAGAACCGGTTGGTGTATCAATAATCCTTGAAGGAGAGGCTATTTTCAGAAAGTTCTTCTAGAACTTGATGGGATTAAGCTATCACCAAAAGTGCAAGCTTTAAAGATGAAGTTATCATCTTAAAACATTTGATTTGGCTTGACTACAAGTGTTTACATGTTGTGTTTACATGTTCAGCTTAAAATGTTTTCATGCATTAAGGTTTCAATGGCATACTTTTAAGTGCACTAGTCCAGAGTGCTGATTTGAAAGTTGCAACTTCACTGCTTCAGAGGGCTATTACGTTTTAACGTTTATTCTACAGTTTGTTTAAAGTATTTTCTGCTGCATTTTATTTCTAAATGAATGCTGTATTTTATTTATTTATTATTTTACACAATTTTGTTTAAAACAAGTATTTCAGGCCCTGGTGCCGTGCAGTTTTTTTCTATGGATGCAAAATTTAGCTGAATGCACTTTTATTAAAAAGACAACTTGGATCTAGACTGTGAATGTCACAAATATTTGGTAATGTTGGTGAATAAACTGTTTAATTATATTTTAGTTGTGTGATTTATGAAAGATATAGATGAAATAATTACTTAAGTTTCTTTCCAAAACATAAATTAGCAATGTTTACATTATTATAGGGAGTAATAGGTAGCAAACCTACGCCCTTGTGTGTGTGTGTGTATGTATATATATGGAAATATAATTAATATTTTCGTGTTTAATTACAAAAAAAAACATTTTAATGGTTAGTGATTGTTGCAGACATTTACACTATTTTTGAGAACTATTAAGTTCTCCTTCAACGTGTCATAGCCGATAACTGCCCCTTTGAAGCCTTTGAATGGTGTTAAAAATACTTGCAAAACAAGTATTGCAGCCATACATTGGAGGGAACTTCTGAGGTGGTCAGTGATTGATGGCACGGTCGGTCGGAGGGGGTTGTGATCACACCTATAGATCTTTTGTTCTAGGCTATCGGTCAAATATCTCTCCACTTGGAAGCAAAAACATGCAAGGGATTTCAGCATCTCGACGCACATACTAAGCTGTTTATAAAGTAGACACTGTTTGTTTTTTCATTTTGTAATCTTTCCCGTGTTTACCGTGTACTGTACAATGTATATTCATTTTTTAATGAATTACTGTAAATAAACTACACATTCCGTTGATTTACCAGAAATGACTTTTCTGTTTTTTTTGTGTGTGCTAAACTAAACTTCAGGGTCAAAGTAATAGCGATTTTATTTGAAAAGTATTATATATTTACAATGCTGATAAGTTCAAGCTTAGATTCATATATAAACTGCTTCAAAGTCTTTCCACCCCGTGACCGCTGAAATCCGACAGACGCAGGGCTCAAGGGAGGTGTGTCTGTGTGTGTGTGTGCGCGCGCGTGTGTATGTGTGTGTGTGTGCGGGTTAGTGTGCCTGTCCTATTTCAGCGGATTTTTCCGCTACCGCAGATCAGTTTATCAACTTGTAATATATACATTTTAGGAATATATTAACATGTGCAGACATTTAAGGGTGCGCTGCCCTCTCTTGCCCCTGCGTAGAGCCCACACACACACACACACACACACACATCTATCTATCTATCTATCTATTATATAAATACACATTTGGAATCTGCATCTACATTTTCTGTTACAAGTATAGAATTAGGTTCAGCTGAGACTCATGATCAATGGTGTTAGGGTACTTATGTAGTGATAATTAGTTTCAGCCAGATCATTAAAACTAACAATGGACTATGACACTCTTGAGAGGGGATATGAAGGTGTTATTCATTTATTTATTCTCTACAAGGGTGCGAACTACAATACAGACCAAACTATAACTCTCTCTTACTACTATAAAAATTCTAGACATAAACAAACAAAATACAGCTTTTTTTCCTCAGAGGTAAACGGAAAAGTGAAGTTGTTCAGCTGTTCACTGTCACTGCAGCTTCTTCAAAGTCTTCCCACTCCGTGACCACTGAAATCCGACACGACACCACGTTAGGCTGCGTCTTGACTCATTTGTATACCGACGGTGATTGGATGTTTCCCGAGGGCTCAGGGGAGTGTGTGTGTCTGTGTGTGTGTGTGTGTCTGTGTGTGTGTGTCTACAGTATGTGTACAAAATACAGCTTTTTTTTCAGAGGTAAACGGAAAAGTGAAGATGTTCAGTGTCACTATGCAGATGTTACACTCAGTGGAGTTACCGAAATCATTGGTTTAGTCCTCATTGAGCTTTTGTTCCTCTTATGTGAGCATAAACAGTGAAACATTCCACAGGATTATAATACACCGCGGCCAAGTGAACCACGTTCCCGTCGAACGAAACGAGGCATAATCGTGGTGTTTGCTTCGCTTATGACACACCATAGTTTATTACCTGCTGTGGTAGATCTGAATATTTATTCAAACACAATAATAAAGCTTTATATCCTCAGGAGGGCTCAGTACATTGTTTTAGCGATAGTTTCACGGAAGCGAGTTCAGAACTAATCTAACCAAACCAAAAAAAAAAAAAAATAGCTGGATAGTTTTGTTCTTCAGAAAAGATATCTGAAGTCACAGAGAGATCCTGCTCTGTAGAAGCTGCCTCAGTCTATTTGTGCAATTACTCCATCCCGCCCTTATCAATGATAGTATAGTAATGATGTCGCTGTTGATTATCTGTTCTTGTGCTTTTGAAAAATAAATATTTTTTTCTAAGAACATGTAATAGGATGGTGTTTATTGCATATTTGTATGTTTTTTTGTAATAGGCAAGTATATCAAAATAATTTAACTGTTTAATAGACATGGGTGTTTTTTTTACAGATTCACTGTAAAACATGAAAATAATAATAACCTATTTGTGAGGTAGAATTAACCCAACATTCCAGTTAAAATGAACCAACAAACCCCAAACATATGGGTAGAACATTTGAACCATTTATGTGGTAGAATTAACCCAGCATTATAGTTAAATATCACCTAGCATTTGGATTGGATATTTAACCCATCTTGCTGGGTTAAATTAACCCAGCATTTAGTTAGTCCTATATTTACCCAGCAGCTGGGTTAAAAACAACCCAGATTGTTTTTAACCCAGCATTTTTAGGGTATATATATATATATATATATATATATATATATATATATATATATATATATATACACACACACAGACATGCGTGTGTCATTTTAATTCAAATGAACATTTTAATCTGTGCATGGGCGTCAACTCGCACGTTCTGTAATGTTCCATTGTCTTTTAGAGCCCATTACTAAAGCAGGTTACTAAAACCTGGCTTACTACCTATAAAAAAATATTTCAATTTAACTCATGGGTCTCAATCACAGATGACACGACAAATTATATACTCTGAAACGTTCATTTGAACATTTAAAATGTTAATACAAAAATACAAAAACATGAATACTAATGTTATCATGGTGTAAATTATTAACATTAGGTTAGGTCCTGCCCTTAATTAATTCATATTATAATTACTTTTACATAGTATAGTTACTGGACTGACATTACCAAAACTAGCTATTTGATTTAGCCTTTCTAAAATCAACCCATATATCATTTATAATCAGAAAACATAAAACATATTATGATCTGTTCAACAGCCCATCTGTTTTAATTTAGTTTGTATTTTTTATTATTCATAAGACAACCTTTCAGTTTTGTATAGTGTGTTAAGTCTTACTTTAGGTTAAACGTTTTTGAGAATTTGACCATCCAGCTTAGATAAATGTTATGTCATTGATAAAATCTGGATTAAGGATATTTTATTATATAATTATATATTATTGTGGTCTGGGGGTTTGCGTGCCTCAACACAATTCAGCAAATACAATACTGTTACTATACAGTAAGGCCAGGTAAAAACAGTGCTCGAACATGATGCCCCCCTCCCCCCACCCCGTGTTGTCTGGTCTAGAACGGCGCTGCCTCTGACCGTCTTTTGTCTTGTAAATGAGTATTCTCACTCACCTTCCAATCCCCCCAGCGCACACACTCTGTTTGTACTGTAAACTGTACTGTAACTGTGTTTGCTAGGGCACTTGGTTATACACAGTACTTTAATGTATGGAACACTTACTTAACTTACTGGTTTGGTTTAAATATCGCTTATTACCTTATTCAACAAAATAAATTCATTATTAACGTATTGAAGTATTTTAGTTAAGGACAAAAACTGTGCTTGTGTTTAGAACTGCTGAACAACCGAAAACACACACACACCCATCCCCCCGCCAAAAACACACACGCATACACAGAGCAATTAACACCAGGAGTGGAAGGTGAGAAACGTCAATGGAGAATACCAAGTTTGTCGTTGCTCTTTTGGAGTTCTTAAAACCCAAAACATTTATTTATACTGAGAAAAAATTATTATGGGTCACAATCACAAACACAAATACATATAATCAAGTGTTTAACTGGTTTCATTTGTTTCTATGATCAATAATAATTATTATTATTTTCAGCCCAACTCTTTGACTATTTAAAACAAAGTTGTGTCCCATTTTTTGCCCATTGAAGTTGTTGGTTCAACTAAACAATTTTTAAATACCCAAACAATCCCCCAAAATTAAAACACGCAAAACATGACTTTAACAATTCAATTTATTCTTCCAAAACTAGTCAAAGTTAAAACAGTAATTTATATAAAACAGATGAATACATGTTGTCTTTTTGCTTAAAGTTCATTAAACAACCCGGATACACCAGCTGCTTATAAGTCTCTATCTATAGTCCTTTTACATTAAAATAAAAAATTTTCAAATATCAAAACTATTACATATTTGTTATTAATAATGTTATTACTTAACAGTTTAAGTCTTTGTTTCCCCCAAAGTACTGTATCAGACATTTTGCAGTTCTATGTTCAGAATATACAGTAGACCTGATCAAACATCATTCTAAAGCTGTCGGACTGTGACGTCATCGCTACCGCAGATCAGTTCATCAACTTGTAATATATACATTTTAGGAATATATTAACATGTGCAGACATTTAAGGGTGCGCTGCCCTCTCTTGCCCCTGCGTAGAGCCTACACACACACACACACACACACACATCTATCTATCTATCTATCTATCTATTATATAAATACACATTTGGAATCTGCATCTACATTTTCTGTTACAAGTATAGAATTAGGTTCAGCTGAGACTCATGATCAATGGTGTTAGGGTACTTATGTAGTGATAATTAGTTTCAGCCAGATCATTAAAACTAACAATGGACTATGACACTCTTGAGAGGGGATATGAAGGTGTTATTCATTTATTTATTCTCTACAAGGGTGCGAACAACAGTACAGACCAAACTATAACTCTCTCTTACTACTATAAAAATTCTAGACATAAACAAACAAAATACAGCTTTTTTTCCTCAGAGGTAAACGGAAAAGTGAAGTTGTTCAGCTGTTCACTGTCACTGCAGCTTCTTCAAAGTCTTCCCACTCCGTGACCACTGAAATCCGACACGACACCACGTTAGGCTGCGTCTTGACTCATTTGTATACCGACGGTGATTGGATGTTTCCCGAGGGCTCAGGGGAGTGTGTGTGTCTGTGTGTGTGTGTGTGTGTGTCTATGTGTGTGTGTCATTGTTTTAGCGATAGTTTCAAGGAAGCGAGTTCAGAACTAATCTAACCAAACCAAAAAAAAAAAAAAACATCCGAAGCTTCAAATAGAATGAACGAACTAATGAAATTGATATACAGTGGTGTGAAAAACTATTTGCCCCCTTCCTGATTTCTTATTCTTTTGCATGTTTGTCACACTTAAATGTTTCTGCTCATCAAAAACCGTTAACTATTAGTCAAAGATAACATAATTGAACACAAAATGCAGTTTTTAAATGAAGGTTTACGTTATTAAGGGAGAAAAAAAACTCCAAATCTACATGGCCCTGTGTGAAAAAGTGATTGCCCCCCTTGTTAAAAAATAACTTAACTGTGGTTTATCACACCTGAGTTCAATTTCTGTAGTCACCCCCAGGCCTGATTACTGCCACACCTGTTTCAATCAAGAAATCACTTAAATAGGAGCTACCTGACACAGAGAAGTAGACCAAAAGCACCTCAAAAGCTAGACATCATGCCAAGATCCAAAGAAATTCAGGAACAAATGAGAACAAAAGTAATTGAGATCTATCAGTCTGGTAAAGGTTATAAAGCCATTTCTAAAGCTTTGGGACTCCAGCGAACCACAGTGAGAGCCATTATCCACAAATGGCAAAAACATGGAACAGTGGTGAACCTTCCCAGGAGTGGCCGGCCGACCGAAATTACCCCAAGAGCGCAGAGACAACTCATTCGAGAGGCCACAAAAGACCCCAGGACAACATCTAAAGAACTGCAGGCCTCACTTGCCTCAATTAAGGTCAGTGTTCACGACTCCACCATAAGAAAGAGACTGGGCAAAAACGGCCTACATGGCAGATTTCCAAGGCGCAAACCACTTTTAAGCAAAAAGAACATTAAGGCTCGTCTCAATTTTGCTAAAAAACATCTCCATGATTGCCAAGACTTTTGCGAAAATAACTTGTGGACCGACGAGACAAAAGCTGAACTTTTTGGAAGGTGCGTGTCCCGTTACATCTGGCGTAAAAGTAACACAGCATTTCAGAAAAAGAACATCATACCAACAGTAAAATATGGTGGTGGTAGTGTGATGGTCTGGGGTTGTTTTGCTGCTTCAAGACCTGGAAGGCTTGCTGTGATAGATGGAACCATGAATTCTACTGTCTACCAAAAAATCCTGAAGGAGAATGTCCGGCCATCTGTTCGTCAACTCAAGCTGAAGCGATCTTGGGTGCTGCAGCAGGACAATGACCCAAAACACACCAGCAAA
Source organism: Channallabes apus (assembly GCA_030522415.1). Lineage (NCBI taxonomy): Eukaryota > Metazoa > Chordata > Actinopteri > Siluriformes > Clariidae > Channallabes > Channallabes apus. The sequence goes on along the minus strand of CM060126.1, from coordinate 17,896,725 downwards.
TCCACCTCTGAATGGCTGAAGAAAAACAAAATGAAGACTTTGGAGTGGCCTAGTCAAAGTCCTGACCTGAATCCTATTGAGATGTTGTGGCATGACCTTAAAAAGGCGGTTCATGCTAGAAAACCCTCAAATAAAACAATTCTGCAAAGATGAGTGGGCCAAAATTCCTCCAGAGCGCTGTAAGAGACTCGTTGCAAGTTATCGCAAATGCTTGATTGCAGTTATTGCTGCTAAGGGTGGCCCAACCAGTTATTAGGTTCAGGGGGCAATTACTTTTTCACACAGGGCCATGTAGGTTTGGATTTTTTTTCTCCCTAAATAATAAAACCCCTCATTTAAAAACTGCATTTTGTGTTTACTTGTGTTATCTTTGACTAATAGTTAAATGTGTTTGATGATCAGAAACATTTTGTGTGACAAACATGCAAAAGAATAAGAAATCAGGAAGGGGGCAAATAGTTTTTCACACCACTGTATATGTAATTGATATACTGTATACACAGACGTGTGTGTGTCATTTTAATTCAAATGAACATTTTAATGCTTTCTGATACACTTATCAACTTATCCACATAAACTTATCAACACATACTCTCCGTGCACGCACATACAATCTCTAAAAAAGTAAAATTAATAACATACATATACAAATAAACAAAAATATAAACGTCTATGTATATTGAAGTTTACGGTGAACGCAGAGTCGGCTAAGCACATGTGATGACGCGCGCGCCCTCACCTCTTGTTACGACTGCCTATTTGGCCAAAAAATAATTGAACGATATGCCTGGTCCTGGAAAGAGACAATAAATATATATATTTTTTATACATTTATTGCATTGTTTGTTGTTTACAGTCAAGCCATCAACATACAATAAAATGTAAACATGAGATCTAAACTAAAAACTGTGCTCCCTGTGCTGGTGCTGGCAATATCATCTCTTTGTTCTGCTGTCTCCGGCTCCCTCCCTGGTCCTGAACCGTACCATACATACCAGATCAAGAACTTGAAGATGAAGATTATATCTCTGGTCTTCTCTCTGACGGGTTCCTCCCTAGTTTCTGATGATCTCAATTAGTTTGTAGTGTTGCTTGTCCAAGGAAACCAGTAATCTTGCTTGAAGTGGAGCAGATATAATTCTCAGAAACTCATTACTGATCTTTAAAAAAAAAAAAAAAAGGTAAAAACAAAAATTGGACTGGCTCAAGTTCTTATGTTAGCAAATCTTAATTACAGTGTGTATAAAGTATAGAAAGCAGTACACTACAAACAGCACTCACTCCAAATTAGCTTGTTCTATGTTTACGTCACTTTCCTATAAATTTTTACATCGTTAACCAACGGTACTTAAATATAATTATTTTCTTCGGCGCCGCTGACTTACTGTATAAACTCCGGTGTTTTTGAAAATCACCACGTTAGTTAGCTAATGCTAATGCAGGTAATATAGGTGGTTTTAGCTACAGTAGCAAACACGGACACAAAACTCAATCTACAAAGTAGTTGTTCCTGACATAAATCATGAATTTGCTCATAGAAGAGATACATTTAACATAGAAATGACATGAGTTTGCTTTCTTACCTGGTTTAAAGGAGTTTTCTTTGAGAATCTCCACCCGCATGTGATTCAGTCCGTGAAAATGCTGCGTCATGAGACACGGTTTGAAGCAGAAATGTCCTTTGTGAATGGATTAGATTTAAGTTTAATCAGGGGCTTTAACTAACAGTAACTGAAATACAGGTTCTGATATCCTTCCTTACTTGTTTCAACGTCATGCTCCGGTTTGAGGCGGAAATAAAATTATACCGGCAAAACTATGGTCTAAAGACTGCGCATGCGCAAATCACACTCAACCTAATAAGAGTACCTTGATCAAAATGAAATATTTCACTTTGGTTTCCTGCTGTAAACAGCATTATACTAAAAAAAAAAAAAAGATTCACCCATAAGCATAAATTAGACACTTCAGTTAAAAAGAGCAAATTATTTTTTTTACTAATGGAATGAGAAAAAAAACACATTAAACTAGGTTTACTTTTTTCAGTGGATCCCTCAATAATTTCTGTCTCCTTTGCCTGTGTTTGTGAAGCACATATACACTCATTCATCATGAAAGATCTATTATAAAACAAAATAAAATTCATGTTCGCTTCAGCACTGTTCATCCGCGTCCTTACATTCATTGTTGTACTTGGTCCGGCTTTTAGATAAAGTCCTTCCATGCGCCATCTGGCGGATATTCAGTGAAGCGCAACACATTTATTTAAAATTCCCGAATGTTGCCTCCGGCAAGACGCGGCACGCCGCGCGCTAAATTGCGGCATCCCGCGGGAAAACACGCAGGGTTTTAAGGGCGACATCTGTAAATCCATGCCTCAGAGAATTCAAGCTGTTATAAAAGCCAGAGGTGGTGCAGGTAGTGTTTTTATTTGGTGGTTCCATATTTTTTCCTCAGATTTGTGTGATTCCATATTTTCTTCCTCTGTTTGAGTTGTCAAAACAGTTGTCATTGACTATAGTTATCTTTCTTTGTTTTTTAAAAAAAAAAAGTGTTTTATACAGCCAGAAGTTTGGATTGTTGAGTGAAAATAGTTTTGTGGCATGTATGTGTGTAAAGTTTTTCTAAAGTTTTGTAGTAGAAGAGGCGAGTTGCTCGGTCTGTCCGCTGTGCTTCGGTAAGCTTTTCTGGCGCCAGGAGAGATTCAGTCAAACACACACACACACGTTGTCTGTCAGAAAGGTCTCTGTTTATTAACAGCAAAAGATGGGGTTTATATATATTTGACCAAATGCCTGGGCTATAGACATATGTTACTACAAAGAGCATGAACCATTGTAAATGTCCTGGTGAGATCCTGAAGAATCAAAGGAGAGGAAGATAGAGGTGTCCGTGCAGAGACAGATCACAAGATGTTGGCTCGAGTTAGGGGGAGAGGGGGAAGGAGACAGAGGGAGATAGAGAGAGAGGGGAAGAGAGAGAGACATAAAGAGAGTATGGAAGGTGAGCGTGGGAGCGTTCACACCTTTAAGAACAGATGCAAGAGGAGACAGGAAGATAGCAGCAGGAAAGATTTAACACGTTAATATCAAATCTATGTGGAAGAGAACAAGAGAGTAGAATCAACTCCTTTATATATAAAATTATTCTAACAGTTGCCCCCTTAAATTCTAACAGAATTTGTGAATGTCAATTAGTTAACATAGCAAGAGATATTAACGTGAAGAAGCAGAGATTCATAATTAGTAGAGTCAGCAAAGATGATTATAAGAAGGGTGATAAAGGAAGAAGATAGCCAGGATTAAATCACTTCTAGAATCACAATTAGAAATGAAATTCACACTACATACGTAATCAGGCGTTGGCACAAAAATAAAATGTGGAAAAAGCAAACTAATACAAAGTTGAACCTATATGTGTATGTGAAAAAGGTGAGAAGCGGTGAGAGCCCCCTTTTGAGGTGTCTTCTGGACGTATGTTGCTCCACTAGCCCCTCGGTGCGGGCTAGGAGATCTTGTGAGAGTGGTCGATTATGTCAAGCAGTCAGTGTCATCTGCGGTGCCTTCTTCACGCGGCTGGCGTGAATCCACTGTGGCTGTGAATCTGTGAGAACAGCTGTGCGTGTCACTGCAATTACAGTTGTAGGTGTACTGTAGGCAGCATCCCCCACCTTCCTTGGATTTAAACTTTTCACCAGCACTGTATCACCTGGGATGAAAGAGTGAGTAGGCTTGTCTGTAGGCAGAGGGAGAGAAGCAGAGACATTACCGTGAACACTGTTCAGTTTTTCAATGAGCGCTTGCGTATAATCGCCGACAATCACGTCCAGATCACCTGTAAGGGAAACACCGGGGTTACCTTTTACCCAGGGTGTGGGGAATGGTCGTCCCATTATAATCTCAAATGGTGAAAGTTTGGTTGTAGAATTGGGTGTCATTCTAATTTCACAAAGCACAGATGGTAACAGGTCAACCCAATTCTTACCTGTATCCATCATGGCTTTTGTCAACCTATCTTTGATTGTTCTGTTCATCCTCTCTACCACACCAGAACTTTGGGGATGGTAGGGGATGTGAAATATCCAATCAATGCTTAAAATTTTACACAATTTTTGTGTCACTTTGGAGACGAATGGCGTGCCATTATCACTGTCAATAGATGTTGGAATACCGTATCTAGGAATGATTTCTTTAGCCAGAACTTTAACTACTATCGTTGCATTTTCTTTTGAGCATGGAAATGCTTCTACCCATTTAGAAAATCTGTCCACGATTACAAGCATGTATTTCAGATTTCTGACAGGTGGCATGTGTGTAAAGTCAATTTGTAAGCATTGGAATGGTGCAATAGGCATTGGCAAGGCATCATATTTAACATGTTGTCCTTGTGTATTTGCACGAGCACAGATCAAGCAGGAATCTAATAGAACAAGTGTAGCCTGTTTGATATTGCGAATGCAGAATCTGTCCTCAATCATACGGATTACCCCCCCGTTTTGCGACATGTGAAATACCATGAAAATGACGCACTAATAACGGGAGGACAGATGCTGGAAGAGCTATACGGCCGTTCTCATCCCGAATTAGCATATCGCTGCCAAGTGAACACTCGTGTGTGACACCATAAGCGTAACGCGAATCCGTAAAGATAGTAACAGGTTGATTTTTTTAAATAGGAGACATGCACGAGTAAGAGCGGTAAGTTCAGCAGCTTGAGCTGAAAGAAAAGGCAACGAATAAGCTTCAAATACAATGTTGGGCAGCTGACCGATAGAATAGCCGCAATGTGTCACATTATCATTAGGCCTTGAACAAGAGCCATCAACATAAATGTGTGCCATGCTCTAAAGGAGTGGAAGAGAAATCGGAGTGTACAGCCGAGGTAGTGGTGGTCTCATGTAAACAGTCGTGATCAGCCCAGTCTGGTTGGGTCTGATCAGGGCCACAGAGTGTCATGAGACGGTGTAAGAGTACAGCCGGAGTGTTGGGTGTCGATATTGGTTTAATAGTTAGATTGTGTGGCACAAAGAATAGCTTCATATCCTGAACGACGTTGAGCTGTCATGTGCTGTGTTTGAATATTATTAAGGATCGTTATAACTTGGTGAGAAGAGTGTAATACTAAGGGGTACGAGAGAGCAATCTTTTCAGCATCCGTGACAATGAGAGCAGAGGCAGCCACAGCTCGCAGACAAGCAGGGAGTCCTGATGCTACAGGATCTAGGGGTTTAGATAAGTATGCAACTGGCCGATAAGACCCGCCGTGATCTTGGGCTAAGACCCCCGCTGCGACCCCCCTGCCTTCAGAGACATATAGGTGAAATGGCTTGCCATAATCAGGTAGACCCAATGCTGGAGCTGAACTTAGAGATCGCTTGAGGTAACAAAAAGAGTCCTTCATCTCAGATGTCCATGTGATTTTGTCTGGTTGAGTGGCGGAGCATGACTGGCGTAATATCTTGTCATAGTAGGAACAGTCAGGAATGAACTGCCTACAATAGTTTATAAGTCCAAGAAAGCTCATCATTGCTTGCTTCGTGGCAGGTGGACGAATCTCGACAACAGATTGTATGCGATCAGCAGATAATGTTCTTTGTCCAACATCAGCCAGATGTGTCAGCATGCGCAGTGAATGTTTGCGACATAAGTCCTCAGTTTCAGCTGAGAGGAGGATGTCATCGGAGTATAACAGAAGTCGAACTTTCTCAGGCAGGGTCAGGGAAGCCATGGCATCTCTTACAACAGAGGAGAACACAGCTGGAGAGTCTGAACCCTTGAGGAAGACGAGTCCAGGTCAGATGTTGGTTTTTGAAGGTGAAAGCGAATATAGGCTGCGTCTGCTCACTGACAGGGACACTAAAAAAGGCAGAACACAAATCAACTACTGAAAAATATGAATGATTTGGAGGTATTGACGTCAAAATGGAAGGGACATCTGGAACAATAGGACTTGCAGGAATGACAATATCATTAATTTTTCGCAAATCTTGTGTAAATCTCCATCCTTTTCCACCTGCCTTTTGTATAGGATTAACAGGTGTATTGTATGGAGATTGGGTAGGAACTAGGACACCTTGTTCTATTAATGACAAAATCATTTTCTCAATACCTGCCTCTTTATCTGGTGAAAGAGGGTATTGCTTACAATACACAGGTGTCAGTGTTTTAAGTTTTGCTGTGTATGGTGTAGTGCAAACTGTGCCCACTTCATTAGCATGAGTAGACCACAACCTCGGAGGTACAGAAGACAAGTAGGTTGGGATGACATTAGATCCATCAGTAGAATCAACCTGTAGGATCACATCAGAGAACATAGTCAGATTATTAGGGGTCTTTAAAACGGTTTTCCCTTCTGCAAAAGATATACAACAGCCTAATTTAGACAGTCCATCCCGGACGAGCCCCCAGATTGTAAAGTTTTTCTAAAGTTTTGTAGTAGAAGAGGCGAGTTGCTCGGTCTGTCCGCTGTGCTTCGGTAAGCTTTTCTGGCGCCAGGAGAGATTCAGTCAAACACACACACACACGTTGTCTGTCAGAAAGGTCTCTGTTTATTAACAGCAAAAGATGGGGTTTATATATATTTGACCAAATGCCTGGGCTATAGACATATGTTACTACAAAGAGCATGAACCATTGTAAATGTCCTGGTGAGATCCTGAAGAATCAAAGGAGAGGAAGATAGAGGTGTCCGTGCAGAGACAGATCACAAGATGTTGGCTCGAGTTAGGGGGAGAGGGGGAAGGAGACAGAGGGAGATAGAGAGAGAGGGGAAGAGAGAGAGACATAAAGAGAGTATGGAAGGTGAGCGTGGGAGCGTTCACACCTTTAAGAACAGATGCAAGAGGAGACAGGAAGATAGCAGCAGGAAAGATTTAACACGTTAATATCAAATCTATGTGGAAGAGAACAAGAGAGTAGAATCAACTCCTTTATATATAAAATAATTCTAACAATGTGCTTGTTTTTTTTTTCTACACAATTAAACATTTGAATGAACATCTTCTGAGAAGGGTGATTCCATAATTTTTGCCAGGGGTTGTATTATGTTTTATGATTTGTAAATTGTCTGCTCTCTTGCCTGCTTTTTATTTTCTTTTTTTAACTATTTTGCTCTGTACAGTGTCATTGAGTGTTCTGAAAGGCGCTTTCAAATAAAATGTATTATTATTATTATTATTATTATTATTATATTTGTAAGAAATTACCCTTTCTAGCTGTGTGCCATCTAATGTTAAAAGAGTATACTCAGAGGAAGAGCATGAGTGATTAAAAATCATAAATTTAGTTTTTTTTGCCATTTATCACCAGTTTTAATTTGAGAAGTGTCAATTGCTGTAAGCACCATTGCTACTTGCAATGATGATGCAATCGTATAAAGTATTGTGTCATCAGCATATAAATGGGTTTTTGCTGGGTCTAAACCCATGCACATATTTACTGTATGTAAATGGAGAATAAAACAGGCCCCAAGATTGAACCTTGGGGCACTCCAGTTTTTACTGTAAGTAACATGGATATAAAATCTTCTATAAGAGCACACCGAGTTCTCCCAATTAAATAATTGGCGAACCAGTCCAGAACAGTGCTACCAAAGCCTATAGCCTGTAATCAAATGCTTTTGTTAAATCTATAGTGCAGCTCATGATCTTTTGTTGTCCAACGCAGTGATTATATCATTTGTGACAGAAGTTACTGCAGTTATTGTACTATGGCCTTGTCTAAAACCAGACTAACTAGGGGATAATCAGAATCAGAATCAGAATCAGAAAGAGTTTTATTGCCAAGTACGCTTGCACGTACAAGGAATTTGTTTTAGTGACGGAGCTTCCAGAACAAAAAATACAAATGACAAGACAAAAACAGCATGACGCAAAAAAAAAAAAAAAAAAAAAAAGAAAAAATTTTTTTAAATGGTTGACATCAAATGGAGTACGATATGAGATACTTTTAAATAAGTTACATCAATATCTGAAGTCTGTGGTATTATACAGTATATTGCACAGTGGTGTTGTACACAATATTGCACATATATTTATTGACCGTTTGAATGATGTTTATCTGTTAAGGAGGTAGATTGCCTGGGGGAAAAAACTGTTCTTATGCCTGACTGTCCTGGTGTTCGGTGCTCTGTAGCGTCGACCCGATGGCAAAAGTTCAAAAAGAAGGTGGCTTGGGTGTGAGGGGTCCAAAGTGATATTCCGTGCCCTTTTCTTCACTCTGGATATATACAGTTCTTGCAGCGTGGGCAGGGGAGTGCCAATAATTCTTTCAGCAGTCCGAACCGTCCTTTGTAGTCTTCTGATGTCTGCTTTCGTAGCTGAGCCAAACCAGACAGTTATTGAAGTGCACAGGACGGATTCAATGACGGCTGAGTAGAACTGTGTGAGCAGCTCCTGTGGCAGGTTGAATTTCTTCAGCTGGCGAAGGAAATACAACCTCTGGTGGGCCTTTTTAACAATGGAGTCAATGTGAATGTCCCACTTCAGGTCCTGAGAGATGGTCGTGCCCAGGAACCGGAATGACTCCACTGCCGTCACAGTGCTGTTCATGATGGTGAGTGGGGGAAGTGCAGGTGGGTTTCTCCTGAAGTCCACGATCATCTCCACTGTTTTGAGCGTGTTTAGCTCCAGGTTGTTGTGACTGCACCAGACAGCCAACTGCTTGACCTCCCTTCTGTATGCAGACTCGTCACCGTCCTGGATGAGGCCGATGATTGTAGTGTCATCTGCAAATTTCAGGAGCTTGACAGTGGGGTCTGTGGAGGTGCAGTCGTTGGTGTAGATGGAGAAGAGCAGTGGGGAGAGAACGCATCCCTGAGGCGCTCCAGTATTGGTGGTGTGACTGTTGGATATGAATTTTCCCAGTTTCACTAGCTGCTGCCTGTCTGTCAGAAAGCTGGTGATCCAGTGACAGATAGAGCTAGGAACAGAGAGCTGGTTTAATTTGGTCTGAAGCAGTGCTGGGAACATTAAATTTAAACATTAAATTAAATAAAACATTATTTTCAGACAAAAGGTTGTTCATTTATAATTGATTCAAATAATTTGGCTGTAACAGGTAACCTGGAGATAGGATGATAATTGTCTAAGCAGGAAGAGTTGCCTCCTTTTAATAATGGGAGGACAAATGCTGACTTCCAGGAGCTAGGAATTACCCCACTGCATAAACTAAGATGCAAACTAAAAATAGAGGCAATGGGCTCAGCAATCAAGTCTGCAGCTGTCTTTAGAAAATAAGGTTCAAGTGAGGAAGAATGGGATGATATCTGGAAATATGGCAAATCTATCTCAGTATGTAACCAGGCCAAAGCAATACAATTCAAAATTGTGCACAGGTTGCATACTGTATCTCACCAAACCATAGACATACATTTAACAATGCCATTTCACCTCTATGTCTTAGGTGCAAAAAACAAATTGGCACACTCACTCATTGTGTCTGGTCATGTAATCAGTTACAAATATACTGTACTGGGCCAAGATTGTATCTGAGATGTGCATTCTTTTTGACAAGGAGTTGGCTATGGATCCTGTATTTTTGATCCTTGGTCTTCCGGACCAATCTTTGATTTTATCCAATGAAAAGAGACTTTACAATCATCTTACGTTTGCAGCCAGGAAAAATATATTATTGAGATGGATAAGCGATAACACTCAAATATTGCAGCGGGATTCGTTCCATTAAAATCTTGTGCCATCCTGAAATAGTCTAATGGCGCTTTTCCACTGCATAGTACGACACGACACGGCTCAGTTCTACTCACTTTTGGGGGGTTTTCCACTGGGACCAGTACATAGTACCTGTTCCTTTTTTTAGTACCACCTCGCCCGAGGTTCCAAGCGCGCCGAACCGTTACCAAAACGTGACGTGTAAACATGCTGGTCACTGATTAGCCAGAGAAAATCGTCATTGAACTTGCGACACGGGACACAACAGAACCGATATATTTAGAAACAGCCAGAGAAGGATCACACGCACATTTTTGTATTAACCGTCGGCCTCTTTTGAAACAAACTCCTTCGTCTCGCTGTTAAAAACATCCACATGCCGAGAATGAAGAACACCATGCCGTCGATATGCTCCATTGTTGTGTGTGTGTTTGTGGCGCGCTTACGATGACGTCACGGCAGTAGTGGCGCCGCGCGCGTGAGTAATCCCGCCCACGCTAAAGTGTTACTACACTGCAGTGGAAGAGCAAACTGCGCCGAACCGAAGTGTGTTGAACTGAACTGTGTCGTGTCGTTCTATGCAGTGGAAAAGAGGCATAACATGTTTAGTTAATGGTGAATTTGTGCAGGGGTGTGTTTCCCAAAAGCATCGTTAGCCAACTATGGTCGCAAGTTCCGTCGTTACCAACATAGTTCAACAACTTGGTGTTTCCCGAAACCATAGTTCAAACGAACATTCGCAAACAGCGTCGCAAACTTACAGCCTTCGACCTGTGGTTAGAAGCATAGTTCCTTGTTAGTTTTCTGTGTCGACGTCATTGATTTCGTCGCGGCTGGGTGTGTTCTATTCACAGTTAACGACCTTACGCCCTATTAGTTTCTAAACATTTTCCCAACCACTTTGAGCGATTTGGAAAACTTAATGTTTTGGTGCTCAGATATTAGGTTATTAATTTTTCGGTTATTTTGATTACAAATTCACTTTAAATGATATAACAGCGGTACCATCGCAATTATTCTCCCTTCGAAGTGCCCTACGGAAGCATTATTTATGCCGGTTGGAACACAGCCTTGGTTTCGTTTGTGCGAAGAAAAGGTGAGTTTTTAAGTGAGTATATTTAAACATTCCCAAAGAGAAATGTCTCATAACAATATTTGTACAGTAGTAGTATGTTAGAGGTTTTCACTTATAATGAATGTTATCTGTACTGTTCATGTATTCAACATATACAGTGCACAAAGTGTTAAGCACTAAGAAATTCTAAAATTTATACACTACCATAGTGTAAGCCTATTTAAAATATTACTCAATATATATTCAATGAATGTACCCAAATAAATCAACAAACTGGGGTTTGGGTACTGGCTGGGAATCGAACCCAGGCCATCCGCACGGTAGGCGAAACAGCTACCACTGAGCCACCCCGGTGCCCTTCGGAGAAGTACTATTGAGTATGGACTATTCATAGGTTTATTTAATAATATATATATATATATATATATATATATATATATATATATATATATATATATATATATATATATATATATATATATATACAGAGGTGGAAAGTAACGAATTACATTTACTCGCGTTACTGTAATTGAGTAGCTTTTTTGTGTATTTCTACTTTTTAAAGTAGTTTTAAAAATCTGTAATTTTACTTTTACTTAAGTACGTTTTGTTTGAAGTATTGTAATTCGCTACATTTTAAATCATATTCGCTACTGAGTAAAAAATTTATGAATGAAAATGATAAAATAATAAAAATACTATGCTTTATATAAATGCTCCGTTGCGCCGCGTGTGTGTATCATGTCCTGGTCGCGCGCCACTCCAGACTCCACTCCAGGTTTTCTGACATCGGCATCTTCCTGACCTTCCACACGGTCGCTTCCGCCCTGAGCGTGACGTCATCGACTAGCACGAACATATATAAACCGGAGAGAGACGCGGGAAAGAGGTTGTGATTTTGGCGTTTTGATATTTGGTTGTGTATTCCGGTTTTGACTTTTTGCCTCCCATTGACTTTGATTATTGCTTTGTCCCATTGGTTTGGTTTGTCTTTGTATATATTTGTAGATAATTTCACTGTTTTTGGTTTAGGGAGGCCGGGAAGGTACCTGTATTTTTGTTTGTGTGTTTTTTTTTTTTTTTTTTGCAGGTAATCTAGCTACTAAATATAAATACCATTTTGTTTATTATTTTGGTCTGGGTCCACCCTGAATCTGATCCACATCCTCCTGTTGTGTGTGTGTGTATACAAACCTCATTATTTCATCAGTTAATGATTGGATCTAGTTCTTTCTGCCATATACCACCATTTCCATACAGTTATATATATTATAAATAGAATCCATTCTTTTGCTGTATGGCCCTAGACTGGGACGTAACACCATATTTAAGTGACCACTTTGATTTTCAAGCACAAGAAAGACAACAGCTTTATTATACAAAGGTGTTCCTTCAGTTAAAAACAACTAGTTTGAGATTTATATCTGCTCATCTTTTTTTGAACTACGCTAGAATTGCCTCATCCCACCCAAAAAATAAAAATAAAAAAGTAACTCGGTAACTTTTACTCTGAGTACATTTTTTAATGAGCTACTTTTTACTTTTACTTGAGTAGATTTTTATAAGTGTAACTTTACTTGTACTTAAGTAAAATTTCACTGAAGTAACAATACTTGTACTTGAGTACAAAATTTTATTACTCTTTCCACCTCTGTATATATATATATATATCCTACTTGTTTGCAAAAGTATTTAAAGTACATGTGCAGGGGCAAACCATGTAGGCAAATAAACAAGTTCATACAGGATCCAAACTGTAAAAAAAAAAAACTAAGCAAACATTCTGAATTAACAGTTGTCTGACCTGCACCTGCAGGATCCATTCTGCCTTGATGTGTGTTCGAAGGATCATCATTATCATCATCATCCTCATCAGAAGTGTCATCTTCCTCATCCTCAGCAGCACCAGAAAGACCCCCCTCTTCCTCATCACAAAGCTGGACATTTTCCTTGACTGCAATGTTGTGGAGAATTGCAGTAACTACAATTACATAGCAGCTTTTGGAGGGGTTCAGTTTCAGGCCACCACTGGACTTGCTTGTTTGGTCACACTTCCAACGTCCCTCTTCTGACTTCCAACGTCTGACTTTCTCTGGGCTTCTCTCATACCCATTCCCAGAAGCATAAATTTTTTGTGCGATTTCATTCCAATTTTTTTTTGTCCGAATTTGTAACTGTGTTTTTTAATTTGGAGAAAAGCAAGATTTGATTGTTTCCCAACTCCTCCAAAAGAACTGCAAGCTCTTTTTTTATTAAATTATGGTTTTCGTGTCATTTTTTCACGTCAACTCTCATTAAACCATGGCTGTATGTAAAGGGACTTATATAGAAAATTATATTGAGCAAAATAGGTAACAGGTGTTCACAACACAATCCCAGTATTTTCAAAACCCATAATTTCTATTTTAATTGTACTGAAGTATCAATACCAAATAAAAAATTAGTTCAAATGAAATATTTAAAAATGAAAAATGTTGCGTTTGTGCCATTATTACACGACTTCTATATTACGTCACTGCGAAAGTGCATTGAATGCGAGCCGAAGAGAGAGAGAAAAAAAAAAACACACTTTACAGTAGGGGGCGATATGTGCCTATGGCACTATTCCGCCATTGTATCGAAGAAGAACGACAGATTAAACCAACATAGTTCTAACCATGGAAGTGCGACACAGGTACTATGGTTTTGGGAAACACTTGTGACTAGTTAGTTAGTTTCTTCAACGTTGCATCGTACTATGGTGGTTAAGCAAAGAGCTACATAGTTGTATGGGAAACGCACCCCAGATCAGTTCTATAATGTTTGGAAGCTTTATATTAGCAATTTAGAGACTGATTTGTCAACTATTCTGCGGAAAGGTTTTCCTCCCCAGGTACCTCAAGTGAGTGCATAGGATCTTGAATTGGTATTGTGCCGCCATTATGCTTTACCTATTTTATTTTAACTATTTTATTTTTGTTTATCTATTTATTCTTTTTACTAATTAATGTATTCTGAATATCTTAAAAAATGGTTTCCTTTTTTGTGGCCTGTTAGGTGTATTTTTGTTTTGTGTTTTGTTAAAGTTGAAAAATGTTCAATAAAGATATTTGACAAAAAAAAAAAGAAAATAAGGTTCAATTTGGTCTGGCCCAGCAGTCTTTTTACAAAGCCTTATGTACCTGAGTAGCGGAGATAGAGGAGAAATTAAAGTTCACAGGACTAATTCTGTTGGTATAGTAGCTGGGCAATCTCCATAGATTCCAGTTAGACTAGTCTGAGTATGTACTGTAAGCCAGCATCAATGAAGTGCTTATTAAATGCCTCTACCATGTTTTGTTTCATGCACTTATACATGTCAAACTCTTTACACTGTTACATTTCATTGAGCTGAAAAATTTTCACAATATGTGTCAAGGGCTCAATCCAACAGGAGGTCAGATATTTTAGGTCATTTGCAGAATGCACATTTATGACATCAGCAATGTAATACACACACACACACACACACACGTACACAAACACACTGCACACACACCACACATCCTAGACAAATGATGACCCAATCCCGGCCCACATTAAATGACATCAGCAACCTGGGGTCTCATTTATCAAGCGTGCGTAAAACAAGTTCTAAACTAGTGCGTATACCAACAGCCGTAAGCACAAGAAAGTTGGGAGTTATCAAACGTGCGTACGCACAGCTGTACGAAATGACTGATGATGAATCGCACTCCTTCTAAATTGTGTGCGTGTGCATAGTAATTTAAATTTGCATACAGAAACGCCCTCAAATGACCTTATTTGGCAAACAACCTTCCTTATAAAAACCCAATGCCGCCAGGGCACTATCGAACCGTTATCATGGATCCCGTGAAGAGAGGAAAGAAAAAAAAAAACTTCAAAGACAAAGAAATGGAAGTGCTTTTAAATGAGGTACAATGTTATAAGACAGTTTTGTTTGCTGCTTTTTCAGGCGGAATGTCAAAGATAAAAAAAGACTTGGCGTGGGGACAGGTTACTAATGCGGTAAATGCCATCTCACCTTTATGTAGAACTACTGCACAGGTCAAGAAAAAGTGGTTTGATTTGAAAGTGTCCTCTAAAAAAAAGAATTGCAGCCCACAGATGAGACATCGGTGCCACGGGAGGAGGCCAGAGTCTTATTTCAGTGTCACCCCGATGGTGACACTGAAAGTGCAATCCCATCAACTGCAGGAGAGGCCGAGCCATCCAAAAATGGCTAGTAGGTTTTCAAATGTTTGTGTTGCGATATATTATTCATAGATAAATAACACACATTGCAAATGATTTGGATTGTTCTTTTAACATTTATTTTATAGATCTGCCAGTTTTGCCAGGTCCTGCTCCGCCTGCCACTTCAGCGCGTCCGATGCATTTCGAGCCACGAGTCCTGACTGATGCGGTTCTGAAAACACAGGAGGAATTAGTGAGCGGCATTGCAAGCATAAAAGAGGAACTGCACCAAATCAATGTGGACTTGA
Organism: Channallabes apus; assembly: GCA_030522415.1. Taxonomy (NCBI): domain Eukaryota; kingdom Metazoa; phylum Chordata; class Actinopteri; order Siluriformes; family Clariidae; genus Channallabes; species Channallabes apus. The sequence continues at coordinate 17,881,499 of CM060126.1, read as the reverse complement.
GGAACATTAGTGATTCACTAAATGCATCATGCAAGTTCAATAAAAGCTCCAAGTGATCTCACCATTTTCTCACAATTACTCCTTATTGTGAAACAGATTTAGAACCGTTCGATTATCCCTGCTCTTAGCTGCACGGCCACAGCATTTGGCATCGGGTCGAAACCTTCTGCCATGTGGCGATCTTCTTGTATCGGCATCTCATCACACTGCATGCTTTAACTATATAGCACACCTAAAGCAAATTTATATTGTATAATGAATAAAATAATGATGTATACAGTATATTATAAATATTGTAGTTATAAAATATAATTAAAACTTAATTTAAATATTTAAACATTCAAAACCTTGTTGGGTTTGTATTGCAATGTGCCTCCTCTGCCTGACAGACACAGCCATCGAGCCTTCAGCAAGCCTATTGCACTTTCTACTGTGCTTCTTGTGCGCTCATGTGCTCGGTTGTAATTCAGCTCCTTTTGGGATAGAAGGTTTACCACTGGGGTCATCAGCCAGGATTTAAGGGCATATCCTCGATCCCCTGCAATGATGTAGATTAAAATACAGTACATTAAATGATATTGAGAAGTCATCTAATTTTACAATTATTTTTAAATCCTGATTAATCGTTACACACTTACCAATAAGCCAGCCTTCTCCAGCAGCGCTTTGCTGAAGACGAAGTCCCAATGAAGGAATCATGTGTACCTCCCGGGCTGTTCGCAACGACATTTAGCAGGTTCAAGTGTGCATCACAGATTACCTGCACGATAGCCTTTTCTATTTACTGTACAAATGCATATTCATCAGCAGTAGGAGCTTTCAGGGCAACATGTGTGCAGTCAACTGCCCCTATTACACTTGGAAATCCTGTGATGTTATAGAAGTCGGTCATAATTTTTGTCCTTTGCGCTGCGGTGTTTGGAAACGTAATGTACTGTGATGTAAGTGATACAGTATAATTGCATGTAAAATGTGTGGCATAATTCGGCTCATGGTGGGTTGAGAAATACCAGACCTGTCACCAATTTCCCTTTGAAATGTGCCTGTGGCTAAAAAGCCAATAGTAGAAAGAACATGAGTGTGCACGGGGACTGCACATCACTCTCAGCGAGTAAGTCTGTGTGGTCCCTGAAAACGCAATCTCTGCGCAAAAGTGCTTGTTGCAAATCTTCAAGAAGTGCAAGGTCTGCCATTGTAAGCAATGTATTTCCAAAATTTTATGGATTAAAATGGATTTTATATTATTCACAGTTCCAGATAACTAAGAATCACCTGTTGTATTCAATTATTCAATGTATCAATTTATTAACACTGACATTTTAATGGTGAAGTTTAAGAGCACTGGGTTTATATGTGATTACAGTTCTCTACCACTAGGGGATTCTGCTTACGCACAGTCAGGAGTTCTTCTAAATGTGCGCACATTTTCACGCACACGTACAAATTAATGAATCGCATTCTATTAGTAGAATTGTGCGTACGCATGATGTACACATAAAACCGTCCGTACGCACGCTTGATAAATGAGACCCCTGGTCTTTTCGGTGCACCGTAAATCCGAATAAGTTGGTTTGAGTTGTTGAAAAACACGTTTTTGGATGTTTTACATCACCATGCATTAGATGTGTGAGAAAACCGCTTTGCTGAGATCGTACAACGCTAAGGACACGGGAAACGCTTTTTCTCCACATCAACAGCAGTTTTAACTGAAAGGAATGATCATTTCCAACACATCATGCATTGATTCATACATGTTGAAAAACATTTTTTTTATTATTCTTTTACACATTTTGATGCTGAAATATGCATATAAACACGTTTTTGGATGTTTTACATCAGCATGCATTATAATAAATGCATATAAACTCGTTTTGGACTTACGATTGTGTAGCGACACAAAGTTCCAACCACATCAAGTTGGCTGATGACACGACCGTGGCCATGAACGTTGCTAAAACAAAAGAGATGGTTGTTGACGTCAGGAGGACATGGAGTGACCACTCTCCGCTGAAGATCAACGGCTCCTCTGTGGAGATTGACTGCATCTGGTCCCTCAACACCAGCCCAAAAACGTCTTCTCTTCCTGAGAAGGCTGAGAAAGGCCCAGCTTCCACCACCAATCCTTACCACTATCCTGAAGGATTATCAAGAGCATCCTGAGCAGCTGCATCACTGTCTGGTTTGGGAATTGTGCTATTTCGGACCGCAAGACCCTACACCAGATTGTGAGGACAGCAGAGAAGGCCTTCTCTTCCCTCTATTGAAGACATTTACACCACACACTGCATCTGCAAAGCCAGAAACATTGTAGCTGATCGGACACACTCATCACACCCACTCTTCACCCTCCTGCTATCCGGAAAAAGGTACCGAGGCATTCAGGCACTCACATGCAGACTGTGCAACAGCTTCATTTCACAAGCCATCCGTCTCCTTAACAAAAAGGGACTGGACTGATAAACACACACAAAATTACTGAGATAACTTCAACTACCTCAAAATATTGAGACTGAACTGATAAACAACACACGCGCAAACACACTGATCAACACCCATCCAACAAATTGTCCATACTGAACTGATAAACTGAACTGACTGATGAAACGCATTGTAGCTGACAATGACCATCTAAAAATTGTTCACACCAACATGTAATTGCTCTTTTGCACAATATTCATTACTTGCTTTGTTATTTGCAAAAACTATTTAATCTTTGCTGCTACGTCAAAAGCAATGTGTCCTGTTTACTGTTTCTCTTCCCACCACCTCAACCACTACCTACATTGCCACAAAGTATTGAAATGTGTCATGTTGTCAGTTTGTCACTCTTTATTGCACATTTGCATGAGCACTTTATGTTGTCTCTTTTGTATAGATTTGCTGAGCTCGTACAGTGCTGAGAACACAGGAAACGCTTTTTCTCTGCATCAACAGCATAAAACTGAAAGGAATGATCATTTCCAACACATTCATGCACTCTAGCATACATGTTGAAAAACAACTTTTTTGTTATTCTTTTACACATTTTGATGCTGAAATATGCATATAAATACATTTTTGAATGTTTTACATCACCATGCATTAGATGTGTGAGAAAACCGCTTTGCTGAGAACACTGGAATCGCTTTTTCTACGCATCAGAAGAATAAAAGTCAAAGGAATGAGCATTTCCAACACATTCATGAATTCTAACAGACATGTTGAAAAACAACTTTTTTGGTTGAAGAAAATAAACACCTCCTCAAGCTCGCTCAATCCACTCTGTAGTGGACGCGTGTCCATCACCAGGATCATCATGATAGGGACCTAGCATGCATGGCCGTGTGAGGAACACTCGTGGGGGTCCCAGGCTGACAGATACTATACCCTGGTCTCTAATCTACTTAGAGATAAGTAGATTTTATGTGTACAGATGTCGCCATTAAAAACCTGTGTTTCGAGAAAAGGGATCCCGTGACTTGCCGCGGCTTTGCGCGGCTGCGTGCGGGAAGCTGTGAACATGCCCTTCATTACCTGTAGGGGGCAGTCGTGTTTCAGTCTGAAGTATTGTGTGTCTACTGAAGCCGAAAATGTGTGCAAATTAAACTGCGCATGCGTGTTTGGAGTCGCTGTGCCCGCGCTGTGTATCAGTCGGTTTGGGAATCATCACGGAGGTTACAACACGGCGTGGCTGCAGCTGGAGTTTGTCGTGTTCGAGGTAAGTTTAGCTTTCTTTTTTGGATGTGATTCTCGCTTTCATGACTCCCAATTAATGTTCATCTTAATCTCAGGACGTACAATTAGCAATTTCAGTTTTTAATAGTGTGGAGATTCACAAAACACCGTTTTCGTGTAAAAACCTGAACCTACGGAGCCCCCATGGGTCCTGTGGTAAATAAATAAATAAATAAAATAATAACGAACCGAGCGCGCAGATTAATACACCGAGATGTGTGTTTCTTACCCCCACCCCGAGTGAAAACGGCGTGTTCAGACAAAGGCTCGCCAGTTAGATGCCATTTCTGAACAAACTGAGTCGTGTGTGTTAAAGCATTAAATGGTAAAAGAGCACGAGCAATAAACGTTTTTTTTTCTGAAGCCGAACTTTATTAATGAGTTACGAGTAAAGAACCTGTACATATGTTCATACAGTATTGACAGCAGCTCTAATTTACTGCGGTAAAGCCAGCCGCGGTTCAGAAAAACACGGTCAAGCCAGCCGCGATTGATTTTAGTGTGCGCGCATATTACAGTGATTACGGTAGTTTCATGAACAACACAGAGAGAATGCCCCATATCTGAAAAATGCTGCAGTAAAATAGTTTCATATGTGGTGTGTATATAGTATGGGACGTCCTGAATAAGAACTGATCATAGTTGTTTTCTACTTATTAGAAATGGGGTCTTTATACCCCTTTAAAATGTAATAATGCCCCATATCTGAAAAATGCTGCAGTAAAATAGTTTCATATGTGGTGTGTATATAGTATGGGACGTCCTGAATAAGAACTGATCATTGTTTTTTTCTACTTATTAGAAATGGGGTCTTTATACCCCTTTAAAGTGTAATAATGTCCAATATCTCAAAAATGCTGCAGTAAAATAGTTTCATATTTGGTGTGTATATAGTATGGGACGTCCTGAATAAGAACTGATCATTGTTTTTTTTTCTACTTTTTTTTTTTTTTAATCATATAATGTGTGTACATTATATGGGATAAAAACTGACCATGGCGTTTTATACTTACTAGAATTAATTTTTTCATAGGTCTCTGAAGTGAAATAAAGGCATTTTATTTAACTTTTTTTCCCCATTGTGAACATTTGTTTATTTGACCTCTCTTCCAAAGCAGACGTTAATCCTCATTATAGAAAACATTCATTGAAGAATAACTGCTACTTTTGAACAGTAAAACAAAATAAAAATCAATTCTGGTATTTAGAAAGACTAAATACATTATTTTGTCTGTTTTCTACGAATTCTGCTGTAACTTATCTACATAAAACAATTATTTGAATGGTGAATATTTAAGAAAAATATTGTAACAGACAACCGTCAAAGTCACCAATAAATAACACGGATATTAAAGCAGAAATGCAAATAAATAAGCAAGTAAAAATTGACGAGCATGTTGTATTATCTCTCAGTCCTGGGCGTCTAAATGAAAAGCGCTCTGAAAGCGCGTTGTCTCTGTGCCGGTCCTGAAACTACCGTAATCACTGTAATATGTGCGCACACTAAAATCAATCGCGGCTGGCTTGACCGTGTTTTTCTGAACTGCGGCTGGCTTTACCGCAGTTCTAATTTGTCTAAATCGCATTGCAGACAATAAAAATAAGTCGAGTCATCCTGTGACCCTGCATGCTTAATCTTTGCACACATGATTCTTGCTTCTCACTTTTTCCTTAATCCCTCACTGTTCTATCTTGTATTTTCTAACGGTGTCAGAAACTTTGTGTTAGTAGCACTGCTTGACATGCTTGATGCCTGTCAAGATGGACTAACCTGAGGTGACCAGAAGACGTAGCTTTAGCGGTTAGCCCAATGTAGCGTGGAGGATAAACCCAAACGCGGAAAGAAGCGAGTAGGCAGGATAGCCACGCGATTTAGTCTAAGGACTCTCACAAAAACGGAGTAAGGGAAAAACACAAATTTAACCCGCGTCCTGTAGATACACACACAATAGCAAAAGACAAACGGAACCAACATGTGAGTACTCACGGTTTGCTGAAACGACAACTGGAGCTGACATGGGCCGAACTCAATGACGGAGCGGTAAGCCATCGTTTGTTTACCTCTTTTATACTTCCTGGTTTGGCGCCCGCCTTACTTCCGGGTCCTAGTGCCGGGCGCAGATTGAGTGTGTATGACAGTACCCCCCTGTCCAGGACCGGCTCCTGACGGTCCTGAGGTGGAGGATACCCGGTGACGGTAGTCTCGAATCAGTTCAGGGTCGAGAATGAACCGGGCCGGGATCCAAGATCGCTCCTCGGGGCCGTAGCCCTCCCAGTCAACCAGGTACTGAGTACTTCTGATCTCATCTTCTCGGGCACAAAGAGTCGTCCAGGTGGCACACCTGCCGGTTCGGTCTCTGCAGCCTGTGCCTGGCGAACTCTCGTCTCCAGGTCTAATTGGAGTGGGGCGATGATCCTGGAGGAGGGAAGGACAGGCGCGGGGTCCGCCCGGGGAATGTCCACCTCCAGGAGAGAGCGTCCGCTTTTGTATTTTTGGAGCCCGGGCAGTATGAAAGGTGGAAATCATAATTTTCAAAAAACAATGCCCACCGCGCCTGTCATGGATTTAACTGCTTTAGGTTCTTTATTGTAATGAGGTTTTGGTGGTCCGTCCAGACTATGAATGGCTCTCTGGCGCCCTGGAGCCAGTGACGCCACTCCTCCAGAGCCCACTTTATGGCCAGCAGCTCGCGGTCCCCTACCCCGTATCGCTGCTGAGTGGAGTCAAATTTTCTGGAGAAGAAACTACATGGGTGTAGTTTCTGATCTGGACCTCGTTGTGAGAGGATAGCTCCAGCGCCCACATCTGAAGCATCCACCTCCACAACGAATGATTTACTGACATCTGGGTGAAGGAGGATCGGTGCCGTGGTGAAGCGGTGACAAAGGGACTTGAAAGCGGAGACAGCTGCAGAGTTGAAGTGAAAAGGGAGAGATGAGGGACGGGTCAGGGCAGTTAGGGGGGCGGCAACTGTACTGTAGTCCCGGATAAGCGACGATAGAAATTCGCAAACCCGAGAAACCGTTGAAGCTGCTTGAGGGTCTTGGGTAGGGGCCAATGACGCACAACCTCTAGCTTCTGCGGGTCCATGGCCACACCCTGGGGCGAGATGACAAAACCCAGGAACGTGGTGGAGCGCTCGTGAAAAGCGCACTTTTCCAACTTACAGTACAGTTGATGGGCGAGTAATCTCTTTAGGACCGCCCTGACGTGCTGGGTATGTTCTTCCATGGTGCGTGAATAGATGAGTATGTCGTCCAGGTAAGCGAATGCCCACCGACCAAGCATGTCACGAAGGATGTCGTTAATCAGATGTTGAAATGCGGCGGGGGCATTACACAGTCCAAATGGGATGACGAGATTTTCATAATGTCCAGTAGGGGTGATGAAGGCCGTCTTCCACTCATCGCCCTCTCTGATGCGCACCAAGTTGTAGGCGCTCCGGAGGTCCAACTTAGTAAAGATGGTGGCGCCAGAGAGGGCGTCCAGGGCTGAGTTGGTAAGAGGCAATGGGTGCCGGTTGTTGATAGTTATGTTGTTTAGCCCCCGATAGTCGACACAGGGGCGAGGTTCACCGCCCCGCTTCTTCACGAAGAAGAACCCCGCGGCGGCAGGTGAGGAGGAGGGCCTGATGGTACCTTGGCGAAGGGCGTTGGTCACATACTCCTCCATAGCCGCGTCTCTGTAGGTGTAAGCGAGTAGAGGTGGCCGCGGGGTGGGACTGTACCGGGTTGGAGGTCAATGGCGAGGTCGTAGGAACGATGCGGAGGAAGATGGGTGGCTCGCCGTTTGCAGAAAACCTCCGCCAGGTCCCGATACGGTTCTGGGATGGAGTTGGTGTCGACGTCGGGGGCCTCGGACTCCCTAGAGCACGTCCCAGCCGCTGCCCGCAGGCATAGTTCGGTGCAGGTCGCGCCCCATTGGAGAATCCGGTTCTGGGTCCAGGAGATGAGGGGGTCATGTTGTAACAGCCAGGGATATCCAAGGATGATGGGAGGTGACGAGATGGAGGTGACGTAAAAGTGAAGCTGTTCTTGGTGTTGATCGATTGAGACGGTGATGGGTTCTGTTTGGGTGGTGATTGGGCTGGTGGATAGGGGGCGACCGTCGACAGATGTGATTCGAACGGGCTGGGATAACGCCTCGAGTTTTACCCCCAATGTTTTGGCATAAGAAGAGTCAATGAAGTTACCTGCTGCCCCGGAGTCGATGAACGCAGTACTTCGGACTCGTTTGTGGCCAATCTGGAGGGATACCTGGACCGTAAGTCGAGAGATGGTGGCGTCGGTAGTGGTGGAGATCAGAAGTGGGCCCGGTGAGTCTCTCCCTCCGCTCACCGGGGGTGGGCGTTTCCCGGACGCAGTGGACAGATCGCCCGGTGATGTTCTGCTGACCCACAATATGCGCACAGACCCTCTCTGAACCGGCGTGCGCGCTTGGCTACGGTCAGGGAGGCGCGCCCTAATTGCATGGGTTCCCCGGCTCCGGTGTCAACCACGGCAGGAGGTGGAGAACCGACAGATTCCGGAGTGGTGGTGATGAAGGTTACCGGTGGTCTTGGAGTGGGGTGTGAAAAGGTGGGTGCAGGTGGCAGGGTGCGAGAGGCTGGCCTCGGGCGAGAGAGAAGGCGCTGGTCGATCCGGAGAGCGAGTTGGATCAGACCCTCCAGGGTTGCAGGAAGCTCTCGCCCGGCTAGTTCGTCCTTTATTCGCGAAGCCAGGCCCTCGTAGTAGGACGTCCGGAGCGCTGCATCGCCCCACGTGGTCTGAACGGCGAGGGTGCGAAACTCCGCTGTGTAGCGGCTCACGGGCAATCCTCCCTGCCTCAGGTGATAGAGTCTGGTGTCGGTCTCCACCTCGCCCGCTGGGTGTTCGAAGGTGAGTCTGAGTTGGTGGGTGAACTCATTGTATGAGTGGGCGGTGTCCGTATCTGCTTGTAGAACTGCCGTGGCCCACTCAGCTGCCTGCCCTTTAAGCAACGAGATGAGAAGAGCAATGCGAAGGCGATCGGTGGAGTACTTGGTGGCATTAAACTCAAACACCAGATCGAGAGCTGTCAGAAATACACTGCACTTCCCATCCGTGCCGTTCCACTTCTCTGGTAGAGAAAGAAAAACATCAGAAGGGGGGGGAGAGGGGGGATGATGCGGCGCCGCGGCCTCCGCGGCGTGCGATCGAGCAGTGACGTCATCAACAGCTGCGCGGAGATCCGCATTCTCCCGCCGGAGCTCAGCGACCTCGCGGCGGAGAGAAGCGAGATCCCCGGTTAGCTGATTGATGAGCGCGGCATGCTGATCTACAACGTCGCAGAGACTCGCATAATCCGCTGGGTTTACCGCGGAGGGCTCAGTCATTCTGTCAAGATGGACTAACCTGAGGTGACCAGAAGACGTAGCTTTAGCGGTTAGCCCAATGTAGCGTGGAGGATAAACCCAAACGCGGAAAGAAGCGAGTAGGCAGGATAGCCACGCGATTTAGTCTAAGGACTCTCACAAAAACGGAGTAAGGGAAAAACACAAATTTAACCCGCGTCCTGTAGATACACACACAATAGCAAAAGACAAACGGAACCAACATGTGAGTACTCACGGTTTGCTGAAACGACAACTGGAGCTGACATGGGCCGAACTCAATGACTGAGCGGTAAGCCATCGTTTGTTTACCTCTTTTATACTTCCTGGTTTGGCGCCCGCCTTACTTCCGGGTCCTAGTGCCGGGCGCAGATTGAGTGTGTATGACAATGGCCTCTTCTTTTGTAATTTGCTTTGGATAAAGGCAAACTTACAAAAGATGAAGAAATGCCTAAATGTAGTTGTACGAATAAAAGATTATGTAATGATACAATGTAAATATGTAATGAATAGTGTAAAGATGAGACGTGAATCTGAAGAGGATCTCTTTGATGATTGCCTGGTAAAGCATTGTTTTCTTATTAATTATACAATTTATTAATACCTTGAATATAGTGTTTGTTGTATTGGACAGAAGCATATAAATGCAAATGAATATATAAATATGAGTAATTATTGAACGAATTTTCATGTTTGGACTAACCCTTTAAATACAAACTCAGCATTCATCATAGGATTTCCTGACACTGTAAAGCCATCTCATGCCATGTTTTACTGATGCAAGATTAGTGCTAAAGCAATTTAACCCAAGTTTAACAATATGAAGTATATGAAGTGATGGTCATTTTTTTATTATCATTTATTTATTTTTATTTTTTTTTCTCAATGAAGTCAGCACAGGTTGAAGCAATTCAGATTTTTTTTGTTTCTCAAAATAAATGATTTATTTTCTTGTAAATTTTATGCAGGGGGACAGACGAAGTGACACCTTCTTAAAATCCTTGTCGTCCGTGCTGTTGAAGGGGAAGAACCGGTTGGTGTATCCATAATCCTTGAAGGAGAGGCTATTTTCAGAAAGTTCTTCTAGAACTTGATGGGATTAAGCTATCACCAAAAGTGCAAGCTTTAAAGATGAAGTTATCATCTTAAAACATTTGATTTGGCTTGACTACAAGTGTTTACATGTTGTGTTTACATGTTCAGCTTAAAATGTTTTCATGCATTAAGGTTTCAATGGCATACTTTTAAGTGCACTAGTCCAGAGTGCTGATTTGAAAGTTGCAACTTCACTGCTTCAGAGGGCTATTACGTTTTAACGTTTATTCTACAGTTTGTTTAAAGTATTTTCTGCTGCATTTTATTTCTAAATGAATGCTGTATTTTATTTATTTATTATTTTACACAATTTTGTTTAAAACAAGTATTTCAGGCCCTGGTGCCGTGCAGTTTTTTTCTATGGATGCAAAATTTAGCTGAATGCACTTTTATTAAAAAGACAACTTGGATCTAGACTGTGAATGTCACAAATATTTGGTAATGTTGGTGAATAAACTGTTTAATTATATTTTAGTTGTGTGATTTATGAAAGATATAGATGAAATAATTACTTAAGTTTCTTTCCAAAACATAAATTAGCAATGTTTACATTATTATAGGGAGTAATATAAATTGATAAAACCAAGTAAGGGAAAATCTCACAAAACAAAATGATAGTAATTTCATAAAATCAAGGTTCCTGCTGATACAACAATGCATTAACTTTAGATTTATTTAAAATAATCAAGTAATTTGTGCATTAAGTATAATTATGTAACTTTTACTTGATTTATTTTATTGTTAATTTAATTAAGTAGATTTTACCTGACAATTACGGGTGAGTTTGTTTGTAGCATGCAGTAAAGTGTATGTGACACAAAAATATATATTTGTAATATCGTGCAATCTCTGCTATCCGCTAGCAAACTTGAGCGATTCTTTTATTTTTTATATAATATAAAGTATGTTTACAGTATAAACTTTCTATGTACGGGTCCAATCAGAAAAATTTAACCAGAAAACAGCATATTACATTGATTACATTGTCCTGAGGCTGGACAATGGAATAAACTGTGGGATAAACTGTAGAACTGAACAGAATTTTTTTTTCCATGTGACTTGAAAAGCCTTCCATCTAGTTAAATATAAATATTAAAACTCTGATCATGTTATCTAGTTTAATTTCGTGTTTTCGCTACATAAATAAGACAGTAGGTTCTCTATTCAACCCCTTAAAATTTCAAATGTAATCTAAAAATGGCCTAGCTTGTGCAGGCTACTATACGCTCATCAGCAGTCGGCGCCCCGCTGTAACCAGCAGATCAAAGGAGCAGTTATCGGCTGACACGTAGCCTTCTGAGTTTGGAGACCCACAGAACCCCCACTGTAATTCCCCCATCTCACCTTTCATTCACATAAGGTGTGAAGTTATCAAACCGGTTTCCGGGAATGGGGTAGAATTGGGGGGTTTTAAAACAAACGAGCAGACGTCTCTGCCTAAAATGTTTTTCGCCAGCAAAACACCTTTCTCCTCTCTCTCTCTCTCTCTCTCTCTCTCTATATATACAGTGGTGTGAAAAACTATTTGCCCCCTTCCTGATTTCTTATTCTTTTGCATGTTTGTCACACTTAAATGTTTCTGCTCATCAAAAACCGTTAACTATTAGTGAAAGATAACATAATTGAACACAAAATGCAGTTTTTAAATGAAGGTTTACGTTATTAAGGGAGAAAAAAAACTCCAAATCTGCATGACCCTGTGTGAAAAAGTGATTGCCCCCCTTGTTAAAAAATAACTTAACTGTGGTTTATCACACCTGAGTTCAATTTCTGTAGTCACCCCCAGGCCTGATTACTGCCACACCTGTTTCAATCAAGAAATCACTTAAATAGGAGCTACCTGACACAGAGAAGTAGACCAAAAGCACCTCAAAAGCTAGACATCACGCCAAGATCCAAAGAAATTCAGAAACAAATGAGAACAAACGTAATTGAGATCTATCAGTCTGGTAAAGGTTATAAAGCCATTTCTAAAGCTTTGGGACTCCAGCGAACCACAGTGAGAGCCATTATCCACAAATGGCAAAAACATGGAACAGTGGTGAACCTTCCCAGGAGTGGCCGGCCGACCAAAATTACCCCAAGAGCGCAGAGACGACTCATCCGAGAGGCCACAAAAGACCCCAGGACAACATCTAAAGAACTGCAGGTCTCACTTGCCTCAATTAAGGTCAGTGTTCACGACTCCACCATAAGAAAGAGACTGGGCAAAAACGGCCTGCATGGCAGATTTCCAAGGCGAAAACCACTTTTAAGCAAAAAGAACATTAAGGCTCGTCTCAATTTTGCTAAAAAACATCTCAATGATTGCCAAGACTTTTGGGAAAATACCTTGTGGACAGACGAGACAAAAGTTGAACTTTTTGGAAGGTGCGTGTCCCGTTACATCTGGCGTAAAAGTAACACAGCATTTCAGAAAAAGAACATCATACCAATAGTAAAATATGGTGGTGGTAGTGTGATGGTCTGGGGTTGTTTTGCTGCTTCAGGACCTAGAAGGCTTGCTGTGATAGATAGAACCATGAATTCTACTGTCTACCAAAAAATCCTGAAGGAGAATGTCCAGCCATCTGTTCGTCAACTCAAGCTGAAGCGATCTTGGGTGCTGCAGCAGGACAATGACCCAAAACACATCAGCAAATCCACCTCTGAATGGTTGAAGAAAAACAAAATGAAGACTTTGGAGTGGCCTAGTCAAAGTCCTGACCTGAATCCTATTGAGATGTTGTGGCATGACCTTAAAAAGGCGGTTCATGCTAGAAAACCCTCAAATAAAGCTGAATTACAACAATTCTGCAAAGTTGAGTGGGCCAAAATTCCTCCAGAGCGCTGTAAAAGACTCGTTGCAAGTTATCGCAAACGCTTGATTGCAGTTATTGCTGCTAAGGGTGGCCCAACCAGTTATTAGGTTCAGGGGGCAATTACTTTTTCACACAGGGCCATGTAGGTTTGGATTTTTTTCCTCCCTAAATAATAAAACCCCTCATTTAAAAACTGCATTTTGTGTTTACTTGTGTTATCTTTGACTAATAGTTAAATGTGTTTGATGATCAGAAACATTTTGTGTGACAAACATGCAAAAGAATAAGAAATCAGGAGGGGGGCAAATAGTTTTTCACACCACTGTATATATATATATAGTTAATTCAGGGCTATTTATGATGGAGACACCTTTTTACGTTTTAAATATGTAAAACCTCCGCTGCGTGTATTCATTCACAGGCTGCAGCGCGCGCACAGAGAAATAGGAGACTGTGGTGTATGAGTGGATTGGAGAGAAGAGAGCTGTTCAGTTACTATAATATATATATATATAAACATAATATGATCTTTTTGAGTTATAATGTTTTTTTTAATTATTCATAAGAAAACCTTTCAGTTTTGTAAATATTCTAGTTATAGTGTGTTATGTTTTTCTTTAGGTTAAACGGTTTTGAGAATTAGACCATCCAGCTAAGATAAATATTATGTCGTTGATTGATAAAATCTGGATTAAGGATAATTTATTTTATTTAATTTGTATTTTTCACCTCCCCCCCCCCTGAGGGATTGCCACCTTATTGTGGTCAGGGGGTTTGCGTGCCACAGTGACCTTAAGAGCTATACCAACAGGAGCTTAGTCTTTGGAGGTGGGGGATGCATGTTGAAATGCAGACTTTTTAACCCAAGACTATATAAGTTTTTACAGTACTTAGATAAGGGGGAATCAAAAACTGCCCCCAAAAATGTTTTACTGCAAGTTTGAAAAACCCACTCTCACATCACCTAACACACACACAAATTATTTGCAAACCGGTTTCGCTGACACTTTGAGTGTAATTCATAAATTTACTGAACATATTCAAATAAACACACCATACGGCAAATAAATCATCTCAAAGCGTTTATTTTTTGGGTCATAAATGCAGTGTTCATTTACATTCCTGTGTGTCCATGTTACGTCAGAGGACATGCGCCGATGTTTATCACACATTCCAATAAGAGAGATTACTCACTCCCAAAGGTTTTTTGCGCCGTATTTCGATTTTTAAAAAAGTTGCTCATTTTCACCACGAACACGGATGAGTCTTCGGGTTTCCTCAGCCGTCCATATACAGAATATAAATTACAAAACTGTGGTCACGTTGCAATAAGTAAGAATAGTGTAAGCAAAACAATAGTGTATGGCCGTACGCAAAACAAACAATGCGTTATCAAATGCTCGGCAAAATGCCGTGCTACTGAACTTTCATATCTGTTTGTAGCATGTAGTAAAGTGTATGTGACATAAAAATATATATTTATAATATTGTGCAATCTGTGCTATCCGCTAGCAAACTTTAGCGATTTTTTTTGCAAACGTTTCTTTACATACATAAACACAGACACAAGACTAAAGGTAATATACATACAATGAAAACTTGTCATAAAAATCTTTATTAATGGCAAAAATGACTTAACATTTATGGGTCTGTTTGCTCGAGTGAGCAGCCATGTTGAAAACTTCGCTTAGCCCTTCGTTTGAAGTGAGGTCCTGAAAAATCTTCGTTTGGAGGGCTATCTGGCCCTTCCCCCCTCCCCCTACACCTCCAACTAAAAGAGAAATGAGACACCACTACCCCTGCACGTGAACGCGTCAAATGGAAGGGTAGGGGGAAGGGTTGGGATTCAGCCTTAATATTGGAGCAATAAAATTTACTTAAAATCTTTGTCCAAATTGTTATGAGGATTTTATCAAGTAAATCTTACAAGTTCTTTTTTTCAGTGCATGGGTGAACACGATGTTTTAAGAATTTAATTTTATATATATATATATATATATATATATATATATATATATATATATATATATATATATTTATTGTGTGTGTGTGTGTGTGTGTGTGTGTGTGTGTGACCGGTGCAACTCACACGTCCTATTCCATTGTCATTCATACTGCCGTAGTTTTTAGAGCCCTAAAAAAGCATTCGCTAGTAAGTAAGTAAATAAAAGACAAATGAATAAATAGTTTTAAATTATATATATACAGGGGCGTAGATTTAGGGTGGACGGAGGGGATGTGTCCCCACCAATATCCTCCGACCATTGAAATGTCCCCACCAATAATTTAATCCACTTTTTTTTAAATCGTTCTGTCAACATTAACCTAGACACGCAGAAAGGGATAAATCACGTTCTCTCCTTGAGTCCTCCCGCCCCCAAAACACATATGAACATTTTGATTGGCTGTGCCTTTCCCTGCCATCATGTGATAGACGATTGGCTGCGTTCAGACACAAGCAGCGCCAAATGCAGTGGACTCACATTCAGTACAGCAGGCCAGGATATAGTCTGTGAATACGGACGTAAAACTAACAGCAGATTAAACAGCTAAATGTAAAAGTATAAATATGATCCCTGTCAGTCTCCTAATCTAGTGACTGTTTGTCAGAAATCAGTATTGTGAAAGAAATTGATAAACTAATATACTAATATTGCCATATGGCTAGAATTTTGTTGACACCAATAGACAATCCACTTCAGAAAAATAGTTTTTAAAATGCATTCACTTACTTGGCGAACATTAATGATTTGATTCGAGGTTTGCACACTAAGACTCAGAAAAAGTGAAATAAAATGATTGCTGTTTAAATGGCATGTGTTTATCCTGTTTTGTCAGGTAACAGAACCTAAACACCTGTGCTGTATATCAGACAGCGATGGAGAGAGTGTAGATTACACACAGGTGCTCTCTAGTCATTAGCACTCATCAGGCAATGTCTATGGCCAACTGACTGCACTCAGACCAAAGGGGGCTGAATAATTACACACACCCCACTTTTCAGTTATTTATTTGTAAAAAAAAAAATTTTTGAAATCATGTATGATTTTCGTTCCACTTCTCGCGTGTACACCACTTTGTATTGGTCTTTCACGTGGAATTCCAATAAAATTGATTCATGTTTGTGGCTGTAATGTGACAAAATGTGGAAAAGTTCACGGGGGGCGAATACTTTTGCACTGTAGTTGTCCTGAGATTTAACATTGTTACCAATAATAGGCTGAGGCATTCTCTGTCCATGCTCATAAGGAATCCCTCAATGTTTTTCAATTAGGGGACAGAAGCAGATCAGCCATGTTGTAGTTCAGGTGAAGAGGCGAGTTCACAGGAGGTCAATCTGAATGTTGATTATACAGTATATAACATATAATATGTGTGCGTGTATTATACATGTTGATTATACTAATATTTAGCATTATGAGGAGTGATAGGCTGTAAGTGGTTATGTAAGTGATTCATTAGTGTTTTTGGCAAAAGTTTTGAACTGACATGTCACTTTTTTGTCACGCTATTTCATCAGGTGGCAATGCTGTCCGGTCCTAGTGCAGTCAGAGGGGAAGAGTTAGGGTCAAAGCCATTGTTCACCCCCAAAAAAACTTTACTCACTATTTACTCCTTAAGTGGTTCCAAACTTTAATGATTTTCTTTATTTTGTTGAATACAAAATAAGATATTGGGGAAAAAAGCTGAAAACATTGACTTCCGTAGCAGGAAAAACAAATACTATGTAAATCAATGATTACAGGTTTTCAGCATTCTACAAAATATCATCTTTAGTGTTTATCAGAAGAAAAAAAGAACAGCCTGGACAATATTGATGTCAAACAAATATGCCAGCAGTTTATTTTTGTTAACGAGAGGCGAAGGCATGTTTTTGTCTCCTTCATATAGGAGCAATAGGCATTGAGCTGTTGTGTGGTACTCTACCTAGTAGTTCATGTTTAGATGTAATCTACTTTTATATATATATATATACAGATGATTGAGATGTTTCATTTGCACTAGGGCTCAATAAAGAATAGTTTTTATTTTATTAAAGACTATCTTTTTGTCAGTTATGAAACATTCCTTTAACTTTACAAGTTTTTCTTAATATGGTGCGAAGTCACTTTACATTAATACTAGCAATGCTTCGATTTATATTAATCCACTCGAAATGCAATTCATTAAGTTAAATTAAGGAATAGTGTATTCACTATAGTGGACATAGTTGGGGTGGGAGGTTGGTAGGTGGATGGGGCAGGGGGTTGGTGGGTGGAAAAGGGGATTGGGGGATGGGGTATTAGTTGGAGTCATAGGTAGCAAACCTACGCCCTTGTGTGTGTGTGTGTGTGTGTGTGTGTGTGTGTGTGTGTGTGTGTGTGTATGTGTGTGTATATATGGAAATATAATTAATATTTTCGTGTTTAATTACAAAAAAAAAAAACATTTTAATGGTTAGTGATTGTTGCAGACATTTACACTATTTTTGAGAACTATTAAGTTCTCCTTCAACGTGTCATAGCCGATAACTGCCCCTTTGAAGCCTTTGAATGGTGTTAAAAATACTTGCAAAACAAGTATTGCAGCCATACATTGGAGGGAACTTCTGAGGTGGTCTGTGATTGATGGCACGGTCGGTCGGAGGGGGTTGTGATCACACCTATAGATCTTTTGTTCTAGGCTATCGGTCAAATATCTCTCCACTTGGAAGCAAAAACATGCAAGGGATTTCAGCATCTCCACGCACATACTAAGCTGTTTATAAAGTAGACACTGTTTGTTTTTTCATTTTGTAATCTTTCCCGTGTTTACCGTGTACTGTACAATGTATATTCATTTTTTAATGAATTACTGTAAATAAACTACACATTCCGTTGATTTACCAGAAATGACTTTTCTGTTTTTTGTGTGTGCTAAACTAAACTTCAGGGTCAAAGTAATAGCGATTTTATTTGAAAAGTATTATATATTTACAATGCTGATAAGTTCAAGCTTAGATTCATATATAAACTGCTTCAAAGTCTTTCCGTGACCGCTGAAATCCGACAGACGCAGGGCTCAAGGGAGGTGTGTCTGTGTGTGTGTGTGTGTGTGTGTGCGTGCGCTGTAGCCTGTCCTATTTTCAGCGGATTTTTCCGCTACCGCAGATCAGTTTATCAACTTGTAATATATACGTTTTTGGAATATATTAACATGTGCAGGCATTTAAGGGTGCGCTGCCCTCTCTTGCCCCTGCGTAGAGCCTACACACACACACACACACACACACACATCTATCTATCTACAGTGGTGTGAAAAACTATTTGCCCCCCTCCTGATTTCTTATTCTTTTGCATGTTTGTCACACAAAATGTTTCTGATCATCAAACACATTTAACTATTAGTCAAAGATAACACAAGTAAACACAAAATGCAGTTTTTAAATGAGGGGTTTTATTATTTAGGGAGAAAAAAAATCCAAACCTACATGGCCCTGTGTGAAAAAGTAATTGCCCCCTGAACCTAATAACTGGTTGGGCCACCCTTAGCAGCAATAACTGCAATCAAGCGTTTGCGATAACTTGCGATGAGTCTTTTACAGCGCTCTGGAGGAATTTTGGCCCACTCATCTTTGCAGAATTGTTGTAATTCAGCTTTATTTGAGGGTTTTCTAGCATGAACTGCCTTTTTAAGGTCATGCCACAACATCTCAATAGGATTCAGGTCAGGACTTTGACTAGGCCACTCCAAAGTCTTCATTTTGTTTTTCTTCAGCCATTCAGAGGTGGATTTGCTGGTGTGTTTTGGGTCATTGTCCTGCTGCAGCACCCAAGATCGCTTCAGCTTGAGTTGACGAACAGATGGCCGGACATTCTCCTTCAGGATTTTTTGGTAGACAGTAGAATTCATGGTTCCATCTATCACAGCAAGCCTTCCAGGTCCTGAAGCAGCAAAACAACCCCAGACCATCACACTACCACCACCATATTTTACTGTTGGTATGATGTTCTTTTTCTGAAATGCTGTGTTACTTTTACGCCAGATGTAACGGGACACGCACCTTCCAAAAAGTTCAACTTTTGTCTCGTCGGTCCACAAGGTATTTTCCCAAAAGTCTTGGCAATCATTGAGATGTTTTTTTAGCAAAATTGAGACGAGTCTTAATGTTCTTTTTGCTTAAAAGTGGTTTGCGCCTTGGAAATCTGCCATGCAGGCCGTTTTTGCCCAGTCTCTTTCTTATGGTGGAGTCGTGAACCCTGACCTTAATTGAGGCAAGTGAGGCCTGCAGTTCTTTAGATGTTGTCCTGGGGTCTTTTGTGGCCTCTCGGATGAGTTGTCTCTGCGTTCTTGGGGTAATTTTGGTCGGCCGGCCACTCCTGGGAAGGTTCACCACTGTTCCATGTTTTTGCCATTTGTGGATAATGGCTCTCACTGTGGTTCGCTGGAGTCCCAAAGCTTTAGAAATGGCTTTATAACCTTTACCAGACTGATAGATCTCAATTACTTTTGTTCTCATTTGTTCCTGAATTTCTTTGGCTCTTGGCATGATGTCTAGCTTTTGAGGTGCTTTTGGTCTACTTCTCTGTGTCAGGTAGCTCCTATTTAAGTGATTTCTTGATTGAAACAGGTGTGGCAGTAATCAGGCCTGGGGGTGACTACAGAAATTGAACTCAGGTGTGATAAACCACAGTTAAGTTATTTTTTAACAAGGGGGGCAATCACTTTTTCACACAGGGCCATGTAGATTTGGAGTTTTTTTTCTCCCTTAATAACGTAAACCTTCATTTAAAAACTGCATTTTGTGTTCAATTATGTTATCTTTGACTAATAGTTAACGGTTTTTGATGATCAGAAACATTTTGTGTGACAAACATGCAAAAGAATAAGAAATCAGGAAGGGGGCAAATAGTTTTTCACACCACTGTATCTATCTATTATATAAATACACATTTGGAATCTGCATCTACATTTTCTGTTACAAGTATAGAATTAGGTTCAGCTGAGACTCATGATCAATGGTGTTAGGGTACTTATGTAGTGATAATTAGTTTCAGCCAGATCATTAAAACTAACAATGGACTATGACACTCTTGAGAGGGGATATGAAGGTGTTATTCATTTATTTATTCTCTACAAGGGTGCGAAATACAGTACAGACCAAACTATAACTTTGTCTTATACTACTATAAAAATCCTAAATATAAACAAACAAAATACAGCTTTTTTTCCTCAGAGGTAAACGGAAAAGTGAAGTTGTTCAGCTGTTTACTGTCACTGCAGCTTCTTCAAAGTCTTCCCACTCCGTGACCACTGAAATCCGACACGACACCACGTTAGGCTGCGTCTTGACTCATTTGTATACCGACGGTGATTGGATGTTTCCCGAGGGCTCAGGGGAGTGTGTGTGTCTGTGTGTGTGTGTGTGTGTCTATGTGTGTGCGTGCGCGCGGGTACTTGTTCTACTGTTATAAAAACTCTAAATATAAACAAACAAAATACAGCTTTTTTTTCAGAGGTAAACGGAAAAGTGAAGATGTTCAGTGTCACTATGCAGATGTTACACTCAGTGGAGTTACCGAAATCTTTGCTTTAGTCCTCATTGAGTTGCCACACATCATTTCCACATTTCACTCGCTTTTATTACTCTTATGTGAGCATAAACAGTGAAACATTCCACAGGTTTATAATACACCGCGGCCAAGTGAACCACGTTCCCGTCGAACGAAACGAGGCATAATCGTGGTGTTTGCTTCGGTTATGACACACCATAGTTTATTACCTGCTGTGGTAGATCTGAATATTTATTCAAACACAATAATAAAGCTTTATATCCTCAGGAGGGCTCAGTACACTGTTTTAGCGATAGTTTCATGGAAGCGAGTTCAGAACTAATCTAACCAAACCAAAAAAAAAAAAAAACATCCGAAGCTTCAAATAGAATGAACGAACTAATGAAATTGATATATATGTAATTGATATACTGTATATACAGACGTGTGTGTGTCATTTTAATTCAAATGAACATTTTAATGCTTTCTGATACACTTCTCAACTTATCCACATACACTTATCAACACAAACTCTCCGTGCACGCACACACAATCTCTAAAAAAATTAATATTAATAACATACATATACAAATAAACAAATGTAGGTGTAATAAAAGTAGTCGTGATGTCAGTACTCGCCCAGCAAACCAGCCTTTTGCAGCGGCTTAAAACGTATGAATTATCTTCAAATATACAAAAAGAAAGCGAAAAGACACTCGATTATTATGCATAGGTTATTTGTTTAATTCAAAAAGTTCATAAAAACACTTTAAAACGAGAGAAAAACTGTTAAAATCCTCGTTCGCCTTCTCAGCGTTAGGTAGCGAGTGACGTCATGATTTGAATCTGCGCGCCACCGGGGAAACATAGGGAAACTGACTTTCCCGGCTGACTTGCCTCCGGCAAGTCGCGGCAAGCCGCGCGCTAAATTGCGGCATACCGCGGGAAAACACGCAGGGTTTTAAGGGCGACATCTGTGTGTGTAACATATATATGTGCAGTGTGTGTGTGTGTGTGTTTAGTATTAGTGTGTATAGATTGTAGTGTGTGTGTGTGTGTGTTCCCCTGGAACTTCCTGTCTCATTCTCTCACTGGTGTCTGTGTGACCTTTACTAGGAGTGACAGTTGTGACACAGAAATGAAAAGCTTGCCCAAAGGGCTGTATGTTCATTATGTGTACTGTATGTGAGGGATAAGTAGATTCTGTGTGTAGGTGTTTTTGTGTGTACATGTGCAGTGTGTGTGTGGGTGTCTTCTTCTGATTGTGTGTGTACTGTGTGTGTGTGAGGGCCACATTCGCGCAGATGTTCGAAATAAAAATGTTTGTTCATAATAGAATCAGTATAATTGTAATAGCATGTTTGTGTTTGTAGTATGCATGTTTGTTTGAGTGTGTAGGATGTGTGTTTGTAGTGTGTGTAGTGTTTATTGTGTGTGTGTGTTTGGGGGTGTCGAGTAGTGCATGTAATGTGTGTCCATAAGGTGGAATTTGCAAACGACCTAAAATATCTGACCTCCTGTTGAGTTGGGCCAATGACCCATGAGAATTGCTCAGTTCGATGAGATCTAGAAGTGTTCCGTGTTTACCCCAGACAGGCAGGCCTTTTAATGGTGACAGTGTACACCATATGTGCCAATTTGCCGATTAGTTTTTGAGCATTTTATTACTCCCAAAGGGGCCTAGATCTATAACCATAGATAAATAATTAAATAAATAATAATCCTTAAAAAAACAAGATATTCCTCGCATGGTTATGACATCAGCACGATTAGGCACAGGCACATCGATGGGTCTCTTGCATACACCGTCAGACAAAGAACCCTTGTAGGTCCCAGTCCAGCACCTTCTTGATCCTGAACTACGTAGAGAAATTACCCCAAACCCCTCCTCCACCCACATCATATATGAGTCATGCCAGGATCACTTGTGGATTTCTGTCTGTCACATGACATTGAATTGTCAACTAAGTGCGTCCCACTCTTGTCCCAAGCCTTGGTCCAACAGTAGCCAATTTAACAAATGGAGAATGAATCATTCTCGGCATCCTGCTTGCAACTCGTCTGCTAGAAGCATTCTTAACGCTGTACGACCACAGGAAAGCGGTTTCTCACACAACTAATGGATAGTTATGTAAAATGATACAAAATGAGTTCATATTAATTTTTCAGGAAAAAAAAATGTGTAAAACAATAATAAAAATGTTGTTTTTCAACATATATGCCAAAATAATTAAATGTGTAAATTAAATGTTTCTTTCACTTTTAGGCAGCAGAAGGTGTGATAAAGCGTTTGCTACATTCTTAGCGCTGTACGACTTCAGGAAAGCGGTTTTCTCACACAACTAATGGATAGATATGTAAAACATCCAAATTGAGTTTATATTCATTTTTCAGGGTCAAATTGTGAAAAAGAATAACAAAAAGTTGTTTTTCAACATATATGCCAAAATATAACCAGCAAACATTTGGACGTTGGATGACCGTTTGTCAAGATGGACTAACCTGAGGTGACCAGAAGACGTAGCTTTAGCGGTTAGCCCAATGTAGCGTGGAGGATAAACCCAAACGCGGAAAGAAGTGAGTAGGCAGGATAGCCACGCGATTTAGTCTAAGGACTCTCACAAAAACGGAGTAAGGGAAAAACACAAATTTAACCCGCGTCCTGTAGATACACACACAATAGCAAAAGACAAACGGAACCAACATGTGAGTACTCACGGTTTGCTGAAACGACAACTGGAGCTGACATGGGCCGAACTCAATGACTGAGCGGTAAGCCATCGTTTGTTTACCTCTTTTATACTTCCTGGTTTTGCGCCCGTCTTACTTCCGGGTCCTAGTGTCGGGCGCAGATTGCGTGTGCATGACAGTACCCCCCGGTCCAGGACCGGCTCCTGACGGTCCTGAGGTGGAGGATACCCGGTGACGGTAGTCTCGAATCAGTTCAGGGTCGAGAATGAACCGGGCCGGAATCCAAGATCGCTCCTCGGGGCCGTAGCCCTCCCAGTCAACCAGGTACTGAGTACCTCTGCCCCGAGGGCGCGAGTCGAGGATTCGGCGTACGGTGTAGGCGAGACCGCCGTCGATGATCCGGGGAGGAGGAGCTGGGGGGTTGGGTGGAATCATGGGTGATGTGATGAAGGGTTTGAATTGGGACAGGTGGAATACTGGATGGATCCGGAGCGCCGCAGGCAGCTGGAGCCGGTAGGTGACAGGGTTAATTCTGTGGGTGATGCGGTATGGTCCGATGAATCTGGGTGAAAGTTTTCTTGATTCGGTGTGAAGGTGGAGGTTTTTAGTGGAAAGCCATACCTTGTCACCTACGTGGTACAAACGTCCCGGAGGATGTCGACGGCGGTGTTGGTGGGTATATCGGGTATTGGCGCGTTGGATAGCCCGGTTGGTTGTAATCCATAGCCGCCGACATCTGCGGACCAACTGTTGGGCGGACGGTACATCAACCTCCGGTTCTGGGTGGTTGAACATCGAAGGTTGGAAACCGTAGCATACCTCAAATGGGCTTAGGTTGGTGGCAGAGGAGGTGTGGAGGTTGTGTGACAGTTCGGCCCAAATGAGGTAGCGCGCCCAGGAGCGCTGACGGTCTGCTATGAAACATCTCAGATAGCGCTCCAGCTGTTGGTTGGTCCGCTCCGTCTGACCGTTAGTCTGTGGGTGGTATCCAGATGATAGACTGCAGGTGGAGTCGATCAGACGGCAGAAGGCCTTCCAGAACCGGGCTGTGAACTGGGGCCCTCTGTCCGAGACGATGTCCTTGGGGAACCCATGCAGACGGACTACGTGCTCTAAAATCAGCTCTGCTGTTTCTTTGGCTGACGGGAGTCCGGCGAGAGCCACCAGATGCACGGCTTTAGAGAACCGGTCGACGATCGTGAGGATGGTGTCCTTTCCTTCGGAGGCCGGCAGGCCCGTGATGAAGTCGACGGCAATGTGCGTCCAGGGCCGTCGAGGAACTGGGAGTGGCTGTTGGGAGTGCCTGGGGTTGGTTGATTGGTGTTCTTGGCCCTGGCGCACACTGGGCATGCCTGGACGAACTCTTGGACGTCCTTCGTGATGGGTGGCCACCAGAAATCCCGCTGGAGAAACTGGAGGGTCCGTTGTGTGCCCGGATGTCCCGAAATGGGTGAGGAGTGACCCCACTGGAGAACTTCTGACCTCATCTTCTCGGGCACAAAGAGTCGTCCAGGTGGCACACCTGCCGGTTCGGTCTCTGCAGCCTGTGCCTGGCGAACTCTCGTCTCCAGGTCTAATTGGAGTGGGGCGATGATCCTGGAGGAGGGAAGGACAGGCGCGGGGTCCGCCCGGGGAATGTCCACCTCCAGCTGTCGGGAGAGAGCGTCCGCTTTTGTATTTTTGGAGCCCGGGCGGTATGAAAGGTGGAAATCATAATTTTCAAAGAACAATGCCCACCGCGCCTGTCGTGGATTTAACTGCTTTAGGTTCTTTATTGTAATGAGGTTTTGGTGGTCCGTCCAGACTATGAATGGCTCTCTGGCGCCCTGGAGCCAGTGACGCCACTCCTCCAGAGCCCACTTTATGGCCAGCAGTCCCCTACCCCGTATCGCTGCTGAGTGGAGTCAAATTTTCTGGAGAAGAAACTACATGGGTGTAGTTTCTGATCTGGACCTCGTTGTGAGAGGATAGCTCCAGCGCCCACATCTGAAGCATCCACCTCCACAACGAATGATTTACTGACATCTGGGTGAAGGAGGATCGGTGCCGTGGTGAAGCGGTGACAAAGGGACTTGAAAGCGGAGACAGCTGCAGAGTTGAAGTGAAAAGGGAGAGATGAGGGACGGGTCAGGGCGGTTAGGGGGGCGGCAACTGTACTGTAGTCCCGGATAAAGCGACGATAGAAATTCGCAAACCCGAGAAACCGTTGAAGCTGCTTGAGGGTCTTGGGTAGGGGCCAATGACGCACAACCTCTAGCTTCTGCGGGTCCATGGCCACACCCTGGGGCGAGATGACAAAACCCAGGAACGTGGTGGAGCGCTCGTGAAAAGGGCACTTTTCCAACTTACAGTACAGTTGATGGGCGAGTAATCTCTTTAGGACCGCCCTGACGTGCTGGGTATGTTCTTCCATGGTGCGTGAATAGATGAGTATGTCGTCCAGGTAAGCGAATGCCCACCGCCCGAGCATGTCACGAAGGATGTCGTTAATCAGATGTTGAAATGCGGCGGGGGCATTACACAGTCCAAATGGGATGACGAGATTTTCATAATGTCCAGTAGGGGTGATGAAGGCCGTCTTCCACTCATCGCCCTCTCTGATGCGCACCAAGTTGTAGGCGCTCCGGAGGTCCAACTTAGTAAAGATGGTGGCGCCAGAGAGGGCGTCCAGGGCTGAGTTGGTAAGAGGCAATGGGTGTCGGTTTTTGATAGTTATGTTGTTTAGCCCCCGATAGTCGACACAGGGGCGAAGTTCACCGCCCCGCTTCTTCACGAAGAAGAACCCCGCGGCGGCAGGTGAGGAGGAGGGCCTGATGGTACCTTGGCGAAGGGCGTTGGTCACATACTCCTCTATAGCCTGCGTCTCTGTAGGTGTAAGCGAGTAGAGGTGGCCGCGGGGTGGGACTGTACCGGGTTGGAGGTCAATGGCGAGGTCGTAGGAACGATGCGGAGGAAGATGGGTGGCTCGCCGTTTGCAGAAAACCTCCGCCAGGTCCCGATACGGTTCTGGGATGGAGTTGGTGTCGACGTCGGGGGCCTCGGACTCCCTAGAGCACGTCCCAGCCACTGCCCGCAGGCATAGTTCGGTGCAGGTCGCGCCCCATTGGAGAATCCGGTTCTGGGTCCAGGAGATGAGGGGGACATGTTGTAACAGCCAGGGATATCCAAGGATGATGGGAGGTGACGAGATGGAGGTGACGTAAAAGTGAAGCTGTTCTTGGTGTTGATCGATTGAGACGGTGATGGGTTCTGTTTGGGTGGTGATTGGGCTGGTGGATAGGGGGCGACCGTCGACAGATGTGATTCGAACAGGCTGGGATAACGCCTCGAGTTTTACCCCCAATTTTTTGGCATAAGAAGAGTCAATGAAGTTACCTGCTGCCCCGGAGTCGATGAACGCAGTACTTCGGACTCGTTTGTGGCCAATCTGGAGGGATACCTGGACCGTAAGTCGAGAGATGGTGGCGTCGGTAGTGGTGGAGATCAGAAGTGGGCCCGGTGAGTCTCTCCCTCCGCTCACCGGGGGTGGGCGTTTCCCGGACGCATTGGACAGATCGCCCGGTGATGTTCTGCTGACCCACAATATGCGCACAGGCCCTCTCTGAACCGGCGTGCGCGCTCGGCTACGGTCAGGGAGGCGCGCCCTAATTGCATGGGTTCCCCGGCTCCAGTGTCAACCACGGCAGGAGGTGGAGAACCGACAGATTCCGGAGTGGTGGTGATGAAGGTTACCGGTGGTCTTGGAGTGGGGTGTGAGAAGGTGGGTGCAGATGGCAGGGTGCGAGGGGCTGGCCTCGGGCGAGAGAGAAGGCGCTGGTCGATCCGGAGAGCGAGTTGGATCAGACCCTCCAGGGTTGCAGGAAGCTCTCGCCCGGCTAGTTCGTCCTTTATTCGCGAAGCCAGGCCCTCGTAGTAGGACGTCCGGAGCGCTGCATCGCCCCACGTGGTCTGAACGGCGAGGGTGCGAAACTCCGCTGTGTAGCGGCTCACGGGCAATCCTCCCTGCCTCAGGTGATAGAGTCTGGTGTCGGTCTCCACCTCGCCCGCTGGGTGTTCGAAGGTGAGTCTGAGTTGGTGGGTGAACTCATTGTATGAGTGGGCGGTGTCCGTATCTGCTTGTAGAACTGCCGTGGCCCACTCAGCTGCCTGCCCTTTAAGCAACGAGACGAGAAGAGCAATGCGAAGGCGATCGGTGGAGTACTTGGTGGCATTAAACTCAAACACCAGATCGAGAGCTGTCAGAAATACACTGCACTTCCCATCCGTGCCGTTCCACTTCTCTGGTAGAGAAAGAAAAACATCAGAAGGGGGGGGAGAGGGGGGATGATGCGGCGCCGCGGCCTCCGCGGCGTGCGATCGAGCAGTGACGTCATCAACAGCTGCGCGGAGATCCGCATTCTCCCGCCGGAGCTCAGCGACCTCGCGGCGGAGAGAAGCGAGATCCCCGGTTAGCTGATTGATGAGCGCGGCATGCTGATCTACAACGTCGCAGAGACTCGCATAATCCGCTGGGTTTACCGCGGAGGGCTCAGTCATTCTGTCAAGATGGACTAACCTGAGGTGACCAGAAGACGTAGCTTTAGCGGTTAGCCCAATGTAGCGTGGAGGATAAACCCAAACGCGGAAAGAAGCGAGTAGGCAGGATAGCCACGCGATTTAGTCTAAGGACTCTCACAAAAACGGAGTAAGGGAAAAACACAAATTTAACCCGCGTCCTGTAGATACACACACAATAGCAAAAGACAAACGGAACCAACATGTGAGTACTCACGGTTTGCTGAAACGACAACTGGAGCTGACATGGGCCGAACTCAATGACTGAGCGGTAAGCCATCGTTTGTTTACCTCTTTTATACTTCCTGGTTTTGCGCCCGTCTTACTTCCGGGTCCTAGTGTCGGGCGCAGATTGCGTGTGCATGACACCGTTGAAATGACGTCCCTCCGACACGTCCCGTTATGGTTGAAAAATAGTTCCAAAATGAAAGTTGAACGGATGTCTTTGACGTCGACTTGCCGTGAATTTCTGGACGTCTAATGTGTCATCATCTGGATGTTTTTAAGATGTGTTGCTAATGCGAGTGTACTTATGAACCTGCATATAAAAGTCCTTATTGTGAAATGCACATCAGAATATAAATGGTTAAAAAAACGTCCCAAATCAGTCCAGCCAGACCTCAACGTCTATACAACGTTTAATCGATGTTTACATTACAAAACATTTTGTATTAAACAAATAAGAAAAAAAATAAAGAAAAAAAAATTATATATATATATATATATATATATATATATATATATATATATACACACATACAAATATTATATATATATATATATATATATATATATATATATATATATATATATATAAATAATATAATGCACACATTTAACTAATATATATATAAAAAATATAAATATAATGCACACATTATATATGTGCATTATATTTATATTTTTTATATTTTATGTATACTGTATACTAGTTAAATGTGTGCATTATATATATTCATTCATTCATCTTCTATACCGCTTTATCCTGTATTTAGGGTCGCGGGGACCTGGAGCATATATATAGTAGTAGAACAGTAACAGTAAATAGTAACAATTATACATCAGTTAAACAAGAACAAAAAGAACATGAACAAAAACATGAACTCAAATTATTTCTGTCAACTGTTAATGGCTCATTTCCTATATCCCCCACCCCCAGCTCTTCCTGGAGCATGTTTTAGATGTTCTGCCATTGCTGCAGAAAAAATGCGCTCCATCTTTTCACTGCATCTAAGGGAATTCATTCATTCATTCATTCATTTTCTATACCGCTTAATCCTGTGTTCAGGGTCGCGGGGGACCTGGAGCCTATCCCAGGAGACTTCGGGCACTAGGCGGGGTACACCCTGGACAGGGTGCCAATCCATCACAAGGCACACACACATACACACACTCACACACCCAATCACACACTACGGGCCACACTATTAGGAACGCCAATTAGCCTAACCTGCATATCTTTGGACTGTGGGAGGAAACCGGAGTA
This sequence comes from Channallabes apus, assembly GCA_030522415.1. NCBI lineage: Eukaryota > Metazoa > Chordata > Actinopteri > Siluriformes > Clariidae > Channallabes > Channallabes apus. The sequence goes on along the minus strand of CM060126.1, from coordinate 17,852,296 downwards.
CCCGGAGGAAACCCACCAAGCACAGGGAGAACATGCAAACTCCATGCACACAGAGACGGAAATCGAGCCTGGCCGGGGAATCGAACCCAGACCCTGGAGGTGCAAGGCGACAGTGCTAACCACTACACCACCTCTAAGGGAATTGAATATTTAAAAAAAATAAAAAATGCAAAATTGAAGGTAATTGACATGCACTTAATTTGAAAAATGTCTTTAAATGGTCCTACAAAGACATTAAAAATACATCTTGGAACAACATTTTATCAGTTTCATTAATGAAGCAAAAAAAGTAATCAACATGCATTACATTACATTTTACTGTTGAATAATCTTTTGTTAATAAAAGATGTTCTGCATTAAATGTGTGCTACGTGAATGAAAAAAAAAATAGCATGTCCCCTTAAAGACCACTGTGGTTGAGAAAGTTCCATAAGTAGGTGTGTAACTGTGTGAAAGTGAACACAGTTACACACCATTTCTGTTGCATTTTAGACAATATTCCTTGAATAGATAAAAGGTACCAATAAAGAAATGTAATAAACAGTACAAAATTTACAAAAAAAGGCCAAAATGACCTTGAATTATATTGAATACAGTTGTACCTCTAAATGGCTTCTTTTGAAGTTGGCCACCACCCCTCATATTGAAATTTGCCAAGGCATTCGACATGATTCTGTGAAAGAAATTACTCAGGATTACTTCATCTTCAGGAAAATTTACATGTAAGGTCAATATTACAATTATTGTAGTTGTAATACAATAAGTTGGATTTCAGGTCACTCTCCGAATCCAGTCTCTTTATAGATTATGTATTTTCAGGGTCCACAATGGCAGCTACTCGCTGAAGTTCCTCTTTTATGTCAAATAATATTGCAAACACCTTCCTTTGGAATCCTGGGAGGAAAAAAATCAGTACATTATGTTCACAAACCTCTATACATTACTGCTTAAATTTCTGAATGTGACAATTTGTTTATGCAGGACATTAGGCTTGGCAGTTTACAGTTTTTTTTTTTACAATCGCTATGACAGTTTTTTCATAACATTTAACAAGTTTCCTAAACTCTTAACGCACCACCACACCTAAAACACACAATTGGCAAAACGGTTAATTTCATGCTCAAAATCACACATTGTAAACTAAACCCCAAAACTAATTTTCAAAATACAATAATAAACTCCCACAGTACACTATGTCTAGCAAAACACTGCAAACATGTTTTAAAATCAAATAATTATTCAAAACAGTAACACATGTCTTCCAACAGGGACATTTTGTCAATCATAACACATTGACAAAAAAAACACTATCATCAGCTGAAATTACAGAAACTGCATTATTTTATGTGTCAGGTCGGCCCTTATATTTGAAGCCTTTCTACATTTTTGCTTTGTTGGGTTTAGTAAATCCATGCATTTTGTTTCTTTTGCTGCAGAAATTCAATACAACAAAGTGGATGAGTAGCTTTATAAAATGTACAGTTTATGTAAAAAAAGAAATACAGACAGAGACCTGCTGCAGTACAGACTTTATTTGCATCCACGTCACACCTGATCTCTTCTCTGGCAAGGCATCGTGGGAAGAATTTTTCGGCATGCCTTATCCACCCCTGGCAGTGTTTATCTGTGATGTCTTGGCATGCAGCCTCCATTGCATCCAGGAGGGACATTTGGTCATGTGGACGATGGTCAAAAACCTTCCATCTCCAGGCTGAGAAAAACTCCTCAATGGGGTTGAGGAAAGGAGAGTAAGGGGCAAGGAAATGGGACATCATACTTGAATGGGCGTCAAACCAGGCTGTGACTGCATGGGAATGGTGGAATTCCACATTGTGATAACATATATTGGCAAGTGGTCTGCCTTTCTACTGAACCTTTGGCAAAAGTCTTTTGTGCAGGTCTTCTAAAAACAGGAGAAGACGGTCTGTGTTTTAGGGGCCAATCTGACATTTATGCAGGAGTGCAACGTTTTTGGATATTGCGGCACACACAGAGTTGTTGGCTCCTCCCTGGCCCGGCCCTTTGGCCTATTATGTTTCTCCTACGGCAATGCCTTTTTGCCAAGTTGAAGCCAGACCGGAGGCATACAGTCACTCTAATACAGTAAATGGTAAAATTATTTACACTTTGCTGTAGGAGGAGCAATATCCTACCTGTTGGTTTCTCTGAAAATACGGACAATGGATGCCACTGTGTCCCGGCTGAGATTTGGCTGTACTTGTTCACCATGCTCTGTATGATAGCCCGTGGTTTATGACATGGTCAATTATAGTAGCTCTTATTTGATCAGTTACCCTAGCTCTGGCCTTTCTTTGAGCGCCACCACGCATTCTACCTCCTCTTCCTCTACCTTGCCCCACTCATCTCAATTGTCCTGGTACTCGTCTTCCTCTCCCTCATGCAGGCAGGCAGACAGGCAGGCATTCTTTCTTTCTTTCTTTCTCTCTCTCTTTCTTTGTGTTGCTCTATATTGTTCCTTTCAAGATCAGCCCAAAGAGATCCACAGCAGATTCCTAGATGGGAATCAGCTGTGATTTATATATTTGCATAACTGCAATAAGCTGTTTCTCATTGTCAATGGAATAAAATATAGGAATATATTTGTGTTTCAATTCACAATATGAACAGCTGTTCACTTTGACTTTAGCCTATATAAGTTATGTTTAGAACATGATATCTGTTCTGACATACAGTGTGAAAGCATTTGTAAATTTGACTGTAAAATTACATTGTTTTGGTCTTGGTTGAGCTTGTGTGTAAAAGAAGTTCAAGCATTTTACATTGGTGTTAACTGTATGCATTTTGTATCAAAACAACAAGAAATGTGTTACTTGTATAGCCTACAAAGACAGATGTTGTGCTAACCGTGTTAAGAGTTTAGGAAACTTGTTAAATGTTTTGAAAAAAACTACTGTATTAGCGATTGTAAAAAAAACTGTAATTATTAACCATTGCGAGTCTTGTTTGCTGGCTGACTAACATGGGAGAATAAGGCCCTAAAAACTTAAGTGCAACACTGAATTGACAACCAGCAAAAACCCTGGTATCATTAGTCATTCGATACTTTGTTAGAAACAAATACTTGTAGTTCTAACAAACAGACAGCAAACTGAATGCGTACTGACTTACAGTGGTGTGAAAAACTATTTGCACCCTTCCGGATTTCTTATTCTTTTGCATGTTTGTCACACTTAAATGTTTCTGCTCATCAAAAAACTTTAACTATTAGTCAAAGATAACATAATTGAACACAAAATGCAGTTTTTAAATAAAGGTTTACATTATTAAGGGAGAAAAAAAAACTCCAAATCTACATGGCCCTGTGTGAAAAAGTGATTGCCCCCCTTGTTAAAAAATAACTTAACTGTGGTTTATCACACCTGAGTTCAATTTCTGTAGTCACCCCCAGGCCTGATTACTGCGACACCTGTTTCAATCAAGAAATCACTTAAATAGGAGCTACCTGACACAGAGAAGTAGACCAAAAGCACCTCAAAAGCTAGACATCATGCCAAGATCCAAAGAAATTCGGGAACAAATGAGAACAAAAGTAATTGAGATCTATCAGTCTGGTAAAGGTTATAAAGCCATTTCTAAAGCTTTGGGACTCCAGCGAACCACAGTGAGCGCCATTATTCACAAATGGCAAAAACATGGAACAGTGGTGAACCTTCCCAGGAGTGGCCGGCCGACCAAAGTTACCCCAAGAGAGCAGAGACAACTCATCCGAGAGGCCACAAAAGACCCCAGGACAACATCTAAAGAACTGCAGGCCTCACTTGCCTCAATTAAGGTCAGTGTTCACGACTCTACCATAAGAAAGAGACTGGGCAAAAACGGCCTGCATGGCAGATTTCCAAGGCGCAAACCACTTTTAAGCAAAAAGAACATTAAGGCTTGCCTCAAATTTGCTAAAAAACATCTCAATGATTGCCAAGACTTTTGGAAAAATACCTTGTGGACCGACGAGACAAAAGTTTAACTTTTTGGAAGGTGCGACACGTTACATCTGGCGTAAAAGTAACACAGCATTTCAGAAAAAGAACATCATACCAACAGTAAAATATGGTGATGGTAGTGTGATGGTCTGGGGTTGTTTTGCTGCTTCAGGACTTGGCAGGCTTGCTGTGATAGATGGAACCATGAATTCTACTGTCTACCAAAAACTCCTGAAGGAGAACGTCCGGCCACCTGTTCGTCAACTGAAGCGATCTTGGGTGCTGCAGCAGGACAATGACCCAAAACACACCAGCAAATCCACCTCTAAATGGCTGAAGAAAAACAAAATGAAGACTTTGGAGTGGCCTAGTCAAAGTCCTGACCTGAATCCTATTGAGATGTTGCGGCATGACCTTAAAAAGGCGGTTCATGCTAGAAAACCCTCAAATAAAGCTGAATTACGACAATACTGCAAAGATGAGTGGGCCAAAATTCCTCCAGAGCGCTGTAAAAGACTCGTTGCAAGTTATCGCAAACACTTGATTGCAGTTATTGCTGCTAAGGGTGGCCCAACCAGTTATTAGGTTCAGGGGGCAATTACTTTTTCACACAGGGCCATGTAGGTTTGGATTTTTTTCTCCCTAAATAATAAAACCCCTCATTTAAAAACTGCATTTTATGTTTACTTGTGTTATCTTTGACTAATAGTTAAATGTGTTTGATGATCAGAAACATTTTGTGTGACAAACATGCAAAAGAATAAGAAATCAGGAGGGGGGCAAATAGTTTCACACCACTGTACCTTTTATTATGTATTTTATTTTACTGGCTAGGCTTTTAAACACACCACATATAATATATATAATATCTTACTTGCAGTTGACATGGGGGTTTGCGCTTCTTGAGGGTCTGGTGCCACCTATTACAAAATGTAAAAATTGTAAAACCAAATTTTGACAGGACAAGCTCATGGCTGGAAAAGACCATTAACATACATACGTACCCTCACTTCTGTGCTCTCTCCGGGATGCTGTTGTTAATGTTTCACCACACACAGAAACACAGCAACCCACGTTGTATTATTTGAACTACTTTGTGGATGTAACAAACATTTAGACTTCTTAGGGTCCAACTCCACTCCAATCTCATCTGAAATGATATACCTGTATTTCAGCTTCTGATTGACTGAACACACCTGATCCAGGTAACCAGCAGTGGGTAAAGCAGGGATAATTGGAAAACAATTAGGCCAGGTGTCCTTGATGACCATGTTTGGGAACCCTATATCTATTAAACCATGTTCCTGCAGTAGCATTAAATTGCTCTGCTCATTTGTAATTATTTTTAAGGCAGTGAAACAAAATCCAGCAAACTTAACATTTAGGGGACTTGGTCATTTTGCTATAAGTTTTCACCAAGAAGTTTGCTCAACTGCATAAAATAGCTCAACTGTAAAGTTTTTCTAAAGTTTTGTAGTAGAAGAGGCGAGTTGCTCGGTCTGTCTGCTGTGCTTCGGTAAGCTTTTCTGGCGCCAGGAGAGATTCAGTCAAACACACACACACACGTTGTCTGTCAGAAAGGTCTCTGTTTATTAACAGCAAAAGATGGGGTTTATATATATTTGACCAAACGCCTGGGCTATAGACATATGTTACTACAAAGAGCATGAACCATTGTAAATGTTCTGGTGAGATCCTGAAGAATCAAAGGAGAGGAAGATAGAGGTGTCCGTGCAGTGACAGATCACAAGATGTTGGCTCGAGTTAGGGGGAGAGGGGGAAGGAGACAGAGGGAGATAGAGAGAGAAGGGGAGAGAGAGAGACATAAAGAGAGTATGGGAAGGTGAGCGTGGGAGCGTTCACACCTTTAAGAACAGATGCAAGAGGAGACAGGAAGATAGAAGCAGGAAAGATTTAACGTTAATATCAAATCTATGAGGAAGAGAACAAGAGAGTAGAATCAACTCCTTTATATATAAAATAATCCTAACAGTTGCCCCCTTAAATTCTAAAAGAATTTGTGAATGTCAATTAGTTAACATAGCAAGAGATATTAACGTGAAGAAGCAGAGATTCATAATTAGTAGAGTCAGCAAAGATGATAAAAAGGATGATAAAGGAAGAAGATAGCCAGGATTAAATCACTTCTAGAATCATAATTAGAAATGAAATTCACACTACATACGTAATCAGGCGTTGGCACAAAAATAAAATGTGGAAAAAGCAAACTAATACAAAGTTGAACCTATATGTGTATGTGTAAAAGGTGAGAAGCGACGAGAGCCCCCTTTTGAGGTGTCTTCTGGGCGTATGTTGCTCCACTAGCCCCTCGGTGCGGGCTAGGAGATCTTGTGAGTGGTCGATTATGTCAAGCAGTCAGGGTCATCTGCGGTGCCTTCTTCACGCGGCTGGCGTGAATCCACTGTGGCTGTGAGTCTGTGAGAACAGCTGTGCGTGTCACTGCAATTACAGTTGTAGGTGTACTGTAGGCAGCATCCCCCACCTTCCTGGGATTTAAACTTTTCACCAGCACTGTATCACCTGGGATGAAAGAGTGAGTAGGCTTGTCTGTAGGCAGAGGGAGAGAAGCAGAGACATTACCGTGAACACTGTTCAGTTTTTCAATGAGCGCTTACGTATAATCGCCGACAATCACGTCCAGATCACCTGTAAGGGAAACACCAGGGTTACCTTTTACCCAAGGGGTGGGGAATGGTCGTCCCATTATAATCTCAAATGGTGAAAGTTTGGTTGTAGAATTGGGTGTCATTCTAATTTCACAAAGCACAGATGGTAACAGGTCAACCCAATTCTTACCTGTATCCATCATGGCTTTTGTCAACCTATCTTTGATTGTTCTGTTCATCCTCTCTACCACACCAGAACTTTGGGGATGGTAGGGGATGTAAAATTTCCAATCAATGCTTAAAAATTTACAAAATTTTTGTGTCACTTTGGAGACGAATGGCATGCCATTATCACTGTCAATAGATGTTGGAATACCGTATCTAGGAATGATTTCTTTAGCCAGAATTTTAACTACTATCGTTGCATTTTCTTTTGAGCATGGAAATGCTTCTACCCATTTAGAAAATCTGTCCACGATTACAAGCATGTATTTCAGATTTCTGACAGGTGGCATGTGTGTAAAATCAATTTGTAAACATTGAAATGGTACAATAGGCATTGGCAAGGCATCATGTTTAACACGTTGTCCTTGTGTATTTGCACGAGCACAGATCAAGCAGGAATCTAATAGAACACGTGTAGCCTGTTTGATATTGCGAATGCAGAATCTGTCCTCAATCATACGGATTACCCCCCGTTTTGCGACATGTGAAATACCATGAAAATGACGCACTAATAATGGGAGGACAGATGCTGGAAGAGCTATACGGCCGTTCTCATCCCGAATTAGCATATCGCTGCCAGGTGAACACTTACGGGAAGACCAAAAATGTAGATCTTCAGGTGATGAATGGGTTTGCAAAAAGGCAAGTTCGATGTCAGATGACAAACTAGGAACAGAGACATGGGACGTCAGAGAGAATACTGTATCCCTACAAACCTGTGGGGACAAAGGTGCTTCTTTAGCGGCCCATTTGGCAACTTCATCAGCTAAACAATTACCTAAAACCTCTTCAGAGTCACCAGATGCATGACCTTTGACCTTCACTATAGCCAATTGCGATGGGAGTAAACTAGCTTGTCAGTCACAACCTTGTTGTGATCAGTCACAAGAGTAGCATGTGAAATAGGCTTTCCATCAGCTGATTTAAAACCTCGCGAAGCCCAAATCTTCCCAAAATCGTGTGTGACACCATAAGCGTAATGCGAATCCGTAAAGATAGTAACATGTTGATTTTTAAATAGGAGACATGCACGAGTAAGAGCGGTAAGTTCAGCAGCATGAGCTGAAAGAAAAGGCAACGAATAAGCTTCTAATACAATGTTGGGCAGCTGACAGATAGAATAGCCGCAATGTGTCACATTGTCATTAGGCCTTGAACAAGAGCCATCAACATAAATATGTGTGCCATGCTCTAAAGGAGTGGAAGATAAATCAACCGAGGTAGTGGTGATCTCATGTAAACAGTCATGATCAGCCCAGTCTGGTTGGGTCTGATCAGGGCCACAGAGTGTCATGAGACGGTGTAAGAGTACAGCCGGAGTGTTGGGTGTCGATATTGGTTTAATAGTTAGATTATGTGTGGCACAAAGAATAGCTTCATATCCTGAACGACGTTGAGCTGTCATGTGCTGTGTTTGAATATTATTAAGGATCGTTATAACTTGGTAAGAAGAGTGTAATACTAAGGGGTACGAGAGAGCAATCTTTTTGCAGCATCCGTGACAATGAGAGCAGAGGCAGCCACAGCTCGCAGACAAGCAGGAAGTCCTGATGCTACAGGATCTAGGGTTTTAGATTAGGATGCAACTGGCCGATAAGACCCGCCGTGATCTTGAGCTAAGACCCCCGCTGCGACCCCCCCCCCCCCCCCCGCCTTCAGAGACATATAGGTGAAATGGCTTGCCATAATCAGGTAGACCCAATGCTGGAGCTGAACTTAGAGATCGCTTGAGGTAACAAAAAGAGTCCTTCATCTCAGATGTCCATGTGATTTTGTCTGGTTGAGTGGAGGAGCATGACTGGCGCAATATCTTGTCATAGTAGGAACAGTCAGGAATGAACTGCCTACAATAGTTTATAAGTCCAAGAAAGCTCATCATTGCTTGCTTCGTGGCAGGTGGACGAATCTCGACAACAGATTGTATGCGATCAGCAGATAATGTTCGTTGTCCCTGGGCGATTGTGAATCCCAGATAGGAGACCTGCGGTAAGCAAAATTGAAGCTTAGTGAGTGAAGCCTTGAATCCAACATCAGCCAGATGTGTCAGCATGCGCAGTGAATGTTTGCGACATAAGTCCTCAGTTTCAGCTGAGAGGAGGATGTCATCGGCGTATAACAGAAGTCGGACTTTCTCAGGCAGGGTCAGGGAAGCCATGGCGTCTCTTACAACAGAGGAGAACACAGATGGAGAGTCTGAACCCTTGAGGAAGACGAGTCCAGGTCAGTTGTTGGTTTTTGAAGGTGAAAGCGAATATAGGCTGCGTCTGCTCACTGACAGGGACACTGAAAAAGGCAGAACACAAATCAACTACTGTAAAATATGAATGATTTGGACGTATTGACGTCAAAATTGATGGGACATCTGGAACAGTAGGACTTGCAGGATTGACAATATCATTAATTTTGCGCAAATCTCGGGTAAATCTCCATCCTTTTCCACCTGCCTTTTGTATAGGATTAACAGGTGTATTGTATGGAGATTGGGTAGGAACTAGGACACCTTGTTCTATTAATGATAATAATCAAAATCACTTTCTCAATACCTGCCTCTTTATCTGGTGAAAGATGGTATGGCTTACAATACACAGGTGTCAGTGTTTTAAGTTTTGCTGTGTATGGTGTAGTGCAAACTGTGCCCACTTCATTAGCATGAATAGACCACAACCTCGGAGGTACAGAAGACAAGTAGGATGGGATGACAATAGATCTATCAGTAGAATCAACCTATGGGACCACATCAGAGAACATAGTCAGATTATTAGGGCTCTTTAAAACGGTTTTGCCTTCTGCAAAAGATATACAACAGCCTAATTTAGACAGTCCATCTCGGCCTAGTAAATTGAACGGAGATGAAGGTATCACCACAAATCGATGAAGGAAATGCAAATTTGGATCATCTGGGCTAGTTACAGGAAGGTATACACCTTGAGTCTGGCGCCTTAGACCACTCGGCCATCCCGACACATGAGTTGTATGGCAGGTTAGTGTCCGGTCCCTGCTAGAGAATTTTTTAAAGAGAATTAGGTCTATATTATTAACAAAGTTTGTTTGAAAGAGTTGTGTGAAATGTGGAGGAATATTATGACCAAAGGGAAGCCCTCCGTGTTCAGACCATGCAGTTTTAAACCTATTAAAAAAGGCAGTTGCTGATTCACCTGGATCCTGTCTGATAGATGCCACCTGTGAGAGATCACATGAAGATTGATATTTCTTTACAAGAAAAGCTTTAAGTTCAGTAAACACGTTATCAACATGTTTGTAATCTGCCCATGAATAATAAGCACTCCATGTGTCTCCATTAGCATCAACCTCATCATCTATAGGTATATCATGTTTGTGATTAAGAGAGGGCACGTCTTCTTGTAACGAGGAATCCGTCACCTCTGCTCCTAGAACACGTGTTAAGATGCACCTGAAATCAGGACCAGTCAACTGTGAATAACGTGTTGTGCTTTTAAGTTGGTCACAAAATAAGTGAACATCAGATGGTTTAGGAAGGCTAGAAACAATGCTATTGATATCAGATAGAGTTGGAGGTGAAATATTCCATCTCTTTTCTCCACACGTAACAAAGGGATATGAAAAAATAGGTGTTGTAGATGTGAGACAGGGACCATCAGTGTTCTTTGCCTTTGTAATGACTTATCTGACACATTAGAGGGAGCACCTTTTGATTTTACCATACCATGGCCCCCACCTTGAGAGCTATGTGTATCCGTGGTTAAAGAATAGCTAGGGGGAGCAGAGACAATAGGTGATTCCACCTTAGTAGTGAGAACAGGAAAAGCATGTATGACTGGTTTGGAGTTGGGGGTGAGTTTACACTTACGAATATTAACTTTACTGTTTTTAGTTATCACCTTATTAGAGCACTCACCATCCCACTTCGGTTTCAAATCACGCCATGTAGTAAATGATTTTTTCATATATTGACTGTCCCACTGTGGATCACCATAACCTTGATTAATTAAAAGATCAGCAGTGATAATGTCAGCATTGTCAAATGAACCTTCTCTTGGATAGTGTCTCCACTGACCCTCCGTCCATCCAGCCAAATTGTTAATGAACGGTTGAACAAAAATTCCAAATCCTTGATAATACATCCAATCATTAGGAGTAAGAGACTGTTTGGAACGACCATTTCCCATCTTGTTAGTAAGTTACAGTTAGTAAACAAACCAAGCTTATCGAAGTTAAGCGGACACTTTAAGCCTTTTTTTAATTTTTTTATTTCTGTAATTATTATTATTAAAATATATATATATATATATATATATATATATTTATAACGGGTGGTGTGATGTTCAAACAGAGTGTATCAGAATCTATTTAAAACTGAAGTATACTGTAATCTATAAAGTGTATTATCAAAAATGTGCAATATCTCCGCGTTCCTGATAACACTACCAGGAATATGGATTCTATTTCAAATCTCACGTGCCTCTACACCTTTGGAGATTAATCACACATTTATCAAATACCAATATAGTGAATTAATAAGGCATTCGGCCAATCTACCCTGTTTCTGAGAACACTCTCAGAAAAATGGACCTCAGGTGCGCCGGGCTGAGTCCACACGCCTCTACGTCAGGGAGACAATAAAACTCATGCACCCCCCACGTGTATAACTGCAACTGCACGCCGCTCCCTGTTCCAAAGAACACTCTAAGGAATATGGCTATAACCAATTAATTCATTTATTTTCTAGCCACGCGCCTCTACGCCAGGGCCAGCTTATACACAAAGTGCACGCTACAAATGCCTCACTAAATTACCAATATTGTAATGCATAAATTACGTAACCAACAGAAATTAGTGAACGTATAACTTTTTAAAACACACCCGAAGTAGCGCGTCTCCTCTAGCGGGACCCGGTTTTGATGACGTAGTTACTCGCGACGACAGTGCTGTGTATGTTTTTAGCTTAATGCTAACAACACCGGTTCAGTTTCAGTTAAACATCTAGTTTAATCTATATCTATCAATTATCCACAATCGCTGTAATTTTAGTCAATAAACCAACGCGAGTAATGTCAAACACAACGCGAAACAAAAACTAATTAAAATGCAAAAATAGTTTCTTTTTCCAAAATATAACCCAAATACACGCCAATTTACTACATAAATAAACTATTGGTTCAAAAACTTTTCTGACCAATGAAGGAAGTACAATAGCAAAAATACTGCTTAACTTACCTTCCTGGAGAGAAAAGGTTAGACGAGCCCCCAGATAGTAAAGTTTTTCTAAAGTTTTGTAGTAGAAGAGGCGAGTTGCTCGGTCTGTCCGCTGTGCTTCGGTAAGCTTTTCTGGCGCCAGGAGAGATTCAGTCAAACACACACACACACGTTGTCTGTCAGAAAGGTCTCTGTTTATTAACAGCAAAAGATGGGGTTTATATATATTTGACCAAACGCCTGGGCTATAGACATATGTTACTACAAAGAGCATGAACCATTGTAAATGTTCTGGTGAGATCCTGAAGAATCAAAGGAGAGGAAAATAGAGGTGTCCGTGCAGAGACAGATCACAAGATGTTGGCTTGAGTTAGGGGGAGAGGGGGAAGGAGACAGAGGGAGATAGAGAGAGAGGGGGAGAGAGAGAGACATAAAGAGAGTATGGGAAGGTGAGCGTGGGAGCGTTCACACCTTTAAGAACAGATGCAAGAGGAGACAGGAAGATAGCAGCAGGAAAGATTTAACACGTTAATATCAAATCTATGAGGAAGAGAACAAGAGAGTAGAATCAACTCCTTTATATATAAAATAATCCTAACATCAACTTAAGTGTGGAGAGCACGGATTTATACTTGCAAACTCATGCTAACAGTGTTTGTTTTTAGGAGCAGCCTAACGTTAACACTACTAACTTTTAGCCTACCAGTTCATTTAAACCAAACTCAAACTACATTTTAATTCCTTTGTGTCAAACAAGTAAAATTTATAAAACAATACAAAATGGACTCACCCAACAGTAGTTTTTTAAATTATTATTATTATTATATTAACTTTCACCCTCCTCAAGGCCTCCTCTCTTCTTGACAGTAAACAAGACATCTCTCTCTCTTTCTCTCAAGATAATCTAGAATATCGCGAGACTGCCAAATAGTGGCAGCACTCAAAAATACCCCCAATGAGTCTTGCTTGAATAGACGTGTAAAGGACGTCAGTGGCCGTCTTTTCACAACCTCTTAAAAACTCCTCGGGGCACTTACTTTTTATTGTAGTATTAACACAATTGCTTTTGCATGTTTCCCGCTCAATACCACAGTGGATTTAATAAAGGTTCATGATGGACTGTAAATGGATGTGTAAAGGACGTCACATAGTGGACCTTCGCTCACACATGCACTCACTATTGAAATGCATGTAGCTAAAAGTCAAAGTGACAGCTATACATGAAACCCCAGACACATGTAGACATGTATTGTACAAGACACCGCTTGTATCACTCGACCTCAGTGCAGCTTTTGACACCATTGATCATGCTATTCTTCTTCACAGATTAGAAAATGTAGTAGGAATTAAGGGTACAGCCCTCTCCTGGCTCAGATCCTATTTGACCGATCGTTATCAGTATGTAGATTTAAATGGTGATTATTCTGCATGTTCTCTAGTGGAGTTTGGCGTTCCGCAGGGTTCAGTTTTAAGCCGACTGCTTTTTTCCCTTTACATGCTTCCTCTGGGCAACATAATCCGTAAGCATGGTATTAGTTTTCATTGTTATGCTGACGATGTGATAGATACTGTATGATAAATGCACATTATGTTAAATGTTTGATAAGATTACTGAAAATATGTCTGTGCTTGATGTGATATACATTGGATACATGTCATGTTGATGTTCTGAAAATGATTGTTGACTGCTTATTTGTGCTTGCTTTGAGGAAAAAGTGTTCTGTGCCTTTAAAAAGTGCTTCTCGTTAATCGGCATACCTGGGTCATGACGTCATCGCATGCCTCAGTAGGTGGCGGAGAAGCCCCTGTCTGCAGCCTGCAGATCGGGGCGGGGCTGAATCTGGGGCGGGGCTGCACGTGTCGCCCCGCCCACATGGTTTCTCATTGGTTGTAAGTAAAGTCATGACGTCGTGCAACGTTCCTCCCACAACTCCTCTCATTGGTTAGTGAAATGGATTGAAGTCGCTGCCACGATAAAAATGCCGTTGGAAACAGTATTTAGGAATTATACATTTTATACAAACGCTGAAATGCTTATTTATTCAGCTTTCAAATGCGTAAAAATCTCAGTTAAGTTTTTTTTTTTAAATGTACGCTTATGACTGGTTTGTGGATGAAGGTTACATACATTTACAAGCAAGACTTCCGCTGTTTAGTTCTCCCATTTCTGGCAACCCGTGACTAAAAATTAAAATGTCAACCAATCGAGTTTATTTACAGCTTTTTTTTTTTATATATTATTAATAAAATACATAAATGTGGAATATTCTCAGCAAAAGTATCCACTATCCATATGTTATTAAATTAATAAATATAAAAGGGTTGTTAAACATTTATAAATACAAACATTTATGACACATGAATGAATTATTATGACACATTAATGAATTTCACTGTTATTTATTTATATACAGTGGCTTGCAAAAGTATTCGGCCCCCTTGAACTTTTCCACATTTTGTCACATTCCAGCCACAAACATGAATCAATTTGATTGATTCAGGGGGCTGAATAATTACGCACACCCCACTTTTCAGTTATTTATTTGTAAAAAAAAATTGGAATCATGTATGATTTTCGTTCCACTTCTCACGTGTACACCACTTTGTATTAATTCCAATCAAATTGATTCATGTTTGTGGATGTAATGTGACAAAATGTGGAAAAGTTCAAGGGGACCGAATACTTTTGCAAGCCACTGTATATAGAAAACAAGCCGTCCTTTCATGCACCTTGTGCTGAATCATTTTACTCACAGAAACAAATCCTAACATTTGGCTCTTTTAAAGTACAAGTTAAAATCACTACATTAAAAATGACTTCTACAGCACAATTTAAATAATTTGATACTAAAACCAATGATCTATGCAAACATGCACAAAACAGTATTATGCAATAAGGGACAGTGTGAGCAGTATTTAAAAGACTACTGCAGCAATTGCCCTTTCTGCACATACATTTACATTTAGGCTTTTGGCAGATCCAGAGCGACTTACTTTTTTTTTTTTTTTATCTCATTACACATCTGAGCAGTTTAGGGTTAAGGGCCTTGCTCAAAGACCCAACAGTGGCAACTTGGTGGTTGGGGGTTTGAACCTGGGATCTTCTGAACCGTACACCAGTATGCCACAGTCGGTGCATTATCACATCAAAAAACAGTTCCAGTTGGCAGTGCACCATGATGGTGAGTTTAACAATTTAGCTTTTGTCACTTTAGTTTGTTTACTCTGGTGCCAAACCAGCCAGTAATGCTCTGTGCATGATTTTTAAGTATGTCAGTGTATGTGTGATTTTTAAGTATGTCTGATTTTAAAGTATGAACACTTCAACGATATGGTACCAGTAATCATTTGAATAAATAAATGTAAAAGCATTTAAAATAATTAATTTTTCAAGGTAGATTGTGGCCTTCCACAATAACATTTCAGCAACAACTGTGGCATCCCACCTTCGTCGCTTGTCTGTTGTTTATTAACAATTTCCCTCTGGGATTAGTAAAGTTCTTTGAATCTTGAATCATTGTTCTGATGGTAAGTTTATAGAGCTGATGTTTTTTTTAAACTAGATTTTGATCCAGTATAGAACAAATGTATTTGTAATGTTTACAATTCCAGTATTCCCTGAGTTTTGCAACCGCATGTGAGGGTTGCCCACTAGAGGGCAGTGTTTTTACTTTGTAGTTTTGGTTCCTAGACTCAGTTTCCCAGAAGCCTCCTCGGGCAGGTGACATGGATACTCACCTGAACTGAGGAGGCTCATTAGCACTTTTATAAATACCTGTTTGTTCTGGGAAACTGGGTCGAGCATTAATTTCTGTTATGTGGGTTTTGTTTCCTTGTTTTAGTTTGATTTCATTATAGTTGGCATTTAGTTTCTGGAGCTCTTTAAGTTTGTATTTGCTTTGATTTAGTTTATGTCTCTTTGTCTCTGTGTCTCCTAGCAGGATTAGCCTCTAGGAGAATTAGCCTTTTGTGTTTACCTTTTTGTGTAAGTAACCCCCATTGCATGTTTAGCTAGTAGTCTGTTTCAATACTAATGAGGGTGATACTAACATGTCTAGATCTTAGTCTGTCTAATCTTCATGTCTGTCTAGTCTCATTGTCTGCTTAGCTCTTAGTCTGTTTAGGTACTAACATCTTTAGCCACTAACCTTTAGAGTTCTTGGTCTGTTTCATACCTAGTCTGCTGTGTACCTTGTCTGTTCATTCCCTTGTGTCTCAGGCTACTGGCTGGTGTAGCCATTAGTCTGATTAGCTATGAGCTAGCTTAGCAGCTAATGTGCAGCTCAGCCAATAGACCTAGCCAAGCCTGTCTTGTGTTTGTTTATCCCTTGCATGCATAGTCCCTAATGTTTAGTCCCTTAGACTGTTTCGTGTGTCTTGTCTTGTCCAGTTTGTATCCCATGTCTGTATTGTGAATCAATGTATGTAATCCCTAGTCTTATGTCTAAGTGTTTATGAGTTCTGTTACAACATGCTCCCAAGTTTTAAGCCAACTCTCTTAGTTCATGTTTTGTTCGTGTTTGCTTTTTGTTTGTTGAATTCTTATTAAAGACTCTTTGTTTCACTGCATCCCCTCTGCATCTATGCCTCAACACCAAGCCCACAGTCCAACACCATGGCAGAATGTGACAGAATGCTCGACCATACAAGAGGCATAGCAGAGGGGCCCCCCCGGGAGAAAATTTTTTGGGGGGGCTGGGACTATAACACCTGGGCAAGCTGACCAGGAATAATCAGCTTGCCCCACGTCAAAACAGGGGACTGAACTGGAGGTGAGGGGGCCTCAGGGGAGGCTCCAGTTTCGCCAGCGGGCCTCAGGGGAGGCTCCAGTTTCGCCAGCGGGCCTCAGGGGAGGCTCCAGTTTCGCCAGCGGGCCTCAGGGGAGGCTCCAGTTTCGCCAGCGGGCCTCAGGGGAGGCTCCAGTTTCGCCAGCGGGCCTCAGGGGAGGCTCCAGTTTCGCCAGCGGGCCTCAGGGGAGGCTCCAGTTTCGCCAGCGGGCCTCAGGGGAGGCTCCAGTTTCGCCAGCGGGCCTCAGGGGAGGCTCCAGTTTCGCCAGCGCGCCTCAGGGGAGGCTCCATGTCCCCAGAGCCCAGCCAGGACCTCGCCAGGGAAAACCCTCACCACGCTCTCTAGCTTCGTTCACAGCGGTGACAGCGACCTGCCACCGCCAGACTTCGAGAGCGTGCTTCCATCGCCACCCGGTGTCAAAGGAGGCCACAGTACTGCAGAGGCCGCCCGGCGTGAGGACAACACAGTGCTGCATCGGCCGCCCGACTTGGAGGGCGACTCAGTGCTGCAGGCAGCGCTCCACCGGCAAGAGCGACACAGCACTGCCTCCAACGCCCGGCCTACACCAGCGATCCGGCACTGCCTCCGCCGCCCGGCCTGCGGCATCGGCCCAGTGCTGCCTCCGCCACCCGACGACGTCATGAGCTCACCGCCGCTCAGCCCCGAGGACGAGCCATTGCTGCCTCCGCCACCCAGCCTCGGGTGCAGGCCGCTGCTGCACCCGGTGCCTGGCTTCGGCGGCAATTCAAGCTCGCCCATCCTCCCACCCACCTTGGGGAGCCTGCTCGTCGGCGTCGCAGTCGGGTGGAATGACCCGGGACATGGGGGAAGGGTACCCAGGACCTCCGTTAGCACTCCGGAGGAGCGTTTTTAAGGGGGGGGGTACTGTGAGGGTTGCCCACTAGAGGGCAGTGTTTTTACTTTGTAGTTTTGGTTCCTAGACTCAGTTTCCCAGAAGCCTCCTCGGTCAGGTGACATGGATACTCACCTGAACTGAGGAGGCTCATTAGCACTTTTATAAATACCTGTTTGTTCTGGGAAACTGGGTCGAGCATTAATTTCTGTTATGTGGGTTTTGTTTCCTTGTTTTAGTTTGATTTCATTATAGTTGGCATTTAGTTTCTGGAGCTCTTTAAGTTTGTATTTGCTTTGATTTAGTTTGTCTCTTTGTCTCTGTGTCTCCTAGCAGGATTAGCCTCTTGGAGAATTAGCCTTTTGTGTTTACCCTTTTGTGTAAGTAACCCCCATTGCATGTTTAGCTAGTAGTCTGTTTCAATACTAATGAGGGTGATACTAACATGTCTAGATCTTAGTCTGTCTAATCTTCGTGTCTGTCTAGTCTCATTGTCTGCTTAGCTCTTAGTCTGTTTAGGTACTAACATCTTTAGCCACTAACCTTTAGAGTTCTTAGTCTGTTTCATACCTAGTCTGCTGTGTACCTTGTCTGTTCATTCCCTTGTGTCTCAGGCTACTGGCTGGTGTAGCCATTAGTCTGATTAGCTATGAGCTAGCTTAGCAGCTAATGTGCAGCTCAGCCAATAGACCTAGCCAAGCCTGTCTTGTTTGTTTATCCCTTGCATGTATAGTCCCTAATGTTTAGTCCGTTAGACTGTTTCGTGTGTCTTGTCTTGTCCAGTTTGTATCCCATGTCTGTATTGTGAATCAATGTATGTAATCCCTAGTCTTATGTCTAAGTGTTTATGAGTTCTGTTACATGCTCCCAAGTTTTAAGCCAACTCTCTTAGTTCATGTTTTGTTCGTGTTTGCTTTTTGTTTGTTGAATTCTTATTAAAGACTCTTTGTTTCACTGCATCCCCTCTGCATCTATGCCTCAACACCAAGCCCACAGTCCAACACCATGGCAGAATGTGACACCGCAGGGGACTTTGATTTTACAGAGGTGAGTAAAAACTCTAATGTATATTTGCCATATAAATAGAAAGTAATTAGAAAGTATAATTTTTTCCCCTCAGACAGACATGCCTGGTATTAGGAGGTGGTGTTTGCTTCTTTTGGAGAATT
Organism: Channallabes apus; assembly: GCA_030522415.1. Lineage (NCBI taxonomy): Eukaryota > Metazoa > Chordata > Actinopteri > Siluriformes > Clariidae > Channallabes > Channallabes apus. The sequence continues at coordinate 17,833,521 of CM060126.1, read as the reverse complement.
TCACCTTAAGGTTTATTTCTCTACATTTTATGAACTAGCACTAAACTTTTTGCTGAGGTGTCGCTTTTACATTATATATACTAGGCCTGTGCAATATAATAACAATTATTCAAGTATTGTAAATGTACATATTGCGATATGTAACAATCGCTTCAGTTTGTAATCTATTTAGGGTCATGAACAAAAGCACAACAAGAGTAACTTTTGTATGTTTAATAAAAATCAGTCAATTTTTATTTTAAAGGCATAGCACTTATTATTTTGAAAATTTTTATTTACATAATATAAACATACGTCTCCTTTACTACATTTCATTAGAGGTCTGAAGAAGACAGACGTGCAACAAAGACTCAAGAGGCAAATTGAAAATAATGTAATTTAATTACACTTAATATGACTTTTTTGTCGTATTTTCTTAACATATGTAGAATTACACGTCTTCTCTGCTATCCTTTTTAGGCACAAAAGGCAATCATGACTCCTGAGTTGCAACTTTTGGATGCAAGTCTCTTAAGTGCTGTAATACTGTCCTGTTTCATTTAAGCAAATGAAGGGTTAAAACTATTCCATATACAGTACAGTACTTTCCAGTTACCCATGGAGATCTTGGAAGTAGTGCTACAGGATGGAGATGCTGCCTACATGAATCTTTCGCTTACTTGCAGTTGCTTTAGTGCAATTGTGAACAGGACCCAGTTCAGACAGAAGGCACACTATGCATGGTTTGACAGTAAGCATCCGTCCTTTTTTTTTTTTTTTTTTTTTTTTTTTTTTTTTTTTATGTAATTTTGCTTATTGTATTTTCAAAGCTGTATCATGGCTTACAATCCTAGATGACTTCTGCTTTGTGTGTGTGTTTTTTTGACTACAGGTGTTGTGAACTGGGAAAAATATGGAGTGAAACATCAAGGGCTGAATTACGAGTGCCTTTTGAAATTAAAGAATGCAAAATGTGTAAAATGTTATTCACGACCTGCTTCGGTTATTACGGAAATGGGAAACGTGTTTGCCTCAGAGGATTTTATGATGTCACAGAGGAGCCAGACTGCTGTTTCACCTGCCATTATTAGATTGGGAGGGAGAATTAATGCTTGACCACAGAGATGTATAAATACCTGCTTTCTCCTGTATCAGAAATAACTGTGAACTGTATAAATAAATAAATAACAGTGAAATTCATTAATGTGTCATCATAATTCATTCATGTGTCATAAATGTTTGTATTTATAAATGTTTAACAACCCTTTTCTATTTATTAATTTAATAACATAAGGATAGTGGATACTTTTGCTGAGAATATTCCACATTTATGTATTTTATTAACAATAAAAAAGGGGGAAAAGGCTGTAAATAAACTCGATTGGTTGACATTTTAATTTTTAGTCACGGATTGCCAGAAATGGGAGAAAAACAGCGGAAGTCTTGCTTGTAAATGTATGTAACCTTGAACCACAAACCAGTCATAAGCGTACATTAAAAAAAATTTTTATATGCATTTGAAAGCTGAATAAATAAGCATTTCAGCGTTTGTATAAAATGTATAATTCCTAAATACTGTTTCCAACGGCATTTCCTGTTTATCGTGTCAGCGACTTCAATCCATTTCACTAACCAATGAGAGGAGTTGTGGGAGGAACGTTGCACGACGTCATGACTTTCCTTACAACCAATGAAAAACCATGTGGGCGGGGCAACACGTTCAGCCCCGCCCCAGATTCAGCCCCGCCCCGATCTGCAGGCTGCAGACAGGGGCTATTGAGGTGGCGCGCATGTGCTGTGCTTCATTCATGTTAAATACAGCGTTGAGGAAGCCATCACTGCTGCGCATGTCTTTATTTAATTTTCATAATTAAATCTTCTGTTCAGGTATTTGCAATAATTAAATGCACAAAACACACTTCCGTTTGTACACTGTTCAATGTGATATTGCTTTAGTGTTTAAAGTCGTGTTTAAAGTAGTTAATTTAACTAAATTGATGGCGTGCCATGAGGTCAGCATGCTAAGCACACAAATAACATGGGTGCTTCGTGACTAGCGCGATAGTCCGTCAGTTATGATAAATGGCTAATGTGCTGGTGTTATTTTAGAATTTCTGATGTTAAGTTATGGTTTAGCTTGCACTTACCAGTGTGGGTAACTTAACTCCATTCCTCCAAATATATCTGGTCACTGTGAGTTAGGCATTGCGAACGTTAATCATTTAAGTGTGCCTTTTTTATTGTGTTGAATGTGCTGAATGCAATCGTCTGAAGCAAGTGTTTTGATAGGAGTGTATAGCTAATATGGTAATTGTATAGTTGGATTATTAAGGTCATACAGTTATTTCATTGTTGCAGATTGATATGAGTGAAGATTATATATGCTTATATTTAGATAGGACTATATATTTTCTCAGTGTGCATATGTATTTTGGAAAGCTGATTCTGCTTGTCAAAGTATAATGTTTGGGTGTCAATTGTGAAGGACGTGCCTTTTTTTCTGTTTAGCATGTTAACTGTGTGTAAAGCTGTCATATATGTAGTTTTAATTTTTTATTGGATTGATTCATGTTAAATACAGTGTTGAGGAAGCCATCACTGCTGCGCATGTCTTTATTTAATTTTCATAATTAAATCTTCTGTTCAGGAGTGTTACAACGACACACAGCTATACGTCTCAACAAAACCTGATGAGAAAAACCATCTTACTAAAGTTGAGCAATGTGTGCAGGACATAAGAAATTGGATGCTAATTAACTTCCTTCTGCTTAATCCGGATAAGACAGAAGTTCTAGTCATAGGACCGCATACACCTAGAAGTAAAATCTTAGATCACACCGTAACTTTAGATGGCCTTTCTGTTCCATCAAGTGCAACAGTAAAAGACCTCGGCATGATTATAGATTCCAGCCTTTCATTTGAAGCTCATGTAGATAATATCACCAGGATTGCATTCTTTCACCTCAGAAATATTGCCAAGATAAGAAATATATTGTCGCTAAACGATGCAGAAAAACTAGTTCATGCTTTTATCACTTCTAGGTTGGACTATTGTAATGCCTTACTGTCTGGTTGTTCTGTTAGATGCATAAACAAGCTTCAGCTAGTCCAGAATGCAGCAGCGAGAGTCCTCACTAGAACCAGAAGATATGAGCACATCACCCCTATCCTATCTTCACTACGTTGGCTCCCTGTGAAATTTCGCTGTTACGTGCAGAGGTGTAGTGCACGTATGTGCGCATGCGCGACGGCGGGTGGCGGCGCGTGCGCGATCTCTCCCCCCTTTCTCTCCCGCTCTCCTTTTGACAGGTGGCTCCGCCCCGATTGGACGTGCCATGACATGCACCGCGATTGGCTGGCCGTTGATCTGCGTGACCTTTTAAGCTGGCGAGTGGAAACAGGAAGTGCGCGACTTATACTTTGGTGTGACTTACGTGCTCAAAAATTGATTGTTGGTTATTGGTTGTTGTAGTGTGATTGAGTGATTGTTGGATTGTGTGATTGAGTGGTTGAGTGGTTGACTGTGTGTGAGTTATTGTTTGTTTGGTTGGAGAGAGAGCCTGTGTGTCGCGCCCTGCACTCTCTCCTTCCCTATTGTTGTTTTGGGTTTTCTTTCTTGTTTTTGTTAGCGTGGATGGAAGTGTTCCTCCCGCTATTGTATATAGTTATTTTTTTCATCTCATTGTAAATATTGTATATATTTTGTTTATTCTTTTTTTTTTGTATATAGTTTCAAGGAAGTAGTAGGGGTTGGGCGCCATTTTTGTTGTCCCCCGTTTTCTCCTGTTTTTGTATAAATAGTTAGGAAGTTAGTTTAGTTTTTGTATTTTGATTTATATTCTTTCCTTTGGTAGTTTAGTTAGCTAGAGGGTGGAGATAGGGGGGGGGGGTTGTTTATTGTTTTGGCCTTGGCCCAATCCTGAAGCCCAGAGCTTCCTGTATGTGTGTGTGTACAAATAAAAACCACGCACGAAATCTTGGTTGCAAGGTTATTCATTTCTTATAAATTTATTATTTTCTTTGTTGCGTCCCTTGACCCTAGACCGGGGGTCGTAACAAGTGGGGGCTCGTCTGTTGCCAGTCACTGGCTAACAAGTGGGGGCTGATTTTAAAATACTACTCTTGACACATAAAGCATTAAATGGTCTCGCGCCGAACTGCTAGTGTCTTACGATCCGCCACGCCTACTTCGATCAAAGGATGAAGGCTGCTTGTCAGTACCGCGTATTATGAAAACTACAGCTGGGGGCAGAGCTTTTTCTCACAAAGCCCCAAAATTATGGAATAGTCTTCCAAATTCAATTCAATTCAATTTTCAATTCAGTTTTATTTGTATAGCGCTTTTAACAATTGACATTGTCTCAAAACAGCTTTACACAATCAAAAGAATTATTTAAGTTTGTATGGAATGTGAATGTGTATGAATCAAAATGTTCAGATATTCCCTGGCAAGCAAGCCCGAGGGCGACAGTGGCAAGGAAAAACTCCCTGAGACGGTAATAGGAAGAAACCTTGAGAGGAACCAGACTCGACAGGGAACCCATCCTCATCTGGGTGAAACAGATAGCAGGAAATGATCTGCATTTATACAGTGTTAAGTGTTAGGTTCAGCTATAATAGTTGATGTTAATTGATGTTATAATACTTGATGTAAAATGGAGTCCAGTAGTTATTCGAGACTCAGATAGACTTGTAGAAAGTTCCAGTCCTGAACTATCGAATTGTCAAGTCCTCAGAGAAACAGCTGACAACACCAGTCGAGGCCAGAACCATCTTCTAAGTAGATAGAATCATCCCCAGACACCAGACGCATCCTAAAGAGACACACGGGGCATCCATGCGATGAGACCTCCAACCAGAAACCGGGCACCAGGATGGATCAGACAGGTCCGGAGGGCAGAGGGAGTCTGGATCACTGGCAGCTCAGGAACCACATGTGTAGCTCGACAGAGAGAGAGAGAGAAAGAGTGAAAGGGGGAGAGAGGAAAGAGAAAGAGGAAGAGGAGAGGAGGAGAGATTGCAATTAGGTATGGTCACAGTCACAATGTATAATGTGAATGTATATTTACTGTAGAGTGCAAGCAGGGACTCCGGCAGGACTAACTATGACAGCATAACTAAAAGGGAGAGCCAGAAGGAAACACAAACATGAGGGCTCCCTGAGATGTAAAGCAAACAATCACCTCACCGTCAACAAACCTGAGTGATCAAATGAGACTGAGGAAGACAGCATCTAAACATACCAGTTCACCATAATACTCTACGTCCATGAGTCCCCCAGATCTGCTCCTTTACCTTATGGCAAATCTATTTATAAAAATGCTTGGCTAAATAAATAGGTTTTGAGCCTAGACTTAAACACTGAGACTGTGTCTGAGTCCCGAACACTATTTGGAAGACTATTCCATAATTTTGGGGCTTTGTAAGAAAAAGCTCTGCCCCCAGCTGTAGTTTTCATAATACGCGTTACTGATAAGCAGCCTGCATCCTTTGACCGAAGTAGGCGTGGCGGATCGTAAGACACTAGCAGTTCGCTCAGATACTGCGGCGCGAGACCATTTAATGCCTTATATGTCAAGAGTAGTATTTTAAAATCAATTCGTAATTTCACAGGGAGCCAATGCAGTGAAGATAGGATAGGGGTGATGTGCTCATATCTTCTGGTTCTAGTGAGGACTCTCGCTGCTGCATTTTGGACTAGCTGAAGCTTGTTTATGCACCTAACTGAACAACCAGACAGTAAGGCATTACAATAGTCCAACCTAGAAGTGATAAAAGCATGAACTAGTTTTTCTGCATCATTTAGCGACAATATATTTCTTATTTTGGCGATACTTCTAAGGTGAAAGAATGCTATCCTGGTGATATTATCTACATGAGCTTCAAATGAAAGGCTGGAATCTATAATCACGCCGAGGTCTTTTACTGTTGCACTTGACGGAACAGAAAGGCCATCTAAAGTTACGGTGTGATCTAAGATTTTACTTCTAGCTGTATGCGGTCCTATGACTAGAACTTCTGTCTTATCCGGATTAAGCAGAAGGAAGTTAATTAGCATCCAATTTCTTATGTCCTGAACACATTGCTCAACTTTAGTAAGATGGTTTTTCTCATCAGGTTTTGTTGGGACGTATAGCTGTGTGTCGTCAGCATAACAATGAAAACTAATACCATGCTTACGGATTATGTTGCCCAGAGGAAGCATGTAAAGGGAAAAAAGCAGTGGGCCTAAAACTGAACCCTGCGGAACGCCAAACTCCACTAGAGAACATGCAGAATAATCACCATTTAAGTCTACATACTGATAACGATCGGTCAAATAGGATCTGAGCCAGAAGAGGGTTGTACCCTTAATTCCTACTAAATTTTCTAATCTGTGAAGAAGAATAGCATGATCAATAGTGTCAAAAGCTGCACTGAGGTCGAGTAATACAAGCATAGTTACACAACCCTGATCAGAGGCCAATAGGAGGTCATTTACTACTTTAACGAGTGCTGTTTCTGTGCTGTGATGAGGCCTAAATCCTGACTGATACAGTTCATGTATGCCATTTCTATGTAGATATGAGCATAGCTGCTCCGCTACTATCTTTTCCAGAATCTTAGAGATAAAGGGGAGGTTTGATATTGGCCTGTAATTGGACAGCTGACAGGGGTCGAGGTCAGGTTTCTTAATTATTGGTTTAATAACTGCTACTTTAAAAGATTTTGGAACATAACCAATGCTGAGTGAGGAATTAATTATTCTCAACATCGGTTCTGTTATTACTGGTACTATCTGTTTAAGAAAATGTGTCGGTATAGGATCTAATATACAGGTTGATGAATTTGCAGAAGAGATGAGTGAAATTAGTTCATTCTCTTCAAGAGGAGTAAAGTATTCTAGGTTTGAATCTGACATGGCTAGGTTAACATCAGTATCAATTACATTGTTTGGTTTCAAAGCCTCAATTTTATGCCTGATATTTACAATTTTATTATTAAAAAAGTTCATGAAGTCCTCACTATTGCATGATGTTGTTGTGGAGATTTCTGTAGTGGTCTTATTTCTGGTTAATTTGGCTACGGTATTAAATAAAAATCTAGGATTATTTTTATTTTCTTCTATAAGAGTGGAGAGATACGTTGATCTAGCTACACTAAGAGCTTTCCTATAGTTCAGGATGCTCTCTTTCCATGCTATTTGAAATACCAACTATTTAGTTTGACGCCATTTACGCTCTAATTTCCGAGCAGTCTGTTTTAAAGTGCGCGTGTGATCGTTATACCAGGGAGCGAGTTTCTTATCTCTAATAATTTTTCTTTTAGCTGGAGCTACATTATCTAAGGTACAACGAAGTGTCGACTCTAAATATTCAGTCGCCTGATCGAGTTCTGTGGGGTCAGACGGTGGCCTAATCGAAGTTGGTAACTCTGGGAGATTACTGATAAAACTCTGTGTGGTAGTTGATGTGAATGTACGTTTAATACGGTAGCGCGGTGCTGTGCGTACATTATCACTGTGACACACTTGAATGGAGACAAGATAGTGATCTGAGATAATTTCAGACAGTGGAATTGTGAATACATTTCTTATAATTAATCCGAAGAATATTACTAAATCTAAAGTGTGGCCTGCTTTATGAGTGGGTCCTACTACACACTGATTTACACCTACGGAGTCCAGTATGGATATAAATGCTGTTCTCAGAGGGTCTTCTGGATTCTCAAAATGAATGTTAAAATCTCCAGCAATTAACACTTTGTCTACAGAAATGACCAGGTCTGAGATGAAATCTGCAAATTCACTAAGAAATTCAGAATACGGCCCTGGAGGTCTGTAAATTATAATTAGTGGAATCGACTGAGCTGATTTAATATACTTAAATACACTTATGTTACTATAGAGAATTTCAAATGAGTTAAATTTTTGTCCGTGTTTTTGTACGATAGACAGATTATCATTATGAATAACTGCGACGCCTCCTCCTCTACCAGTTAACCGAGGCTGGTGTATGTAGCTGTATCCAGGAGAACTAGCTTCATTTAGAGCTACATACTCGTCCTGTTTAACCCATGTTTCAGTTAAACAGAATATATCAAACGCCTGATCTGTGATAATTTCATTAACAATAACTGCTTTTGATGTGAGAGATCTAATATTTAACAATCCTAGCTTCAGATCAGAGGTGCCGGCTGCGCATTCAGTATGATCTGAGTTTGTGGTCTTTATGTTAATTAGATTATTGAAACAGACTTTCTGGGTCTTTCTACATTTTTGCTTAGATCGGGGAACAGACACAGTCTCAATATGGTGAACCCTGAGTGACGACTCTATGCAGCTAGCAGACGGTTGGTTTAGCCTGTCTGTCTGCTCCCTGGCCTGGGCTCTGGATTGTCACCGATTAACTAGACCTCTACTGAGACTATGAGCTATACTACAGGAAATGAGAGCAGCACCTTCCCGAGTGGGATGGACACCGTCCCGCCCTAACAGGCCAGCTTTGCCCTCAAAGGTCTTCCAATTATCTATGTAGCCCGCATTATTTTTGGAGCACCACCTGGACATCCAGCGGTTCAGCGACCATAACCTGCTGTAAGCTATGTCGCCACGTCTCATTGGGATGGGACCAGAGCATACTACTTCATCGGACATCGCCTTCGCTAATTTAAACACCTCTGTAAAGTTACTCTTACTAACCTCTGACTGACGAAGGCGTATATCGTTAGCTCCAGCATGTACCACTATCTTAGAGAACCTGTGCTGTCCTAGAGCCCTAAGATTACCTGCTATGTCCGGTGCTCTGGCTCCCGGGATACACCTAACCACTGCCGCTGGCGCCCCTAAAGGTCTAGCTAATGTCACGTGTCTCAGTATAGAGTCTCCTATAACCAGAGCTCTTTCAGGTTTCTCAGCGGGTGCAGCACTGAGGAGAGCAAACCTGTTGGACACGTGAAGCGCAGAGGAGGTGTGCTCCGGTGGGCTAGCCTTAGCGTTAGCTTTGGCTGAACGAGTTTGCCGCCGAGTCGTCACCCACTCGCCCCGCTGTGAGGGCTCTAATGCCGGAGTCGGGGGCTGATTATCTCCGCCTGTGGCACCCAGACTGTCCGCTACGGGAATAACGCTGCTCTCACACTCTCTAACCCTCTCTAAAGTCTGGATGCGCTCCTCTAATGCTGATATCTTCTCCGTCAGAGTGCTCACTAACACACACCTATCACAAATAAAATTATCACTAATGACGGAGGAAGAATGTCTAAACATCCTGCACTCCACACACTGAACAAGCTGAACGGTAGACATTATAACGTACCTCCGTGTCGGAGTTTTAGTTGTTTGGAGATGAATTCCGTTTGTTGTTTTTAGACGAGGAAACTCGCGCGTTGCGAAACTTTCGCGGCAACAAAACAAATAGTGTTCGGGACTCAGACACAGTCTCAGTGTTTAAGTCTAGGCTAAAAACCTATTTATTTAGCCAAGCATTTTTATAAATAGATTAGCCTTAGGTAAAGGAGCAGATCTGGGGGACTTATGGACGTAGAGTATTATGGTGAACTGGTATGTTTAGATGCTGTCTTCCTCACTCTCATTTGATCACTCAGGTTTGTTGACGGTGAGGTGATTGTTTGCTTTACATCTCAGTTCCCCCTCATGTTTGTGTTTCCTTCTGGCTCTCCCTTTTAGTTATGCTGTCATAGTTAGTCCTGCCGCACTCTACAGTAAATATACATTCACATTATACATTGTGACTGTGACCATACCTAATTGCCATCTCTCCTCCTCTTCTTTTTCTCCCCCTCTTTCTCTTTCCTCTCTTCCCCCTGTCTCCCCCTTTCACTCTTTCTCTCTCTCTCTCTCTCTCTCTCTGTCGAGCTACACATGTCATTCCTGAGCTGCCAGTGATCCAGACTCCCTCTGCCCTCCGGACCTGTCTGATCCATCCTGGTGCCCCGTTTCTGGTTGGAGGTCTCGTCGCATGGATGCCCTGTGTGTCTCTTTGGGATGCGTCTGGTGTCTGGGGATGATTCTATCTCCTTAGAAGATGGTTCTGGCCTCGACTGGTGTTGTCAGCTGTTTCTCTAAGGACTTGACAATTCGATAGTTCAGGACTGGAACTTTCTACAAGTCTATCTGAGTCTCCAATAACTACTGGACTCCATTTTAATATCAATTAACATCAACTATTATAGCTGAACTGCCTGCCACCTAACACTGTATAAATGCAGATCATTTCCTGCTATCTGTTTCACCGAGATGAGGATGGGTTCCCTGTTGAGTCTGGTTCCTCTCCTATTACCATCTCAGGGAGTTTTTCCTTGCCACTGTCGCCCTCGGCTTGCTCACCAGGGACTATATGAACATTTTGATTCATACACATTCACATTCCATACAAACTTAAATTCTTTTGATTGTGTAAAGCTGTTTTGAGACAATGTCAATTGTTAAAAGCGCTATACAAATAAAATTTAATTGAATGTACAAATGCATCTGAATGCATTTTTAGGTACATTTTTCAGTCTTACCTCGACTGTTTTTGGCCGTGGACACAACGTCGCCGTCGGACCAATGTTTGTTGGGTATAAATGTGTTGGAAATGATCATTTCTTTCACTTTTAGGCTGCAGAAGGTTCTCTAAAGCGTTTGCTGCGTTCTTAGCGCTGTATGAACTCAGGAAAGCGGTTTTCTCACACAACTCATGGATAGTTATGTAACACGTTAAAAATTAGTTTATATTAATTTTTCAGGAAAAAAATTTGTAAACAATAATAAAAATGTTGTTTTTCAACATGTATGATAAAATACATAAATGTGCTGGAAATTATCATTTCTTTCACTTTTAGGCAGCAGAAGGTGAGATAAAGCGTTTGCTGCATTCTTAGCGCTGTACGACCTCAGGAAAGCTCCCTTTGCCCATTGTTTCTTTCCAAGATTCTCTCCAATGCTCAGAGTACCACTGCAAAAAAGCAGTAATTTAGAAACTTTCTCTAGAATTGACTAACAAAAACATGTTACAACCTTTACATGTAAGCTAACATTTACAACGTTTGCTTAAATTTTAGAATTGAAAAATGAAAGAGAAATCAAATATAAGTAAAAATCATTAACTATATAATTAACTCTACCTGATCAGCACAAATAATAGTATATAACTATATAGATATAAAGAGCTATACAGATAGTAAATAAGTGTTAACATGCAATATTTGATCACTTCTAAGAAACATTCAAGACCATGATAACTTCTGTGATTTTGCGAAGAAAACACTTTTGTAATTAGCACTTTTTTATACCACCTGTACAATATTTGCATATAAACTTTAAATCATATACCAAGTAAATTAAATCTGTTTATATATTTTATACACAAAAACAATCTGCTCCCTCACATTTAATACATAAGCCACCAAAATGATCTCCATTAATAATGATGGTTAACACTTAACATGAAACAATGAACACTATTTAACATACAGTTAAAGACTATTTAAAATTATGTAATAAGACTTGGTGAGAGTATGAGGTATGAATAAGAAATTATTAAACACACATGAAATTATATAAATACAGAAGCAATTTTATTTTTAATTGTTTATAGTTCACAGTTGATGATGACATACAGATAAAAGTGCAACAACGTCAAAAATAATGTCAAAGTTGTCATTCATCAAGAATGCTCAAAAGTCCCTTTGTGTGCCCCTTTAACCCATTTGCTGTTGATGCGCAAACTATGTATTTCTGAAAGTATTAAATTCCCAGTAAGCGTGACAAGCTTGCATTGATTAATGTCGCTGCCATTTGTCCACACAGCAAATGTAGCCTTGAATACTTCTGATGGAGGGTCAGCCCGTGGACAGTGTGAGGTAATGTTTACATAGTGGAGAGACACAGCAAAACGGACCCCAGCATCCCAGCAATGGGATGCCCTAATGCCTAGGCTTTCTCATGCTGGTGAAAAACCATGGGGCTTTAGCTTGTTGTTTGCACTACTGTATGTATGGTACCAAGTTCAAGTAGGCTATTATTGTCATTTCAACCGTATACAGTGTAGTAGTCATTCCTCTAGGACCAAGGTCCTACATACAGTACAATGAGGTAAACAGGACACATTCCTTTGAAGTAGCAGCAAAGATCAAATAGTTTTGTGCAAATAACAGTTAATGGATATTGTGCAAAAGAGCAATTACAGGTGGTTGTGAACAATTTTTAGATGGTCATTGATCAGTGTGTTTTATCGTTAGTTCAGTTTATCAGTTCAGTCAGTATATACAATTTGTTAGATGGTTGTTGATCAGTGTCTTTGCGCCTGTGTTGTTTATCAGTTCAGTCTCAATGTTTTGAGGTATTTGATTTATCTGAGTGATTGTGTGTTTGTTTATCAGCCCAGTCCCTTTTTGTTGAGTAGACGGATGGCTTGTAAAAAAGATGCTTTTGCACAGTCTGGATGTAAGTGCCTGAATGCTTCTGTACCTTTTTTCAGATGGCCTAAGGGTGAAGAGTGAGTGTCCGATCAGCCACAATGTTGGTGGCTTTGCAGATGCAAAACTGTAGATGTCTTCGATAGAGGGAAGAGAGACGCCTATGATCTCCTCTGCTTTCCTCACTGTCCGCTGTAGGGTCTTGCGGACCGAGATGGCAAAATTTCCAAACCAGACAGTGATACAACTGCTCAGGATGCTCTCGATATAGAATGTGGTAAGCATCGGTGCACTTGTTGATGTAGCTGGTGTTGTGGAAAAATACTCAGAGTCGAGCTTTGCTTATAGAAGATTACGACCTTTATTATCAAACAAGGCCGCAGCTGAACCATGGATGCAACTGAATTTTCTCTTTGTTTCTCCAAGTACATATTCAGTGCCTGCCCCACCTTCCTCCAACATCTGCTTCCCATTAAAGGGCCGTCTTTAGCCCCCCCAATGTAAAGCTCCTATATGCAAGCGCACACAAAGAAGCCTATGTTTCAGCTTGCATGCAGATCCCCGATTATATACTGTTAAGGTATCTTCTAACCCCCAAAAGTAAGTAAAATCAAATGAAATCAAATTAAAATTTCTCCCATATATCCCCCCTCTGGGACTTATAAGTCCCACACTAATTGGTTAATCTAGAGTGCGACTCCATGAGTCAGTCTTCCTTATACTAACTGGTGATTAAATTAAATCACTGGACTTTTATCAATGACCGACCCATGGATTCTCACCCTCTTGCGGAGAATTGGCCAAACCTCTCCTTCCACTCTTGACTAGGAATAGGAGTAAAAGACTCGACTTCGACTTCATACTTCCCATTACTCAATAACATGACATGAACATGTACTTAATACAGTGATTTTCTAGGATTACATCAATTGGATAAATCATATAACCTACAATGGAACATACATAACAGAATACAATTTTTAAGAATGGATATACGTTTAAACAACCTTGTCGTAATATAATAGTCTTCAACTCAGGTGCTTTGCGGTGCGCAGGGAGCCAGTTGGAACCCACAAGAGAGGTTGCCAGCACGTCATTTTGGGCTCATGCCGTGGAAGATACGCTTCAATATATGAACCAGTAAAGTCTCTTGTTAGAGATATATATGGCTGAGTTAGGGATATCCTTGATGACTGTGTCCAAAAAAGTTCATCCTTGTCTGTTGTTGCTAGGAAATGCTGTTAATTTTAGAAAACCTTTGATTAACTATAAATCACATTCATAAATTTACTTAGACACAGTAAAGTCACCCATTAGCTGCTTCAATTAAATTTCTGCATCTGGAATAAAAGAGAACGGTGTTTAGTGACATTACACATTGTCATAATTTAGTTAAGGCTTGCTTCCTTCTCGTGCATTTTTACTGTGGAGGAAATTAAAATTAGTTGTCGCTGCTGCTGTTTTATTTGTAAAAGCAATATAGTGTTAGTTAAACAGAAATGCATTTATACAATGTAGAGGATATGAATCATTGTCACACATAATCTCCACAGTTGTTTGTCCTGTTAATTGTGTCAGGGGAAACCTGGTCGAAGTCAGTCAGTCTGTCTTGCTTGTATCAGAAGTGGATGCAGAGTGTTCACTTTATTTTGCAATAAAGATTTAATTTCTTTGCACTTTTCTGATGTTAGGTTCTTCTTTCTTTCTTCCTTCGTTTTCGGTACTCATAGTTTTTGGTGACTCTCGTGTAATGGTTCAAGTGATACCACATGGTTTTGTCTTTCACTTGAATCACTGTTGGAGAGGCTGCCACACTTTGCGGGGCCCCTCCCTCCTGGGCTTGTGCCACTTCCTCCTGAACACTCGCAGATAGACCTGGTCTCCTGGAGCGATGGGACACGGAGCGCCTTTTCCTCCATCGTCTCCTTTACTCCTTTCCTGCACATAGATTGCTTCATGTACGGCAGTTAGTTTCTTCATATAAGATTTTCGAAATTGTTTAGGCGGTGGGCCTTTATATGCGGTGGGCCTTTATATTCTACAGAATGGCACAGGCATGGGTCGACCCGTAAGCATTTCATGCGGGGTTAGGTGTGTATTTGTGTTAGGTTGCATGCTTGTTGGCTCATTCGTAAAGCATCAGTTAAAACCTAGTTTAGCATTGTACTACTACAATTATTATTACCCTTGGCTTTGAGATTACCAGTTATACTTTCTACCGTCCCCTGGGACTGTGGACATACCCAAATCTTAGCTTTGTTCCCAACCGTTGCAGCACCTGTCTTACATTTTCTGAATTAATACTGATCCATTGTCGGAACTCATCTCTGATGGAATTTCAAACCTAGATATCACTTCCCTTACGATTTGATAACTGTTCCTTACTCTTCATCCGCAGATGTTATTGCTTCTACTCATCTACTAAATCTGTCAGTTATTACAAGCATGTACCTTTCGCCCAGAACACTACTTTATCCTGCCCACATAGTTCACCACTAAATGCTTAAATGGTCATTCTGGTACCAGTATATAGCCTATAGGTGTGGCTGTTTCCTTCCTGACATTATGTTTAGCACATATCTCCCATGAAGCTAGGAACTCTTCAACCATAGCATGCAGATATAAAGACCAATACCCATGTTGCTTGATTTTTCTCACAACCTGTCTTCTTGCACAATGGCCCAGTCCATGAGCATTTAAACTAAAAATGTTCACCAGTGCTGTGGGTGCTATGATCAGACCTTCATGTGACTCCAAATACCCTGTGCGTCCTTCTGCGCTCCCCTCTGGAGCCACATCGAGCGCTCGTACGGACCTGCTTGATGTTGAGTACAAATGATATCCTCTAACTGAGGCTGTGGTTTTATAAAGACTATGGGCGCTTGCACAGCTAGTTGACACTTTGATGCACACTTTGCTTCTACGTCTGCCATGTTGTTACCCTTAGCAACACAGTCATTTCCCTTTTTACGGGTCTGACATTTAATGAAAGCCAATCGTCTTGGTAGCATCATAGCAGACATTAGTTTACTTATTCGTTCAGCACGTTGAATGGGAGTTCCTTCACGCATTTTAAACCTTTGCTTCCATACGGCTGCAAACAGATGACATACACCATGGAATAGGCTGAATCTGTAAAAATATTTGCCACTAGCCCTTTTGATACTGTAATTGGCAGGTGGCTGTTAGCACTTTTCAACTCAGATTATTGGGTAAAACAGGGTTACAAACACTTCTGGGATAAGACGGTTTAAAGTCTTCTCCGTTCTTCATTCTTATTGGATATCTAGTGTGACTTTCTACATGGTCTCTAAACTAGACCCATCTACAAAGTAAGTGATTTCTGCATCAGATATCAGTTTAGACTTGATCAGACCGTAACCTAGTAAATGCCAATGAATTCGACACAACATCATGAGACACTCCTTTATAGGCTTAAGGTATTAATTTAGCTGGTTTAACTGTGTCACATCGCTTTATATTAATGTCGGGATATGTGAGCAGTGAAGAATATGCTTGGAGGCGAGCTTGGGTTAGAACACCTTCCCCTTGTTTTATCAATTTATACAATCTATCGGTAACCTGTTGTCAATGAAGATGCTTTTCTATATGCATAAGGTACAACTGCAAAACCCTGTTGGTAGCATGTTGGATAACCTTGAGTTATATTATCTAGCTTAGTGCTGTAGTAGCTAGGGACTGTTTTTTCCTATCACTGCAAAGCATCATACAGTATTTAGCTGAGGCAGATCCATCAGCTTGGTTCACCATATACAGATCGAACGGATTGATATAATCAGGTACTGTATACCTAAAGTAGGTGCAGTCTGCATTTCTTTTTGATGGATTCAAATGCTAACAGTATATCTGTGTTCCATTTTAAGGGAGCACTTAGATCTTGCAGTTCTTCTTTTCTCATTATTATCTCCCTTAGTGGAGCTGTTTTTCCTGCATATTCCTTACTCCAGTCAGCATGAAACCTGTTAACCCTAGAAAGGTCATCACTGTTTATCAGGCTGTGACACTGGTGCCTTACTTATGCCTTCTAATTAGGTAGGTACTACGGCTGTCGTATCATGTGAAATTAGTCACCTTAACAATTCAACTTGAGGCTTACAGTATTGTAGTTTAGCTTATGACACTTTATGACCTCCTTGCTAGCTTACGGTGTACCTTAATGGAATCATTCTGGCATGTTTCTAATGATGATAGACATATTAAACAGTCACCCATATGCTGACCAAGGCTATCTTCTATCCTTTAACCTCCTAAATCAGCTTCCACCTCTGATTGAATATATGCAGTGAATGTTTGAACCACCGTGGCATTTTTGGTACCTATTTTGTCAGCTGGCACTTGTAAATGCAAATAAATACAGTAGTTACTCTTTTCTGCCATTGGAACACTGAAGAAGGCTGAACAAAGATCAATTACAATGAAATATTTGGCTTAGGGAGGGACATTAGTTAGCAGTGTGTGTGGATTTGGAACTTCTGCTGGATACTTTCCTGTTATACTATTAACTGCATGCAAATCATGCACATGATGCCATTTATTTGTACCTGGCTTGATCACCGGAGGAGTGATAGGAGTGATATTGATAGCAATAGGAGTATTGCAACAACTTGTCTCTTTTAGCACAGATGCTCTTACAAGGCCTTCAATAGTGTTCTTTATACCCGCTTTTGCCTCAGGTCGTAAAGCATATTGTCTTACTCTGGGCAGTTCTACATCTGGTTTAAGTTGTACTTGAAGTTAGCTGGCTGATTTAAGTAGGCCTACATCTGTATCATGTCTAGACCATAATTCAGGTGGGATATGACTGCCCATTTCCCTATATAGCTAATTTCCTACAATCTTAACTATTTCAGATGCTAATGCCAATTGTGTTTGTGACTTGTGGCTAACTACAACTTCTTAAGAAGTACGAATCAACTATTACCACACAAGATTTTTACATAGGTTTTATCTGCAGAATGAAAATCAACAGGTTTATGGTTGAGTCCCACCGGACTTCTTCAGCTTTCCTCACTATTGGTCATAAGTCCTATGAGCTGCAATTTTATCCTACAGTACATACAATGTCACCTGAAGAACAGAATCAGTTATGTTAAACCACCTCTTTACAAAATCACACTCCTCTACACGGATAGCTGCTTTTTGCCGGCCTATGATGATGTATTGTGTAATTAATTTAACCTTGTGCCCTTTTGTCTCTTCCTGCCATGTCCGTTCTAAGTCAGTATCCTTGGATGGGTCATACATCATTGTACAGTCAAAGTCTGACAGGGTAATTGTGCTTCAGGAATTTATGATCAACATACACACCTTCTGGAGACCACCATATTTGCAATCCTAATTCACCTAATGATTCTCTTCCTAGTAAATTAACTTGTGTATGACTTATAATACAGGGATGGTCACACTTTTATTGTTAGGTTGTAGATGGACTGGAGTGGTCATAGGAACTAACTGCTTTTTTCCCCGAGAATCCTACGGTTCTGGCAATATTTCCAGATGTGGGGAGATGTGAGGCATGACTTAAATTTAAGCATGCAATTGCAACTTAATCTGGACTGGGGATGTTGCCTTCCCCCTCCCCTCTCATCCCTCGGAAAAGGGGCAATGGCTATGCGAGGCAATTTGATCGGTTGTGCCCCGTCCATATCCCCAGCACACGCTTGGGGGGAAGTTAGACTGAGAGTTTCTTTGTCCTCTCGGTTGCTGATTGGCTCTCCACTCCCTCTTCCCTGGCCTTGGAGTGAAAACGTTAATGACAGGCGCAGGCATCTGGTTTGAGTTTGGAGAAAATGCTGCTGGTGATGTCATCACTGACTGAGGCTGGCTGGATCCTTGGTGAAGGATTGCTTGTCACCCTCTCTGTTTCTTTGGTAATCAGAGTATCTTGAGCTTTTTTCCTTCGTTCGCTCTGTAAGGTTTTCAAGCTGTCACTGCCTCCAGGTCACCCTTTAATGTCCTTGGGTCAACACTCTGCATGCAAGGCCTGCCATACAACAGCCTCAAAGACAGTTCATCCATGTGGTATGTATTTACAGCCTCACTCAAGTCAGAAGCACGTTTTTTCCTGAGGTCTGCTCGTCTAAGACCATTTCCCTGCACCCTCGTTGAATGTTAGGGAGGCGGTTGACAACACCCTCAATAATATATTATCCCAGTGCACCTTTAATTAAACTTGGGAATTGTGGAACTGCCCATATTAAATAACAAATCCTCTTCACCCCCATCCTCTCTACTGTACAAATATCTATGTCCAGTCTTGTTCACTCTAATGGTGTATCTATCTGACTTTTTACTTGTCCTGGTGTTTTAGTGCTCCTGTCTAACCTCTCTCCACATAGCTTTTTCACTCTCTGTAAATCTGTCCCCACTTTCTTATAACAATCTAATAGTGTGTTTTCCTCTCTACCCATTTTCCTCTCCTTTATTAACTTCACACACAGCTCTGTCGTCTCCATCTAAGACCACATAACATTCCTTTTCCATCTCACCAGAAACTTCCACCATTCCCTTAAGCTTAGGGATTTGACCTTCTGCCTGCACATACTGTATGGGGGAGGTGTAACTAACTTCCCCTCTGGTTTTCTGTGCCTCACTGTCTCACTTTCTTAACTTTTTCATCACTTGCTTTTTCTTTCTTACCAACTCTACTTATTCTTTCTTAAACAAAGCTAGGACCTCTCTTGCCTGCTGTCTTTTCAACTTCTCTGGACACGCTTTTTCTCTCTTGCTGTCGTTTTATAATTATATTAAGGTTCCATCTCCTCACAATGCCACATCAAATGTCCCTTCCTTTGGCCATTTTGTAATCATATCTGTAGTCCTCTTTTGATACTTATTGGAGATCTTAGTTATGAGATCTTCACACAAAGGATGCTTCGGCACTAAAGTCTCCAAAGGAGAGGCTGCCGTTATGCTTTGTAGCCTATATCACCACAACTTAGATATTTAATTTTATTTTATGCCTTTTATGCCTAAATTTACTTACAACAATGTACAATATTTCACTATTTGCCTATTAACACTTGCTAAAAAGCACAGTATTTTTATGCACAGTGAACACTTTCATCACTAAGTGTTGTATCAGCCACAGTATTAATATGGGGTTCATACACATTCACCACTCCACACTATTTATTTATTTATTTATTTATTCATAGGCCTATGCATTCAGACTTTATCCCTCTTTTCCTAGAAAATTGGGCTTATTCTTTTCATACTTGTCCCCCTGCTAATGAGGGCTCATTTTTTCCACTCACACGTGTCCCTTTATTGATTAATATTTATCTATTTAATTATTTAGTTAGCTATTACTTTAATAAGGGCTCATACACACACACGTCTCCGGTCTGGCTGCAAACTGCCCCCCTCTGAGGGTTGTACACACAATTCCCTCGGGAGGTCCAGCCCTGTTCACAGCACACAGAGCTTATGGTTCTCACTCAACCATTCTCTCTCTCTCTCTCTCTCTCTCTCTCTCTCTCACACACACACTAGGTGAATATAGAGCTCTCACACTCAGACAATAACAGACAGACACAACATCAATTAGACACAAACAATTGCAATTGCATTCAACTTAATGGCACAAAATAGTGCTCCTCATAGAAGGATATCAATTAACCCCTGTAACTCATACCAATACAACATAAGGGGTGATTTCACAATGCTTATGATGCACAATTGTACATTCCTCATACGAAGGGTATATTAATAAATTCCACCAAAACTCATACCATATAACATTACAGGTGGCTACAAAATGCTTATGACATACAGTACAACAGTATGTTCCTCATAAAAAAGGGTATATTTTATTAATTGCTGGGTAACCTTACACAAGCAATATTACTAATTAAGCGCAATTCCTTATTAACTTGCTTTCCTACTCATGCCCAATCAAGGCCCACTTGACAATGAGTACAAATTAATATCGAGATTATCTACCTTTTTCCTGTCCTGCTATCTATCAAAAGCCCACTTAGCAACACAAATAGACACTCAAATGCGCTTCCTCATATCGTCTGTTATTGCTGCCATCAATCAATTCCCACTTGACAACACAACAGACGAATGCAATGCTTATCTTCTCAATTTAATATCAGTACAACTGTTAGTAATCTGATGCATGCATTCTCTTCCGGAAACAAAGCCCATTTTAAATTACTTGAGTTGGAGAGGCCTTTATCAGGCGTCCTTACCACGATGGGTGATCCCCAGCCAACAACACAAACTAAGTATATAAGCAAAAGTTGCTTACCTTTGTAAGTGGCCACCTGTTTGTGTTGCCGACCAAGGAAGCCCATGCTGATAAGTCACCTTTGCCCTTTTTCCACCCTGCTCACAGCGCCATTATGTTAAAATACTCAGAGTCGGGCTTTGCTTACAGAAGATTACGACCTTTATTATCAAACAAGGCCGCAGCTGAACCATGGATGCAACTGAATTTTCTCTTTGTTTCTCCCAGTACATATTCAGTGCCTGCCCCACTTTCCTCCAACATCTGCTTCCCATTAAAGGGCCGTCTTTAGCCCCCCCAATGTAAAGCTCCTATATGCAAGCGCACACAAAGAAGCCTATGTTTCAGCTTGCACGCAGATCCCCGATTATATACTGATAAGGTATCTTCTAACTCCCAAAAGTAAGTAAAATCAAATGAAATCAAATTAAAATTTCTCCCATACTGGTCGCTGATGTTGTGCACTCCTTCAAGTCAGTGACTTCGTAAGACTGCCGTAAGTTGCATGTTCCAGTCAGTGTACTCAAAACAGTCCTGAAGAGCAGAGATTGCTTCTACTGGTCAGGTTTTCATCTGCATCAGAACCAGGTGTCCCTGAATCATCAACTGTGAACATTTGATGATAAGTCGGTTGATCGCACAACTAATGGATTGTTATGTAAAACAGACAAAATGAGTTTAATTAACTTCTCTGGAAAAATGTAAAAAAAGAATAACAAAAAAGTTGTTTTTCAACATGTATGCCAAAATACATAAATGTTTTGAAAATGATCATCTCTTTCACTTTCATGCACCAGACGGTGAGATAAAGCGTTTGCTGCGTCCTTAGCTCTGTACGAGCTCAGGAAAGCGGTTTTCTCCCACAACTAATGGATTGCTATGTAAAACATACAAAATGAGTTTAATTAATTTTTCTGGAAAAAAATGTGAAAAAAGAATAACAAAAAAGTTGGTTTTCAACATGTATGCCAAAATACATAAATGTTTTGAAAATGATCATCTCTGTCACTTTCATGCACCAGACGGTGAGATAAAGCGTTTGCTGCGTTCTTAGCTCTGTAGGAGCTCAGGAAAGCGGTTTTCTCACACAACTAATGGATTGCTATGTAAAACAGAGAAAATGAGTTTAATTAATTTTTCTGGAACAAAATGTGAAAAAATAATAACAAAAAAGTTGGTTTTCAGCATGTATGCCAAAATACATAAATGTTTTGAAAATGATCATCTCTTTCACTTTCATGCACCAGACGGTGAGATAAAGCGTTTGCTGCGTTCTTAGCTCTGTAGGAGCTCAGGAAAGCGGTTTTCTCACACAACTAATGGATTGCTATGTAAAACAGAGAAAATGAGTTTAATTAATTTTTCTGGAAAAAAAATGTGAAAAAAGAATAACAAAAAAGTTGGTTTTCAACATGTATGCCAAAATACATAAATGTTTTGAAAATGATCATCTCTTTCACTTTCATGCACCAGACGGTGAGATAAAGCGTTTGCTGCGTTCTTAGCTCTGTACGAGCTCAGGAAAGCGGTTTTCTCACACAACTAATGGAATGTTATGTAAAACATACAAAATGAGTTTAATTTTTCTGGAACAAAATGTGAAAAAAGAATAACAAAAAAGTTGTTTTTCAACATGTATGCCAAAATACATAAATGTTTTGAAAATGATCATCTCTGTCACTTTCATGCACCAGACGGTGAGATAAAGCGTTTGCTGCGTTCTTAGCTCTCTACGAGCTCAGGAAAGCGGTTTTCTCCCACAACTAATGGATTGCTATGTAAAACATACAAAATGAGTTTAATTAATTTTTCTGTAACAAAATGTGAAAAAATAACAAAAAAGTTGGTTGTCAGCATGTATGCCAAAATACATAAATGTTTTGAAAATGATCATCTCTTTCACTTTCATGCACCAGACGGTGAGATAAAGCGTTTGCTGCGTTCTTAGCTCTGTACGAGCTCAGGAAAGCGGTTTTCTCACGCAACTAATGGATTGCTATGTAAAACATACAAAATGAGTTAAATTTTTCTGGAACAAAATGTGAAAAAAGAATAACAAAAACGTTGTTTTTCAACATGTATGCCAAAATACATAAATGTTTTGAAAATGATCATCTCTTTGACTTTCATGCACCAGACGGTGAGATAAAGCGTTTGCTGCGTTCTTAGCTCTGTTGGAGCTCAGGAAAACGGTTTTCTCCCACAACTAATGGATTGCTATGTAAAACATACAAAATGAGTTTAATTAATTTTTCTGGAAAAAAAATGTGAAAAAAGAATAACAAAAAAGTTGGTTTTCAACATGTATGCCAAAATACATAAATGTTTCGAAAATGATCATCTCTTTCACTTTCATGCACCAGACGGTGAGATAAAGCGTTTGCTGCGTTCTTAGCTCTGTACGAGCTCAGGAAAGCGGTTTTTCAACATGTATGCCAAAATACATAAATGTTTCGAAAATGATCATCTCTTTCACTTTCATGCACCAGACGGTGAGATAAAGCGTTTGCTGCGTTCTTAGCTCTGTAGGAGCTCAGGAAAGCGGTTTTCTCACACAACTAATGGATTGCTATGTAAAACAGAGAAAATGAGTTTAATTAATTTTTCTGGAAAAAAAATGTGAAAAAAGAATAACAAAAAAGTTGGTTTTCAACATGTATGCCAAAATACATAAATATTTTGAAAATGATCATCTCTTTGACTTTCATGCACCAGACGGTGAGATAAAGCGTTTGCTGCGTTCTTAGCTCTGTAGGAGCTCAGGAAAGCGGTTTTCTCACACAACTAATGGATTGCTATGTAAAACAGAGAAAATGAGTTTAATTAATTTTTCTGGAAAAAAAATGTGAAAAAAGAATAACAAAAAAGTTGGTTTTCAACATGTATGCCAAAATACATAAATGTTTTGAAAATGATCATCTCTTTCACTTTCATGCACCAGACGGTGAGATAAAGCGTTTGCTGCGTTCTTAGCTCTGTAGGAGCTCAGGAAAGCGGTTTTCTCACACAACTAATGGATTGCTATGTAAAACAGAGAAAATGAGTTTAATTAATTTTTCTGGAAAAAAAATGTGAAAAAAGAATAACAAAAAAGTTGTTTTTCAACATGTATGCCAAAATACATAAATGTTTTGAAAATGATCATCTCTTTGACTTTCATGCACCAGACGGTGAGATAAAGCGTTTGCTGCGTTCTTAGCTCTGTTGGAGCTCAGGAAAACGGTTTTCTCCCACAACTAATGGATTGCTATGTAAAACATACAAAATGAGTTTAATTAATTTTTCTGGAAAAAAAATGTGAAAAAAGAATAACAAAAAAGTTGGTTTTCAACATGTATGCCAAAATACATAAATGTTTCGAAAATGATCATCTCTTTCACTTTCATGCACCAGACGGTGAGATAAAGCGTTTGCTGCGTTCTTAGCTCTGTACGAGCTCAGGAAAGCGGTTTTTCAACATGTATGCCAAAATACATAAATGTTTCGAAAATGATCATCTCTTTCACTTTCATGCACCAGACGGTGAGATAAAGCGTTTGCTGCGTTCTTAGCTCTGTAGGAGCTCAGGAAAGCGGTTTTCTCACACAATTAATGGATTGCTATGTAAAACAGAGAAAATTAGTTTAATTAATTTTTCTGGAACAAAATGTGCAAAAATAATAACAAAAAAGTTGGTTTTCAGCATGTATGCCAAAATACATAAATGTTTTGAAAATGATCATCACTTTCACTTTCATGCACCAGACGGTGAGATAAAGCGTTTGCTGCGTTCTTAGCTCTGTACGAGCTCAGGAAAGCGGTTTTCTCCCACAACTAATGGATTGCTATGTAAAACATACAAAATGAGTTTAATTAATTTTTCTGGAAAAAAATGTGAAAAAAGAATAACAAAAAAGTTGGTTTTCAACATGTATGCCAAAATACATAAATGTTTTGAAAATGATCATCTCTGTCACTTTCATGCACCAGACGGTGAGATAAAGCGTTTGCTGCGTTCTTAGCTCTGTAGGAGCTCAGGAAAGCGGTTTTCTCACACAACTAATGGATTGCTATGTAAAACAGAGAAAATGAGTTTAATTAATTTTTCTGGAACAAAATGTGAAAAAATAATAACAAAAAAGTTGGTTTTCAGCATGTATGCCAAAATACATAAATGTTTTGAAAATGATCATCTCTTTCACTTTCATGCACCAGACGGTGAGATAAAGCGTTTGCTGCGTTCTTAGCTCTGTAGGAGCTCAGGAAAGCGGTTTTCTCACACAACTAATGGATTGCTATGTAAAACAGAGAAAATGAGTTTAATTAATTTTTCTGGAAAAAAAATGTGAAAAAAGAATAACAAAAAAGTTGGTTTTCAACATGTATGCCAAAATACATAAATGTTTTGAAAATGATCATCTCTGTCACTTTCATGCACCAGACGGTGAGATAAAGCGTTTGCTGCGTTCTTAGCTCTCTACGAGCTCAGGAAAGCGGTTTTCTCCCACAACTAATGGATTGCTATGTAAAACATACAAAATGAGTTTAATTAATTTTTCTGTAACAAAATGTGAAAAAATAACAAAAAAGTTGGTTGTCAGCATGTATGCCAAAATACATAAATGTTTTGAAAATGATCATCTCTTTCACTTTCATGCACCAGACGGTGAGATAAAGCGTTTGCTGCGTTCTTAGCTCTGTACGAGCTCAGGAAAGCGGTTTTCTCACGCAACTAATGGATTGCTATGTAAAACATACAAAATGAGTTAAATTTTTCTGGAACAAAATGTGAAAAAAGAATAACAAAAACGTTGTTTTTCAACATGTATGCCAAAATACATAAATGTTTTGAAAATGATCATCTCTTTGACTTTCATGCACCAGACGGTGAGATAAAGCGTTTGCTGCGTTCTTAGCTCTGTTGGAGCTCAGGAAAACGGTTTTCTCCCACAACTAATGGATTGCTATGTAAAACATACAAAATGAGTTTAATTAATTTTTCTGGAAAAAAAATGTGAAAAAAGAATAACAAAAAAGTTGGTTTTCAACATGTATGCCAAAATACATAAATGTTTCGAAAATGATCATCTCTTTCACTTTCATGCACCAGACGGTGAGATAAAGCGTTTGCTGCGTTCTTAGCTCTGTACGAGCTCAGGAAAGCGGTTTTTCAACATGTATGCCAAAATACATAAATGTTTCGAAAATGATCATCTCTTTCACTTTCATGCACCAGACGGTGAGATAAA
Source organism: Channallabes apus (assembly GCA_030522415.1). Classification (NCBI taxonomy): domain Eukaryota; kingdom Metazoa; phylum Chordata; class Actinopteri; order Siluriformes; family Clariidae; genus Channallabes; species Channallabes apus. The sequence continues at coordinate 17,807,661 of CM060126.1, read as the reverse complement.
GCGTTTGCTGCGTTCTTAGCTCTCTACGAGCTCAGGACAGCGGTTTTCTCCCACAACTAATGGATTGCTATGTAAAACGTACAAAATCAGTTTAATTAATTTTTCTGGAACAACATGTTAAAAAAGAATAACAAAAAAGTTGGTTTTCAACATGTATGCCAAAATACATAAATGTTTTGAAAATGATCATCTCTTTCACTTTCATGCACCAGACGGTGAGATAAAGCGTTTGCTGCGTTCTTAGCTCTGTAGGAGCTCAGGAAAGCGGTTTTCTCACACAATTAATGGCTTGCTATGTAAAACAGAGAAAATTAGTTTAATTAATTTTTCTGGAACAAAATGTGAAAAAATAATAACAAAAAAGTTGGTTTTCAGCATGTATGCCAAAATACATAAATGTTTTGAAAATGATCATCACTTTCACTTTCATGCACCAGACGGTGAGATAAAGCGTTTGCTGCGTTCTTAGCTCTGTACGAGCTCAGGAAAGCGGTTTTCTCCCACAACTAATGGATTGCTATGTAAAACATACAAAATGAGTTTAATTAATTTTTCTGGAAAAAAATGTGAAAAAAGAATAACAAAAAAGTTGGTTTTCAACATGTATGCCAAAATACATAAATGTTTTGAAAATGATCATCTCTGTCACTTTCATGCACCAGACGGTGAGATAAAGCGTTTGCTGCGTTCTTAGCTCTGTACGAGCTCAGGAAAGCGGTTTTCTCCCACAACTAATGGATTGCTATGTAAAACATACAAAATGAGTTTAATTAATTTTTCTGGAAAAAAATGTGAAAAAAGAATAACAAAAAAGTTGGTTTTCAACATGTATGCCAAAATACATAAATGTTTTGAAAATGATCATCTCTGTCACTTTCATGCACCAGACGGTGAGATAAAGCGTTTGCTGCGTTCTTAGCTCTGTAGGAGCTCAGGAAAGCGGTTTTCTCACACAACTAATGGATTGCTATGTAAAACAGAGAAAATGAGTTTAATTAATTTTTCTGGAACAAAATGTGAAAAAATAATAACAAAAAAGTTGGTTTTCAGCATGTATGCCAAAATACATAAATGTTTTGAAAATGATCATCTCTTTCACTTTCATGCACCAGACGGTGAGATAAAGCGTTTGCTGCGTTCTTAGCTCTGTAGGAGCTCAGGAAAGCGGTTTTCTCACACAACTAATGGATTGCTATGTAAAACAGAGAAAATGAGTTTAATTTTTCTGGAAAAAAAATGTGAAAAAAGAATAACAAAAAAGTTGGTTTTCAACATGTATGCCAAAATACATAAATGTTTTGAAAATGATCATCTCTTTCACTTTCATGCACCAGACGGTGAGATAAAGCGTTTGCTGCGTTCTTAGCTCTGTACGAGCTCAGGAAAGCGGTTTTCTCACACAACTAATGGAATGTTATGTAAAACATACAAAATGAGTTTAATTTTTCTGGAACAAAATGTGAAAAAAGAATAACAAAAAAGTTGTTTTTCAACATGTATGCCAAAATACATAAATGTTTTGAAAATGATCATCTCTGTCACTTTCATGCACCAGACGGTGAGATAAAGCGTTTGCTGCGTTCTTAGCTCTCTACGAGCTCAGGAAAGCGGTTTTCTCCCACAACTAATGGATTGCTATGTAAAACATACAAAATGAGTTTAATTAATTTTTCTGTAACAAAATGTGAAAAAATAACAAAAAAGTTGGTTGTCAGCATGTATGCCAAAATACATAAATGTTTTGAAAATGATCATCTCTTTCACTTTCATGCACCAGACGGTGAGATAAAGCGTTTGCTGCGTTCTTAGCTCTGTACGAGCTCAGGAAAGCGGTTTTCTCACGCAACTAATGGATTGCTATGTAAAACATACAAAATGAGTTAAATTTTTCTGGAACAAAATGTGAAAAAAGAATAACAAAAACGTTGTTTTTCAACATGTATGCCAAAATACATAAATGTTTTGAAAATGATCATCTCTTTGACTTTCATGCACCAGACGGTGAGATAAAGCGTTTGCTGCGTTCTTAGCTCTGTTGGAGCTCAGGAAAACGGTTTTCTCCCACAACTAATGGATTGCTATGTAAAACATACAAAATGAGTTTAATTAATTTTTCTGGAAAAAAAATGTGAAAAAAGAATAACAAAAAAGTTGGTTTTCAACATGTATGCCAAAATACATAAATGTTTCGAAAATGATCATCTCTTTCACTTTCATGCACCAGACGGTGAGATAAAGCGTTTGCTGCGTTCTTAGCTCTGTACGAGCTCAGGAAAGCGGTTTTTCAACATGTATGCCAAAATACATAAATGTTTCGAAAATGATCATCTCTTTCACTTTCATGCACCAGACGGTGAGATAAAGCGTTTGCTGCGTTCTTAGCTCTGTAGGAGCTCAGGAAAGCGGTTTTCTCACACAACTAATGGATTGCTATGTAAAACAGAGAAAATGAGTTTAATTAATTTTTCTGGAAAAAAAATGTGAAAAAAGAATAACAAAAAAGTTGGTTTTCAACATGTATGCCAAAATACATAAATATTTTGAAAATGATCATCTCTTTGACTTTCATGCACCAGACGGTGAGATAAAGCGTTTGCTGCGTTCTTAGCTCTGTAGGAGCTCAGGAAAGCGGTTTTCTCACACAACTAATGGATTGCTATGTAAAACAGAGAAAATGAGTTTAATTAATTTTTCTGGAAAAAAAATGTGAAAAAAGAATAACAAAAAAGTTGGTTTTCAACATGTATGCCAAAATACATAAATGTTTTGAAAATGATCATCTCTTTCACTTTCATGCACCAGACGGTGAGATAAAGCGTTTGCTGCGTTCTTAGCTCTGTAGGAGCTCAGGAAAGCGGTTTTCTCACACAACTAATGGATTGCTATGTAAAACAGAGAAAATGAGTTTAATTAATTTTTCTGGAAAAAAAATGTGAAAAAAGAATAACAAAAAAGTTGTTTTTCAACATGTATGCCAAAATACATAAATGTTTTGAAAATGATCATCTCTTTGACTTTCATGCACCAGACGGTGAGATAAAGCGTTTGCTGCGTTCTTAGCTCTGTTGGAGCTCAGGAAAACGGTTTTCTCCCACAACTAATGGATTGCTATGTAAAACATACAAAATGAGTTTAATTAATTTTTCTGGAAAAAAAATGTGAAAAAAGAATAACAAAAAAGTTGGTTTTCAACATGTATGCCAAAATACATAAATGTTTCGAAAATGATCATCTCTTTCACTTTCATGCACCAGACGGTGAGATAAAGCGTTTGCTGCGTTCTTAGCTCTGTACGAGCTCAGGAAAGCGGTTTTTCAACATGTATGCCAAAATACATAAATGTTTCGAAAATGATCATCTCTTTCACTTTCATGCACCAGACGGTGAGATAAAGCGTTTGCTGCGTTCTTAGCTCTGTAGGAGCTCAGGAAAGCGGTTTTCTCACACAACTAATGGATTGCTATGTAAAACAGAGAAAATGAGTTTAATTAATTTTTCTGGAAAAAAAATGTGAAAAAAGAATAACAAAAAAGTTGGTTTTCAACATGTATGCCAAAATACATAAATATTTTGAAAATGATCATCTCTTTGACTTTCATGCACCAGACGGTGAGATAAAGCGTTTGCTGCGTTCTTAGCTCTGTAGGAGCTCAGGAAAGCGGTTTTCTCACACAACTAATGGATTGCTATGTAAAACAGAGAAAATGAGTTTAATTAATTTTTCTGGAAAAAAAATGTGAAAAAAGAATAACAAAAAAGTTGGTTTTCAACATGTATGCCAAAATACATAAATGTTTTGAAAATGATCATCTCTTTGACTTTCATGCACCAGACGGTGAGATAAAGCGTTTGCTGCGTTCTTAGCTCTCTACGAGCTCAGGACAGCGGTTTTCTCCCACAACTAATGGATTGCTATGTAAAACGTACAAAATCAGTTTAATTAATTTTTCTGGAACAACATGTTAAAAAAGAATAACAAAAAAGTTGGTTTTCAACATGTATGCCAAAATACATAAATGTTTTGAAAATGATCATCTCTTTCACTTTCATGCACCAGACGGTGAGATAAAGCGTTTGCTGCGTTCTTAGCTCTGTAGGAGCTCAGGAAAGCGGTTTTCTCACACAATTAATGGCTTGCTATGTAAAACAGAGAAAATTAGTTTAATTAATTTTTCTGGAACAAAATGTGAAAAAATAATAACAAAAAAGTTGGTTTTCAGCATGTATGCCAAAATACATAAATGTTTTGAAAATGATCATCACTTTCACTTTCATGCACCAGACGGTGAGATAAAGCGTTTGCTGCGTTCTTAGCTCTGTACGAGCTCAGGAAAGCGGTTTTCTCCCACAACTAATGGATTGCTATGTAAAACATACAAAATGAGTTTAATTAATTTTTCTGGAAAAAAATGTGAAAAAAGAATAACAAAAAAGTTGGTTTTCAACATGTATGCCAAAATACATAAATGTTTTGAAAATGATCATCTCTGTCACTTTCATGCACCAGACGGTGAGATAAAGCGTTTGCTGCGTTCTTAGCTCTGTAGGAGCTCAGGAAAGCGGTTTTCTCACACAACTAATGGATTGCTATGTAAAACAGAGAAAATGAGTTTAATTAATTTTTCTGGAACAAAATGTGAAAAAATAATAACAAAAAAGTTGGTTTTCAGCATGTATGCCAAAATACATAAATGTTTTGAAAATGATCATCTCTTTCACTTTCATGCACCAGACGGTGAGATAAAGCGTTTGCTGCGTTCTTAGCTCTGTAGGAGCTCAGGAAAGCGGTTTTCTCACACAACTAATGGATTGCTATGTAAAACAGAGAAAATGAGTTTAATTAATTTTTCTGGAAAAAAAATGTGAAAAAAGAATAACAAAAAAGTTGGTTTTCAACATGTATGCCAAAATACATAAATGTTTTGAAAATGATCATCTCTGTCACTTTCATGCACCAGACGGTGAGATAAAGCGTTTGCTGCGTTCTTAGCTCTCTACGAGCTCAGGAAAGCGGTTTTCTCCCACAACTAATGGATTGCTATGTAAAACATACAAAATGAGTTTAATTAATTTTTCTGTAACAAAATGTGAAAAAATAACAAAAAAGTTGGTTGTCAGCATGTATGCCAAAATACATAAATGTTTTGAAAATGATCATCTCTTTCACTTTCATGCACCAGACGGTGAGATAAAGCGTTTGCTGCGTTCTTAGCTCTGTACGAGCTCAGGAAAGCGGTTTTCTCACGCAACTAATGGATTGCTATGTAAAACATACAAAATGAGTTAAATTTTTCTGGAACAAAATGTGAAAAAAGAATAACAAAAACGTTGTTTTTCAACATGTATGCCAAAATACATAAATGTTTTGAAAATGATCATCTCTTTGACTTTCATGCACCAGACGGTGAGATAAAGCGTTTGCTGCGTTCTTAGCTCTGTTGGAGCTCAGGAAAACGGTTTTCTCCCACAACTAATGGATTGCTATGTAAAACATACAAAATGAGTTTAATTAATTTTTCTGGAAAAAAAATGTGAAAAAAGAATAACAAAAAAGTTGGTTTTCAACATGTATGCCAAAATACATAAATGTTTCGAAAATGATCATCTCTTTCACTTTCATGCACCAGACGGTGAGATAAAGCGTTTGCTGCGTTCTTAGCTCTGTACGAGCTCAGGAAAGCGGTTTTTCAACATGTATGCCAAAATACATAAATGTTTCGAAAATGATCATCTCTTTCACTTTCATGCACCAGACGGTGAGATAAAGCGTTTGCTGCGTTCTTAGCTCTCTACGAGCTCAGGACAGCGGTTTTCTCCCACAACTAATGGATTGCTATGTAAAACGTACAAAATCAGTTTAATTAATTTTTCTGGAACAACATGTTAAAAAAGAATAACAAAAAAGTTGGTTTTCAACATGTATGCCAAAATACATAAATGTTTTGAAAATGATCATCTCTTTCACTTTCATGCACCAGACGGTGAGATAAAGCGTTTGCTGCGTTCTTAGCTCTGTAGGAGCTCAGGAAAGCGGTTTTCTCACACAATTAATGGCTTGCTATGTAAAACAGAGAAAATTAGTTTAATTAATTTTTCTGGAACAAAATGTGAAAAAATAATAACAAAAAAGTTGGTTTTCAGCATGTATGCCAAAATACATAAATGTTTTGAAAATGATCATCACTTTCACTTTCATGCACCAGACGGTGAGATAAAGCGTTTGCTGCGTTCTTAGCTCTGTACGAGCTCAGGAAAGCGGTTTTCTCCCACAACTAATGGATTGCTATGTAAAACATACAAAATGAGTTTAATTAATTTTTCTGGAAAAAAATGTGAAAAAAGAATAACAAAAAAGTTGGTTTTCAACATGTATGCCAAAATACATAAATGTTTTGAAAATGATCATCTCTGTCACTTTCATGCACCAGACGGTGAGATAAAGCGTTTGCTGCGTTCTTAGCTCTGTACGAGCTCAGGAAAGCGGTTTTCTCCCACAACTAATGGATTGCTATGTAAAACATACAAAATGAGTTTAATTAATTTTTCTGGAAAAAAATGTGAAAAAAGAATAACAAAAAAGTTGGTTTTCAACATGTATGCCAAAATACATAAATGTTTTGAAAATGATCATCTCTGTCACTTTCATGCACCAGACGGTGAGATAAAGCGTTTGCTGCGTTCTTAGCTCTGTAGGAGCTCAGGAAAGCGGTTTTCTCACACAACTAATGGATTGCTATGTAAAACAGAGAAAATGAGTTTAATTAATTTTTCTGGAACAAAATGTGAAAAAATAATAACAAAAAAGTTGGTTTTCAGCATGTATGCCAAAATACATAAATGTTTTGAAAATGATCATCTCTTTCACTTTCATGCACCAGACGGTGAGATAAAGCGTTTGCTGCGTTCTTAGCTCTGTAGGAGCTCAGGAAAGCGGTTTTCTCACACAACTAATGGATTGCTATGTAAAACAGAGAAAATGAGTTTAATTAATTTTTCTGGAAAAAAAATGTGAAAAAAGAATAACAAAAAAGTTGGTTTTCAACATGTATGCCAAAATACATAAATGTTTTGAAAATGATCATCTCTTTCACTTTCATGCACCAGACGGTGAGATAAAGCGTTTGCTGCGTTCTTAGCTCTGTACGAGCTCAGGAAAGCGGTTTTCTCACACAACTAATGGAATGTTATGTAAAACATACAAAATGAGTTTAATTTTTCTGGAACAAAATGTGAAAAAAGAATAACAAAAAAGTTGTTTTTCAACATGTATGCCAAAATACATAAATGTTTTGAAAATGATCATCTCTGTCACTTTCATGCACCAGACGGTGAGATAAAGCGTTTGCTGCGTTCTTAGCTCTCTACGAGCTCAGGAAAGCGGTTTTCTCCCACAACTAATGGATTGCTATGTAAAACATACAAAATGAGTTTAATTAATTTTTCTGTAACAAAATGTGAAAAAATAACAAAAAAGTTGGTTGTCAGCATGTATGCCAAAATACATAAATGTTTTGAAAATGATCATCTCTTTCACTTTCATGCACCAGACGGTGAGATAAAGCGTTTGCTGCGTTCTTAGCTCTGTACGAGCTCAGGAAAGCGGTTTTCTCACGCAACTAATGGATTGCTATGTAAAACATACAAAATGAGTTAAATTTTTCTGGAACAAAATGTGAAAAAAGAATAACAAAAACGTTGTTTTTCAACATGTATGCCAAAATACATAAATGTTTTGAAAATGATCATCTCTTTGACTTTCATGCACCAGACGGTGAGATAAAGCGTTTGCTGCGTTCTTAGCTCTGTTGGAGCTCAGGAAAACGGTTTTCTCCCACAACTAATGGATTGCTATGTAAAACATACAAAATGAGTTTAATTAATTTTTCTGGAAAAAAAATGTGAAAAAAGAATAACAAAAAAGTTGGTTTTCAACATGTATGCCAAAATACATAAATGTTTCGAAAATGATCATCTCTTTGACTTTCATGCACCAGACGGTGAGATAAAGCGTTTGCTGCGTTCTTAGCTCTGTACGAGCTCAGGAAAGCGGTTTTTCAACATGTATGCCAAAATACATAAATGTTTCGAAAATGATCATCTCTTTCACTTTCATGCACCAGACGGTGAGATAAAGCGTTTGCTGCGTTCTTAGCTCTGTAGGAGCTCAGGAAAGCGGTTTTCTCACACAACTAATGGATTGCTATGTAAAACAGAGAAAATGAGTTTAATTAATTTTTCTGGAAAAAAAATGTGAAAAAAGAATAACAAAAAAGTTGGTTTTCAACATGTATGCCAAAATACATAAATATTTTGAAAATGATCATCTCTTTGACTTTCATGCACCAGACGGTGAGATAAAGCGTTTGCTGCGTTCTTAGCTCTGTAGGAGCTCAGGAAAGCGGTTTTCTCACACAACTAATGGATTGCTATGTAAAACAGAGAAAATGAGTTTAATTAATTTTTCTGGAAAAAAAATGTGAAAAAAGAATAACAAAAAAGTTGGTTTTCAACATGTATGCCAAAATACATAAATGTTTTGAAAATGATCATCTCTTTGACTTTCATGCACCAGACGGTGAGATAAAGCGTTTGCTGCGTTCTTAGCTCTCTACGAGCTCAGGACAGCGGTTTTCTCCCACAACTAATGGATTGCTATGTAAAACGTACAAAATCAGTTTAATTAATTTTTCTGGAACAACATGTTAAAAAAGAATAACAAAAAAGTTGGTTTTCAACATGTATGCCAAAATACATAAATGTTTTGAAAATGATCATCTCTTTCACTTTCATGCACCAGACGGTGAGATAAAGCGTTTGCTGCGTTCTTAGCTCTGTAGGAGCTCAGGAAAGCGGTTTTCTCACACAATTAATGGCTTGCTATGTAAAACAGAGAAAATTAGTTTAATTAATTTTTCTGGAACAAAATGTGAAAAAATAATAACAAAAAAGTTGGTTTTCAGCATGTATGCCAAAATACATAAATGTTTTGAAAATGATCATCACTTTCACTTTCATGCACCAGACGGTGAGATAAAGCGTTTGCTGCGTTCTTAGCTCTCTACGAGCTCAGGAAAGCGGTTTTCTCCCACAACTAATGGATTGCTATGTAAAACGTACAAAATGAGTTTAATTAATTTTTCTGGAACAACATGTGAAAAAAGAATAACAAAAAAGTTGGTTTTCAGCATGTATGCCAAAATACATAAATGTTTTGAAAATGATCATCTCTTTCACTTTCATGCACCAGACGGTGAGATAAAGCGTTTGCTGCGTTCTTAGCTCTGTAGGAGCTCAGGAAAACGGTTTTCTCACACAACTAATGGAATGTTATGTAGAACATACAAAATGAGTTTAATTAATTTTTCTGGAACAAAATGTGAAAAAATAACAAAAAAGTTGGTTGTCAGCATGTATGCCAAAATACATAAATGTTTTGAAAATGATCATCTCTTTCACTTTCATGCACCAGACGGTGAGATAAAGCGTTTGCTGCGTTCTTAGCTCTGTAGGAGCTCAGGAAAGCGGTTTTCTCACACAACTAATGGATTGCTATGTACAACATACAAAATGAGTTTAATTAATTTTTCTGGAAAAAAAATGTGAAAAAAGAATAACAAAAAAGTTGGTTTTCAACATGTATGCCAAAATACATAAATGTTTCGAAAATGATCATCTCTTTCACTTTCATGCACCAGACGGTGAGATAAAGCGTTTGCTGCGTTCTTAGCTCTGTACGAGCTCAGGAAAGCGGTTTTTCAACATGTATGCCAAAATACATAAATGTTTTGAAAATGATCATCTCTGTCACTTTCATGCACCAGACGGTGAGATAAAGCGTTTGCTGCGTTCTTAGCTCTCTACGAGCTCAGGAAAGCGGTTTTCTCCCACAACTAATGGATTGCTATGTAAAACATACAAAATGAGTTTAATTAATTTTTCTGTAACAAAATGTGAAAAAATAACAAAAAAGTTGGTTGTCAGCATGTATGCCAAAATACATAAATGTTTTGAAAATGATCATCTCTTTCACTTTCATGCACCAGACGGTGAGATAAAGCGTTTGCTGCGTTCTTAGCTCTGTACGAGCTCAGGAAAGCGGTTTTCTCACGCAACTAATGGATTGCTATGTAAAACATACAAAATGAGTTAAATTTTTCTGGAACAAAATGTGAAAAAAGAATAACAAAAACGTTGTTTTTCAACATGTATGCCAAAATACATAAATGTTTTGAAAATGATCATCTCTTTGACTTTCATGCACCAGACGGTGAGATAAAGCGTTTGCTGCGTTCTTAGCTCTGTACGAGCTCAGGAAAGCGGTTTTTCAACATGTATGCCAAAATACATAAATGTTTCGAAAATGATCATCTCTTTCACTTTCATGCACCAGACGGTGAGATAAAGCGTTTGCTGCGTTCTTAGCTCTCTACGAGCTCAGGACAGCGGTTTTCTCCCACAACTAATGGATTGCTATGTAAAACGTACAAAATCAGTTTAATTAATTTTTCTGGAACAACATGTTAAAAAAGAATAACAAAAAAGTTGGTTTTCAACATGTATGCCAAAATACATAAATGTTTTGAAAATGATCATCTCTTTCACTTTCATGCACCAGACGGTGAGATAAAGCGTTTGCTGCGTTCTTAGCTCTGTAGGAGCTCAGGAAAGCGGTTTTCTCACACAATTAATGGCTTGCTATGTAAAACAGAGAAAATTAGTTTAATTAATTTTTCTGGAACAAAATGTGAAAAAATAATAACAAAAAAGTTGGTTTTCAGCATGTATGCCAAAATACATAAATGTTTTGAAAATGATCATCACTTTCACTTTCATGCACCAGACGGTGAGATAAAGCGTTTGCTGCGTTCTTAGCTCTGTACGAGCTCAGGAAAGCGGTTTTCTCCCACAACTAATGGATTGCTATGTAAAACATACAAAATGAGTTTAATTAATTTTTCTGGAAAAAAATGTGAAAAAAGAATAACAAAAAAGTTGGTTTTCAACATGTATGCCAAAATACATAAATGTTTTGAAAATGATCATCTCTGTCACTTTCATGCACCAGACGGTGAGATAAAGCGTTTGCTGCGTTCTTAGCTCTGTAGGAGCTCAGGAAAGCGGTTTTCTCACACAATTAATGGCTTGCTATGTAAAACAGAGAAAATTAGTTTAATTAATTTTTCTGGAACAAAATGTGAAAAAATAATAACAAAAAAGTTGGTTTTCAGCATGTATGCCAAAATACATAAATGTTTTGAAAATGATCATCACTTTCACTTTCATGCACCAGACGGTGAGATAAAGCGTTTGCTGCGTTCTTAGCTCTCTACGAGCTCAGGAAAGCGGTTTTCTCCCACAACTAATGGATTGCTATGTAAAACGTACAAAATGAGTTTAATTAATTTTTCTGGAACAACATGTGAAAAAAGAATAACAAAAAAGTTGGTTTTCAGCATGTATGCCAAAATACATAAATGTTTTGAAAATGATCATCTCTTTCACTTTCATGCAGCAGACGGTGAGATAAAGCGTTTGCTGCGTTCTTAGCTCTGTAGGAGCTCAGGAAAACGGTTTTCTCACACAACTAATGGAATGTTATGTAGAACATACAAAATGAGTTTAATTAATTTTTCTGGAACAAAATGTGAAAAAATAACAAAAAAGTTGGTTGTCAGCATGTATGCCAAAATACATAAATGTTTTGAAAATGATCATCTCTTTCACTTTCATGCACCAGACGGTGAGATAAAGCGTTTGCTGCGTTCTTAGCTCTGTAGGAGCTCAGGAAAGCGGTTTTCTCACACAACTAATGGATTGCTATGTACAACATACAAAATGAGTTTAATTAATTTTTCTGGAAAAAAAATGTGAAAAAAGAATAACAAAAAAGTTGGTTTTCAACATGTATGCCAAAATACATAAATGTTTCGAAAATGATCATCTCTTTCACTTTCATGCACCAGACGGTGAGATAAAGCGTTTGCTGCGTTCTTAGCTCTGTACGAGCTCAGGAAAGCGGTTTTTCAACATGTATGCCAAAATACATAAATGTTTCGAAAATGATCATCTCTTTGACTTTCATGCACCAGACGGTGAGATAAGGCGTTTGCTGCGTTCTTAGCTCTCTACGAGCTCAGGAAAGCGGTTTTCTCCCACAACTAATGGATTGCTATGTAAAACGTACAAAATGAGTTTAATTAATTTTTCTGGAACAAAATGTGAAAAAATAATAAAAAAGTTGGTTTTCAGCATGTATGCCAAAATACATAAATGTTTTGAAAATGATCATCTCTTTCACTTTCATGCACCAGACGGTGAGATAAAGCGTTTGCTGCGTTCTTAGCTCTGTAGGAGCTCAGGAAAGCGGTTTTCTCACACAACTAATGGATTGCTATGTAAAATAGAGAAAATGAGTTTAATTAATTTTTCTGGAACAAAATGTGAAAAAAGAATAACAAAAAAGTTGGTTTTCAACATGTATGCCAAAATACATAAATGTTTTGAAAATGATCATCTCTTTCACTTTCATGCACCAGACGGTGAGATAAAGCGTTTGCTGCGTTCTTAGCTCTGTACGAGCTCAGGAAAGCGGTTTTCTCACACAACTAATGGATTGCTATGTAAAACAGAGAAAATGAGTTTAATTAATTTTTCTGGAAAAAAAATGTGAAAAAAGAATAACAAAAAAGTTGGTTTTCAACATGTATGCCAAAATACATAAATGTTTTGAAAATGATCATCTCTTTGACTTTCATGCACCAGACGGTGAGATAAAGCGTTTGCTGCGTTCTTAGCTCTGTAGGAGCTCAGGAAAGCGGTTTTCTCACACAACTAATGGATTGCTATGTAAAACAGAGAAAATGAGTTTAATTAATTTTTCTGGAACAAAATGTGAAAAAATAACAAAAAAGTTGGTTTTCAGCATGTATGCCAAAATACATAAATGTTTTGAAAATGATCATCTCTTTCACTTTCATGCACCAGACGGTGAGATAAAGCGTTTGCTGCGTTCTTAGCTCTGTACGAGCTCAGGAAAGCGGTTTTCTCACGCAACTAATGGATTGCTATGTAAAACATACAAAATGAGTTAAATTTTTCTGGAACAAAATGTGAAAAAAGAATAACAAAAACGTTGTTTTTCAACATGTATGCCAAAATACATAAATGTTTTGAAAATGATCATCTCTTTGACTTTCATGCACCAGACGGTGAGATAAAGCGTTTGCTGCGTTCTTAGCTCTGTTGGAGCTCAGGAAAACGGTTTTCTCCCACAACTAATGGATTGCTATGTAAAACATACAAAATGAGTTTAATTAATTTTTCTGGAAAAAAAATGTGAAAAAAGAATAACAAAAAAGTTGGTTTTCAACATGTATGCCAAAATACATAAATGTTTCGAAAATGATCATCTCTTTCACTTTCATGCACCAGACGGTGAGATAAAGCGTTTGCTGCGTTCTTAGCTCTGTACGAGCTCAGGAAAGCGGTTTTTCAACATGTATGCCAAAATACATAAATGTTTCGAAAATGATCATCTCTTTCACTTTCATGCACCAGACGGTGAGATAAAGCGTTTGCTGCGTTCTTAGCTCTGTAGGAGCTCAGGAAAGCGGTTTTCTCACACAACTAATGGATTGCTATGTAAAACAGAGAAAATGAGTTCAATTAATTTTTCTGGAAAAAAAATGTGAAAAAAGAATAACAAAAAAGTTGGTTTTCAACATGTATGCCAAAATACATAAATATTTTGAAAATGATCATCTCTTTGACTTTCATGCACCAGACGGTGAGATAAAGCGTTTGCTGCGTTCTTAGCTCTGTAGGAGCTCAGGAAAGCGGTTTTCTCACACAACTAATGGATTGCTATGTAAAACAGAGAAAATGAGTTTAATTAATTTTTCTGGAAAAAAAATGTGAAAAAAGAATAACAAAAAAGTTGGTTTTCAACATGTATGCCAAAATACATAAATGTTTTGAAAATGATCATCTCTTTGACTTTCATGCACCAGACGGTGAGATAAAGCGTTTGCTGCGTTCTTAGCTCTCTACGAGCTCAGGACAGCGGTTTTCTCCCACAACTAATGGATTGCTATGTAAAACGTACAAAATCAGTTTAATTAATTTTTCTGGAACAACATGTTAAAAAAGAATAACAAAAAAGTTGGTTTTCAACATGTATGCCAAAATACATAAATGTTTTGAAAATGATCATCTCTTTCACTTTCATGCACCAGACGGTGAGATAAAGCGTTTGCTGCGTTCTTAGCTCTGTAGGAGCTCAGGAAAGCGGTTTTCTCACACAATTAATGGCTTGCTATGTAAAACAGAGAAAATTAGTTTAATTAATTTTTCTGGAACAAAATGTGAAAAAATAATAACAAAAAAGTTGGTTTTCAGCATGTATGCCAAAATACATAAATGTTTTGAAAATGATCATCACTTTCACTTTCATGCACCAGACGGTGAGATAAAGCGTTTGCTGCGTTCTTAGCTCTCTACGAGCTCAGGAAAGCGGTTTTCTCCCACAACTAATGGATTGCTATGTAAAACGTACAAAATGAGTTTAATTAATTTTTCTGGAACAACATGTGAAAAAAGAATAACAAAAAAGTTGGTTTTCAGCATGTATGCCAAAATACATAAATGTTTTGAAAATGATCATCTCTTTCACTTTCATGCACCAGACGGTGAGATAAAGCGTTTGCTGCGTTCTTAGCTCTGTAGGAGCTCAGGAAAACGGTTTTCTCACACAACTAATGGAATGTTATGTAGAACATACAAAATGAGTTTAATTAATTTTTCTGGAACAAAATGTGAAAAAATAACAAAAAAGTTGGTTGTCAGCATGTATGCCAAAATACATAAATGTTTTGAAAATGATCATCTCTTTCACTTTCATGCACCAGACGGTGAGATAAAGCGTTTGCTGCGTTCTTAGCTCTGTAGGAGCTCAGGAAAGCGGTTTTCTCACACAACTAATGGATTGCTATGTACAACATACAAAATGAGTTTAATTAATTTTTCTGGAAAAAAAATGTGAAAAAAGAATAACAAAAAAGTTGGTTTTCAACATGTATGCCAAAATACATAAATGTTTCGAAAATGATCATCTCTTTCACTTTCATGCACCAGACGGTGAGATAAAGCGTTTGCTGCGTTCTTAGCTCTGTACGAGCTCAGGAAAGCGGTTTTTCAACATGTATGCCAAAATACATAAATGTTTCGAAAATGATCATCTCTTTGACTTTCATGCACCAGACGGTGAGATAAGGCGTTTGCTGCGTTCTTAGCTCTCTACGAGCTCAGGAAAGCGGTTTTCTCCCACAACTAATGGATTGCTATGTAAAACGTACAAAATGAGTTTAATTAATTTTTCTGGAACAAAATGTGAAAAAATAATAAAAAAGTTGGTTTTCAGCATGTATGCCAAAATACATAAATGTTTTGAAAATGATCATCTCTTTCACTTTCATGCACCAGACGGTGAGATAAAGCGTTTGCTGCGTTCTTAGCTCTGTAGGAGCTCAGGAAAGCGGTTTTCTCACACAACTAATGGATTGCTATGTAAAATAGAGAAAATGAGTTTAATTAATTTTTCTGGAACAAAATGTGAAAAAAGAATAACAAAAAAGTTGGTTTTCAACATGTATGCCAAAATACATAAATGTTTTGAAAATGATCATCTCTTTCACTTTCATGCACCAGACGGTGAGATAAAGCGTTTGCTGCGTTCTTAGCTCTGTACGAGCTCAGGAAAGCGGTTTTCTCACACAACTAATGGATTGCTATGTAAAACAGAGAAAATGAGTTTAATTAATTTTTCTGGAAAAAAAATGTGAAAAAAGAATAACAAAAAAGTTGGTTTTCAACATGTATGCCAAAATACATAAATGTTTTGAAAATGATCATCTCTTTGACTTTCATGCACCAGACGGTGAGATAAAGCGTTTGCTGCGTTCTTAGCTCTCTACGAGCTCAGGAAAGCGGTTTTCTCCCACAACTAATGGATTGCTATGTAAAACGTACAAAATGAGTTTAATTAATTTTTCTGGAACAACATGTGAAAAAAGAATAACAAAAAAGTTGTTTTTCAACATGTATGCCAAAATACATAAATGTTTTGAAAATGATCATCTCTTTCACTTTCATGCACCAGACGGTGAGATAAAGCGTTTGCTGCGTTCTTAGCTCTGTAGGAGCTCAGGAAAGCGGTTTTCTCACACAACTAGTGGATTGCTATGTAAAACAGAGAAAATGAGTTTAATTAATTTTTCTGGAAAAAAAATGTGAAAAAAGAATAACAAAAAAGTTGGTTTTCAGCATGTATGCCAAAATACATAAATGTTTTGAAAATGATCATCTCTTTCACTTTCATGCACCAGACGGTGAGATAAAGCGTTTGCTGCGTTCTTAGCTCTGTACGAGCTCAGGAAAGCGGTTTTCTCACACAACTAATGGATTGCTATGTAAAACATACAAAATGAGTTTAATTAATTCTTCTGGAACAAAATGTGAAAAAAGAATAACAAAAAAGTTGTTTTTCAACATGTATGCCAAAATACATAAATGTTTTGAAAATGATCATCTCTTTCACTTTCATGCACCAGACAGTGAGATAAAGCGTTTGCTGCGTTCTTAGCTCTGTACGAGCTCAGGAAAGCGGTTTTCTCACACAACTAATGGATTGCTATGTAAAACATACAAAATGAGTTTAATTAATTTTTCTGGAACAAAATGTGAAAAAAGAATAACAAAAAAGTTGTTTTTCAACATGTATGCCAAAATACATAATTGTTTTGAAAATGATCATCTCTGTCACTTTCATGCACCAGACGGTGAGATAAAGCGTTTGCTGCGTTCTTAGCTCTCTACGAGCTCAGGAAAGCGGTTTTCTCCCACAACTAATGGATTGCTATGTAAAACGTACAAAATGAGTTTAATTAATTTTTCTGGAACAACATGTGAAAAAAGAATAACAAAAAAGTTGGTTTTCAACATGTATGCCAAAATACATAAATGTTTTGAAAATGATCATCTCTTTCACTTTCATGCACCAGACGGTGAGATAAAGCGTTTGCTGCGTTCTTAGCTCTGTAGGAGCTCAGGAAAACGGTTTTCTGACACAACTAATGGAATGTTATGTAGAACATACAAAATGAGTTTAATTAATTTTTCTGGAACAAAATGTGAAAAAATAACAAAAAAGTTGGTTTTCAACATGTATGCCAAAATACATAAATGTTTTGAAAATGATCATCTCTGTCACTTTCATGCACCAGACGGTGAGATAAAGCGTTTGCTGCGTTCTTAGCTCTCTACGAGCTCAGGAAAGCGGTTTTCTCACACAACTAATGGATTGCTATGTACAACATACAAAATGAGTTTAATTAATTTTTCTGGAAAAAAAATGTGAAAAAAGAATAACAAAAAAGTTGGTTTTCAACATGTATGCCAAAATACATAAATGTTTCGAAAATGATCATCTCTTTCACTTTCATGCACCAGACGGTGAGATAAAGCGTTTGCTGCGTTCTTAGCTCTGTACGAGCTCAGGAAAGCGGTTTTTCAACATGTATGCCAAAATACATAAATGTTTCGAAAATGATCATCTCTTTGACTTTCATGCACCAGACGGTGAGATAAGGCGTTTGCTGCGTTCTTAGCTCTCTACGAGCTCAGGAAAGCGGTTTTCTCCCACAACTAATGGATTGCTATGTAAAACGTACAAAATGAGTTTAATTAATTTTTCTGGAACAAAATGTGAAAAAATAATAAAAAAGTTGGTTTTCAGCATGTATGCCAAAATACATAAATGTTTTGAAAATGATCATCTCTTTCACTTTCATGCACCAGACGGTGAGATAAAGCGTTTGCTGCGTTCTTAGCTCTGTAGGAGCTCAGGAAAGCGGTTTTCTCACACAACTAATGGATTGCTATGTAAAATAGAGAAAATGAGTTTAATTAATTTTTCTGGAACAAAATGTGAAAAAAGAATAACAAAAAAGTTGGTTTTCAACATGTATGCCAAAATACATAAATGTTTTGAAAATGATCATCTCTTTCACTTTCATGCACCAGACGGTGAGATAAAGCGTTTGCTGCGTTCTTAGCTCTGTACGAGCTCAGGAAAGCGGTTTTCTCACACAACTAATGGATTGCTATGTAAAACAGAGAAAATGAGTTTAATTAATTTTTCTGGAAAAAAAATGTGAAAAAAGAATAACAAAAAAGTTGGTTTTCAACATGTATGCCAAAATACATAAATGTTTTGAAAATGATCATCTCTTTGACTTTCATGCACCAGACGGTGAGATAAAGCGTTTGCTGCGTTCTTAGCTCTGTAGGAGCTCAGGAAAGCGGTTTTCTCACACAACTAATGGATTGCTATGTAAAACAGAGAAAATGAGTTTAATTAATTTTTCTGGAACAAAATGTGAAAAAATAACAAAAAAGTTGGTTTTCAGCATGTATGCCAAAATACATAAATGTTTTGAAAATGATCATCTCTTTCACTTTCATGCACCAGACGGTGAGATAAAGCGTTTGCTGCGTTCTTAGCTCTGTACGAGCTCAGGAAAGCGGTTTTCTCACGCAACTAATGGATTGCTATGTAAAACATACAAAATGAGTTAAATTTTTCTGGAACAAAATGTGAAAAAAGAATAACAAAAACGTTGTTTTTCAACATGTATGCCAAAATACATAAATGTTTTGAAAATGATCATCTCTTTGACTTTCATGCACCAGACGGTGAGATAAAGCGTTTGCTGCGTTCTTAGCTCTGTTGGAGCTCAGGAAAACGGTTTTCTCCCACAACTAATGGATTGCTATGTAAAACATACAAAATGAGTTTAATTAATTTTTCTGGAAAAAAAATGTGAAAAAAGAATAACAAAAAAGTTGGTTTTCAACATGTATGCCAAAATACATAAATGTTTCGAAAATGATCATCTCTTTCACTTTCATGCACCAGACGGTGAGATAAAGCGTTTGCTGCGTTCTTAGCTCTGTACGAGCTCAGGAAAGCGGTTTTTCAACATGTATGCCAAAATACATAAATGTTTCGAAAATGATCATCTCTTTCACTTTCATGCACCAGACGGTGAGATAAAGCGTTTGCTGCGTTCTTAGCTCTGTAGGAGCTCAGGAAAGCGGTTTTCTCACACAACTAATGGATTCCTATGTAAAACAGAGAAAATGAGTTCAATTAATTTTTCTGGAAAAAAAATGTGAAAAAAGAATAACAAAAAAGTTGGTTTTCAACATGTATGCCAAAATACATAAATATTTTGAAAATGATCATCTCTTTGACTTTCATGCACCAGACGGTGAGATAAAGCGTTTGCTGCGTTCTTAGCTCTGTAGGAGCTCAGGAAAGCGGTTTTCTCACACAACTAATGGATTGCTATGTAAAACAGAGAAAATGAGTTTAATTAATTTTTCTGGAAAAAAAATGTGAAAAAAGAATAACAAAAAAGTTGGTTTTCAACATGTATGCCAAAATACATAAATGTTTTGAAAATGATCATCTCTTTGACTTTCATGCACCAGACGGTGAGATAAAGCGTTTGCTGCGTTCTTAGCTCTCTACGAGCTCAGGACAGCGGTTTTCTCCCACAACTAATGGATTGCTATGTAAAACGTACAAAATCAGTTTAATTAATTTTTCTGGAACAACATGTTAAAAAAGAATAACAAAAAAGTTGGTTTTCAACATGTATGCCAAAATACATAAATGTTTTGAAAATGATCATCTCTTTCACTTTCATGCACCAGACGGTGAGATAAAGCGTTTGCTGCGTTCTTAGCTCTGTAGGAGCTCAGGAAAGCGGTTTTCTCACACAATTAATGGCTTGCTATGTAAAACAGAGAAAATTAGTTTAATTAATTTTTCTGGAACAAAATGTGAAAAAATAATAACAAAAAAGTTGGTTTTCAGCATGTATGCCAAAATACATAAATGTTTTGAAAATGATCATCACTTTCACTTTCATGCACCAGACGGTGAGATAAAGCGTTTGCTGCGTTCTTAGCTCTCTACGAGCTCAGGAAAGCGGTTTTCTCCCACAACTAATGGATTGCTATGTAAAACGTACAAAATGAGTTTAATTAATTTTTCTGGAACAACATGTGAAAAAAGAATAACAAAAAAGTTGGTTTTCAGCATGTATGCCAAAATACATAAATGTTTTGAAAATGATCATCTCTTTCACTTTCATGCACCAGACGGTGAGATAAAGCGTTTGCTGCGTTCTTAGCTCTGTAGGAGCTCAGGAAAACGGTTTTCTCACACAACTAATGGAATGTTATGTAGAACATACAAAATGAGTTTAATTAATTTTTCTGGAACAAAATGTGAAAAAATAACAAAAAAGTTGGTTGTCAGCATGTATGCCAAAATACATAAATGTTTTGAAAATGATCATCTCTTTCACTTTCATGCACCAGACGGTGAGATAAAGCGTTTGCTGCGTTCTTAGCTCTGTAGGAGCTCAGGAAAGCGGTTTTCTCACACAACTAATGGATTGCTATGTACAACATACAAAATGAGTTTAATTAATTTTTCTGGAAAAAAAATGTGAAAAAAGAATAACAAAAAAGTTGGTTTTCAACATGTATGCCAAAATACATAAATGTTTCGAAAATGATCATCTCTTTCACTTTCATGCACCAGACGGTGAGATAAAGCGTTTGCTGCGTTCTTAGCTCTGTACGAGCTCAGGAAAGCGGTTTTCTCACACAACTAATGGATTGCTATGTAAAACAGAGAAAATGAGTTTAATTAATTTTTCTGGAAAAAAAATGTGAAAAAAGAATAACAAAAAAGTTGGTTTTCAACATGTATGCCAAAATACATAAATGTTTTGAAAATGATCATCTCTTTGACTTTCATGCACCAGACGGTGAGATAAAGCGTTTGCTGCGTTCTTAGCTCTCTACGAGCTCAGGAAAGCGGTTTTCTCCCACAACTAATGGATTGCTATGTAAAACGTACAAAATGAGTTTAATTAATTTTTCTGGAACAACATGTGAAAAAAGAATAACAAAAAAGTTGTTTTTCAACATGTATGCCAAAATACATAAATGTTTTGAAAATGATCATCTCTTTCACTTTCATGCACCAGACGGTGAGATAAAGCGTTTGCTGCGTTCTTAGCTCTGTACGAGCTCAGGAAAGCGGTTTTCTCACGCAACTAATGGATTGCTATGTAAAACATACAAAATGAGTTAAATTTTTCTGGAACAAAATGTGAAAAAAGAATAACAAAAACGTTGTTTTTCAACATGTATGCCAAAATACATAAATGTTTTGAAAATGATCATCTCTTTGACTTTCATGCACCAGACGGTGAGATAAAGCGTTTGCTGCGTTCTTAGCTCTGTTGGAGCTCAGGAAAACGGTTTTCTCCCACAACTAATGGATTGCTATGTAAAACATACAAAATGAGTTTAATTAATTTTTCTGGAAAAAAAATGTGAAAAAAGAATAACAAAAAAGTTGGTTTTCAACATGTATGCCAAAATACATAAATGTTTCGAAAATGATCATCTCTTTCACTTTCATGCACCAGACGGTGAGATAAAGCGTTTGCTGCGTTCTTAGCTCTGTACGAGCTCAGGAAAGCGGTTTTTCAACATGTATGCCAAAATACATAAATGTTTCGAAAATGATCATCTCTTTCACTTTCATGCACCAGACGGTGAGATAAAGCGTTTGCTGCGTTCTTAGCTCTGTAGGAGCTCAGGAAAGCGGTTTTCTCACACAACTAATGGATTGCTATGTAAAACAGAGAAAATGAGTTCAATTAATTTTTCTGGAAAAAAAATGTGAAAAAAGAATAACAAAAAAGTTGGTTTTCAACATGTATGCCAAAATACATAAATATTTTGAAAATGATCATCTCTTTGACTTTCATGCACCAGACGGTGAGATAAAGCGTTTGCTGCGTTCTTAGCTCTGTAGGAGCTCAGGAAAGCGGTTTTCTCACACAACTAATGGATTGCTATGTAAAACAGAGAAAATGAGTTTAATTAATTTTTCTGGAAAAAAAATGTGAAAAAAGAATAACAAAAAAGTTGGTTTTCAACATGTATGCCAAAATACATAAATGTTTTGAAAATGATCATCTCTTTGACTTTCATGCACCAGACGGTGAGATAAAGCGTTTGCTGCGTTCTTAGCTCTCTACGAGCTCAGGACAGCGGTTTTCTCCCACAACTAATGGATTGCTATGTAAAACGTACAAAATCAGTTTAATTAATTTTTCTGGAACAACATGTTAAAAAAGAATAACAAAAAAGTTGGTTTTCAACATGTATGCCAAAATACATAAATGTTTTGAAAATGATCATCTCTTTCACTTTCATGCACCAGACGGTGAGATAAAGCGTTTGCTGCGTTCTTAGCTCTGTAGGAGCTCAGGAAAGCGGTTTTCTCACACAATTAATGGCTTGCTATGTAAAACAGAGAAAATTAGTTTAATTAATTTTTCTGGAACAAAATGTGAAAAAATAATAACAAAAAAGTTGGTTTTCAGCATGTATGCCAAAATACATAAATGTTTTGAAAATGATCATCACTTTCACTTTCATGCACCAGACGGTGAGATAAAGCGTTTGCTGCGTTCTTAGCTCTCTACGAGCTCAGGAAAGCGGTTTTCTCCCACAACTAATGGATTGCTATGTAAAACGTACAAAATGAGTTTAATTAATTTTTCTGGAACAACATGTGAAAAAAGAATAACAAAAAAGTTGGTTTTCAGCATGTATGCCAAAATACATAAATGTTTTGAAAATGATCATCTCTTTCACTTTCATGCAGCAGACGGTGAGATAAAGCGTTTGCTGCGTTCTTAGCTCTGTAGGAGCTCAGGAAAACGGTTTTCTCACACAACTAATGGAATGTTATGTAGAACATACAAAATGAGTTTAATTAATTTTTCTGGAACAAAATGTGAAAAAATAACAAAAAAGTTGGTTGTCAGCATGTATGCCAAAATACATAAATGTTTTGAAAATGATCATCTCTTTCACTTTCATGCACCAGACGGTGAGATAAAGCGTTTGCTGCGTTCTTAGCTCTGTAGGAGCTCAGGAAAGCGGTTTTCTCACACAACTAATGGATTGCTATGTACAACATACAAAATGAGTTTAATTAATTTTTCTGGAAAAAAAATGTGAAAAAAGAATAACAAAAAAGTTGGTTTTCAACATGTATGCCAAAATACATAAATGTTTCGAAAATGATCATCTCTTTCACTTTCATGCACCAGACGGTGAGATAAAGCGTTTGCTGCGTTCTTAGCTCTGTACGAGCTCAGGAAAGCGGTTTTTCAACATGTATGCCAAAATACATAAATGTTTCGAAAATGATCATCTCTTTGACTTTCATGCACCAGACGGTGAGATAAGGCGTTTGCTGCGTTCTTAGCTCTCTACGAGCTCAGGAAAGCGGTTTTCTCCCACAACTAATGGATTGCTATGTAAAACGTACAAAATGAGTTTAATTAATTTTTCTGGAACAAAATGTGAAAAAATAATAAAAAAGTTGGTTTTCAGCATGTATGCCAAAATACATAAATGTTTTGAAAATGATCATCTCTTTCACTTTCATGCACCAGACGGTGAGATAAAGCGTTTGCTGCGTTCTTAGCTCTGTAGGAGCTCAGGAAAGCGGTTTTCTCACACAACTAATGGATTGCTATGTAAAATAGAGAAAATGAGTTTAATTAATTTTTCTGGAACAAAATGTGAAAAAAGAATAACAAAAAAGTTGGTTTTCAACATGTATGCCAAAATACATAAATGTTTTGAAAATGATCATCTCTTTCACTTTCATGCACCAGACGGTGAGATAAAGCGTTTGCTGCGTTCTTAGCTCTGTACGAGCTCAGGAAAGCGGTTTTCTCACACAACTAATGGATTGCTATGTAAAACAGAGAAAATGAGTTTAATTAATTTTTCTGGAAAAAAAATGTGAAAAAAGAATAACAAAAAAGTTGGTTTTCAACATGTATGCCAAAATACATAAATGTTTTGAAAATGATCATCTCTTTGACTTTCATGCACCAGACGGTGAGATAAAGCGTTTGCTGCGTTCTTAGCTCTGTAGGAGCTCAGGAAAGCGGTTTTCTCACACAACTAATGGATTGCTATGTAAAACAGAGAAAATGAGTTTAATTAATTTTTCTGGAACAAAATGTGAAAAAATAACAAAAAAGTTGGTTTTCAGCATGTATGCCAAAATACATAAATGTTTTGAAAATGATCATCTCTTTCACTTTCATGCACCAGACGGTGAGATAAAGCGTTTGCTGCGTTCTTAGCTCTGTACGAGCTCAGGAAAGCGGTTTTCTCACGCAACTAATGGATTGCTATGTAAAACATACAAAATGAGTTAAATTTTTCTGGAACAAAATGTGAAAAAAGAATAACAAAAACGTTGTTTTTCAACATGTATGCCAAAATACATAAATGTTTTGAAAATGATCATCTCTTTGACTTTCATGCACCAGACGGTGAGATAAAGCGTTTGCTGCGTTCTTAGCTCTGTTGGAGCTCAGGAAAACGGTTTTCTCCCACAACTAATGGATTGCTATGTAAAACATACAAAATGAGTTTAATTAATTTTTCTGGAAAAAAAATGTGAAAAAAGAATAACAAAAAAGTTGGTTTTCAACATGTATGCCAAAATACATAAATGTTTCGAAAATGATCATCTCTTTCACTTTCATGCACCAGACGGTGAGATAAAGCGTTTGCTGCGTTCTTAGCTCTGTACGAGCTCAGGAAAGCGGTTTTTCAACATGTATGCCAAAATACATAAATGTTTCGAAAATGATCATCTCTTTCACTTTCATGCACCAGACGGTGAGATAAAGCGTTTGCTGCGTTCTTAGCTCTGTAGGAGCTCAGGAAAGCGGTTTTCTCACACAACTAATGGATTGCTATGTAAAACAGAGAAAATGAGTTCAATTAATTTTTCTGGAAAAAAAATGTGAAAAAAGAATAACAAAAAAGTTGGTTTTCAACATGTATGCCAAAATACATAAATATTTTGAAAATGATCATCTCTTTGACTTTCATGCACCAGACGGTGAGATAAAGCGTTTGCTGCGTTCTTAGCTCTGTAGGAGCTCAGGAAAGCGGTTTTCTCACACAACTAATGGATTGCTATGTAAAACAGAGAAAATGAGTTTAATTAATTTTTCTGGAAAAAAAATGTGAAAAAAGAATAACAAAAAAGTTGGTTTTCAACATGTATGCCAAAATACATAAATGTTTTGAAAATGATCATCTCTTTGACTTTCATGCACCAGACGGTGAGATAAAGCGTTTGCTGCGTTCTTAGCTCTCTACGAGCTCAGGACAGCGGTTTTCTCCCACAACTAATGGATTGCTATGTAAAACGTACAAAATCAGTTTAATTAATTTTTCTGGAACAACATGTTAAAAAAGAATAACAAAAAAGTTGGTTTTCAACATGTATGCCAAAATACATAAATGTTTTGAAAATGATCATCTCTTTCACTTTCATGCACCAGACGGTGAGATAAAGCGTTTGCTGCGTTCTTAGCTCTGTAGGAGCTCAGGAAAGCGGTTTTCTCACACAATTAATGGCTTGCTATGTAAAACAGAGAAAATTAGTTTAATTAATTTTTCTGGAACAAAATGTGAAAAAATAATAACAAAAAAGTTGGTTTTCAGCATGTATGCCAAAATACATAAATGTTTTGAAAATGATCATCACTTTCACTTTCATGCACCAGACGGTGAGATAAAGCGTTTGCTGCGTTCTTAGCTCTCTACGAGCTCAGGAAAGCGGTTTTCTCCCACAACTAATGGATTGCTATGTAAAACGTACAAAATGAGTTTAATTAATTTTTCTGGAACAACATGTGAAAAAAGAATAACAAAAAAGTTGGTTTTCAGCATGTATGCCAAAATACATAAATGTTTTGAAAATGATCATCTCTTTCACTTTCATGCACCAGACGGTGAGATAAAGCGTTTGCTGCGTTCTTAGCTCTGTAGGAGCTCAGGAAAACGGTTTTCTCACACAACTAATGGAATGTTATGTAGAACATACAAAATGAGTTTAATTAATTTTTCTGGAACAAAATGTGAAAAAATAACAAAAAAGTTGGTTGTCAGCATGTATGCCAAAATACATAAATGTTTTGAAAATGATCATCTCTTTCACTTTCATGCACCAGACGGTGAGATAAAGCGTTTGCTGCGTTCTTAGCTCTGTAGGAGCTCAGGAAAGCGGTTTTCTCACACAACTAATGGATTGCTATGTACAACATACAAAATGAGTTTAATTAATTTTTCTGGAAAAAAAATGTGAAAAAAGAATAACAAAAAAGTTGGTTTTCAACATGTATGCCAAAATACATAAATGTTTCGAAAATGATCATCTCTTTCACTTTCATGCACCAGACGGTGAGATAAAGCGTTTGCTGCGTTCTTAGCTCTGTACGAGCTCAGGAAAGCGGTTTTTCAACATGTATGCCAAAATACATAAATGTTTCGAAAATGATCATCTCTTTGACTTTCATGCACCAGACGGTGAGATAAGGCGTTTGCTGCGTTCTTAGCTCTCTACGAGCTCAGGAAAGCGGTTTTCTCCCACAACTAATGGATTGCTATGTAAAACGTACAAAATGAGTTTAATTAATTTTTCTGGAACAAAATGTGAAAAAATAATAAAAAAGTTGGTTTTCAGCATGTATGCCAAAATACATAAATGTTTTGAAAATGATCATCTCTTTCACTTTCATGCACCAGACGGTGAGATAAAGCGTTTGCTGCGTTCTTAGCTCTGTAGGAGCTCAGGAAAGCGGTTTTCTCACACAACTAATGGATTGCTATGTAAAATAGAGAAAATGAGTTTAATTAATTTTTCTGGAACAAAATGTGAAAAAAGAATAACAAAAAAGTTGGTTTTCAACATGTATGCCAAAATACATAAATGTTTTGAAAATGATCATCTCTTTCACTTTCATGCACCAGACGGTGAGATAAAGCGTTTGCTGCGTTCTTAGCTCTGTACGAGCTCAGGAAAGCGGTTTTCTCACACAACTAATGGATTGCTATGTAAAACAGAGAAAATGAGTTTAATTAATTTTTCTGGAAAAAAAATGTGAAAAAAGAATAACAAAAAAGTTGGTTTTCAACATGTATGCCAAAATACATAAATGTTTTGAAAATGATCATCTCTTTGACTTTCATGCACCAGACGGTGAGATAAAGCGTTTGCTGCGTTCTTAGCTCTCTACGAGCTCAGGAAAGCGGTTTTCTCCCACAACTAATGGATTGCTATGTAAAACGTACAAAATGAGTTTAATTAATTTTTCTGGAACAACATGTGAAAAAAGAATAACAAAAAAGTTGTTTTTCAACATGTATGCCAAAATACATAAATGTTTTGAAAATGATCATCTCTTTCACTTTCATGCACCAGACGGTGAGATAAAGCGTTTGCTGCGTTCTTAGCTCTGTAGGAGCTCAGGAAAGCGGTTTTCTCACACAACTAGTGGATTGCTATGTAAAACAGAGAAAATGAGTTTAATTAATTTTTCTGGAAAAAAAATGTGAAAAAAGAATAACAAAAAAGTTGGTTTTCAGCATGTATGCCAAAATACATAAATGTTTTGAAAATGATCATCTCTTTCACTTTCATGCACCAGACGGTGAGATAAAGCGTTTGCTGCGTTCTTAGCTCTGTACGAGCTCAGGAAAGCGGTTTTCTCACACAACTAATGGATTGCTATGTAAAACATACAAAATGAGTTTAATTAATTCTTCTGGAACAAAATGTGAAAAAAGAATAACAAAAAAGTTGTTTTTCAACATGTATGCCAAAATACATAAATGTTTTGAAAATGATCATCTCTTTCACTTTCATGCACCAGACAGTGAGATAAAGCGTTTGCTGCGTTCTTAGCTCTGTACGAGCTCAGGAAAGCGGTTTTCTCACACAACTAATGGATTGCTATGTAAAACATACAAAATGAGTTTAATTAATTTTTCTGGAACAAAATGTGAAAAAAGAATAACAAAAAAGTTGTTTTTCAACATGTATGCCAAAATACATAATTGTTTTGAAAATGATCATCTCTGTCACTTTCATGCACCAGACGGTGAGATAAAGCGTTTGCTGCGTTCTTAGCTCTCTACGAGCTCAGGAAAGCGGTTTTCTCCCACAACTAATGGATTGCTATGTAAAACGTACAAAATGAGTTTAATTAATTTTTCTGGAACAACATGTGAAAAAAGAATAACAAAAAAGTTGGTTTTCAACATGTATGCCAAAATACATAAATGTTTTGAAAATGATCATCTCTTTCACTTTCATGCACCAGACGGTGAGATAAAGCGTTTGCTGCGTTCTTAGCTCTGTAGGAGCTCAGGAAAACGGTTTTCTGACACAACTAATGGAATGTTATGTAGAACATACAAAATGAGTTTAATTAATTTTTCTGGAACAAAATGTGAAAAAATAACAAAAAAGTTGGTTTTCAACATGTATGCCAAAATACATAAATGTTTTGAAAATGATCATCTCTGTCACTTTCATGCACCAGACGGTGAGATAAAGCGTTTGCTGCGTTCTTAGCTCTCTACGAGCTCAGGAAAGCGGTTTTCTCACACAACTAATGGATTGCTATGTACAACATACAAAATGAGTTTAATTAATTTTTCTGGAAAAAAAATGTGAAAAAAGAATAACAAAAAAGTTGGTTTTCAACATGTATGCCAAAATACATAAATGTTTCGAAAATGATCATCTCTTTCACTTTCATGCACCAGACGGTGAGATAAAGCGTTTGCTGCGTTCTTAGCTCTGTACGAGCTCAGGAAAGCGGTTTTTCAACATGTATGCCAAAATACATAAATGTTTCGAAAATGATCATCTCTTTGACTTTCATGCACCAGACGGTGAGATAAGGCGTTTGCTGCGTTCTTAGCTCTCTACGAGCTCAGGAAAGCGGTTTTCTCCCACAACTAATGGATTGCTATGTAAAACGTACAAAATGAGTTTAATTAATTTTTCTGGAACAAAATGTGAAAAAATAATAAAAAAGTTGGTTTTCAGCATGTATGCCAAAATACATAAATGTTTTGAAAATGATCATCTCTTTCACTTTCATGCACCAGACGGTGAGATAAAGCGTTTGCTGCGTTCTTAGCTCTGTAGGAGCTCAGGAAAGCGGTTTTCTCACACAACTAATGGATTGCTATGTAAAATAGAGAAAATGAGTTTAATTAATTTTTCTGGAACAAAATGTGAAAAAAGAATAACAAAAAAGTTGGTTTTCAACATGTATGCCAAAATACATAAATGTTTTGAAAATGATCATCTCTTTCACTTTCATGCACCAGACGGTGAGATAAAGCGTTTGCTGCGTTCTTAGCTCTGTACGAGCTCAGGAAAGCGGTTTTCTCACACAACTAATGGATTGCTATGTAAAACAGAGAAAATGAGTTTAATTAATTTTTCTGGAAAAAAAATGTGAAAAAAGAATAACAAAAAAGTTGGTTTTCAACATGTATGCCAAAATACATAAATGTTTTGAAAATGATCATCTCTTTGACTTTCATGCACCAGACGGTGAGATAAAGCGTTTGCTGCGTTCTTAGCTCTGTAGGAGCTCAGGAAAGCGGTTTTCTCACACAACTAATGGATTGCTATGTAAAACAGAGAAAATGAGTTTAATTAATTTTTCTGGAACAAAATGTGAAAAAATAACAAAAAAGTTGGTTTTCAGCATGTATGCCAAAATACATAAATGTTTTGAAAATGATCATCTCTTTCACTTTCATGCACCAGACGGTGAGATAAAGCGTTTGCTGCGTTCTTAGCTCTGTACGAGCTCAGGAAAGCGGTTTTCTCACGCAACTAATGGATTGCTATGTAAAACATACAAAATGAGTTAAATTTTTCTGGAACAAAATGTGAAAAAAGAATAACAAAAACGTTGTTTTTCAACATGTATGCCAAAATACATAAATGTTTTGAAAATGATCATCTCTTTGACTTTCATGCACCAGACGGTGAGATAAAGCGTTTGCTGCGTTCTTAGCTCTGTTGGAGCTCAGGAAAACGGTTTTCTCCCACAACTAATGGATTGCTATGTAAAACATACAAAATGAGTTTAATTAATTTTTCTGGAAAAAAAATGTGAAAAAAGAATAACAAAAAAGTTGGTTTTCAACATGTATGCCAAAATACATAAATGTTTCGAAAATGATCATCTCTTTCACTTTCATGCACCAGACGGTGAGATAAAGCGTTTGCTGCGTTCTTAGCTCTGTACGAGCTCAGGAAAGCGGTTTTCTCACACAACTAATGGATTGCTATGTAAAACAGAGAAAATGAGTTTAATTAATTTTTCTGGAAAAAAAATGTGAAAAAAGAATAACAAAAAAGTTGGTTTTCAACATGTATGCCAAAATACATAAATGTTTTGAAAATGATCATCTCTTTGACTTTCATGCACCAGACGGTGAGATAAAGCGTTTGCTGCGTTCTTAGCTCTGTAGGAGCTCAGGAAAGCGGTTTTCTCACACAACTAATGGATTGCTATGTAAAACAGAGAAAATGAGTTTAATTAATTTTTCTGGAACAAAATGTGAAAAAATAACAAAAAAGTTGGTTTTCAGCATGTATGCCAAAATACATAAATGTTTTGAAAATGATCATCTCTTTCACTTTCATGCACCAGACGGTGAGATAAAGCGTTTGCTGCGTTCTTAGCTCTGTACGAGCTCAGGAAAGCGGTTTTCTCACGCAACTAATGGATTGCTATGTAAAACATACAAAATGAGTTAAATTTTTCTGGAACAAAATGTGAAAAAAGAATAACAAAAACGTTGTTTTTCAACATGTATGCCAAAATACATAAATGTTTTGAAAATGATCATCTCTTTGACTTTCATGCACCAGACGGTGAGATAAAGCGTTTGCTGCGTTCTTAGCTCTGTTGGAGCTCAGGAAAACGGTTTTCTCCCACAACTAATGGATTGCTATGTAAAACATACAAAATGAGTTTAATTAATTTTTCTGGAAAAAAAATGTGAAAAAAGAATAACAAAAAAGTTGGTTTTCAACATGTATGCCAAAATACATAAATGTTTCGAAAATGATCATCTCTTTCACTTTCATGCACCAGACGGTGAGATAAAGCGTTTGCTGCGTTCTTAGCTCTGTACGAGCTCAGGAAAGCGGTTTTTCAACATGTATGCCAAAATACATAAATGTTTCGAAAATGATCATCTCTTTGACTTTCATGCACCAGACGGTGAGATAAGGCGTTTGCTGCGTTCTTAGCTCTCTACGAGCTCAGGAAAGCGGTTTTCTCCCACAACTAATGGATTGCTATGTAAAACGTACAAAATGAGTTTAATTAATTTTTCTGGAACAAAATGTGAAAAAATAATAAAAAAGTTGGTTTTCAGCATGTATGCCAAAATACATAAATGTTTTGAAAATGATCATCTCTTTCACTTTCATGCACCAGACGGTGAGATAAAGCGTTTGCTGCGTTCTTAGCTCTGTAGGAGCTCAGGAAAGCGGTTTTCTCACACAACTAATGGATTGCTATGTAAAATAGAGAAAATGAGTTTAATTAATTTTTCTGGAACAAAATGTGAAAAAAGAATAACAAAAAAGTTGGTTTTCAACATGTATGCCAAAATACATAAATGTTTTGAAAATGATCATCTCTTTCACTTTCATGCACCAGACGGTGAGATAAAGCGTTTGCTGCGTTCTTAGCTCTGTACGAGCTCAGGAAAGCGGTTTTCTCACACAACTAATGGATTGCTATGTAAAACAGAGAAAATGAGTTTAATTAATTTTTCTGGAAAAAAAATGTGAAAAAAGAATAACAAAAAAGTTGGTTTTCAACATGTATGCCAAAATACATAAATGTTTTGAAAATGATCATCTCTTTGACTTTCATGCACCAGACGGTGAGATAAAGCGTTTGCTGCGTTCTTAGCTCTGTAGGAGCTCAGGAAAGCGGTTTTCTCACACAACTAATGGATTGCTATGTAAAACAGAGAAAATGAGTTTAATTAATTTTTCTGGAACAAAATGTGAAAAAATAACAAAAAAGTTGGTTTTCAGCATGTATGCCAAAATACATAAATGTTTTGAAAATGATCATCTCTTTCACTTTCATGCACCAGACGGTGAGATAAAGCGTTTGCTGCGTTCTTAGCTCTGTACGAGCTCAGGAAAGCGGTTTTCTCACGCAACTAATGGATTGCTATGTAAAACATACAAAATGAGTTAAATTTTTCTGGAACAAAATGTGAAAAAAGAATAACAAAAACGTTGTTTTTCAACATGTATGCCAAAATACATAAATGTTTTGAAAATGATCATCTCTTTGACTTTCATGCACCAGACGGTGAGATAAAGCGTTTGCTGCGTTCTTAGCTCTGTTGGAGCTCAGGAAAACGGTTTTCTCCCACAACTAATGGATTGCTATGTAAAACATACAAAATGAGTTTAATTAATTTTTCTGGAAAAAAAATGTGAAAAAAGAATAACAAAAAAGTTGGTTTTCAACATGTATGCCAAAATACATAAATGTTTCGAAAATGATCATCTCTTTCACTTTCATGCACCAGACGGTGAGATAAAGCGTTTGCTGCGTTCTTAGCTCTGTACGAGCTCAGGAAAGCGGTTTTTCAACATGTATGCCAAAATACATAAATGTTTCGAAAATGATCATCTCTTTCACTTTCATGCACCAGACGGTGAGATAAAGCGTTTGCTGCGTTCTTAGCTCTGTAGGAGCTCAGGAAAGCGGTTTTCTCACACAACTAATGGATTGCTATGTAAAACAGAGAAAATGAGTTCAATTAATTTTTCTGGAAAAAAAATGTGAAAAAAGAATAACAAAAAAGTTGGTTTTCAACATGTATGCCAAAATACATAAATATTTTGAAAATGATCATCTCTTTGACTTTCATGCACCAGACGGTGAGATAAAGCGTTTGCTGCGTTCTTAGCTCTGTAGGAGCTCAGGAAAGCGGTTTTCTCACACAACTAATGGATTGCTATGTAAAACAGAGAAAATGAGTTTAATTAATTTTTCTGGAAAAAAAATGTGAAAAAAGAATAACAAAAAAGTTGGTTTTCAACATGTATGCCAAAATACATAAATGTTTTGAAAATGATCATCTCTTTGACTTTCATGCACCAGACGGTGAGATAAAGCGTTTGCTGCGTTCTTAGCTCTCTACGAGCTCAGGACAGCGGTTTTCTCCCACAACTAATGGATTGCTATGTAAAACGTACAAAATCAGTTTAATTAATTTTTCTGGAACAACATGTTAAAAAAGAATAACAAAAAAGTTGGTTTTCAACATGTATGCCAAAATACATAAATGTTTTGAAAATGATCATCTCTTTCACTTTCATGCACCAGACGGTGAGATAAAGCGTTTGCTGCGTTCTTAGCTCTGTAGGAGCTCAGGAAAGCGGTTTTCTCACACAATTAATGGCTTGCTATGTAAAACAGAGAAAATTAGTTTAATTAATTTTTCTGGAACAAAATGTGAAAAAATAATAACAAAAAAGTTGGTTTTCAGCATGTATGCCAAAATACATAAATGTTTTGAAAATGATCATCACTTTCACTTTCATGCACCAGACGGTGAGATAAAGCGTTTGCTGCGTTCTTAGCTCTCTACGAGCTCAGGAAAGCGGTTTTCTCCCACAACTAATGGATTGCTATGTAAAACGTACAAAATGAGTTTAATTAATTTTTCTGGAACAACATGTGAAAAAAGAATAACAAAAAAGTTGGTTTTCAGCATGTATGCCAAAATACATAAATGTTTTGAAAATGATCATCTCTTTCACTTTCATGCACCAGACGGTGAGATAAAGCGTTTGCTGCGTTCTTAGCTCTGTAGGAGCTCAGGAAAACGGTTTTCTCACACAACTAATGGAATGTTATGTAGAACATACAAAATGAGTTTAATTAATTTTTCTGGAACAAAATGTGAAAAAATAACAAAAAAGTTGGTTGTCAGCATGTATGCCAAAATACATAAATGTTTTGAAAATGATCATCTCTTTCACTTTCATGCACCAGACGGTGAGATAAAGCGTTTGCTGCGTTCTTAGCTCTGTAGGAGCTCAGGAAAGCGGTTTTCTCACACAACTAATGGATTGCTATGTACAACATACAAAATGAGTTTAATTAATTTTTCTGGAAAAAAAATGTGAAAAAAGAATAACAAAAAAGTTGGTTTTCAACATGTATGCCAAAATACATAAATGTTTCGAAAATGATCATCTCTTTCACTTTCATGCACCAGACGGTGAGATAAAGCGTTTGCTGCGTTCTTAGCTCTGTACGAGCTCAGGAAAGCGGTTTTCTCACACAACTAATGGATTGCTATGTAAAACAGAGAAAATGAGTTTAATTAATTTTTCTGGAAAAAAAATGTGAAAAAAGAATAACAAAAAAGTTGGTTTTCAACATGTATGCCAAAATACATAAATGTTTTGAAAATGATCATCTCTTTGACTTTCATGCACCAGACGGTGAGATAAAGCGTTTGCTGCGTTCTTAGCTCTCTACGAGCTCAGGAAAGCGGTTTTCTCCCACAACTAATGGATTGCTATGTAAAACGTACAAAATGAGTTTAATTAATTTTTCTGGAACAACATGTGAAAAAAGAATAACAAAAAAGTTGTTTTTCAACATGTATGCCAAAATACATAAATGTTTTGAAAATGATCATCTCTTTCACTTTCATGCACCAGACGGTGAGATAAAGCGTTTGCTGCGTTCTTAGCTCTGTAGGAGCTCAGGAAAGCGGTTTTCTCACACAACTAGTGGATTGCTATGTAAAACAGAGAAAATGAGTTTAATTAATTTTTCTGGAAAAAAAATGTGAAAAAAGAATAACAAAAAAGTTGGTTTTCAGCATGTATGCCAAAATACATAAATGTTTTGAAAATGATCATCTCTTTCACTTTCATGCACCAGACGGTGAGATAAAGCGTTTGCTGCGTTCTTAGCTCTGTACGAGCTCAGGAAAGCGGTTTTCTCACACAACTAATGGATTGCTATGTAAAACATACAAAATGAGTTTAATTAATTCTTCTGGAACAAAATGTGAAAAAAGAATAACAAAAAAGTTGTTTTTCAACATGTATGCCAAAATACATAAATGTTTTGAAAATGATCATCTCTTTCACTTTCATGCACCAGACAGTGAGATAAAGCGTTTGCTGCGTTCTTAGCTCTGTACGAGCTCAGGAAAGCGGTTTTCTCACACAACTAATGGATTGCTATGTAAAACATACAAAATGAGTTTAATTAATTTTTCTGGAACAAAATGTGAAAAAAGAATAACAAAAAAGTTGTTTTTCAACATGTATGCCAAAATACATAATTGTTTTGAAAATGATCATCTCTGTCACTTTCATGCACCAGACGGTGAGATAAAGCGTTTGCTGCGTTCTTAGCTCTCTACGAGCTCAGGAAAGCGGTTTTCTCCCACAACTAATGGATTGCTATGTAAAACGTACAAAATGAGTTTAATTAATTTTTCTGGAACAACATGTGAAAAAAGAATAACAAAAAAGTTGGTTTTCAACATGTGTGCCAAAATACATAAATGTTTTGAAAATGATCATCTCTTTCACTTTCATGCACCAGACGGTGAGATAAAGCGTTTGCTGCGTTCTTAGCTCTGTAGGAGCTCAGGAAAACGGTTTTCTGACACAACTAATGGAATGTTATGTAGAACATACAAAATGAGTTTAATTAATTTTTCTGGAACAAAATGTGAAAAAATAACAAAAAAGTTGGTTTTCAACATGTATGCCAAAATACATAAATGTTTTGAAAATGATCATCTCTGTCACTTTCATGCACCAGACGGTGAGATAAAGCGTTTGCTGCGTTCTTAGCTCTCTACGAGCTCAGGAAAGCGGTTTTCTCCCACAACTAATGGATTGCTATGTAAAACGTACAAAATGAGTTTAATTAATTTTTCTGGAACAAAATGTGAAAAAAGAATAAAAAAGTTGGTTTTCAGCATGTATGCCAAAATACATAAATGTTTTGAAAATGATCATCTCTTTCACTTTCATGCACCAGACGGTGAGATAAAGCGTTTGCTGCGTTCTTAGCTCTGTAGGAGCTCAGGAAAGCGGTTTTCTCACACAACTAATGGATTGCTATGTAAAATAGAGAAAATGAGTTTAATTAATTTTTCTGGAAAAAAAAATGTGAAAAAAGAATAACAAAAAAGTTGGTTTTCAACATGTATGCCAAAATGCATAAATGTTTTGAAAATGATCATCTATTTCACCTTCATGCACCAGACGTTGAGATAAAGCGTTTGCTGCGTTCTTAGCTCTGTACGAGCTCAGGAAAGCGGTTTTCTCACGCAACTAATGGATTGCTATGTA
Organism: Channallabes apus; assembly: GCA_030522415.1. Classification (NCBI taxonomy): domain Eukaryota; kingdom Metazoa; phylum Chordata; class Actinopteri; order Siluriformes; family Clariidae; genus Channallabes; species Channallabes apus. Next base: position 17,771,204 of record CM060126.1, on the reverse strand, counting down.
AAACATACAAAATGAGTTTAATTTTTCTGGAACAAAATGTGAAAAAAGAATAACAAAAAAGTTGTTTTTCAACATGTATGCCAAAATACATAAATGTTTTGAGAATGATCATCTCTGTCACTTTCATGCACCAGACGGTGAGATGAAGCGTTTGCTGCGTTCTTAGCTCTGTACGAGCTCAGGAAAGCGGTTTTCTCACACAACTAATGGATTGCTATGTAAAACATACAAAATGAGTTTAATTAATTTTTCTGGAACAAAATGTGAAAAAAGAATAACAAAAAAGTTGTTTTTCAACATGTATGCCAAAATACATAAATGTTTTGAAAATGATCATCTCTGTCACTTTCATGCACCAGACGGTGAGATAAAGCGTTTGCTGCGTTCTTAGCTCTGTAGGAGCTCAGGAAAGCGGTTTTCTCACACAATTAATGGCTTGCTATGTAAAACAGAGAAAATTAGTTTAATTAATTTTTCTGGAACAAAATGTGAAAAAATAATAACAAAAAAGTTGGTTTTCAGCATGTATGCCAAAATACATAAATGTTTTGAAAATGATCATCACTTTCACTTTCATGCACCAGACGGTGAGATAAAGCGTTTGCTGCGTTCTTAGCTCTGTACGAGCTCAGGAAAGCGGTTTTCTCCCACAACTAATGGATTGCTATGTAAAACATACAAAATGAGTTTAATTAATTTTTCTGGAAAAAAATGTGAAAAAAGAATAACAAAAAAGTTGGTTTTCAACATGTATGCCAAAATACATAAATGTTTTGAAAATGATCATCTCTGTCACTTTCATGCACCAGACGGTGAGATAAAGCGTTTGCTGCGTTCTTAGCTCTGTAGGAGCTCAGGAAAGCGGTTTTCTCACACAACTAATGGATTGCTATGTAAAACAGAGAAAATGAGTTTAATTAATTTTTCTGGAACAAAATGTGAAAAAATAACAAAAAAGTTGGTTTTCAGCATGTATGCCAAAATACATAAATGTTTTGAAAATGATCATCTCTTTCACTTTCATGCACCAGACGGTGAGATAAAGCGTTTGCTGCGTTCTTAGCTCTGTACGAGCTCAGGAAAGCGGTTTTCTCACGCAACTAATGGATTGCTATGTAAAACATACAAAATGAGTTAAATTTTTCTGGAACAAAATGTGAAAAAAGAATAACAAAAACGTTGTTTTTCAACATGTATGCCAAAATACATAAATGTTTTGAAAATGATCATCTCTTTGACTTTCATGCACCAGACGGTGAGATAAAGCGTTTGCTGCGTTCTTAGCTCTGTTGGAGCTCAGGAAAACGGTTTTCTCCCACAACTAATGGATTGCTATGTAAAACATACAAAATGAGTTTAATTAATTTTTCTGGAAAAAAAATGTGAAAAAAGAATAACAAAAAAGTTGGTTTTCAACATGTATGCCAAAATACATAAATGTTTCGAAAATGATCATCTCTTTCACTTTCATGCACCAGACGGTGAGATAAAGCGTTTGCTGCGTTCTTAGCTCTGTACGAGCTCAGGAAAGCGGTTTTTCAACATGTATGCCAAAATACATAAATGTTTCGAAAATGATCATCTCTTTCACTTTCATGCACCAGACGGTGAGATAAAGCGTTTGCTGCGTTCTTAGCTCTGTAGGAGCTCAGGAAAGCGGTTTTCTCACACAACTAATGGATTGCTATGTAAAACAGAGAAAATGAGTTTAATTAATTTTTCTGGAACAAAATGTGAAAAAAGAATAACAAAAAAGTTGGTTTTCAGCATGTATGCCAAAATACATAAATGTTTTGAAAATGATCATCACTTTCACTTTCATGCACCAGACGGTGAGATAAAGCGTTTGCTGCGTTCTTAGCTCTCTACGAGCTCAGGAAAGCGGTTTTCTCCCACAACTAATGGATTGCTATGTAAAACGTACAAAATGAGTTTAATTAATTTTTCTGGAACAACATGTGAAAAAAGAATAACAAAAAAGTTGGTTTTCAGCATGTATGCCAAAATACATAAATGTTTTGAAAATGATCATCTCTTTCACTTTCATGCACCAGACGGTGAGATAAAGCGTTTGCTGCGTTCTTAGCTCTGTAGGAGCTCAGGAAAACGGTTTTCTCACACAACTAATGGAATGTTATGTAGAACATACAAAATGAGTTTAATTAATTTTTCTGGAACAAAATGTGAAAAAATAACAAAAAAGTTGGTTGTCAGCATGTATGCCAAAATACATAAATGTTTTGAAAATGATCATCTCTTTCACTTTCATGCACCAGACGGTGAGATAAAGCGTTTGCTGCGTTCTTAGCTCTGTAGGAGCTCAGGAAAGCGGTTTTCTCACACAACTAATGGATTGCTATGTACAACATACAAAATGAGTTTAATTAATTTTTCTGGAAAAAAAATGTGAAAAAAGAATAACAAAAAAGTTGGTTTTCAACATGTATGCCAAAATACATAAATGTTTCGAAAATGATCATCTCTTTCACTTTCATGCACCAGACGGTGAGATAAAGCGTTTGCTGCGTTCTTAGCTCTGTACGAGCTCAGGAAAGCGGTTTTTCAACATGTATGCCAAAATACATAAATGTTTCGAAAATGATCATCTCTTTGACTTTCATGCACCAGACGGTGAGATAAGGCGTTTGCTGCGTTCTTAGCTCTCTACGAGCTCAGGAAAGCGGTTTTCTCCCACAACTAATGGATTGCTATGTAAAACGTACAAAATGAGTTTAATTAATTTTTCTGGAACAAAATGTGAAAAAATAATAAAAAAGTTGGTTTTCAGCATGTATGCCAAAATACATAAATGTTTTGAAAATGATCATCTCTTTCACTTTCATGCACCAGACGGTGAGATAAAGCGTTTGCTGCGTTCTTAGCTCTGTAGGAGCTCAGGAAAGCGGTTTTCTCACACAACTAATGGATTGCTATGTAAAATAGAGAAAATGAGTTTAATTAATTTTTCTGGAACAAAATGTGAAAAAAGAATAACAAAAAAGTTGGTTTTCAACATGTATGCCAAAATACATAAATGTTTTGAAAATGATCATCTCTTTCACTTTCATGCACCAGACGGTGAGATAAAGCGTTTGCTGCGTTCTTAGCTCTGTACGAGCTCAGGAAAGCGGTTTTCTCACACAACTAATGGATTGCTATGTAAAACAGAGAAAATGAGTTTAATTAATTTTTCTGGAAAAAAAATGTGAAAAAAGAATAACAAAAAAGTTGGTTTTCAACATGTATGCCAAAATACATAAATGTTTTGAAAATGATCATCTCTTTGACTTTCATGCACCAGACGGTGAGATAAAGCGTTTGCTGCGTTCTTAGCTCTCTACGAGCTCAGGAAAGCGGTTTTCTCCCACAACTAATGGATTGCTATGTAAAACGTACAAAATGAGTTTAATTAATTTTTCTGGAACAAAATGTGAAAAAATAATAAAAAAGTTGGTTTTCAGCATGTATGCCAAAATACATAAATGTTTTGAAAATGATCATCTCTTTCACTTTCATGCACCAGACGGTGAGATAAAGCGTTTGCTGCGTTCTTAGCTCTGTAGGAGCTCAGGAAAGCGGTTTTCTCACACAACTAATGGATTGCTATGTAAAATAGAGAAAATGAGTTTAATTAATTTTTCTGGAACAAAATGTGAAAAAAGAATAACAAAAAAGTTGGTTTTCAACATGTATGCCAAAATACATAAATGTTTTGAAAATGATCATCTCTTTCACTTTCATGCACCAGACGGTGAGATAAAGCGTTTGCTGCGTTCTTAGCTCTGTACGAGCTCAGGAAAGCGGTTTTCTCACACAACTAATGGATTGCTATGTAAAACAGAGAAAATGAGTTTAATTAATTTTTCTGGAAAAAAAATGTGAAAAAAGAATAACAAAAAAGTTGGTTTTCAACATGTATGCCAAAATACATAAATGTTTTGAAAATGATCATCTCTTTGACTTTCATGCACCAGACGGTGAGATAAAGCGTTTGCTGCGTTCTTAGCTCTCTACGAGCTCAGGAAAGCGGTTTTCTCCCACAACTAATGGATTGCTATGTAAAACGTACAAAATGAGTTTAATTAATTTTTCTGGAACAACATGTGAAAAAAGAATAACAAAAAAGTTGTTTTTCAACATGTATGCCAAAATACATAAATGTTTTGAAAATGATCATCTCTTTCACTTTCATGCACCAGACGGTGAGATAAAGCGTTTGCTGCGTTCTTAGCTCTGTAGGAGCTCAGGAAAGCGGTTTTCTCACACAACTAGTGGATTGCTATGTAAAACAGAGAAAATGAGTTTAATTAATTTTTCTGGAAAAAAAATGTGAAAAAAGAATAACAAAAAAGTTGGTTTTCAGCATGTATGCCAAAATACATAAATGTTTTGAAAATGATCATCTCTTTCACTTTCATGCACCAGACGGTGAGATAAAGCGTTTGCTGCGTTCTTAGCTCTGTACGAGCTCAGGAAAGCGGTTTTCTCACACAACTAATGGATTGCTATGTAAAACATACAAAATGAGTTTAATTAATTCTTCTGGAACAAAATGTGAAAAAAGAATAACAAAAAAGTTGTTTTTCAACATGTATGCCAAAATACATAAATGTTTTGAAAATGATCATCTCTTTCACTTTCATGCACCAGACAGTGAGATAAAGCGTTTGCTGCGTTCTTAGCTCTGTACGAGCTCAGGAAAGCGGTTTTCTCACACAACTAATGGATTGCTATGTAAAACATACAAAATGAGTTTAATTAATTTTTCTGGAACAAAATGTGAAAAAAGAATAACAAAAAAGTTGTTTTTCAACATGTATGCCAAAATACATAATTGTTTTGAAAATGATCATCTCTGTCACTTTCATGCACCAGACGGTGAGATAAAGCGTTTGCTGCGTTCTTAGCTCTCTACGAGCTCAGGAAAGCGGTTTTCTCCCACAACTAATGGATTGCTATGTAAAACGTACAAAATGAGTTTAATTAATTTTTCTGGAACAACATGTGAAAAAAGAATAACAAAAAAGTTGGTTTTCAACATGTATGCCAAAATACATAAATGTTTTGAAAATGATCATCTCTTTCACTTTCATGCACCAGACGGTGAGATAAAGCGTTTGCTGCGTTCTTAGCTCTGTAGGAGCTCAGGAAAACGGTTTTCTGACACAACTAATGGAATGTTATGTAGAACATACAAAATGAGTTTAATTAATTTTTCTGGAACAAAATGTGAAAAAATAACAAAAAAGTTGGTTTTCAACATGTATGCCAAAATACATAAATGTTTTGAAAATGATCATCTCTGTCACTTTCATGCACCAGACGGTGAGATAAAGCGTTTGCTGCGTTCTTAGCTCTCTACGAGCTCAGGAAAGCGGTTTTCTCCCACAACTAATGGATTGCTATGTAAAACGTACAAAATGAGTTTAATTAATTTTTCTGGAACAAAATGTGAAAAAAGAATAAAAAAGTTGGTTTTCAGCATGTATGCCAAAATACATAAATGTTTTGAAAATGATCATCTCTTTCACTTTCATGCACCAGACGGTGAGATAAAGCGTTTGCTGCGTTCTTAGCTCTGTAGGAGCTCAGGAAAGCGGTTTTCTCACACAACTAATGGATTGCTATGTAAAATAGAGAAAATGAGTTTAATTAATTTTTCTGGAAAAAAAAATGTGAAAAAAGAATAACAAAAAAGTTGGTTTTCAACATGTATGCCAAAATGCATAAATGTTTTGAAAATGATCATCTATTTCACCTTCATGCACCAGACGTTGAGATAAAGCGTTTGCTGCGTTCTTAGCTCTGTACGAGCTCAGGAAAGCGGTTTTCTCACGCAACTAATGGATTGCTATGTAAAACATACAAAATGAGTTTAATTTTTCTGGAACAAAATGTGAAAAAAGAATAACAAAAAAGTTGTTTTTCAACATGTATGCCAAAATACATAAATGTTTTGAGAATGATCATCTCTGTCACTTTCATGCACCAGACGGTGAGATGAAGCGTTTGCTGCGTTCTTAGCTCTGTACGAGCTCAGGAAAGCGGTTTTCTCACACAACTAATGGATTGCTATGTAAAACATACAAAATGAGTTTAATTAATTTTTCTGGAACAAAATGTGAAAAAAGAATAACAAAAAAGTTGTTTTTCAACATGTATGCCAAAATACATAAATGTTTTGAAAATGATCATCTCTGTCACTTTCATGCACCAGACGGTGAGATAAAGCGTTTGCTGCGTTCTTAGCTCTGTAGGAGCTCAGGAAAGCCGTTTTCTCACACAACTAATGGATTGCTATGTAAAACGTACAAAATGAGTTTAATTAATTTTTCTGGAACAACGTGAAAAAAGAATAACAAAAAAGTTGTTTTTCAACATGTATGCCAAAATACATAAATGTTTTGAAAATGATCATCTCTTTCACTTTCATGCACCAGACGGTGAGATAAAGCGTTTGCTGCGTTCTTAGCTCTGTAGGAGCTCAGGAAAGCGGTTTTCTCCCACAACTAATGGATTGCTATGTAAAACGTACAAAATGAGTTTAATTAATTTTTCTGGAACAAAATGTGAAAAAATAATAAAAAAGTTGGTTTTCAGCATGTATGCCAAAATACATAAATGTTTTGAAAATGATCATCTCTTTGACTTTCATGCACCAGACGGTGAGATAAAGCGTTTGCTGCGTTCTTAGCTCTGTACGAGCTCAGGAAAGCGGTTTTTCAACATGTATGCCAAAATACATAAATGTTTCGAAAATGATCATCTCTTTCACTTTCATGCACCAGACGGTGAGATAAAGCGTTTGCTGCGTTCTTAGCTCTGTACGAGCTCAGGAAAGCGGTTTTCTCACACAACTAATGGATTGCTATGTAAAACATACAAAATGAGTTTAATTAATTTTTCTGGAACAAAATGTGAAAAAAGAATAACAAAAAAGTTGTTCCCTTTTCGAGGCTTCACTCAATGCTGCGTTAGAACGCTTATGCGAACTATCTTGTCGCATTGCCGGCCGTGAAGCATGTGTGGAAAAACGCCACTATCTGGCTATATATAACCTCGGTCAGGTGACGTCATCTGATTAGATCAGGTGGAGGTTATTAATACCGGAAAGCCGGCAGCAAAACCTCAGATCATTTGTCTTCATGCCGACTTGTGATCGCGTGTGTGCAGCAAGCATTTAAAAAAAAATAAAAAGCCAACCCTTCCCTCCAAGGCATGTAGAACTTCTTCTACCCTGTTAGGGAAGGCGTTCCAAGCAGCTGGTCAGGCCGGCACTTCCTTGCACACCATGGCGGTTTTGCAGGCGTATCAGGCTGACCTGCTGAATGATCTGAGCACGAGCGGCAATATGAATCAGGAATCGTTCATAGAATTACACCGGGCTACTGATCCGTCCCTGCGTGCGACGAAACAGACAGCCCGTGCTATTGGCCGTTCCATGGCCTCCCTGGTGTCTGCAGAGAGGCACCTCTGGCTAAATCTAACTGGCATTAAGGACAAAGATCGGGCATTCCTTCTCGATGCTCCCATCTCACCCTCAGGCCTATTTGGCGAAGCAGTAAATACTGTTGCCACCAGATTTAGAGAGGCCAGTCTCTATGAACAAGCTTTTGGGAAATTTCTCCCACGCCGTGTCCAGGTGTCGAGGCCATCGACCACCCAACCTCGACACGATCTGAATCTCGCTAGACGAGAGGCGCAGAAGGAACGCGTCAGTAGCCACACATCCCCCCCCCCCCCCCCCGTAAGGACTGGGGTACGGCTCAGCGCCCCCCTCAGGCCGCCCCCAAAAAATAGACCGCTCTGTCTTCTTTGCGAAGAAGCGTTCCTGAGAGCAGAGCTCAGGACCGTGGGGTGACCCCCCCTGGGGACGGGCATATAGGAGCATGCCCCCCCGGGCACCCCCAGGAGATCGATGTTCAGTTTCCGCTGCCTTTGGTATTTCGGACAAGACCGGTCTCTGACACGTTAGTCCTTCGGTCGCATCCTGCTATATTCCAAGACACCGAACCACTAACACCTCCCAGCCCAGTAGAAGTACTTGCACCCCTTTCGGAGAAGCTGGCAGCGTGGAAGCTACTGCCAGGCATATCCCCCTGGGTTTTAAAGACTGTAGAGAAAGGATACAGGATCCAGTTTGCATATCGCCCTCCGCGTTTCAACGGCGTGGTCTCCACTTCCGTGATACCGGAAAGGGCGCATTTTCTGAGTTCCGAACACCAGAAATTACTGCAGAAGGGAGCCATAGAACAGGTTCCTCCTCCAGATATGGAGTCAGGTTACTACAGTCGTACTTCCTGGTCCCCAAAAAGGACAGGGGTCTGCGTCCAATTCTGGATCTTCGCGGTTTGAACCGCTATCTCAAAAAATGCAACTTCAAAATGTTGACCATAAAAACTATTGTTTCACAAATCCAACCACAGGATTGGTTTGTGACAGTAGATTTAACGGACGCATATTTCCACATAGAAATTTTGCCGCAGCACAGGAAGTTCCTGAGGTTCGCTTTTGGGGGAAAAGCCTACCAATTTCGGGTTCTTCCATTCGGTTCTAGCCTTATCACCCAGCACATACACAAAATGCATGGATGCAGTTCTGGCTCCCTTGAGACGCCAGGGCATCCGCATTCTGAATTACATAGACGACTGGCTAATCCTGGCCCAGTCTCAGCAGCTAGCACTTCGACACCGGGATGTCGTCCTAGCTCATCTTCACTCGCTGGGATTGAGACTCAACGCCATGAAAAGCGTTCTCTTTCCAGCACAAGTGACAACCTACTTGGGCATTAGGTGGAATTCGATCGTTATGCAGGCACATCTGTCTCCTGCTCACGTCGAATCCATTAACAACGCTCTGAAGGAAATCAGACTAGACCAAGAAGTGACTGTACATCACTTACAAAAATGTTTAGGCCTCATGGCAGCTGCGTCCATGGTGATACCCTTGGGTCTCCTGCACATGAGAGCTTTTCAGCTGTGGTTAAGAGCCAGGGGAATTCACACGAGAACCAATCCCCGAAAGCGGATAAGGGTTACTCGCAAAGGACTTCGTACCCCTTCTATGTGGTTCAGACCCCGGTTTCTCGCCTTGGGTCCCACTCTAGGTCCGTCTTGTCGTCGCAAAATGCTAACGATAGACGCTTCCCTTACCGGCTGGGGCGCGGTCTTGGATGGCCGTCCAGCTCAAGGGGTCTGGAGAGGCCACCTTTTCGCATGGCACATCAATTGCCTCGAAATGATGGCTCTATTTTTAGCTCTACAGCATTTCCTCCAGCAGCTGAGAGGCTACCATGTCCTAGTGCGGGTGGACAGCACATCGGTAGTCTCCTACATAAATCGCCAGGGCGGCCTGCGTTCACGACGCTTGAACCAGCTAGCACATCAGGTTCTGCTCTGGGCTCAGGACAAGTTCCTGGCCCTCAGGGCAATTCACATTCCAGGGTACAGGAATGTGGGAGCAGACTTTCTGTCCAGACAAGCTGTGAATCACGGGGAATGGACACTCCACCCCGAAGTAGTCACTCAAATCTGGGAGAGATTCTCTACAGCAGAGGTGGACCTCTTTGCCTCACAGGAGACTGCACAATGTCACCTCTACTACTCTCTGACTCATCCAGCTCCCCTGGGTCTGGATGCGATGGCCCATACGTGGCCCAATTTACGCCTCTATGCGTACCCGCCGGTAGCTCTGCTCCCGGGAGTCCTGGCGAGGGTCCGTCAACACGGTTTGCGCCTCTTATTGATAGCGCCCCATTGGCCGGCCCGAGTATGGTTCTCAGAGATAATATCGCTCCTCGACGGCTCACCTTGGATTGAGGAGTGAGGTGAGGATTGATCTTCTATCTCAGGCGTAGGGGACAATATTTCATCCCCGGCCCGAGCTCTGGAACCTTCATGCTTGGCCCCTGAACGGGACCAATTGAGCCAAGCCGGCCTTTCAGCTGGCGTAATTGGCACCATCCTAAGTGCTAGGGCTCCCTCCACTAGAAGGATTTATGCCTTCAAATGGAAGGTATTCGAGAGCTGGTGCATGGCAAAGCAGGTGGACCCAGTCCACTGAAAAAATCGTTTCAGTGCTGGAATTCCTGCAAGAGAAATTGTCCTTGGTGCCCTAGTACCCTCAGAACGTACGTGGCCGCTATTTCAGCCTGCCACGTCCTGACTGAAGGGGTTACTGTGGGAAATCACCCTTTAGTTGCCCGTTTCATTCGTGGAGCTAAACGGTTGAGGCCACCCACTAGAGTCACGGCTCCCTCATGGGATTTATCTATCGTGCTCGAAGTTCTGATCGACACTCCTTTTGAACCGCTAGAGTCAGCGCCCGACAAGCTTCTGACTCTCAAGATGGTTCTTCTTATGGCCATTACCTCTCTAAAGAGGATCAGGGACCTCCGTGCATTGTCAGTCTCCCCATCTTGCCTGGACTTTGCCCCTGAGCTAGTCAAGGCCATTCTGCATACTCACCCAAACTATCTACCGAAAGTTCCTTTCTCAACCATGCACCCTGTCGTCCTGGAAGCCTTCTGTCCTCCGCCTTTTGCAGATTCGGAGCAGGAGAAACTTCACCTACTGTGCCCAGTACGTGCTCTTCAGGCTTATGTCCACCGCACCAGCCAGTGGCGTAAGTCAGAGCAACTCTTTATATGTTATGGAGGCCGCAACCATGGGGCGGCCGCCACCACACATACTCTGTCACACTGGGTGAGAGATGCTATTGCCCTCTCCTACGAGGCGCGTGGACTCACTTCGCCCCTAGGAGTCAGGGCTCATTCAACCAGAGGGGTCGCCTCATCTATTGCTCTTGCAAGAGGTACTCCCCTGCAACAAGTGTGTGACGCGGCGGGTTGGTCCTCTCCGCACACATTTATAAGATTTTATAGTCTGGATGTCCATGCCACTCCGGGCTCGCGAGTCCATGGGTCAGCTTCCCGGACATGTATCTGAGACCTTCTCGGGCTTGTGCGCACAAGCTACACAACCTTGGGGTCCAGACACCTGTTGTGCGGCGGCATTGGTATTCTCGTTCCCATAAGCGTTCTACGCAGCATTGAGTGTAGCCTTGAAAGGGAATGTCTCGGGTTACTTTGCTGTAACCCTGTTCCCTGAAAGGCGGGAACGAGATGCTGCGTCCGAATGCCGCACTACCATGCTTTTTGAAAAAAGAATAACAAAAAAGTTGGTTTTCAACATGTATGCCAAAATACATAAATGTTTTGAAAATGATCATCTCTGTCACTTTCATGCACCAGACGGTGAGATAAAGCGTTTGCTGCCTTCTTAGCTCTCTACGAGCTCAGGAAAGCGGTTTTCTCCCACAACTAATGGATTGCTATGTAAAACGTACAAAATGAGTTTAATTAATTTTTCTGGAACAACATGTTAAAAAAGAATAACAAAAAAGTTGGTTTTCAACATGTATGCCAAAATACATAAATGTTTTGAAAATGATCATCTCTTTCACTTTAATGCACCAGACGGTGAGATAAAGCGTTTGCTGCGTTCATAGCTCTGAACGAGCTCAGGAAAGCGGTTTTCTCACACAACTAATGGATTGTTATGTAAAACAGACAAAATGAGTTTAATTAACTTCTCTGGAGAAATTTAAAAAAAGAATAACAAAAAAGTTGTTTTTCAACATGTATGCCAAAATACATAAATGTTTTGAAAATGATCATCTCTTTCACTTTCATGCACCAGACGGTGAGATAAAGCGTTTGCTGCGTTCTTAGCTCTGTTGGAGCTCAGGAAAACGGTTTTCTGACACAACTAATGGAATGTTATGTAGAACATACAAAATGAGTTTAATTAATTTTTCTGGAACAAAATAACAAAAAGTTGGTTTTCAACATGTATGCCAAAATACATAAATGTTTTGAAAATGATCATCTCTGTCACTTTCATGCACCAGACGGTGAGATAAAGCGTTTGCTGCGTTCTTAGCTCTGTACGAGCTCAGTAAAGCGGTTTTCTCACACAACTAATGGATTGCTATGTAAAACATACAAAATGAGTTTAATTAATTTTTCTGGAACAAAATGTGAAAAAAGAATAACAAAAAAGTTGTTTTTCAACATGTATGCCAAAATACATAAATGTTTTGAAAATGATCATCTCTGTCACTTTCATGCACCAGACGGTGAGATAAAGCGTTTGCTGCGTTCTTAGCTCTGTAGGAGCTCAGGAAAGCGGTTTTCTCACACAACTAATGGATTGCTATGTAAAACAGAGAAAATGAGTTTAATTAATTTTTCTGGAACAAAATGTGAAAAAAGAATAACAAAAAAGTTGTTTTCAACATGTATGCCAAAATACATAAATGTTTTGAAAATGATCATCTCTGTCACTTTCATGCACCAGACGGTGAGATAAAGCGTTTGCTGCGTTCTTAGCTCTCTACGAGCTCAGGAAAGCGGTTTTCTCCCACAACTAATGGATTGCTATGTAAAACGTACAAAATGAGTTTAATTAATTTTTCTGGAACAAAATGTGAAAAAAGAATAAAAAAGTTGGTTTTCAGCATGTATGCCAAAATACATAAATGTTTCGAAAATGATCATCTCTTTCACTTTCATGCACCAGACGGTGAGATAAAGCGTTTGCTGCGTTCTTAGCTCTCTACGAGCTCAGGAAAGCGGTTTTCTCACACAACTAATGGATTGCTATGTAAAACATACAAAATGAGTTTAATTAATTTTTCTGGAACAACATGTGAAAAAAGAATAACAAAAAAGTTGGTTTTCAACATGTATGCCAAAATACATAAATGTTTTGAAAATGATCATCTCTGTCACTTTCATGCACCAGACGGTGAGATAAAGCGTTTGCTGCGTTCTTAGCTCTGTAGGAGCTCAGGAAAACGGTTTTCTGACACAACTAATGGAATGTTATGTAGAACATACAAAATGAGTTTAATTAATTTTTCTGGAACAAAATGTGAAAAAATAACAAAAAAGTTGGTTTTCAACATGTAGCCAAAATACATAAATGTTTTGAAAATGATCATCTCTGTCACTTTCATGCACCAGACGGTGAGATAAAGCGTTTGCTGCGTTCTTAGCTCTCTACGAGCTCAGGAAAGCGGTTTTCTCCCACAACTAATGGATTGCTATGTAAAACGTACAAAATGAGTTTAATTAATTTTTCTGGAACAAAATGTGAAAAAAGAATAAAAAAGTTGGTTTTCAGCATGTATGCCAAAATACATAAATGTTTCGAAAATGATCATCTCTTTCACTTTCATGCACCAGACGGTGAGATAAAGCGTTTGCTGCGTTCTTAGCTCTCTACGAGCTCAGGAAAGCGGTTTTCTCACACAACTAATGGATTGCTATGTAAAACATACAAAATGAGTTTAATTAATTTTTCTGGAACAACATGTGAAAAAAGAATAACAAAAAAGTTGGTTTTCAACATGTATGCCAAAATACATAAATGTTTTGAAAATGATCATCTCTGTCACTTTCATGCACCAGACGGTGAGATAAAGCGTTTGCTGCGTTCTTAGCTCTCTACGAGCTCAGGAAAGCGGTTTTCTCCCACAACTAATGGATTGCTATGTAAAACGTACAAAATGAGTTTAATTAATTTTTCTGGAACAAAATGTGAAAAAATAACAAAAAAGTTGGTTTTCAACATGTAGCCAAAATACATAAATGTTTTGAAAATGATCATCTCTGTCACTTTCATGCACCAGACGGTGAGATAAAGCGTTTGCTGCGTTCTTAGCTCTCTACGAGCTCAGGAAAGCGGTTTTCTCCCACAACTAATGGATTGCTATGTAAAACGTACAAAATGAGTTTAATTAATTTTTCTGGAACAAAATGTGAAAAAAGAATAAAAAAGTTGGTTTTCAGCATGTATGCCAAAATACATAAATGTTTCGAAAATGATCATCTCTTTCACTTTCATGCACCAGACGGTGAGATAAAGCGTTTGCTGCGTTCTTAGCTCTCTACGAGCTCAGGAAAGCGGTTTTCTCACACAACTAATGGATTGCTATGTAAAACATACAAAATGAGTTTAATTAATTTTTCTGGAACAACATGTGAAAAAAGAATAACAAAAAAGTTGGTTTTCAACATGTATGCCAAAATACATAAATGTTTTGAAAATGATCATCTCTGTCACTTTCATGCACCAGACGGTGAGATAAAGCGTTTGCTGCGTTCTTAGCTCTCTACGAGCTCAGGAAAGCGGTTTTCTCCCACAACTAATGGATTGCTATGTAAAACGTACAAAATGAGTTTAATTAATTTTTCTGGAACAAAATGTGAAAAAAGAATAAAAAAGTTGGTTTTCAGCATGTATGCCAAAATACATAAATGTTTCGAAAATGATCATCTCTTTCACTTTCATGCACCAGACGGTGAGATAAAGCGTTTGCTGCGTTCTTAGCTCTCTACGAGCTCAGGAAAGCGGTTTTCTCACACAACTAATGGATTGCTATGTAAAACATACAAAATGAGTTTAATTAATTTTTCTGGAACAACATGTGAAAAAAGAATAACAAAAAAGTTGGTTTTCAACATGTATGCCAAAATACATAAATGTTTTGAAAATGATCATCTCTGTCACTTTCATGCACCAGACGGTGAGATAAAGCGTTTGCTGCGTTCTTAGCTCTCTACGAGCTCAGGAAAGCGGTTTTCTCCCACAACTAATGGATTGCTATGTAAAACGTACAAAATGAGTTTAATTAATTTTTCTGGAACAACATGTGAAAAAAGAATAACAAAAAAGTTGGTTTTCAACATGTATGCCAAAATACATAAATGTTTTGAAAATGATCATCTCTTTCACTTTCATGCACCAGACGGTGAGATAAAGCGTTTGCTGCGTTCTTAGCTCTGTACGAGCTCAGTAAAGCGGTTTTCTCACACAACTAATGGATTGCTATGTAAAACATACAAAATGAGTTTAATTAATTTTTCTGGAACAAAATGTGAAAAAAGAATAACAAAAAAGTTGTTTTTCAACATGTATGCCAAAATACATAAATGTTTTGAAAATGATCATCTCTGTCACTTTCATGTACCAGACGGTGAGATAAAGCGTTTGCTGCGTTCTTAGCTCTGTAGGAGCTCAGGAAAGCGGTTTTCTCACACAACTAATGGATTGCTATGTAAAACAGAGAAAATGAGTTTAATTAATTTTTCTGGAACAAAATGTGAAAAAAGAATAACAAAAAAGTTGTTTTCAACATGTATGCCAAAATACATAAATGTTTTGAAAATGATCATCTCTGTCACTTTCATGCACCAGACGGTGAGATAAAGCGTTTGCTGCGTTCTTAGCTCTCTACGAGCTCAGGAAAGCGGTTTTCTCCCACAACTAATGGATTGCTATGTAAAACGTACAAAATGAGTTTAATTAATTTTTCTGGAACAACATGTGAAAAAAGAATAACAAAAAAGTTGGTTTTCAACATGTATGCCAAAATACATAAATGTTTTGAAAATGATCATCTCTTTCACTTTCATGCACCAGACGGTGAGATAAAGCGTTTGCTGCGTTCTTAGCTCTGTAGGAGCTCAGGAAAACGGTTTTCTGACACAACTAATGGAATGTTATGTAGAACATACAAAATGAGTTTAATTAATTTTTCTGGAACAAAATGTGAAAAAATAACAAAAAAGTTGGTTTTCAACATGTAGCCAAAATACATAAATGTTTTGAAAATGATCATCTCTGTCACTTTCATGCACCAGACGGTGAGATAAAGCGTTTGCTGCGTTCTTAGCTCTCTACGAGCTCAGGAAAGCGGTTTTCTCCCACAACTAATGGATTGCTATGTAAAACGTACAAAATGAGTTTAATTAATTTTTCTGGAACAAAATGTGAAAAAAGAATAAAAAAGTTGGTTTTCAGCATGTATGCCAAAATACATAAATGTTTTGAAAATGATCATCTCTTTCACTTTCATGCACCAGACGGTGAGATAAAGCGTTTGCTGCGTTCTTAGCTCTCTACGAGCTCAGGAAAGCGGTTTTCTCACACAACTAATGGATTGCTATGTAAAACATACAAAATGAGTTTAATTAATTTTTCTGGAACAACATGTGAAAAAAGAATAACAAAAAAGTTGGTTTTCAACATGTATGCCAAAATACATAAATGTTTTGAAAATGATCATCTCTGTCACTTTCATGCACCAGACGGTGAGATAAAGCGTTTGCTGCGTTCTTAGCTCTCTACGAGCTCAGGAAAGCGGTTTTCTCCCACAACTAATGGATTGCTATGTAAAACGTACAAAATGAGTTTAATTAATTTTTCTGGAACAAAATGTGAAAAAAGAATAAAAAAGTTGGTTTTCAGCATGTATGCCAAAATACATAAATGTTTCGAAAATGATCATCTCTTTCACTTTCATGCACCAGACGGTGAGATAAAGCGTTTGCTGCGTTCTTAGCTCTCTACGAGCTCAGGAAAGCGGTTTTCTCACACAACTAATGGATTGCTATGTAAAACATACAAAATGAGTTTAATTAATTTTTCTGGAACAAAATGTGAAAAAAGAATAAAAAAGTTGGTTTTCAGCATGTATGCCAAAATACATAAATGTTTCGAAAATGATCATCTCTTTCACTTTCATGCACCAGACGGTGAGATAAAGCGTTTGCTGCGTTCTTAGCTCTCTACGAGCTCAGGAAAGCGGTTTTCTCACACAACTAATGGATTGCTATGTAAAACATACAAAATGAGTTTAATTAATTTTTCTGGAACAACATGTGAAAAAAGAATAACAAAAAAGTTGGTTTTCAACATGTATGCCAAAATACATAAATGTTTTGAAAATGATCATCTCTGTCACTTTCATGCACCAGACGGTGAGATAAAGCGTTTGCTGCGTTCTTAGCTCTCTACGAGCTCAGGAAAGCGGTTTTCTCCCACAACTAATGGATTGCTATGTAAAACGTACAAAATGAGTTTAATTAATTTTTCTGGAACAACATGTGAAAAAAGAATAACAAAAAAGTTGGTTTTCAACATGTATGCCAAAATACATAAATGTTTTGAAAATGATCATCTCTTTCACTTTCATGCACCAGACGGTGAGATAAAGCGTTTGCTGCGTTCTTAGCTCTGTTGGAGCTCAGGAAAACGGTTTTCTGACACAACTAATGGAATGTTATGTAGAACATACAAAATGAGTTTAATTAATTTTTCTGGAACAAAATGTGAAAAAATAACAAAAAGTTGGTTTTCAACATGTATGCCAAAATACATAAATGTTTTGAAAATGATCATCTCTGTCACTTTCATGCACCAGACGGTGAGATAAAGCGTTTGCTGCGTTCTTAGCTCTGTACGAGCTCAGTAAAGCGGTTTTCTCACACAACTAATGGATTGCTATGTAAAACATACAAAATGAGTTTAATTAATTTTTCTGGAACAAAATGTGAAAAAAGAATAACAAAAAAGTTGTTTTTCAACATGTATGCCAAAATACATAAATGTTTTGAAAATGATCATCTCTGTCACTTTCATGTACCAGACGGTGAGATAAAGCGTTTGCTGCGTTCTTAGCTCTGTAGGAGCTCAGGAAAGCGGTTTTCTCACACAACTAATGGATTGCTATGTAAAACAGAGAAAATGAGTTTAATTAATTTTTCTGGAACAAAATGTGAAAAAAGAATAACAAAAAAGTTGTTTTCAACATGTATGCCAAAATACATAAATGTTTTGAAAATGATCATCTCTTTCACTTTCATGCACCAGACGGTGAGATAAAGCGTTTGCTGCGTTCTTAGCTCTGTAGGAGCTCAGGAAAGCGGTTTTCTCACACAACTAATGGATTGCTATGTAAAACAGAGAAAATGAGTTTAATTAATTTTTCTGGAACAAAATGTGAAAAAAGAATAACAAAAAAGTTGTTTTCAACATGTATGCCAAAATACATAAATGTTTTGAAAATGATCATCTCTGTCACTTTCATGCACCAGACGGTGAGATAAAGCGTTTGCTGCGTTCTTAGCTCTCTACGAGCTCAGGAAAGCGGTTTTCTCCCACAACTAATGGATTGCTATGTAAAACGTACAAAATGAGTTTAATTAATTTTTCTGGAACAACATGTGAAAAAAGAATAACAAAAAAGTTGGTTTTCAACATGTATGCCAAAATACATAAATGTTTTGAAAATGATCATCTCTTTCACTTTCATGCACCAGACGGTGAGATAAAGCGTTTGCTGCGTTCTTAGCTCTGTAGGAGCTCAGGAAAACGGTTTTCTGACACAACTAATGGAATGTTATGTAGAACATACAAAATGAGTTTAATTAATTTTTCTGGAACAAAATGTGAAAAAATAACAAAAAAGTTGGTTTTCAACATGTAGCCAAAATACATAAATGTTTTGAAAATGATCATCTCTGTCACTTTCATGCACCAGACGGTGAGATAAAGCGTTTGCTGCGTTCTTAGCTCTCTACGAGCTCAGGAAAGCGGTTTTCTCCCACAACTAATGGATTGCTATGTAAAACGTACAAAATGAGTTTAATTAATTTTTCTGGAACAAAATGTGAAAAAAGAATAAAAAAGTTGGTTTTCAGCATGTATGCCAAAATACATAAATGTTTTGAAAATGATCATCTCTGTCACTTTCATGCACCAGACGGTGAGATAAAGCGTTTGCTGCGTTCTTAGCTCTCTACGAGCTCAGGAAAGCGGTTTTCTCCCACAACTAATGGATTGCTATGTAAAACGTACAAAATGAGTTTAATTAATTTTTCTGGAACAACATGTGAAAAAAGAATAACAAAAAAGTTGGTTTTCAACATGTATGCCAAAATACATAAATGTTTTGAAAATGATCATCTCTTTCACTTTCATGCACCAGACGGTGAGATAAAGCGTTTGCTGCGTTCTTAGCTCTGTAGGAGCTCAGGAAAGCGGTTTTCTCCCACAACTAATGGATTGCTATGTAAAACGTACAAAATGAGTTTAATTAATTTTTCTGGAACAAAATGTGAAAAAAGAATAAAAAAGTTGGTTTTCAGCATGTATGCCAAAATACATAAATGTTTCGAAAATGATCAT
The DNA here is from genome assembly GCA_030522415.1 of Channallabes apus. NCBI lineage: Eukaryota > Metazoa > Chordata > Actinopteri > Siluriformes > Clariidae > Channallabes > Channallabes apus. The sequence goes on along the minus strand of CM060126.1, from coordinate 17,752,167 downwards.
CTCTTTCACTTTCATGCACCAGACGGTGAGATAAAGCGTTTGCTGCGTTCTTAGCTCTCTACGAGCTCAGGAAAGCGGTTTTCTCACACAACTAATGGATTGCTATGTAAAACATACAAAATGAGTTTAATTAATTTTTCTGGAACAAAATGTGAAAAAAGAATAAAAAAGTTGGTTTTCAGCATGTATGCCAAAATACATAAATGTTTCGAAAATGATCATCTCTTTCACTTTCATGCACCAGACGGTGAGATAAAGCGTTTGCTGCGTTCTTAGCTCTCTACGAGCTCAGGAAAGCGGTTTTCTCACACAACTAATGGATTGCTATGTAAAACATACAAAATGAGTTTAATTAATTTTTCTGGAACAACATGTGAAAAAAGAATAACAAAAAAGTTGGTTTTCAACATGTATGCCAAAATACATAAATGTTTTGAAAATGATCATCTCTGTCACTTTCATGCACCAGACGGTGAGATAAAGCGTTTGCTGCGTTCTTAGCTCTCTACGAGCTCAGGAAAGCGGTTTTCTCCCACAACTAATGGATTGCTATGTAAAACGTACAAAATGAGTTTAATTAATTTTTCTGGAACAACATGTGAAAAAAGAATAACAAAAAAGTTGGTTTTCAACATGTATGCCAAAATACATAAATGTTTTGAAAATGATCATCTCTTTCACTTTCATGCACCAGACGGTGAGATAAAGCGTTTGCTGCGTTCTTAGCTCTGTTGGAGCTCAGGAAAACGGTTTTCTGACACAACTAATGGAATGTTATGTAGAACATACAAAATGAGTTTAATTAATTTTTCTGGAACAAAATGTGAAAAAATAACAAAAAGTTGGTTTTCAACATGTATGCCAAAATACATAAATGTTTTGAAAATGATCATCTCTGTCACTTTCATGCACCAGACGGTGAGATAAAGCGTTTGCTGCGTTCTTAGCTCTGTACGAGCTCAGTAAAGCGGTTTTCTCACACAACTAATGGATTGCTATGTAAAACATACAAAATGAGTTTAATTAATTTTTCTGGAACAAAATGTGAAAAAAGAATAACAAAAAAGTTGTTTTTCAACATGTATGCCAAAATACATAAATGTTTTGAAAATGATCATCTCTGTCACTTTCATGTACCAGACGGTGAGATAAAGCGTTTGCTGCGTTCTTAGCTCTGTAGGAGCTCAGGAAAGCGGTTTTCTCACACAACTAATGGATTGCTATGTAAAACAGAGAAAATGAGTTTAATTAATTTTTCTGGAACAAAATGTGAAAAAAGAATAACAAAAAAGTTGTTTTCAACATGTATGCCAAAATACATAAATGTTTTGAAAATGATCATCTCTTTCACTTTCATGCACCAGACGGTGAGATAAAGCGTTTGCTGCGTTCTTAGCTCTGTAGGAGCTCAGGAAAGCGGTTTTCTCACACAACTAATGGATTGCTATGTAAAACAGAGAAAATGAGTTTAATTAATTTTTCTGGAACAAAATGTGAAAAAAGAATAACAAAAAAGTTGTTTTCAACATGTATGCCAAAATACATAAATGTTTTGAAAATGATCATCTCTGTCACTTTCATGCACCAGACGGTGAGATAAAGCGTTTGCTGCGTTCTTAGCTCTCTACGAGCTCAGGAAAGCGGTTTTCTCCCACAACTAATGGATTGCTATGTAAAACGTACAAAATGAGTTTAATTAATTTTTCTGGAACAACATGTGAAAAAAGAATAACAAAAAAGTTGGTTTTCAACATGTATGCCAAAATACATAAATGTTTTGAAAATGATCATCTCTTTCACTTTCATGCACCAGACGGTGAGATAAAGCGTTTGCTGCGTTCTTAGCTCTGTAGGAGCTCAGGAAAACGGTTTTCTGACACAACTAATGGAATGTTATGTAGAACATACAAAATGAGTTTAATTAATTTTTCTGGAACAAAATGTGAAAAAATAACAAAAAAGTTGGTTTTCAACATGTAGCCAAAATACATAAATGTTTTGAAAATGATCATCTCTGTCACTTTCATGCACCAGACGGTGAGATAAAGCGTTTGCTGCGTTCTTAGCTCTCTACGAGCTCAGGAAAGCGGTTTTCTCCCACAACTAATGGATTGCTATGTAAAACGTACAAAATGAGTTTAATTAATTTTTCTGGAACAAAATGTGAAAAAAGAATAAAAAAGTTGGTTTTCAGCATGTATGCCAAAATACATAAATGTTTTGAAAATGATCATCTCTGTCACTTTCATGCACCAGACGGTGAGATAAAGCGTTTGCTGCGTTCTTAGCTCTCTACGAGCTCAGGAAAGCGGTTTTCTCCCACAACTAATGGATTGCTATGTAAAACGTACAAAATGAGTTTAATTAATTTTTCTGGAACAACATGTGAAAAAAGAATAACAAAAAAGTTGGTTTTCAACATGTATGCCAAAATACATAAATGTTTTGAAAATGATCATCTCTTTCACTTTCATGCACCAGACGGTGAGATAAAGCGTTTGCTGCGTTCTTAGCTCTGTAGGAGCTCAGGAAAACGGTTTTCTGACACAACTAATGGAATGTTATGTAGAACATACAAAATGAGTTTAATTAATTTTTCTGGAACAAAATGTGAAAAAATAACAAAAAAGTTGGTTTTCAACATGTAGCCAAAATACATAAATGTTTTGAAAATGATCATCTCTGTCACTTTCATGCACCAGACGGTGAGATAAAGCGTTTGCTGCGTTCTTAGCTCTCTACGAGCTCAGGAAAGCGGTTTTCTCCCACAACTAATGGATTGCTATGTAAAACGTACAAAATGAGTTTAATTAATTTTTCTGGAACAAAATGTGAAAAAAGAATAAAAAAGTTGGTTTTCAGCATGTATGCCAAAATACATAAATGTTTTGAAAATGATCATCTCTTTCACTTTCATGCACCAGACGGTGAGATAAAGCGTTTGCTGCGTTCTTAGCTCTCTACGAGCTCAGGAAAGCGGTTTTCTCACACAACTAATGGATTGCTATGTAAAACATACAAAATGAGTTTAATTAATTTTTCTGGAACAACATGTGAAAAAAGAATAACAAAAAAGTTGGTTTTCAACATGTATGCCAAAATACATAAATGTTTTGAAAATGATCATCTCTGTCACTTTCATGCACCAGACGGTGAGATAAAGCGTTTGCTGCGTTCTTAGCTCTCTACGAGCTCAGGAAAGCGGTTTTCTCCCACAACTAATGGATTGCTATGTAAAACGTACAAAATGAGTTTAATTAATTTTTCTGGAACAAAATGTGAAAAAAGAATAAAAAAGTTGGTTTTCAGCATGTATGCCAAAATACATAAATGTTTCGAAAATGATCATCTCTTTCACTTTCATGCACCAGACGGTGAGATAAAGCGTTTGCTGCGTTCTTAGCTCTCTACGAGCTCAGGAAAGCGGTTTTCTCACACAACTAATGGATTGCTATGTAAAACATACAAAATGAGTTTAATTAATTTTTCTGGAACAAAATGTGAAAAAAGAATAAAAAAGTTGGTTTTCAGCATGTATGCCAAAATACATAAATGTTTCGAAAATGATCATCTCTTTCACTTTCATGCACCAGACGGTGAGATAAAGCGTTTGCTGCGTTCTTAGCTCTCTACGAGCTCAGGAAAGCGGTTTTCTCACACAACTAATGGATTGCTATGTAAAACATACAAAATGAGTTTAATTAATTTTTCTGGAACAACATGTGAAAAAAGAATAACAAAAAAGTTGGTTTTCAACATGTATGCCAAAATACATAAATGTTTTGAAAATGATCATCTCTGTCACTTTCATGCACCAGACGGTGAGATAAAGCGTTTGCTGCGTTCTTAGCTCTCTACGAGCTCAGGAAAGCGGTTTTCTCCCACAACTAATGGATTGCTATGTAAAACGTACAAAATGAGTTTAATTAATTTTTCTGGAACAACATGTGAAAAAAGAATAACAAAAAAGTTGGTTTTCAACATGTATGCCAAAATACATAAATGTTTTGAAAATGATCATCTCTTTCACTTTCATGCACCAGACGGTGAGATAAAGCGTTTGCTGCGTTCTTAGCTCTGTTGGAGCTCAGGAAAACGGTTTTCTGACACAACTAATGGAATGTTATGTAGAACATACAAAATGAGTTTAATTAATTTTTCTGGAACAAAATGTGAAAAAATAACAAAAAGTTGGTTTTCAACATGTATGCCAAAATACATAAATGTTTTGAAAATGATCATCTCTGTCACTTTCATGCACCAGACGGTGAGATAAAGCGTTTGCTGCGTTCTTAGCTCTGTACGAGCTCAGTAAAGCGGTTTTCTCACACAACTAATGGATTGCTATGTAAAACATACAAAATGAGTTTAATTAATTTTTCTGGAACAAAATGTGAAAAAAGAATAACAAAAAAGTTGTTTTTCAACATGTATGCCAAAATACATAAATGTTTTGAAAATGATCATCTCTGTCACTTTCATGTACCAGACGGTGAGATAAAGCGTTTGCTGCGTTCTTAGCTCTGTAGGAGCTCAGGAAAGCGGTTTTCTCACACAACTAATGGATTGCTATGTAAAACAGAGAAAATGAGTTTAATTAATTTTTCTGGAACAAAATGTGAAAAAAGAATAACAAAAAAGTTGTTTTCAACATGTATGCCAAAATACATAAATGTTTTGAAAATGATCATCTCTTTCACTTTCATGCACCAGACGGTGAGATAAAGCGTTTGCTGCGTTCTTAGCTCTGTAGGAGCTCAGGAAAGCGGTTTTCTCACACAACTAATGGATTGCTATGTAAAACAGAGAAAATGAGTTTAATTAATTTTTCTGGAACAAAATGTGAAAAAAGAATAACAAAAAAGTTGTTTTCAACATGTATGCCAAAATACATAAATGTTTTGAAAATGATCATCTCTGTCACTTTCATGCACCAGACGGTGAGATAAAGCGTTTGCTGCGTTCTTAGCTCTCTACGAGCTCAGGAAAGCGGTTTTCTCCCACAACTAATGGATTGCTATGTAAAACGTACAAAATGAGTTTAATTAATTTTTCTGGAACAAAATGTGAAAAAATAATAAAAAAGTTGGTTTTCAGCATGTATGCCAAAATACATAAATGTTTTGAAAATGATCATCTCTTTCACTTTCATGCACCAGACGGTGAGATAAAGCGTTTGCTGCGTTCTTAGCTCTCTACGAGCTCAGGAAAGCGGTTTTCTCACACAACTAATGGATTGCTATGTAAAACATACAAAATGAGTTTAATTAATTTTTCTGGAACAACATGTGAAAAAAGAATAACAAAAAAGTTGGTTTTCAACATGTATGCCAAAATACATAAATGTTTTGAAAATGATCATCTCTGTCACTTTCATGCACCAGACGGTGAGATAAAGCGTTTGCTGCGTTCTTAGCTCTCTACGAGCTCAGGAAAGCGGTTTTCTCCCACAACTAATGGATTGCTATGTAAAACGTACAAAATGAGTTTAATTAATTTTTCTGGAACAACATGTGAAAAAAGAATAACAAAAAAGTTGGTTTTCAACATGTATGCCAAAATACATAAATGTTTTGAAAATGATCATCTCTTTCACTTTCATGCACCAGACGGTGAGATAAAGCGTTTGCTGCGTTCTTAGCTCTGTTGGAGCTCAGGAAAACGGTTTTCTGACACAACTAATGGAATGTTATGTAGAACATACAAAATGAGTTTAATTAATTTTTCTGGAACAAAATGTGAAAAAATAACAAAAAGTTGGTTTTCAACATGTATGCCAAAATACATAAATGTTTTGAAAATGATCATCTCTGTCACTTTCATGCACCAGACGGTGAGATAAAGCGTTTGCTGCGTTCTTAGCTCTGTACGAGCTCAGTAAAGCGGTTTTCTCACACAACTAATGGATTGCTATGTAAAACATACAAAATGAGTTTAATTAATTTTTCTGGAACAAAATGTGAAAAAAGAATAACAAAAAAGTTGTTTTTCAACATGTATGCCAAAATACATAAATGTTTTGAAAATGATCATCTCTGTCACTTTCATGTACCAGACGGTGAGATAAAGCGTTTGCTGCGTTCTTAGCTCTGTAGGAGCTCAGGAAAGCGGTTTTCTCACACAACTAATGGATTGCTATGTAAAACAGAGAAAATGAGTTTAATTAATTTTTCTGGAACAAAATGTGAAAAAAGAATAACAAAAAAGTTGTTTTCAACATGTATGCCAAAATACATAAATGTTTTGAAAATGATCATCTCTTTCACTTTCATGCACCAGACGGTGAGATAAAGCGTTTGCTGCGTTCTTAGCTCTGTAGGAGCTCAGGAAAGCGGTTTTCTCACACAACTAATGGATTGCTATGTAAAACAGAGAAAATGAGTTTAATTAATTTTTCTGGAACAAAATGTGAAAAAAGAATAACAAAAAAGTTGTTTTCAACATGTATGCCAAAATACATAAATGTTTTGAAAATGATCATCTCTGTCACTTTCATGCACCAGACGGTGAGATAAAGCGTTTGCTGCGTTCTTAGCTCTCTACGAGCTCAGGAAAGCGGTTTTCTCCCACAACTAATGGATTGCTATGTAAAACGTACAAAATGAGTTTAATTAATTTTTCTGGAACAAAATGTGAAAAAATAATAAAAAAGTTGGTTTTCAGCATGTATGCCAAAATACATAAATGTTTTGAAAATGATCATCTCTGTCACTTTCATGCACCAGACGGTGAGATAAAGCGTTTGCTGCGTTCTTAGCTCTGTAGGAGCTCAGGAAAGCGGTTTTCTCCCACAACTAATGGATTGCTATGTAAAACGTACAAAATGAGTTTAATTAATTTTTCTGGAACAAAATGTGAAAAAAGAATAACAAAAAAGTTGTTTTTCAACATGTATGCCAAAATACATAAATGTTTTGAAAATGATCATCTCTGTCACTTTCATGCACCAGACGGTGAGATAAAGCGTTTGCTGCGTTCTTAGCTCTCTACGAGCTCAGGAAAGCGGTTTTCTCCCACAACTAATGGATTGCTATGTAAAACGTACAAAATGAGTTTAATTAATTTTTCTGGAACAACATGTGAAAAAAGAATAACAAAAAAGTTGGTTTTCAACATGTATGCCAAAATACATAAATGTTTTGAAAATGATCATCTCTTTCACTTTCATGCACCAGACGGTGAGATAAAGCGTTTGCTGCGTTCTTAGCTCTGTAGGAGCTCAGGAAAACGGTTTTCTGACACAACTAATGGAATGTTATGTAGAACATACAAAATGAGTTTAATTAATTTTTCTGGAACAAAATGTGAAAAAATAACAAAAAAGTTGGTTTTCAACATGTATGCCAAAATACATAAATGTTTTGAAAATGATCATCTCTGTCACTTTCATGCACCAGACGGTGAGATAAAGCGTTTGCTGCGTTCTTAGCTCTCTACGAGCTCAGGAAAGCGGTTTTCTCCCACAACTAATGGATTGCTATGTAAAACGTACAAAATGAGTTTAATTAATTTTTCTGGAACAAAATGTGAAAAAATAATAAAAAAGTTGGTTTTCAGCATGTATGCCAAAATACATAAATGTTTTGAAAATGATCATCTCTGTCACTTTCATGCACCAGACGGTGAGATAAAGCGTTTGCTGCGTTCTTAGCTCTGTAGGAGCTCAGGAAAACGGTTTTCTGACACAACTAATGGAATGTTATGTAGAACATACAAAATGAGTTTAATTAATTTTTCTGGAACAAAATGTGAAAAAATAAAAAAGTTGGTTTTCAACATGTATGCCAAAATACATAAATGTTTTGAAAATGATCATCTCTGTCACTTTCATGCACCAGACGGTGAGATAAAGCGTTTGCTGCGTTCTTAGCTCTCTACGAGCTCAGGAAAGCGGTTTTCTCCCACAACTAATGGATTGCTATGTAAAACGTACAAAATGAGTTTAATTAATTTTTCTGGAACAAAATGTGAAAAAAGAATAAAAAAGTTGGTTTTCAGCATGTATGCCAAAATACATAAATGTTTCGAAAATGATCATCTCTTTCACTTTCATGCACCAGACGGTGAGATAAAGCGTTTGCTGCGTTCTTAGCTCTCTACGAGCTCAGGAAAGCGGTTTTCTCACACAACTAATGGATTGCTATGTAAAACATACAAAATGAGTTTAATTAATTTTTCTGGAACAAAATGTGAAAAAAGAATAACAAAAAAGTTGTTTTTCAACATGTATGCCAAAATACATAAATGTTTTGAAAATGATCATCTCTGTCACTTTCATGCACCAGACGGTGAGATAAAGCGTTTGCTGCGTTCTTAGCTCTCTACGAGCTCAGGAAAGCGGTTTTCTCCCACAACTAATGGATTGCTATGTAAAACGTACAAAGTGAGTTTAATTAATTTTTCTGGAACAACATGTGAAAAAAGAATAACAAAAAAGTTGGTTTTCAACATGTATGCCAAAATACATAAATGTTTTGAAAATGATCATCTCTTTCACTTTCATGCACCAGACGGTGAGATAAAGCGTTTGCTGCGTTCTTACCTCTCTACGAGCTCAGGAAAGCGGTTTTCTCCCACAACTAATGGATTGCTATGGAAAACGTACAAAATGAGTTTAATTAATTTTTCTGGAACAAAATGTGAAAAAATAATAAAAAAGTTGGTTTTCAGCATGTATGCCAAAATACATAAATGTTTTGAAAATGATCATCTCTGTCACTTTCATGCACCAGACGGTGAGATAAAGCGTTTGCTGCGTTCTTAGCTCTGTAGGAGCTCAGGAAAGCGGTTTTCTCACACAACTAATGGATTGCTATGTAAAACAGAGAAAATGAGTTTAATTAATTTTTCTGGAACAAAATGTGAAAAAATAACAAAAAAGTTGGTTTTCAGCATGTATGCCAAAATACATAAATGTTTTGAAAATGATCATCTCTTTCACTTTCATGCACCAGACGGTGAGATAAAGCGTTTGCTGCGTTCTTAGCTCTGTAGGAGCTCAGGAAAACGGTTTTCTGACACAACTAATGGAATGTTATGTAGAACATACAAAATGAGTTTAATTAATTTTTCTGGAACAAAATGTGAAAAAATAACAAAAAAGTTGGTTTTCAACATGTATGCCAAAATACATAAATGTTTTGAAAATGATCATCTCTGTCACTTTCATGCACCAGACGGTGAGATAAAGCGTTTGCTGCGTTCTTAGCTCTCTACGAGCTCAGGAAAGCGGTTTTCTCCCACAACTAATGGATTGCTATGTAAAACGTACAAAATGAGTTTAATTAATTTTTCTGGAACAAAATGTGAAAAAAGAATAAAAAAGTTGGTTTTCAGCATGTATGCCAAAATACATAAATGTTTCGAAAATGATCATCTCTTTCACTTTCATGCACCAGACGGTGAGATAAAGCGTTTGCTGCGTTCTTAGCTCTCTACGAGCTCAGGAAAGCGGTTTTCTCACACAACTAATGGATTGCTATGTAAAACATACAAAATGAGTTTAATTAATTTTTCTGGAACAAAATGTGAAAAAAGAATAACAAAAAAGTTGTTTTTCAACATGTATGCCAAAATACATAAATGTTTTGAAAATGATCATCTCTGTCACTTTCATGCACCAGACGGTGAGATAAAGCGTTTGCTGCGTTCTTAGCTCTCTACGAGCTCAGGAAAGCGGTTTTCTCCCACAACTAATGGATTGCTATGTAAAACATACAAAATGAGTTTAATTAATTTTTCTGGAACAACATGTGAAAAAAGAATAACAAAAAAGTTGGTTTTCAACATGTATGCCAAAATACATAAATGTTTTGAAAATGATCATCTCTGTCACTTTCATGCACCAGACGGTGAGATAAAGCGTTTGCTGCGTTCTTAGCTCTCTACGAGCTCAGGAAAGCGGTTTTCTCCCACAACTAATGGATTGCTATGTAAAACGTACAAAATGAGTTTAATTAATTTTTCTGGAACAAAATGTGAAAAAAGAATAAAAAAGTTGGTTTTCAGCATGTATGCCAAAATACATAAATGTTTCGAAAATGATCATCTCTTTCACTTTCATGCACCAGACGGTGAGATAAAGCGTTTGCTGCGTTCTTAGCTCTCTACGAGCTCAGGAAAGCGGTTTTCTCACACAACTAATGGATTGCTATGTAAAACATACAAAATGAGTTTAATTAATTTTTCTGGAACAACATGTGAAAAAAGAATAACAAAAAAGTTGGTTTTCAACATGTATGCCAAAATACATAAATGTTTTGAAAATGATCATCTCTGTCACTTTCATGCACCAGACGGTGAGATAAAGCGTTTGCTGCGTTCTTAGCTCTCTACGAGCTCAGGAAAGCGGTTTTCTCCCACAACTAATGGATTGCTATGTAAAACGTACAAAATGAGTTTAATTAATTTTTCTGGAACAACATGTGAAAAAAGAATAACAAAAAAGTTGGTTTTCAACATGTATGCCAAAATACATAAATGTTTTGAAAATGATCATCTCTTTCACTTTCATGCACCAGACGGTGAGATAAAGCGTTTGCTGCGTTCTTAGCTCTGTTGGAGCTCAGGAAAACGGTTTTCTGACACAACTAATGGAATGTTATGTAGAACATACAAAATGAGTTTAATTAATTTTTCTGGAACAAAATGTGAAAAAATAACAAAAAGTTGGTTTTCAACATGTATGCCAAAATACATAAATGTTTTGAAAATGATCATCTCTGTCACTTTCATGCACCAGACGGTGAGATAAAGCGTTTGCTGCGTTCTTAGCTCTGTACGAGCTCAGTAAAGCGGTTTTCTCACACAACTAATGGATTGCTATGTAAAACATACAAAATGAGTTTAATTAATTTTTCTGGAACAAAATGTGAAAAAAGAATAACAAAAAAGTTGTTTTTCAACATGTATGCCAAAATACATAAATGTTTTGAAAATGATCATCTCTGTCACTTTCATGTACCAGACGGTGAGATAAAGCGTTTGCTGCGTTCTTAGCTCTGTAGGAGCTCAGGAAAGCGGTTTTCTCACACAACTAATGGATTGCTATGTAAAACAGAGAAAATGAGTTTAATTAATTTTTCTGGAACAAAATGTGAAAAAAGAATAACAAAAAAGTTGTTTTCAACATGTATGCCAAAATACATAAATGTTTTGAAAATGATCATCTCTGTCACTTTCATGCACCAGACGGTGAGATAAAGCGTTTGCTGCGTTCTTAGCTCTCTACGAGCTCAGGAAAGCGGTTTTCTCCCACAACTAATGGATTGCTATGTAAAACGTACAAAATGAGTTTAATTAATTTTTCTGGAACAACATGTGAAAAAAGAATAACAAAAAAGTTGGTTTTCAACATGTATGCCAAAATACATAAATGTTTTGAAAATGATCATCTCTTTCACTTTCATGCACCAGACGGTGAGATAAAGCGTTTGCTGCGTTCTTAGCTCTGTAGGAGCTCAGGAAAACGGTTTTCTGACACAACTAATGGAATGTTATGTAGAACATACAAAATGAGTTTAATTAATTTTTCTGGAACAAAATGTGAAAAAATAACAAAAAAGTTGGTTTTCAACATGTAGCCAAAATACATAAATGTTTTGAAAATGATCATCTCTGTCACTTTCATGCACCAGACGGTGAGATAAAGCGTTTGCTGCGTTCTTAGCTCTCTACGAGCTCAGGAAAGCGGTTTTCTCCCACAACTAATGGATTGCTATGTAAAACGTACAAAATGAGTTTAATTAATTTTTCTGGAACAAAATGTGAAAAAAGAATAAAAAAGTTGGTTTTCAGCATGTATGCCAAAATACATAAATGTTTTGAAAATGATCATCTCTTTCACTTTCATGCACCAGACGGTGAGATAAAGCGTTTGCTGCGTTCTTAGCTCTCTACGAGCTCAGGAAAGCGGTTTTCTCACACAACTAATGGATTGCTATGTAAAACATACAAAATGAGTTTAATTAATTTTTCTGGAACAACATGTGAAAAAAGAATAACAAAAAAGTTGGTTTTCAACATGTATGCCAAAATACATAAATGTTTTGAAAATGATCATCTCTGTCACTTTCATGCACCAGACGGTGAGATAAAGCGTTTGCTGCGTTCTTAGCTCTCTACGAGCTCAGGAAAGCGGTTTTCTCCCACAACTAATGGATTGCTATGTAAAACGTACAAAATGAGTTTAATTAATTTTTCTGGAACAAAATGTGAAAAAAGAATAAAAAAGTTGGTTTTCAGCATGTATGCCAAAATACATAAATGTTTCGAAAATGATCATCTCTTTCACTTTCATGCACCAGACGGTGAGATAAAGCGTTTGCTGCGTTCTTAGCTCTCTACGAGCTCAGGAAAGCGGTTTTCTCACACAACTAATGGATTGCTATGTAAAACATACAAAATGAGTTTAATTAATTTTTCTGGAACAAAATGTGAAAAAAGAATAAAAAAGTTGGTTTTCAGCATGTATGCCAAAATACATAAATGTTTCGAAAATGATCATCTCTTTCACTTTCATGCACCAGACGGTGAGATAAAGCGTTTGCTGCGTTCTTAGCTCTCTACGAGCTCAGGAAAGCGGTTTTCTCACACAACTAATGGATTGCTATGTAAAACATACAAAATGAGTTTAATTAATTTTTCTGGAACAACATGTGAAAAAAGAATAACAAAAAAGTTGGTTTTCAACATGTATGCCAAAATACATAAATGTTTTGAAAATGATCATCTCTGTCACTTTCATGCACCAGACGGTGAGATAAAGCGTTTGCTGCGTTCTTAGCTCTCTACGAGCTCAGGAAAGCGGTTTTCTCCCACAACTAATGGATTGCTATGTAAAACGTACAAAATGAGTTTAATTAATTTTTCTGGAACAACATGTGAAAAAAGAATAACAAAAAAGTTGGTTTTCAACATGTATGCCAAAATACATAAATGTTTTGAAAATGATCATCTCTTTCACTTTCATGCACCAGACGGTGAGATAAAGCGTTTGCTGCGTTCTTAGCTCTGTTGGAGCTCAGGAAAACGGTTTTCTGACACAACTAATGGAATGTTATGTAGAACATACAAAATGAGTTTAATTAATTTTTCTGGAACAAAATGTGAAAAAATAACAAAAAGTTGGTTTTCAACATGTATGCCAAAATACATAAATGTTTTGAAAATGATCATCTCTGTCACTTTCATGCACCAGACGGTGAGATAAAGCGTTTGCTGCGTTCTTAGCTCTGTACGAGCTCAGTAAAGCGGTTTTCTCACACAACTAATGGATTGCTATGTAAAACATACAAAATGAGTTTAATTAATTTTTCTGGAACAAAATGTGAAAAAAGAATAACAAAAAAGTTGTTTTTCAACATGTATGCCAAAATACATAAATGTTTTGAAAATGATCATCTCTGTCACTTTCATGTACCAGACGGTGAGATAAAGCGTTTGCTGCGTTCTTAGCTCTGTAGGAGCTCAGGAAAGCGGTTTTCTCACACAACTAATGGATTGCTATGTAAAACAGAGAAAATGAGTTTAATTAATTTTTCTGGAACAAAATGTGAAAAAAGAATAACAAAAAAGTTGTTTTCAACATGTATGCCAAAATACATAAATGTTTTGAAAATGATCATCTCTTTCACTTTCATGCACCAGACGGTGAGATAAAGCGTTTGCTGCGTTCTTAGCTCTGTAGGAGCTCAGGAAAGCGGTTTTCTCACACAACTAATGGATTGCTATGTAAAACAGAGAAAATGAGTTTAATTAATTTTTCTGGAACAAAATGTGAAAAAAGAATAACAAAAAAGTTGTTTTCAACATGTATGCCAAAATACATAAATGTTTTGAAAATGATCATCTCTGTCACTTTCATGCACCAGACGGTGAGATAAAGCGTTTGCTGCGTTCTTAGCTCTCTACGAGCTCAGGAAAGCGGTTTTCTCCCACAACTAATGGATTGCTATGTAAAACGTACAAAATGAGTTTAATTAATTTTTCTGGAACAACATGTGAAAAAAGAATAACAAAAAAGTTGGTTTTCAACATGTATGCCAAAATACATAAATGTTTTGAAAATGATCATCTCTTTCACTTTCATGCACCAGACGGTGAGATAAAGCGTTTGCTGCGTTCTTAGCTCTGTAGGAGCTCAGGAAAACGGTTTTCTGACACAACTAATGGAATGTTATGTAGAACATACAAAATGAGTTTAATTAATTTTTCTGGAACAAAATGTGAAAAAATAACAAAAAAGTTGGTTTTCAACATGTAGCCAAAATACATAAATGTTTTGAAAATGATCATCTCTGTCACTTTCATGCACCAGACGGTGAGATAAAGCGTTTGCTGCGTTCTTAGCTCTCTACGAGCTCAGGAAAGCGGTTTTCTCCCACAACTAATGGATTGCTATGTAAAACGTACAAAATGAGTTTAATTAATTTTTCTGGAACAAAATGTGAAAAAAGAATAAAAAAGTTGGTTTTCAGCATGTATGCCAAAATACATAAATGTTTTGAAAATGATCATCTCTGTCACTTTCATGCACCAGACGGTGAGATAAAGCGTTTGCTGCGTTCTTAGCTCTCTACGAGCTCAGGAAAGCGGTTTTCTCCCACAACTAATGGATTGCTATGTAAAACGTACAAAATGAGTTTAATTAATTTTTCTGGAACAACATGTGAAAAAAGAATAACAAAAAAGTTGGTTTTCAACATGTATGCCAAAATACATAAATGTTTTGAAAATGATCATCTCTTTCACTTTCATGCACCAGACGGTGAGATAAAGCGTTTGCTGCGTTCTTAGCTCTGTAGGAGCTCAGGAAAACGGTTTTCTGACACAACTAATGGAATGTTATGTAGAACATACAAAATGAGTTTAATTAATTTTTCTGGAACAAAATGTGAAAAAATAACAAAAAAGTTGGTTTTCAACATGTAGCCAAAATACATAAATGTTTTGAAAATGATCATCTCTGTCACTTTCATGCACCAGACGGTGAGATAAAGCGTTTGCTGCGTTCTTAGCTCTCTACGAGCTCAGGAAAGCGGTTTTCTCCCACAACTAATGGATTGCTATGTAAAACGTACAAAATGAGTTTAATTAATTTTTCTGGAACAAAATGTGAAAAAAGAATAAAAAAGTTGGTTTTCAGCATGTATGCCAAAATACATAAATGTTTTGAAAATGATCATCTCTTTCACTTTCATGCACCAGACGGTGAGATAAAGCGTTTGCTGCGTTCTTAGCTCTCTACGAGCTCAGGAAAGCGGTTTTCTCACACAACTAATGGATTGCTATGTAAAACATACAAAATGAGTTTAATTAATTTTTCTGGAACAACATGTGAAAAAAGAATAACAAAAAAGTTGGTTTTCAACATGTATGCCAAAATACATAAATGTTTTGAAAATGATCATCTCTGTCACTTTCATGCACCAGACGGTGAGATAAAGCGTTTGCTGCGTTCTTAGCTCTCTACGAGCTCAGGAAAGCGGTTTTCTCCCACAACTAATGGATTGCTATGTAAAACGTACAAAATGAGTTTAATTAATTTTTCTGGAACAAAATGTGAAAAAAGAATAAAAAAGTTGGTTTTCAGCATGTATGCCAAAATACATAAATGTTTCGAAAATGATCATCTCTTTCACTTTCATGCACCAGACGGTGAGATAAAGCGTTTGCTGCGTTCTTAGCTCTCTACGAGCTCAGGAAAGCGGTTTTCTCACACAACTAATGGATTGCTATGTAAAACATACAAAATGAGTTTAATTAATTTTTCTGGAACAAAATGTGAAAAAAGAATAAAAAAGTTGGTTTTCAGCATGTATGCCAAAATACATAAATGTTTCGAAAATGATCATCTCTTTCACTTTCATGCACCAGACGGTGAGATAAAGCGTTTGCTGCGTTCTTAGCTCTCTACGAGCTCAGGAAAGCGGTTTTCTCACACAACTAATGGATTGCTATGTAAAACATACAAAATGAGTTTAATTAATTTTTCTGGAACAACATGTGAAAAAAGAATAACAAAAAAGTTGGTTTTCAACATGTATGCCAAAATACATAAATGTTTTGAAAATGATCATCTCTGTCACTTTCATGCACCAGACGGTGAGATAAAGCGTTTGCTGCGTTCTTAGCTCTCTACGAGCTCAGGAAAGCGGTTTTCTCCCACAACTAATGGATTGCTATGTAAAACGTACAAAATGAGTTTAATTAATTTTTCTGGAACAACATGTGAAAAAAGAATAACAAAAAAGTTGGTTTTCAACATGTATGCCAAAATACATAAATGTTTTGAAAATGATCATCTCTTTCACTTTCATGCACCAGACGGTGAGATAAAGCGTTTGCTGCGTTCTTAGCTCTGTTGGAGCTCAGGAAAACGGTTTTCTGACACAACTAATGGAATGTTATGTAGAACATACAAAATGAGTTTAATTAATTTTTCTGGAACAAAATGTGAAAAAATAACAAAAAGTTGGTTTTCAACATGTATGCCAAAATACATAAATGTTTTGAAAATGATCATCTCTGTCACTTTCATGCACCAGACGGTGAGATAAAGCGTTTGCTGCGTTCTTAGCTCTGTACGAGCTCAGTAAAGCGGTTTTCTCACACAACTAATGGATTGCTATGTAAAACATACAAAATGAGTTTAATTAATTTTTCTGGAACAAAATGTGAAAAAAGAATAACAAAAAAGTTGTTTTTCAACATGTATGCCAAAATACATAAATGTTTTGAAAATGATCATCTCTGTCACTTTCATGTACCAGACGGTGAGATAAAGCGTTTGCTGCGTTCTTAGCTCTGTAGGAGCTCAGGAAAGCGGTTTTCTCACACAACTAATGGATTGCTATGTAAAACAGAGAAAATGAGTTTAATTAATTTTTCTGGAACAAAATGTGAAAAAAGAATAACAAAAAAGTTGTTTTCAACATGTATGCCAAAATACATAAATGTTTTGAAAATGATCATCTCTTTCACTTTCATGCACCAGACGGTGAGATAAAGCGTTTGCTGCGTTCTTAGCTCTGTAGGAGCTCAGGAAAGCGGTTTTCTCACACAACTAATGGATTGCTATGTAAAACAGAGAAAATGAGTTTAATTAATTTTTCTGGAACAAAATGTGAAAAAAGAATAACAAAAAAGTTGTTTTCAACATGTATGCCAAAATACATAAATGTTTTGAAAATGATCATCTCTGTCACTTTCATGCACCAGACGGTGAGATAAAGCGTTTGCTGCGTTCTTAGCTCTCTACGAGCTCAGGAAAGCGGTTTTCTCCCACAACTAATGGATTGCTATGTAAAACGTACAAAATGAGTTTAATTAATTTTTCTGGAACAAAATGTGAAAAAATAATAAAAAAGTTGGTTTTCAGCATGTATGCCAAAATACATAAATGTTTTGAAAATGATCATCTCTTTCACTTTCATGCACCAGACGGTGAGATAAAGCGTTTGCTGCGTTCTTAGCTCTCTACGAGCTCAGGAAAGCGGTTTTCTCACACAACTAATGGATTGCTATGTAAAACATACAAAATGAGTTTAATTAATTTTTCTGGAACAACATGTGAAAAAAGAATAACAAAAAAGTTGGTTTTCAACATGTATGCCAAAATACATAAATGTTTTGAAAATGATCATCTCTGTCACTTTCATGCACCAGACGGTGAGATAAAGCGTTTGCTGCGTTCTTAGCTCTCTACGAGCTCAGGAAAGCGGTTTTCTCCCACAACTAATGGATTGCTATGTAAAACGTACAAAATGAGTTTAATTAATTTTTCTGGAACAACATGTGAAAAAAGAATAACAAAAAAGTTGGTTTTCAACATGTATGCCAAAATACATAAATGTTTTGAAAATGATCATCTCTTTCACTTTCATGCACCAGACGGTGAGATAAAGCGTTTGCTGCGTTCTTAGCTCTGTTGGAGCTCAGGAAAACGGTTTTCTGACACAACTAATGGAATGTTATGTAGAACATACAAAATGAGTTTAATTAATTTTTCTGGAACAAAATGTGAAAAAATAACAAAAAGTTGGTTTTCAACATGTATGCCAAAATACATAAATGTTTTGAAAATGATCATCTCTGTCACTTTCATGCACCAGACGGTGAGATAAAGCGTTTGCTGCGTTCTTAGCTCTGTACGAGCTCAGTAAAGCGGTTTTCTCACACAACTAATGGATTGCTATGTAAAACATACAAAATGAGTTTAATTAATTTTTCTGGAACAAAATGTGAAAAAAGAATAACAAAAAAGTTGTTTTTCAACATGTATGCCAAAATACATAAATGTTTTGAAAATGATCATCTCTGTCACTTTCATGTACCAGACGGTGAGATAAAGCGTTTGCTGCGTTCTTAGCTCTGTAGGAGCTCAGGAAAGCGGTTTTCTCACACAACTAATGGATTGCTATGTAAAACAGAGAAAATGAGTTTAATTAATTTTTCTGGAACAAAATGTGAAAAAAGAATAACAAAAAAGTTGTTTTCAACATGTATGCCAAAATACATAAATGTTTTGAAAATGATCATCTCTTTCACTTTCATGCACCAGACGGTGAGATAAAGCGTTTGCTGCGTTCTTAGCTCTGTAGGAGCTCAGGAAAGCGGTTTTCTCACACAACTAATGGATTGCTATGTAAAACAGAGAAAATGAGTTTAATTAATTTTTCTGGAACAAAATGTGAAAAAAGAATAACAAAAAAGTTGTTTTCAACATGTATGCCAAAATACATAAATGTTTTGAAAATGATCATCTCTGTCACTTTCATGCACCAGACGGTGAGATAAAGCGTTTGCTGCGTTCTTAGCTCTCTACGAGCTCAGGAAAGCGGTTTTCTCCCACAACTAATGGATTGCTATGTAAAACGTACAAAATGAGTTTAATTAATTTTTCTGGAACAAAATGTGAAAAAATAATAAAAAAGTTGGTTTTCAGCATGTATGCCAAAATACATAAATGTTTTGAAAATGATCATCTCTGTCACTTTCATGCACCAGACGGTGAGATAAAGCGTTTGCTGCGTTCTTAGCTCTGTAGGAGCTCAGGAAAGCGGTTTTCTCCCACAACTAATGGATTGCTATGTAAAACGTACAAAATGAGTTTAATTAATTTTTCTGGAACAAAATGTGAAAAAAGAATAACAAAAAAGTTGTTTTTCAACATGTATGCCAAAATACATAAATGTTTTGAAAATGATCATCTCTGTCACTTTCATGCACCAGACGGTGAGATAAAGCGTTTGCTGCGTTCTTAGCTCTCTACGAGCTCAGGAAAGCGGTTTTCTCCCACAACTAATGGATTGCTATGTAAAACGTACAAAATGAGTTTAATTAATTTTTCTGGAACAACATGTGAAAAAAGAATAACAAAAAAGTTGGTTTTCAACATGTATGCCAAAATACATAAATGTTTTGAAAATGATCATCTCTTTCACTTTCATGCACCAGACGGTGAGATAAAGCGTTTGCTGCGTTCTTAGCTCTGTAGGAGCTCAGGAAAACGGTTTTCTGACACAACTAATGGAATGTTATGTAGAACATACAAAATGAGTTTAATTAATTTTTCTGGAACAAAATGTGAAAAAATAACAAAAAAGTTGGTTTTCAACATGTATGCCAAAATACATAAATGTTTTGAAAATGATCATCTCTGTCACTTTCATGCACCAGACGGTGAGATAAAGCGTTTGCTGCGTTCTTAGCTCTCTACGAGCTCAGGAAAGCGGTTTTCTCCCACAACTAATGGATTGCTATGTAAAACGTACAAAATGAGTTTAATTAATTTTTCTGGAACAAAATGTGAAAAAATAATAAAAAAGTTGGTTTTCAGCATGTATGCCAAAATACATAAATGTTTTGAAAATGATCATCTCTGTCACTTTCATGCACCAGACGGTGAGATAAAGCGTTTGCTGCGTTCTTAGCTCTGTAGGAGCTCAGGAAAACGGTTTTCTGACACAACTAATGGAATGTTATGTAGAACATACAAAATGAGTTTAATTAATTTTTCTGGAACAAAATGTGAAAAAATAAAAAAGTTGGTTTTCAACATGTATGCCAAAATACATAAATGTTTTGAAAATGATCATCTCTGTCACTTTCATGCACCAGACGGTGAGATAAAGCGTTTGCTGCGTTCTTAGCTCTCTACGAGCTCAGGAAAGCGGTTTTCTCCCACAACTAATGGATTGCTATGTAAAACGTACAAAATGAGTTTAATTAATTTTTCTGGAACAAAATGTGAAAAAAGAATAAAAAAGTTGGTTTTCAGCATGTATGCCAAAATACATAAATGTTTCGAAAATGATCATCTCTTTCACTTTCATGCACCAGACGGTGAGATAAAGCGTTTGCTGCGTTCTTAGCTCTCTACGAGCTCAGGAAAGCGGTTTTCTCACACAACTAATGGATTGCTATGTAAAACATACAAAATGAGTTTAATTAATTTTTCTGGAACAAAATGTGAAAAAAGAATAACAAAAAAGTTGTTTTTCAACATGTATGCCAAAATACATAAATGTTTTGAAAATGATCATCTCTGTCACTTTCATGCACCAGACGGTGAGATAAAGCGTTTGCTGCGTTCTTAGCTCTCTACGAGCTCAGGAAAGCGGTTTTCTCCCACAACTAATGGATTGCTATGTAAAACGTACAAAGTGAGTTTAATTAATTTTTCTGGAACAACATGTGAAAAAAGAATAACAAAAAAGTTGGTTTTCAACATGTATGCCAAAATACATAAATGTTTTGAAAATGATCATCTCTTTCACTTTCATGCACCAGACGGTGAGATAAAGCGTTTGCTGCGTTCTTACCTCTCTACGAGCTCAGGAAAGCGGTTTTCTCCCACAACTAATGGATTGCTATGGAAAACGTACAAAATGAGTTTAATTAATTTTTCTGGAACAAAATGTGAAAAAATAATAAAAAAGTTGGTTTTCAGCATGTATGCCAAAATACATAAATGTTTTGAAAATGATCATCTCTGTCACTTTCATGCACCAGACGGTGAGATAAAGCGTTTGCTGCGTTCTTAGCTCTGTAGGAGCTCAGGAAAGCGGTTTTCTCACACAACTAATGGATTGCTATGTAAAACAGAGAAAATGAGTTTAATTAATTTTTCTGGAACAAAATGTGAAAAAATAACAAAAAAGTTGGTTTTCAGCATGTATGCCAAAATACATAAATGTTTTGAAAATGATCATCTCTTTCACTTTCATGCACCAGACGGTGAGATAAAGCGTTTGCTGCGTTCTTAGCTCTGTAGGAGCTCAGGAAAACGGTTTTCTGACACAACTAATGGAATGTTATGTAGAACATACAAAATGAGTTTAATTAATTTTTCTGGAACAAAATGTGAAAAAATAACAAAAAAGTTGGTTTTCAACATGTATGCCAAAATACATAAATGTTTTGAAAATGATCATCTCTGTCACTTTCATGCACCAGACGGTGAGATAAAGCGTTTGCTGCGTTCTTAGCTCTCTACGAGCTCAGGAAAGCGGTTTTCTCCCACAACTAATGGATTGCTATGTAAAACGTACAAAATGAGTTTAATTAATTTTTCTGGAACAAAATGTGAAAAAAGAATAAAAAAGTTGGTTTTCAGCATGTATGCCAAAATACATAAATGTTTCGAAAATGATCATCTCTTTCACTTTCATGCACCAGACGGTGAGATAAAGCGTTTGCTGCGTTCTTAGCTCTCTACGAGCTCAGGAAAGCGGTTTTCTCACACAACTAATGGATTGCTATGTAAAACATACAAAATGAGTTTAATTAATTTTTCTGGAACAAAATGTGAAAAAAGAATAACAAAAAAGTTGTTTTTCAACATGTATGCCAAAATACATAAATGTTTTGAAAATGATCATCTCTGTCACTTTCATGCACCAGACGGTGAGATAAAGCGTTTGCTGCGTTCTTAGCTCTCTACGAGCTCAGGAAAGCGGTTTTCTCCCACAACTAATGGATTGCTATGTAAAACGTACAAAATGAGTTTAATTAATTTTTCTGGAACAAAATGTGAAAAAAGAATAACAAAAAAGTTGTTTTTCAACATGTATGCCAAAATACATAAATGTTTTGAAAATGATCATCTCTGTCACTTTCATGCACCAGACGGTGAGATAAAGCGTTTGCTGCGTTCTTAGCTCTCTACGAGCTCAGGAAAGCGGTTTTCTCCCACAACTAATGGATTGCTATGTAAAACGTACAAAATGAGTTTAATTAATTTTTCTGGAACAACATGTGAAAAAAGAATAACAAAAAAGTTGGTTTTCAACATGTATGCCAAAATACATAAATGTTTTGAAAATGATCATCTCTTTCACTTTCATGCACCAGACGGTGAGATAAAGCGTTTGCTGCGTTCTTAGCTCTGTAGGAGCTCAGGAAAACGGTTTTCTGACACAACTAATGGAATGTTATGTAGAACATACAAAATGAGTTTAATTAATTTTTCTGGAACAAAATGTGAAAAAATAACAAAAAAGTTGGTTATCAACATGTATGCCAAAATACATAAATGTTTTGAAAATGATCATCTCTGTCACTTTCATGCACCAGACGGTGAGATAAAGCGTTTGCTGCGTTCTTAGCTCTCTACGAGCTCAGGAAAGCGGTTTTCTCCCACAACTAATGGATTGCTATGTAAAACGTACAAAATGAGTTTAATTAATTTTTCTGGAACAAAATGTGAAAAAATAATAAAAAAGTTGGTTTTCAGCATGTATGCCAAAATACATAAATGTTTTGAAAATGATCATCTCTGTCACTTTCATGCACCAGACGGTGAGATAAAGCGTTTGCTGCGTTCTTAGCTCTGTAGGAGCTCAGGAAAACGGTTTTCTGACACAACTAATGGAATGTTATGTAGCACATACAAAATGAGTTTAATTAATTTTTCTGGAACAAAATGTGAAAAAATAACAAAAAAGTTGGTTTTCAACATGTATGCCAAAATACATAAATGTTTTGAAAATGATCATCTCTGTCACTTTCATGCACCAGACGGTGAGATAAAGCGTTTGCTGCGTTCTTAGCTCTCTACGAGCTCAGGAAAGCGGTTTTCTCCCACAACTAATGGATTGCTATGTAAAACGTACAAAATGAGTTTAATTAATTTTTCTGGAACAAAATGTGAAAAAAGAATAAAAAAGTTGGTTTTCAGCATGTATGCCAAAATACATAAATGTTTCGAAAATGATCATCTCTTTCACTTTCATGCACCAGACGGTGAGATAAAGCGTTTGCTGCGTTCTTAGCTCTCTACGAGCTCAGGAAAGCGGTTTTCTCACACAACTAATGGATTGCTATGTAAAACATACAAAATGAGTTTAATTAATTTTTCTGGAACAAAATGTGAAAAAAGAATAACAAAAAAGTTGTTTTTCAACATGTATGCCAAAATACATAAATGTTTTGAAAATGATCATCTCTGTCACTTTCATGCACCAGACGGTGAGATAAAGCGTTTGCTGCGTTCTTAGCTCTCTACGAGCTCAGGAAAGCGGTTTTCTCCCACAACTAATGGATTGCTATGTAAAACGTACAAAATGAGTTTAATTAATTTTTCTGGAACAACATGTGAAAAAAGAATAACAAAAAAGTTGGTTTTCAACATGTATGCCAAAATACATAAATGTTTTGAAAATGATCATCTCTGTCACTTTCATGCACCAGACGGTGAGATAAAGCGTTTGCTGCGTTCTTAGCTCTCTACGAGCTCAGGAAAGCGGTTTTCTCCTACAACTAATGGATTGCTATGTAAAACGTACAAAATGAGTTTAATTAATTTTTCTGGAACAAAATGTGAAAAAATAATAAAAAAGTTGGTTTTCAGCATGTATGCCAAAATACATAAATGTTTTGAAAATGATCATCTCTGTCACTTTCATGCACCAGACGGTGAGATAAAGCGTTTGCTGCGTTCTTAGCTCTGTAGGAGCTCAGGAAAACGGTTTTCTGACACAACTAATGGAATGTTATGTAGAACATACAAAATGAGTTTAATTAATTTTTCTGGAACAAAATGTGAAAAAATAACAAAAAAGTTGTTTTTCAACATGTATGCCAAAATACATAAATGTTTTGAAAATGATCATCTCTGTCACTTTCATGCACCAGACGGTGAGATAAAGCGTTTGCTGCGTTCTTAGCTCTCTACGAGCTCAGGAAAGCGGTTTTCTCCCACAACTAATGGATTGCTATGTAAAACGTACAAAATGAGTTTAATTAATTTTTCTGGAACAAAATGTGAAAAAAGAATAAAAAAGTTGGTTTTCAGCATGTATGCCAAAATACATAAATGTTTCGAAAATGATCATCTCTTTCACTTTCATGCACCAGACGGTGAGATAAAGCGTTTGCTGCGTTCTTAGCTCTCTACGAGCTCAGGAAAGCGGTTTTCTCCCACAACTAATGGATTGCTATGTAAAACGTACAAAATGAGTTTAATTAATTTTTCTGGAACAAAATGTGAAAAAATAATAAAAAAGTTGGTTTTCAGCATGTATGCCAAAATACATAAATGTTTTGAAAATGATCATCTCTGTCACTTTCATGCACCAGACGGTGAGATAAAGCGTTTGCTGCGTTCTTAGCTCTCTACGAGCTCAGGAAAGCGGTTTTCTCACACAACTAATGGATTGCTATGTAAAACGTACAAAATGAGTTTAATTAATTTTTCTGGAACAACATGTGAAAAAAGAATAACAAAAAAGTTGGTTTTCAACATGTATGCCAAAATACATAAATGTTTTGAAAATGATCATCTCTTTCACTTTCATGCACCAGACGGTGAGATAAAGCGTTTGCTGCGTTCTTAGCTCTGTAGGAGCTCAGGAAAACGGTTTTCTGACACAACTAATGGAATGTTATGTAGAACATACAAAATGAGTTTAATTAATTTTTCTGGAACAAAATGTGAAAAAATAACAAAAAAGTTGGTTTTCAACATGTATGCCAAAATACATAAATGTTTTGAAAATGATCATCTCTGTCACTTTCATGCACCAGACGGTGAGATAAAGCGTTTGCTGCGTTCTTAGCTCTCTACGAGCTCAGGAAAGCGGTTTTCTCCCACAACTAATGGATTGCTATGTAAAACGTACAAAATGAGTTTAATTAATTTTTCTGGAACAAAATGTGAAAAAATAATAAAAAAGTTGGTTTTCAGCATGTATGCCAAAATACATAAATGTTTTGAAAATGATCATCTCTGTCACTTTCATGCACCAGACGGTGAGATAAAGCGTTTGCTGCGTTCTTAGCTCTGTAGGAGCTCAGGAAAACGGTTTTCTGACACAACTAATGGAATGTTATGTAGAACATACAAAATGAGTTTAATTAATTTTTCTGGAACAAAATGTGAAAAAATAACAAAAAAGTTGGTTTTCAACATGTATGCCAAAATACATAAATGTTTTGAAAATGATCATCTCTGTCACTTTCATGCACCAGACGGTGAGATAAAGCGTTTGCTGCGTTCTTAGCTCTCTACGAGCTCAGGAAAGCGGTTTTCTCCCACAACTAATGGATTGCTATGTAAAACGTACAAAATGAGTTTAATTAATTTTTCTGGAACAAAATGTGAAAAAAGAATAAAAAAGTTGGTTTTCAGCATGTATGCCAAAATACATAAATGTTTCGAAAATGATCATCTCTTTCACTTTCATGCACCAGACGGTGAGATAAAGCGTTTGCTGCGTTCTTAGCTCTCTACGAGCTCAGGAAAGCGGTTTTCTCACACAACTAATGGATTGCTATGTAAAACATACAAAATGAGTTTAATTAATTTTTCTGGAACAAAATGTGAAAAAAGAATAACAAAAAAGTTGTTTTTCAACATGTATGCCAAAATACATAAATGTTTTGAAAATGATCATCTCTGTCACTTTCATGCACCAGACGGTGAGATAAAGCGTTTGCTGCGTTCTTAGCTCTCTACGAGCTCAGGAAAGCGGTTTTCTCCCACAACTAATGGATTGCTATGTAAAACGTACAAAGTGAGTTTAATTAATTTTTCTGGAACAACATGTGAAAAAAGAATAACAAAAAAGTTGGTTTTCAACATGTATGCCAAAATACATAAATGTTTTGAAAATGATCATCTCTTTCACTTTCATGCACCAGACGGTGAGATAAAGCGTTTGCTGCGTTCTTACCTCTCTACGAGCTCAGGAAAGCGGTTTTCTCCCACAACTAATGGATTGCTATGGAAAACGTACAAAATGAGTTTAATTAATTTTTCTGGAACAAAATGTGAAAAAATAATAAAAAAGTTGGTTTTCAGCATGTATGCCAAAATACATAAATGTTTTGAAAATGATCATCTCTGTCACTTTCATGCACCAGACGGTGAGATAAAGCGTTTGCTGCGTTCTTAGCTCTGTAGGAGCTCAGGAAAGCGGTTTTCTCACACAACTAATGGATTGCTATGTAAAACAGAGAAAATGAGTTTAATTAATTTTTCTGGAACAAAATGTGAAAAAATAACAAAAAAGTTGGTTTTCAGCATGTATGCCAAAATACATAAATGTTTTGAAAATGATCATCTCTTTCACTTTCATGCACCAGACGGTGAGATAAAGCGTTTGCTGCGTTCTTAGCTCTGTAGGAGCTCAGGAAAACGGTTTTCTGACACAACTAATGGAATGTTATGTAGAACATACAAAATGAGTTTAATTAATTTTTCTGGAACAAAATGTGAAAAAATAACAAAAAAGTTGGTTTTCAACATGTATGCCAAAATACATAAATGTTTTGAAAATGATCATCTCTGTCACTTTCATGCACCAGACGGTGAGATAAAGCGTTTGCTGCGTTCTTAGCTCTCTACGAGCTCAGGAAAGCGGTTTTCTCCCACAACTAATGGATTGCTATGTAAAACGTACAAAATGAGTTTAATTAATTTTTCTGGAACAAAATGTGAAAAAAGAATAAAAAAGTTGGTTTTCAGCATGTATGCCAAAATACATAAATGTTTCGAAAATGATCATCTCTTTCACTTTCATGCACCAGACGGTGAGATAAAGCGTTTGCTGCGTTCTTAGCTCTCTACGAGCTCAGGAAAGCGGTTTTCTCACACAACTAATGGATTGCTATGTAAAACATACAAAATGAGTTTAATTAATTTTTCTGGAACAAAATGTGAAAAAAGAATAACAAAAAAGTTGTTTTTCAACATGTATGCCAAAATACATAAATGTTTTGAAAATGATCATCTCTGTCACTTTCATGCACCAGACGGTGAGATAAAGCGTTTGCTGCGTTCTTAGCTCTCTACGAGCTCAGGAAAGCGGTTTTCTCCCACAACTAATGGATTGCTATGTAAAACGTACAAAATGAGTTTAATTAATTTTTCTGGAACAAAATGTGAAAAAAGAATAACAAAAAAGTTGTTTTTCAACATGTATGCCAAAATACATAAATGTTTTGAAAATGATCATCTCTGTCACTTTCATGCACCAGACGGTGAGATAAAGCGTTTGCTGCGTTCTTAGCTCTCTACGAGCTCAGGAAAGCGGTTTTCTCCCACAACTAATGGATTGCTATGTAAAACGTACAAAATGAGTTTAATTAATTTTTCTGGAACAACATGTGAAAAAAGAATAACAAAAAAGTTGGTTTTCAACATGTATGCCAAAATACATAAATGTTTTGAAAATGATCATCTCTTTCACTTTCATGCACCAGACGGTGAGATAAAGCGTTTGCTGCGTTCTTAGCTCTGTAGGAGCTCAGGAAAACGGTTTTCTGACACAACTAATGGAATGTTATGTAGAACATACAAAATGAGTTTAATTAATTTTTCTGGAACAAAATGTGAAAAAATAACAAAAAAGTTGGTTATCAACATGTATGCCAAAATACATAAATGTTTTGAAAATGATCATCTCTGTCACTTTCATGCACCAGACGGTGAGATAAAGCGTTTGCTGCGTTCTTAGCTCTCTACGAGCTCAGGAAAGCGGTTTTCTCCCACAACTAATGGATTGCTATGTAAAACGTACAAAATGAGTTTAATTAATTTTTCTGGAACAAAATGTGAAAAAATAATAAAAAAGTTGGTTTTCAGCATGTATGCCAAAATACATAAATGTTTTGAAAATGATCATCTCTGTCACTTTCATGCACCAGACGGTGAGATAAAGCGTTTGCTGCGTTCTTAGCTCTGTAGGAGCTCAGGAAAACGGTTTTCTGACACAACTAATGGAATGTTATGTAGCACATACAAAATGAGTTTAATTAATTTTTCTGGAACAAAATGTGAAAAAATAACAAAAAAGTTGGTTTTCAACATGTATGCCAAAATACATAAATGTTTTGAAAATGATCATCTCTGTCACTTTCATGCACCAGACGGTGAGATAAAGCGTTTGCTGCGTTCTTAGCTCTCTACGAGCTCAGGAAAGCGGTTTTCTCCCACAACTAATGGATTGCTATGTAAAACGTACAAAATGAGTTTAATTAATTTTTCTGGAACAAAATGTGAAAAAAGAATAAAAAAGTTGGTTTTCAGCATGTATGCCAAAATACATAAATGTTTCGAAAATGATCATCTCTTTCACTTTCATGCACCAGACGGTGAGATAAAGCGTTTGCTGCGTTCTTAGCTCTCTACGAGCTCAGGAAAGCGGTTTTCTCACACAACTAATGGATTGCTATGTAAAACATACAAAATGAGTTTAATTAATTTTTCTGGAACAAAATGTGAAAAAAGAATAACAAAAAAGTTGTTTTTCAACATGTATGCCAAAATACATAAATGTTTTGAAAATGATCATCTCTGTCACTTTCATGCACCAGACGGTGAGATAAAGCGTTTGCTGCGTTCTTAGCTCTCTACGAGCTCAGGAAAGCGGTTTTCTCCCACAACTAATGGATTGCTATGTAAAACGTACAAAATGAGTTTAATTAATTTTTCTGGAACAACATGTGAAAAAAGAATAACAAAAAAGTTGGTTTTCAACATGTATGCCAAAATACATAAATGTTTTGAAAATGATCATCTCTGTCACTTTCATGCACCAGACGGTGAGATAAAGCGTTTGCTGCGTTCTTAGCTCTCTACGAGCTCAGGAAAGCGGTTTTCTCCTACAACTAATGGATTGCTATGTAAAACGTACAAAATGAGTTTAATTAATTTTTCTGGAACAAAATGTGAAAAAATAATAAAAAAGTTGGTTTTCAGCATGTATGCCAAAATACATAAATGTTTTGAAAATGATCATCTCTGTCACTTTCATGCACCAGACGGTGAGATAAAGCGTTTGCTGCGTTCTTAGCTCTGTAGGAGCTCAGGAAAACGGTTTTCTGACACAACTAATGGAATGTTATGTAGAACATACAAAATGAGTTTAATTAATTTTTCTGGAACAAAATGTGAAAAAATAACAAAAAAGTTGGTTTTCAACATGTATGCCAAAATACATAAATGTTTTGAAAATGATCATCTCTGTCACTTTCATGCACCAGACGGTGAGATAAAGCGTTTGCTGCGTTCTTAGCTCTCTACGAGCTCAGGAAAGCGGTTTTCTCCCACAACTAATGGATTGCTATGTAAAACGTACAAAATGAGTTTAATTAATTTTTCTGGAACAAAATGTGAAAAAAGAATAAAAAAGTTGGTTTTCAGCATGTATGCCAAAATACATAAATGTTTCGAAAATGATCATCTCTTTCACTTTCATGCACCAGACGGTGAGATAAAGCGTTTGCTGCGTTCTTAGCTCTCTACGAGCTCAGGAAAGCGGTTTTCTCCCACAACTAATGGATTGCTATGTAAAACGTACAAAATGAGTTTAATTAATTTTTCTGGAACAAAATGTGAAAAAATAATAAAAAAGTTGGTTTTCAGCATGTATGCCAAAATACATAAATGTTTTGAAAATGATCATCTCTGTCACTTTCATGCACCAGACGGTGAGATAAAGCGTTTGCTGCGTTCTTAGCTCTGTAGGAGCTCAGGAAAGCGGTTTTCTCACACAACTAATGGATTGCTATGTAAAACAGAGAAAATGAGTTTAATTAATTTTTCTGGAACAAAATGTGAAAAAAGAATAACAAAAAAGTTGTTTTTCAACATGTATGCCAAAATACATAAATGTTTTGAAAATGATCATCTCTGTCACTTTCATGCACCAGACGGTGAGATAAAGCGTTTGCTGCGTTCTTAGCTCTCTACGAGCTCAGGAAAGCGGTTTTCTCCCACAACTAATGGATTGCTATGTAAAACGTACAAAATGAGTTTAATTAATTTTTCTGGAACAAAATGTGAAAAAAGAATAACAAAGAAGTTGTTTTTCAACATGTATGCCAAAATACATAAATGTTTTGAAAATGATCATCTCTGTCACTTTCATGCACCAGACGGTGAGATAAAGCGTTTGCTGCGTTCTTAGCTCTCTACGAGCTCAGGAAAGCGGTTTTCTCCCACAACTAATGGATTGCTATGTAAAACGTACAAAATGAGTTTAATTAATTTTTCTGGAACAACATGTGAAAAAAGAATAACAAAAAAGTTGGTTTTCAACATGTATGCCAAAATACATAAATGTTTTGAAAATGATCATCTCTTTCACTTTCATGCACCAGACGGTGAGATAAAGCGTTTGCTGCGTTCTTAGCTCTGTAGGAGCTCAGGAAAACGGTTTTCTGACACAACTAATGGAATGTTATGTAGAACATACAAAATGAGTTTAATTAATTTTTCTGGAACAAAATGTGAAAAAATAACAAAAAAGTTGGTTTTCAACATGTATGCCAAAATACATAAATGTTTTGAAAATGATCATCTCTGTCACTTTCATGCACCAGACGGTGAGATAAAGCGTTTGCTGCGTTCTTAGCTCTCTACGAGCTCAGGAAAGCGGTTTTCTCCCACAACTAATGGATTGCTATGTAAAACGTACAAAATGAGTTTAATTAATTTTTCTGGAACAAAATGTGAAAAAATAATAAAAAAGTTGGTTTTCAGCATGTATGCCAAAATACATAAATGTTTTGAAAATGATCATCTCTGTCACTTTCATGCACCAGACGGTGAGATAAAGCGTTTGCTGCGTTCTTAGCTCTGTAGGAGCTCAGGAAAACGGTTTTCTGACACAACTAATGGAATGTTATGTAGAACATACAAAATGAGTTTAATTAATTTTTCTGGAACAAAATGTGAAAAAATAACAAAAAAGTTGGTTTTCAACATGTATGCCAAAATACATAAATGTTTTGAAAATGATCATCTCTGTCACTTTCATGCACCAGACGGTGAGATAAAGCGTTTGCTGCGTTCTTAGCTCTCTACGAGCTCAGGAAAGCGGTTTTCTCCCACAACTAATGGATTGCTATGTAAAACGTACAAAATGAGTTTAATTAATTTTTCTGGAACAAAATGTGAAAAAAGAATAAAAAAGTTGGTTTTCAGCATGTATGCCAAAATACATAAATGTTTCGAAAATGATCATCTCTTTCACTTTCATGCACCAGACGGTGAGATAAAGCGTTTGCTGCGTTCTTAGCTCTCTACGAGCTCAGGAAAGCGGTTTTCTCACACAACTAATGGATTGCTATGTAAAACATACAAAATGAGTTTAATTAATTTTTCTGGAACAAAATGTGAAAAAAGAATAACAAAAAAGTTGTTTTTCAACATGTATGCCAAAATACATAAATGTTTTGAAAATGATCATCTCTGTCACTTTCATGCACCAGACGGTGAGATAAAGCGTTTGCTGCGTTCTTAGCTCTCTACGAGCTCAGGAAAGCGGTTTTCTCCCACAACTAATGGATTGCTATGTAAAACGTACAAAGTGAGTTTAATTAATTTTTCTGGAACAACATGTGAAAAAAGAATAACAAAAAAGTTGGTTTTCAACATGTATGCCAAAATACATAAATGTTTTGAAAATGATCATCTCTTTCACTTTCATGCACCAGACGGTGAGATAAAGCGTTTGCTGCGTTCTTACCTCTCTACGAGCTCAGGAAAGCGGTTTTCTCCCACAACTAATGGATTGCTATGTAAAACGTACAAAATGAGTTTAATTAATTTTTCTGGAACAAAATGTGAAAAAATAATAAAAAAGTTGGTTTTCAGCATGTATGCCAAAATACATAAATGTTTTGAAAATGATCATCTCTGTCACTTTCATGCACCAGACGGTGAGATAAAGCGTTTGCTGCGTTCTTAGCTCTGTAGGAGCTCAGGAAAGCGGTTTTCTCACACAACTAATGGATTGCTATGTAAAACAGAGAAAATGAGTTTAATTAATTTTTCTGGAACAAAATGTGAAAAAATAACAAAAAAGTTGGTTTTCAGCATGTATGCCAAAATACATAAATGTTTTGAAAATGATCATCTCTTTCACTTTCATGCACCAGACGGTGAGATAAAGCGTTTGCTGCGTTCTTAGCTCTGTAGGAGCTCAGGAAAACGGTTTTCTGACACAACTAATGGAATGTTATGTAGAACATACAAAATGAGTTTAATTAATTTTTCTGGAACAAAATGTGAAAAAATAACAAAAAAGTTGGTTTTCAACATGTATGCCAAAATACATAAATGTTTTGAAAATGATCATCTCTGTCACTTTCATGCACCAGACGGTGAGATAAAGCGTTTGCTGCGTTCTTAGCTCTCTACGAGCTCAGGAAAGCGGTTTTCTCCCACAACTAATGGATTGCTATGTAAAACGTACAAAATGAGTTTAATTAATTTTTCTGGAACAAAATGTGAAAAAAGAATAAAAAAGTTGGTTTTCAGCATGTATGCCAAAATACATAAATGTTTCGAAAATGATCATCTCTTTCACTTTCATGCACCAGACGGTGAGATAAAGCGTTTGCTGCGTTCTTAGCTCTCTACGAGCTCAGGAAAGCGGTTTTCTCACACAACTAATGGATTGCTATGTAAAACATACAAAATGAGTTTAATTAATTTTTCTGGAACAAAATGTGAAAAAAGAATAACAAAAAAGTTGTTTTTCAACATGTATGCCAAAATACATAAATGTTTTGAAAATGATCATCTCTGTCACTTTCATGCACCAGACGGTGAGATAAAGCGTTTGCTGCGTTCTTAGCTCTCTACGAGCTCAGGAAAGCGGTTTTCTCCCACAACTAATGGATTGCTATGTAAAACGTACAAAATGAGTTTAATTAATTTTTCTGGAACAAAATGTGAAAAAAGAATAACAAAAAAGTTGTTTTTCAACATGTATGCCAAAATACATAAATGTTTTGAAAATGATCATCTCTGTCACTTTCATGCACCAGACGGTGAGATAAAGCGTTTGCTGCGTTCTTAGCTCTCTACGAGCTCAGGAAAGCGGTTTTCTCCCACAACTAATGGATTGCTATGTAAAACGTACAAAATGAGTTTAATTAATTTTTCTGGAACAACATGTGAAAAAAGAATAACAAAAAAGTTGGTTTTCAACATGTATGCCAAAATACATAAATGTTTTGAAAATGATCATCTCTTTCACTTTCATGCACCAGACGGTGAGATAAAGCGTTTGCTGCGTTCTTAGCTCTGTAGGAGCTCAGGAAAACGGTTTTCTGACACAACTAATGGAATGTTATGTAGAACATACAAAATGAGTTTAATTAATTTTTCTGGAACAAAATGTGAAAAAATAACAAAAAAGTTGGTTTTCAACATGTATGCCAAAATACATAAATGTTTTGAAAATGATCATCTCTGTCACTTTCATGCACCAGACGGTGAGATAAAGCGTTTGCTGCGTTCTTAGCTCTCTACGAGCTCAGGAAAGCGGTTTTCTCCCACAACTAATGGATTGCTATGTAAAACGTACAAAATGAGTTTAATTAATTTTTCTGGAACAAAATGTGAAAAAAGAATAAAAAAGTTGGTTTTCAGCATGTATGCCAAAATACATAAATGTTTTGAAAATGATCATCTCTGTCACTTTCATGCACCAGACGGTGAGATAAAGCGTTTGCTGCGTTCTTAGCTCTGTAGGAGCTCAGGAAAACGGTTTTCTGACACAACTAATGGAATGTTATGTAGCACATACAAAATGAGTTTAATTAATTTTTCTGGAACAAAATGTGAAAAAATAACAAAAAAGTTGGTTTTCAACATGTATGCCAAAATACATAAATGTTTTGAAAATGATCATCTCTGTCACTTTCATGCACCAGACGGTGAGATAAAGCGTTTGCTGCGTTCTTAGCTCTGTAGGAGCTCAGGAAAACGGTTTTCTGACACAACTAATGGAATGTTATGTAGCACATACAAAATGAGTTTAATTAATTTTTCTGGAACAAAATGTGAAAAAATAACAAAAAAGTTGGTTTTCAACATGTATGCCAAAATACATAAATGTTTTGAAAATGATCATCTCTGTCACTTTCATGCACCAGACGGTGAGATAAAGCGTTTGCTGCGTTCTTAGCTCTCTACGAGCTCAGGAAAGCGGTTTTCTCCCACAACTAATGGATTGCTATGTAAAACGTACAAAATGAGTTTAATTAATTTTTCTGGAACAAAATGTGAAAAAAGAATAAAAAAGTTGGTTTTCAGCATGTATGCCAAAATACATAAATGTTTCGAAAATGATCATCTCTTTCACTTTCATGCACCAGACGGTGAGATAAAGCGTTTGCTGCGTTCTTAGCTCTCTACGAGCTCAGGAAAGCGGTTTTCTCACACAACTAATGGATTGCTATGTAAAACATACAAAATGAGTTTAATTAATTTTTCTGGAACAAAATGTGAAAAAAGAATAACAAAAAAGTTGTTTTTCAACATGTATGCCAAAATACATAAATGTTTTGAAAATGATCATCTCTGTCACTTTCATGCACCAGACGGTGAGATAAAGCGTTTGCTGCGTTCTTAGCTCTCTACGAGCTCAGGAAAGCGGTTTTCTCCCACAACTAATGGATTGCTATGTAAAACGTACAAAATGAGTTTAATTAATTTTTCTGGAACAACATGTGAAAAAAGAATAACAAAAAAGTTGGTTTTCAACATGTATGCCAAAATACATAAATGTTTTGAAAATGATCATCTCTGTCACTTTCATGCACCAGACGGTGAGATAAAGCGTTTGCTGCGTTCTTAGCTCTCTACGAGCTCAGGAAAGCGGTTTTCTCCCACAACTAATGGATTGCTATGTAAAACGTACAAAATGAGTTTAATTAATTTTTCTGGAACAAAATGTGAAAAAATAATAAAAAAGTTGGTTTTCAGCATGTATGCCAAAATACATAAATGTTTTGAAAATGATCATCTCTGTCACTTTCATGCACCAGACGGTGAGATAAAGCGTTTGCTGCGTTCTTAGCTCTGTAGGAGCTCAGGAAAACGGTTTTCTGACACAACTAATGGAATGTTATGTAGAACATACAAAATGAGTTTAATTAATTTTTCTGGAACAAAATGTGAAAAAATAACAAAAAAGTTGGTTTTCAACATGTATGCCAAAATACATAAATGTTTTGAAAATGATCATCTCTGTCACTTTCATGCACCAGACGGTGAGATAAAGCGTTTGCTGCGTTCTTAGCTCTCTACGAGCTCAGGAAAGCGGTTTTCTCCCACAACTAATGGATTGCTATGTAAAACGTACAAAATGAGTTTAATTAATTTTTCTGGAACAAAATGTGAAAAAAGAATAAAAAAGTTGGTTTTCAGCATGTATGCCAAAATACATAAATGTTTCGAAAATGATCATCTCTTTCACTTTCATGCACCAGACGGTGAGATAAAGCGTTTGCTGCGTTCTTAGCTCTCTACGAGCTCAGGAAAGCGGTTTTCTCCCACAACTAATGGATTGCTATGTAAAACGTACAAAATGAGTTTAATTAATTTTTCTGGAACAAAATGTGAAAAAATAATAAAAAAGTTGGTTTTCAGCATGTATGCCAAAATACATAAATGTTTTGAAAATGATCATCTCTGTCACTTTCATGCACCAGACGGTGAGATAAAGCGTTTGCTGCGTTCTTAGCTCTGTAGGAGCTCAGGAAAGCGGTTTTCTCACACAACTAATGGATTGCTATGTAAAACAGAGAAAATGAGTTTAATTAATTTTTCTGGAACAAAATGTGAAAAAAGAATAACAAAAAAGTTGTTTTTCAACATGTATGCCAAAATACATAAATGTTTTGAAAATGATCATCTCTGTCACTTTCATGCACCAGACGGTGAGATAAAGCGTTTGCTGCGTTCTTAGCTCTCTACGAGCTCAGGAAAGCGGTTTTCTCCCACAACTAATGGATTGCTATGTAAAACGTACAAAATGAGTTTAATTAATTTTTCTGGAACAAAATGTGAAAAAATAATAAAAAAGTTGGTTTTCAGCATGTATGCCAAAATACATAAATGTTTTGAAAATGATCATCTCTGTCACTTTCATGCACCAGACGGTGAGATAAAGCGTTTGCTGCGTAGGAGCTCAGGAAAACGGTTTTCTGACACAACTAATGGAATGTTATGTAGAACATACAAAATGAGTTTAATTAATTTTTCTGGAACAAAATGTGAAAAAATAACAAAAAAGTTGGTTTTCAACATGTATGCCAAAATACATAAATGTTTTGAAAATGATCATCTCTGTCACTTTCATGCACCAGACGGTGAGATAAAGCGTTTGCTGCGTTCTTAGCTCTCTACGAGCTCAGGAAAGCGGTTTTCTCCCACAACTAATGGATTGCTATGTAAAACGTACAAAATGAGTTTAATTAATTTTTCTGGAACAAAATGTGAAAAAAGAATAAAAAAGTTGGTTTTCAGCATGTATGCCAAAATACATAAATGTTTCGAAAATGATCATCTCTTTCACTTTCATGCACCAGACGGTGAGATAAAGCGTTTGCTGCGTTCTTAGCTCTCTACGAGCTCAGGAAAGCGGTTTTCTCCCACAACTAATGGATTGCTATGTAAAACGTACAAAATGAGTTTAATTAATTTTTCTGGAACAAAATGTGAAAAAAGAATAAAAAAGTTGGTTTTCAGCATGTATGCCAAAATACATAAATGTTTTGAAAATGATCATCTCTGTCACTTTCATGCACCAGACGGTGAGATAAAGCGTTTGCTGCGTTCTTAGCTCTGTAGGAGCTCAGGAAAGCGGTTTTCTCCCACAACTAATGGATTGCTATGTAAAACGTACAAAATGAGTTTAATTAATTTTTCTGGAACAAAATGTGAAAAAAGAATAAAAAAGTTGGTTTTCAGCATGTATGCCAAAATACATAAATGTTTCGAAAATGATCATCTCTTTCACTTTCATGCACCAGACGGTGAGATAAAGCGTTTGCTGCGTTCTTAGCTCTCTACGAGCTCAGGAAAGCGGTTTTCTCACACAACTAATGGATTGCTATGTAAAACATACAAAATGAGTTTAATTAATTTTTCTGGAACAAAATGTGAAAAAAGAATAACAAAAAAGTTGTTTTTCAACATGTATGCCAAAATACATAAATGTTTTGAAAATGATCATCTCTGTCACTTTCATGCACCAGACGGTGAGATAAAGCGTTTGCTGCGTTCTTAGCTCTCTACGAGCTCAGGAAAGCGGTTTTCTCCCACAACTAATGGATTGCTATGTAAAACGTACAAAATGAGTTTAATTAATTTTTCTGGAACAAAATGTGAAAAAAGAATAACAAAAAAGTTGTTTTTCAACATGTATGCCAAAATACATAAATGTTTTGAAAATGATCATCTCTGTCACTTTCATGCACCAGACGGTGAGATAAAGCGTTTGCTGCGTTCTTAGCTCTCTACGAGCTCAGGAAAGCGGTTTTCTCCCACAACTAATGGATTGCTATGTAAAACGTACAAAATGAGTTTAATTAATTTTTCTGGAACAACATGTGAAAAAAGAATAACAAAAAAGTTGGTTTTCAACATGTATGCCAAAATACATAAATGTTTTGAAAATGATCATCTCTTTCACTTTCATGCACCAGACGGTGAGATAAAGCGTTTGCTGCGTTCTTAGCTCTGTAGGAGCTCAGGAAAACGGTTTTCTGACACAACTAATGGAATGTTATGTAGAACATACAAAATGAGTTTAATTAATTTTTCTGGAACAAAATGTGAAAAAATAACAAAAAAGTTGGTTTTCAACATGTATGCCAAAATACATAAATGTTTTGAAAATGATCATCTCTGTCACTTTCATGCACCAGACGGTGAGATAAAGCGTTTGCTGCGTTCTTAGCTCTCTACGAGCTCAGGAAAGCGGTTTTCTCCCACAACTAATGGATTGCTATGTAAAACGTACAAAATGAGTTTAATTAATTTTTCTGGAACAAAATGTGAAAAAAGAATAAAAAAGTTGGTTTTCAGCATGTATGCCAAAATACATAAATGTTTCGAAAATGATCATCTCTTTCACTTTCATGCACCAGACGGTGAGATAAAGCGTTTGCTGCGTTCTTAGCTCTCTACGAGCTCAGGAAAGCGGTTTTCTCACACAACTAATGGATTGCTATGTAAAACATACAAAATGAGTTTAATTAATTTTTCTGGAACAAAATGTGAAAAAAGAATAACAAAAAAGTTGTTTTTCAACATGTATGCCAAAATACATAAATGTTTTGAAAATGATCATCTCTGTCACTTTCATGCACCAGACGGTGAGATAAAGCGTTTGCTGCGTTCTTAGCTCTCTACGAGCTCAGGAAAGCGGTTTTCTCCCACAACTAATGGATTGCTATGTAAAACGTACAAAATGAGTTTAATTAATTTTTCTGGAACAAAATGTGAAAAAAGAATAACAAAAAAGTTGTTTTTCAACATGTATGCCAAAATACATAAATGTTTTGAAAATGATCATCTCTGTCACTTTCATGCACCAGACGGTGAGATAAAGCGTTTGCTGCGTTCTTAGCTCTCTACGAGCTCAGGAAAGCGGTTTTCTCCCACAACTAATGGATTGCTATGTAAAACGTACAAAATGAGTTTAATTAATTTTTCTGGAACAACATGTGAAAAAAGAATAACAAAAAAGTTGGTTTTCAACATGTATGCCAAAATACATAAATGTTTTGAAAATGATCATCTCTTTCACTTTCATGCACCAGACGGTGAGATAAAGCGTTTGCTGCGTTCTTAGCTCTGTAGGAGCTCAGGAAAACGGTTTTCTGACACAACTAATGGAATGTTATGTAGAACATACAAAATGAGTTTAATTAATTTTTCTGGAACAAAATGTGAAAAAATAACAAAAAAGTTGGTTATCAACATGTATGCCAAAATACATAAATGTTTTGAAAATGATCATCTCTGTCACTTTCATGCACCAGACGGTGAGATAAAGCGTTTGCTGCGTTCTTAGCTCTCTACGAGCTCAGGAAAGCGGTTTTCTCCCACAACTAATGGATTGCTATGTAAAACGTACAAAATGAGTTTAATTAATTTTTCTGGAACAAAATGTGAAAAAATAATAAAAAAGTTGGTTTTCAGCATGTATGCCAAAATACATAAATGTTTTGAAAATGATCATCTCTGTCACTTTCATGCACCAGACGGTGAGATAAAGCGTTTGCTGCGTTCTTAGCTCTGTAGGAGCTCAGGAAAACGGTTTTCTGACACAACTAATGGAATGTTATGTAGCACATACAAAATGAGTTTAATTAATTTTTCTGGAACAAAATGTGAAAAAATAACAAAAAAGTTGGTTTTCAACATGTATGCCAAAATACATAAATGTTTTGAAAATGATCATCTCTGTCACTTTCATGCACCAGACGGTGAGATAAAGCGTTTGCTGCGTTCTTAGCTCTCTACGAGCTCAGGAAAGCGGTTTTCTCCCACAACTAATGGATTGCTATGTAAAACGTACAAAATGAGTTTAATTAATTTTTCTGGAACAAAATGTGAAAAAAGAATAAAAAAGTTGGTTTTCAGCATGTATGCCAAAATACATAAATGTTTCGAAAATGATCATCTCTTTCACTTTCATGCACCAGACGGTGAGATAAAGCGTTTGCTGCGTTCTTAGCTCTCTACGAGCTCAGGAAAGCGGTTTTCTCACACAACTAATGGATTGCTATGTAAAACATACAAAATGAGTTTAATTAATTTTTCTGGAACAAAATGTGAAAAAAGAATAACAAAAAAGTTGTTTTTCAACATGTATGCCAAAATACATAAATGTTTTGAAAATGATCATCTCTGTCACTTTCATGCACCAGACGGTGAGATAAAGCGTTTGCTGCGTTCTTAGCTCTCTACGAGCTCAGGAAAGCGGTTTTCTCCCACAACTAATGGATTGCTATGTAAAACGTACAAAATGAGTTTAATTAATTTTTCTGGAACAACATGTGAAAAAAGAATAACAAAAAAGTTGGTTTTCAACATGTATGCCAAAATACATAAATGTTTTGAAAATGATCATCTCTGTCACTTTCATGCACCAGACGGTGAGATAAAGCGTTTGCTGCGTTCTTAGCTCTCTACGAGCTCAGGAAAGCGGTTTTCTCCTACAACTAATGGATTGCTATGTAAAACGTACAAAATGAGTTTAATTAATTTTTCTGGAACAAAATGTGAAAAAATAATAAAAAAGTTGGTTTTCAGCATGTATGCCAAAATACATAAATGTTTTGAAAATGATCATCTCTGTCACTTTCATGCACCAGACGGTGAGATAAAGCGTTTGCTGCGTTCTTAGCTCTGTAGGAGCTCAGGAAAACGGTTTTCTGACACAACTAATGGAATGTTATGTAGAACATACAAAATGAGTTTAATTAATTTTTCTGGAACAAAATGTGAAAAAATAACAAAAAAGTTGTTTTTCAACATGTATGCCAAAATACATAAATGTTTTGAAAATGATCATCTCTGTCACTTTCATGCACCAGACGGTGAGATAAAGCGTTTGCTGCGTTCTTAGCTCTCTACGAGCTCAGGAAAGCGGTTTTCTCCCACAACTAATGGATTGCTATGTAAAACGTACAAAATGAGTTTAATTAATTTTTCTGGAACAAAATGTGAAAAAAGAATAAAAAAGTTGGTTTTCAGCATGTATGCCAAAATACATAAATGTTTCGAAAATGATCATCTCTTTCACTTTCATGCACCAGACGGTGAGATAAAGCGTTTGCTGCGTTCTTAGCTCTCTACGAGCTCAGGAAAGCGGTTTTCTCCCACAACTAATGGATTGCTATGTAAAACGTACAAAATGAGTTTAATTAATTTTTCTGGAACAAAATGTGAAAAAATAATAAAAAAGTTGGTTTTCAGCATGTATGCCAAAATACATAAATGTTTTGAAAATGATCATCTCTGTCACTTTCATGCACCAGACGGTGAGATAAAGCGTTTGCTGCGTTCTTAGCTCTCTACGAGCTCAGGAAAGCGGTTTTCTCACACAACTAATGGATTGCTATGTAAAACGTACAAAATGAGTTTAATTAATTTTTCTGGAACAACATGTGAAAAAAGAATAACAAAAAAGTTGGTTTTCAACATGTATGCCAAAATACATAAATGTTTTGAAAATGATCATCTCTTTCACTTTCATGCACCAGACGGTGAGATAAAGCGTTTGCTGCGTTCTTAGCTCTGTAGGAGCTCAGGAAAACGGTTTTCTGACACAACTAATGGAATGTTATGTAGAACATACAAAATGAGTTTAATTAATTTTTCTGGAACAAAATGTGAAAAAATAACAAAAAAGTTGGTTTTCAACATGTATGCCAAAATACATAAATGTTTTGAAAATGATCATCTCTGTCACTTTCATGCACCAGACGGTGAGATAAAGCGTTTGCTGCGTTCTTAGCTCTCTACGAGCTCAGGAAAGCGGTTTTCTCCCACAACTAATGGATTGCTATGTAAAACGTACAAAATGAGTTTAATTAATTTTTCTGGAACAAAATGTGAAAAAATAATAAAAAAGTTGGTTTTCAGCATGTATGCCAAAATACATAAATGTTTTGAAAATGATCATCTCTGTCACTTTCATGCACCAGACGGTGAGATAAAGCGTTTGCTGCGTTCTTAGCTCTGTAGGAGCTCAGGAAAACGGTTTTCTGACACAACTAATGGAATGTTATGTAGAACATACAAAATGAGTTTAATTAATTTTTCTGGAACAAAATGTGAAAAAATAACAAAAAAGTTGGTTTTCAACATGTATGCCAAAATACATAAATGTTTTGAAAATGATCATCTCTGTCACTTTCATGCACCAGACGGTGAGATAAAGCGTTTGCTGCGTTCTTAGCTCTCTACGAGCTCAGGAAAGCGGTTTTCTCCCACAACTAATGGATTGCTATGTAAAACGTACAAAATGAGTTTAATTAATTTTTCTGGAACAAAATGTGAAAAAAGAATAAAAAAGTTGGTTTTCAGCATGTATGCCAAAATACATAAATGTTTCGAAAATGATCATCTCTTTCACTTTCATGCACCAGACGGTGAGATAAAGCGTTTGCTGCGTTCTTAGCTCTCTACGAGCTCAGGAAAGCGGTTTTCTCACACAACTAATGGATTGCTATGTAAAACATACAAAATGAGTTTAATTAATTTTTCTGGAACAAAATGTGAAAAAAGAATAACAAAAAAGTTGTTTTTCAACATGTATGCCAAAATACATAAATGTTTTGAAAATGATCATCTCTGTCACTTTCATGCACCAGACGGTGAGATAAAGCGTTTGCTGCGTTCTTAGCTCTCTACGAGCTCAGGAAAGCGGTTTTCTCCCACAACTAATGGATTGCTATGTAAAACGTACAAAGTGAGTTTAATTAATTTTTCTGGAACAACATGTGAAAAAAGAATAACAAAAAAGTTGGTTTTCAACATGTATGCCAAAATACATAAATGTTTTGAAAATGATCATCTCTTTCACTTTCATGCACCAGACGGTGAGATAAAGCGTTTGCTGCGTTCTTACCTCTCTACGAGCTCAGGAAAGCGGTTTTCTCCCACAACTAATGGATTGCTATGGAAAACGTACAAAATGAGTTTAATTAATTTTTCTGGAACAAAATGTGAAAAAATAATAAAAAAGTTGGTTTTCAGCATGTATGCCAAAATACATAAATGTTTTGAAAATGATCATCTCTGTCACTTTCATGCACCAGACGGTGAGATAAAGCGTTTGCTGCGTTCTTAGCTCTGTAGGAGCTCAGGAAAGCGGTTTTCTCACACAACTAATGGATTGCTATGTAAAACAGAGAAAATGAGTTTAATTAATTTTTCTGGAACAAAATGTGAAAAAATAACAAAAAAGTTGGTTTTCAGCATGTATGCCAAAATACATAAATGTTTTGAAAATGATCATCTCTTTCACTTTCATGCACCAGACGGTGAGATAAAGCGTTTGCTGCGTTCTTAGCTCTGTAGGAGCTCAGGAAAACGGTTTTCTGACACAACTAATGGAATGTTATGTAGAACATACAAAATGAGTTTAATTAATTTTTCTGGAACAAAATGTGAAAAAATAACAAAAAAGTTGGTTTTCAACATGTATGCCAAAATACATAAATGTTTTGAAAATGATCATCTCTGTCACTTTCATGCACCAGACGGTGAGATAAAGCGTTTGCTGCGTTCTTAGCTCTCTACGAGCTCAGGAAAGCGGTTTTCTCCCACAACTAATGGATTGCTATGTAAAACGTACAAAATGAGTTTAATTAATTTTTCTGGAACAAAATGTGAAAAAAGAATAAAAAAGTTGGTTTTCAGCATGTATGCCAAAATACATAAATGTTTCGAAAATGATCATCTCTTTCACTTTCATGCACCAGACGGTGAGATAAAGCGTTTGCTGCGTT
Source organism: Channallabes apus (assembly GCA_030522415.1). Classification (NCBI taxonomy): domain Eukaryota; kingdom Metazoa; phylum Chordata; class Actinopteri; order Siluriformes; family Clariidae; genus Channallabes; species Channallabes apus. The sequence goes on along the minus strand of CM060126.1, from coordinate 17,708,388 downwards.
CTTAGCTCTCTACGAGCTCAGGAAAGCGGTTTTCTCACACAACTAATGGATTGCTATGTAAAACATACAAAATGAGTTTAATTAATTTTTCTGGAACAAAATGTGAAAAAAGAATAACAAAAAAGTTGTTTTTCAACATGTATGCCAAAATACATAAATGTTTTGAAAATGATCATCTCTGTCACTTTCATGCACCAGACGGTGAGATAAAGCGTTTGCTGCGTTCTTAGCTCTCTACGAGCTCAGGAAAGCGGTTTTCTCCCACAACTAATGGATTGCTATGTAAAACGTACAAAATGAGTTTAATTAATTTTTCTGGAACAAAATGTGAAAAAAGAATAACAAAAAAGTTGTTTTTCAACATGTATGCCAAAATACATAAATGTTTTGAAAATGATCATCTCTGTCACTTTCATGCACCAGACGGTGAGATAAAGCGTTTGCTGCGTTCTTAGCTCTCTACGAGCTCAGGAAAGCGGTTTTCTCCCACAACTAATGGATTGCTATGTAAAACGTACAAAATGAGTTTAATTAATTTTTCTGGAACAACATGTGAAAAAAGAATAACAAAAAAGTTGGTTTTCAACATGTATGCCAAAATACATAAATGTTTTGAAAATGATCATCTCTTTCACTTTCATGCACCAGACGGTGAGATAAAGCGTTTGCTGCGTTCTTAGCTCTGTAGGAGCTCAGGAAAACGGTTTTCTGACACAACTAATGGAATGTTATGTAGAACATACAAAATGAGTTTAATTAATTTTTCTGGAACAAAATGTGAAAAAATAACAAAAAAGTTGGTTATCAACATGTATGCCAAAATACATAAATGTTTTGAAAATGATCATCTCTGTCACTTTCATGCACCAGACGGTGAGATAAAGCGTTTGCTGCGTTCTTAGCTCTCTACGAGCTCAGGAAAGCGGTTTTCTCCCACAACTAATGGATTGCTATGTAAAACGTACAAAATGAGTTTAATTAATTTTTCTGGAACAAAATGTGAAAAAATAATAAAAAAGTTGGTTTTCAGCATGTATGCCAAAATACATAAATGTTTTGAAAATGATCATCTCTGTCACTTTCATGCACCAGACGGTGAGATAAAGCGTTTGCTGCGTTCTTAGCTCTGTAGGAGCTCAGGAAAACGGTTTTCTGACACAACTAATGGAATGTTATGTAGCACATACAAAATGAGTTTAATTAATTTTTCTGGAACAAAATGTGAAAAAATAACAAAAAAGTTGGTTTTCAACATGTATGCCAAAATACATAAATGTTTTGAAAATGATCATCTCTGTCACTTTCATGCACCAGACGGTGAGATAAAGCGTTTGCTGCGTTCTTAGCTCTCTACGAGCTCAGGAAAGCGGTTTTCTCCCACAACTAATGGATTGCTATGTAAAACGTACAAAATGAGTTTAATTAATTTTTCTGGAACAAAATGTGAAAAAAGAATAAAAAAGTTGGTTTTCAGCATGTATGCCAAAATACATAAATGTTTCGAAAATGATCATCTCTTTCACTTTCATGCACCAGACGGTGAGATAAAGCGTTTGCTGCGTTCTTAGCTCTCTACGAGCTCAGGAAAGCGGTTTTCTCACACAACTAATGGATTGCTATGTAAAACATACAAAATGAGTTTAATTAATTTTTCTGGAACAAAATGTGAAAAAAGAATAACAAAAAAGTTGTTTTTCAACATGTATGCCAAAATACATAAATGTTTTGAAAATGATCATCTCTGTCACTTTCATGCACCAGACGGTGAGATAAAGCGTTTGCTGCGTTCTTAGCTCTCTACGAGCTCAGGAAAGCGGTTTTCTCCCACAACTAATGGATTGCTATGTAAAACGTACAAAATGAGTTTAATTAATTTTTCTGGAACAACATGTGAAAAAAGAATAACAAAAAAGTTGGTTTTCAACATGTATGCCAAAATACATAAATGTTTTGAAAATGATCATCTCTGTCACTTTCATGCACCAGACGGTGAGATAAAGCGTTTGCTGCGTTCTTAGCTCTCTACGAGCTCAGGAAAGCGGTTTTCTCCTACAACTAATGGATTGCTATGTAAAACGTACAAAATGAGTTTAATTAATTTTTCTGGAACAAAATGTGAAAAAATAATAAAAAAGTTGGTTTTCAGCATGTATGCCAAAATACATAAATGTTTTGAAAATGATCATCTCTGTCACTTTCATGCACCAGACGGTGAGATAAAGCGTTTGCTGCGTTCTTAGCTCTGTAGGAGCTCAGGAAAACGGTTTTCTGACACAACTAATGGAATGTTATGTAGAACATACAAAATGAGTTTAATTAATTTTTCTGGAACAAAATGTGAAAAAATAACAAAAAAGTTGGTTTTCAACATGTATGCCAAAATACATAAATGTTTTGAAAATGATCATCTCTGTCACTTTCATGCACCAGACGGTGAGATAAAGCGTTTGCTGCGTTCTTAGCTCTCTACGAGCTCAGGAAAGCGGTTTTCTCCCACAACTAATGGATTGCTATGTAAAACGTACAAAATGAGTTTAATTAATTTTTCTGGAACAAAATGTGAAAAAAGAATAAAAAAGTTGGTTTTCAGCATGTATGCCAAAATACATAAATGTTTCGAAAATGATCATCTCTTTCACTTTCATGCACCAGACGGTGAGATAAAGCGTTTGCTGCGTTCTTAGCTCTCTACGAGCTCAGGAAAGCGGTTTTCTCCCACAACTAATGGATTGCTATGTAAAACGTACAAAATGAGTTTAATTAATTTTTCTGGAACAAAATGTGAAAAAATAATAAAAAAGTTGGTTTTCAGCATGTATGCCAAAATACATAAATGTTTTGAAAATGATCATCTCTGTCACTTTCATGCACCAGACGGTGAGATAAAGCGTTTGCTGCGTTCTTAGCTCTGTAGGAGCTCAGGAAAGCGGTTTTCTCACACAACTAATGGATTGCTATGTAAAACAGAGAAAATGAGTTTAATTAATTTTTCTGGAACAAAATGTGAAAAAAGAATAACAAAAAAGTTGTTTTTCAACATGTATGCCAAAATACATAAATGTTTTGAAAATGATCATCTCTGTCACTTTCATGCACCAGACGGTGAGATAAAGCGTTTGCTGCGTTCTTAGCTCTCTACGAGCTCAGGAAAGCGGTTTTCTCCCACAACTAATGGATTGCTATGTAAAACGTACAAAATGAGTTTAATTAATTTTTCTGGAACAAAATGTGAAAAAAGAATAACAAAGAAGTTGTTTTTCAACATGTATGCCAAAATACATAAATGTTTTGAAAATGATCATCTCTGTCACTTTCATGCACCAGACGGTGAGATAAAGCGTTTGCTGCGTTCTTAGCTCTCTACGAGCTCAGGAAAGCGGTTTTCTCCCACAACTAATGGATTGCTATGTAAAACGTACAAAATGAGTTTAATTAATTTTTCTGGAACAACATGTGAAAAAAGAATAACAAAAAAGTTGGTTTTCAACATGTATGCCAAAATACATAAATGTTTTGAAAATGATCATCTCTTTCACTTTCATGCACCAGACGGTGAGATAAAGCGTTTGCTGCGTTCTTAGCTCTGTAGGAGCTCAGGAAAACGGTTTTCTGACACAACTAATGGAATGTTATGTAGAACATACAAAATGAGTTTAATTAATTTTTCTGGAACAAAATGTGAAAAAATAACAAAAAAGTTGGTTTTCAACATGTATGCCAAAATACATAAATGTTTTGAAAATGATCATCTCTGTCACTTTCATGCACCAGACGGTGAGATAAAGCGTTTGCTGCGTTCTTAGCTCTCTACGAGCTCAGGAAAGCGGTTTTCTCCCACAACTAATGGATTGCTATGTAAAACGTACAAAATGAGTTTAATTAATTTTTCTGGAACAAAATGTGAAAAAATAATAAAAAAGTTGGTTTTCAGCATGTATGCCAAAATACATAAATGTTTTGAAAATGATCATCTCTGTCACTTTCATGCACCAGACGGTGAGATAAAGCGTTTGCTGCGTTCTTAGCTCTGTAGGAGCTCAGGAAAACGGTTTTCTGACACAACTAATGGAATGTTATGTAGAACATACAAAATGAGTTTAATTAATTTTTCTGGAACAAAATGTGAAAAAATAACAAAAAAGTTGGTTTTCAACATGTATGCCAAAATACATAAATGTTTTGAAAATGATCATCTCTGTCACTTTCATGCACCAGACGGTGAGATAAAGCGTTTGCTGCGTTCTTAGCTCTCTACGAGCTCAGGAAAGCGGTTTTCTCCCACAACTAATGGATTGCTATGTAAAACGTACAAAATGAGTTTAATTAATTTTTCTGGAACAAAATGTGAAAAAAGAATAAAAAAGTTGGTTTTCAGCATGTATGCCAAAATACATAAATGTTTCGAAAATGATCATCTCTTTCACTTTCATGCACCAGACGGTGAGATAAAGCGTTTGCTGCGTTCTTAGCTCTCTACGAGCTCAGGAAAGCGGTTTTCTCACACAACTAATGGATTGCTATGTAAAACATACAAAATGAGTTTAATTAATTTTTCTGGAACAAAATGTGAAAAAAGAATAACAAAAAAGTTGTTTTTCAACATGTATGCCAAAATACATAAATGTTTTGAAAATGATCATCTCTGTCACTTTCATGCACCAGACGGTGAGATAAAGCGTTTGCTGCGTTCTTAGCTCTCTACGAGCTCAGGAAAGCGGTTTTCTCCCACAACTAATGGATTGCTATGTAAAACGTACAAAGTGAGTTTAATTAATTTTTCTGGAACAACATGTGAAAAAAGAATAACAAAAAAGTTGGTTTTCAACATGTATGCCAAAATACATAAATGTTTTGAAAATGATCATCTCTTTCACTTTCATGCACCAGACGGTGAGATAAAGCGTTTGCTGCGTTCTTACCTCTCTACGAGCTCAGGAAAGCGGTTTTCTCCCACAACTAATGGATTGCTATGTAAAACGTACAAAATGAGTTTAATTAATTTTTCTGGAACAAAATGTGAAAAAATAATAAAAAAGTTGGTTTTCAGCATGTATGCCAAAATACATAAATGTTTTGAAAATGATCATCTCTGTCACTTTCATGCACCAGACGGTGAGATAAAGCGTTTGCTGCGTTCTTAGCTCTGTAGGAGCTCAGGAAAGCGGTTTTCTCACACAACTAATGGATTGCTATGTAAAACAGAGAAAATGAGTTTAATTAATTTTTCTGGAACAAAATGTGAAAAAATAACAAAAAAGTTGGTTTTCAGCATGTATGCCAAAATACATAAATGTTTTGAAAATGATCATCTCTTTCACTTTCATGCACCAGACGGTGAGATAAAGCGTTTGCTGCGTTCTTAGCTCTGTAGGAGCTCAGGAAAACGGTTTTCTGACACAACTAATGGAATGTTATGTAGAACATACAAAATGAGTTTAATTAATTTTTCTGGAACAAAATGTGAAAAAATAACAAAAAAGTTGGTTTTCAACATGTATGCCAAAATACATAAATGTTTTGAAAATGATCATCTCTGTCACTTTCATGCACCAGACGGTGAGATAAAGCGTTTGCTGCGTTCTTAGCTCTCTACGAGCTCAGGAAAGCGGTTTTCTCCCACAACTAATGGATTGCTATGTAAAACGTACAAAATGAGTTTAATTAATTTTTCTGGAACAAAATGTGAAAAAAGAATAAAAAAGTTGGTTTTCAGCATGTATGCCAAAATACATAAATGTTTCGAAAATGATCATCTCTTTCACTTTCATGCACCAGACGGTGAGATAAAGCGTTTGCTGCGTTCTTAGCTCTCTACGAGCTCAGGAAAGCGGTTTTCTCACACAACTAATGGATTGCTATGTAAAACATACAAAATGAGTTTAATTAATTTTTCTGGAACAAAATGTGAAAAAAGAATAACAAAAAAGTTGTTTTTCAACATGTATGCCAAAATACATAAATGTTTTGAAAATGATCATCTCTGTCACTTTCATGCACCAGACGGTGAGATAAAGCGTTTGCTGCGTTCTTAGCTCTCTACGAGCTCAGGAAAGCGGTTTTCTCCCACAACTAATGGATTGCTATGTAAAACGTACAAAATGAGTTTAATTAATTTTTCTGGAACAAAATGTGAAAAAAGAATAACAAAAAAGTTGTTTTTCAACATGTATGCCAAAATACATAAATGTTTTGAAAATGATCATCTCTGTCACTTTCATGCACCAGACGGTGAGATAAAGCGTTTGCTGCGTTCTTAGCTCTCTACGAGCTCAGGAAAGCGGTTTTCTCCCACAACTAATGGATTGCTATGTAAAACGTACAAAATGAGTTTAATTAATTTTTCTGGAACAACATGTGAAAAAAGAATAACAAAAAAGTTGGTTTTCAACATGTATGCCAAAATACATAAATGTTTTGAAAATGATCATCTCTTTCACTTTCATGCACCAGACGGTGAGATAAAGCGTTTGCTGCGTTCTTAGCTCTGTAGGAGCTCAGGAAAACGGTTTTCTGACACAACTAATGGAATGTTATGTAGAACATACAAAATGAGTTTAATTAATTTTTCTGGAACAAAATGTGAAAAAATAACAAAAAAGTTGGTTTTCAACATGTATGCCAAAATACATAAATGTTTTGAAAATGATCATCTCTGTCACTTTCATGCACCAGACGGTGAGATAAAGCGTTTGCTGCGTTCTTAGCTCTCTACGAGCTCAGGAAAGCGGTTTTCTCCCACAACTAATGGATTGCTATGTAAAACGTACAAAATGAGTTTAATTAATTTTTCTGGAACAAAATGTGAAAAAAGAATAAAAAAGTTGGTTTTCAGCATGTATGCCAAAATACATAAATGTTTTGAAAATGATCATCTCTGTCACTTTCATGCACCAGACGGTGAGATAAAGCGTTTGCTGCGTTCTTAGCTCTGTAGGAGCTCAGGAAAACGGTTTTCTGACACAACTAATGGAATGTTATGTAGCACATACAAAATGAGTTTAATTAATTTTTCTGGAACAAAATGTGAAAAAATAACAAAAAAGTTGGTTTTCAACATGTATGCCAAAATACATAAATGTTTTGAAAATGATCATCTCTGTCACTTTCATGCACCAGACGGTGAGATAAAGCGTTTGCTGCGTTCTTAGCTCTGTAGGAGCTCAGGAAAACGGTTTTCTGACACAACTAATGGAATGTTATGTAGCACATACAAAATGAGTTTAATTAATTTTTCTGGAACAAAATGTGAAAAAATAACAAAAAAGTTGGTTTTCAACATGTATGCCAAAATACATAAATGTTTTGAAAATGATCATCTCTGTCACTTTCATGCACCAGACGGTGAGATAAAGCGTTTGCTGCGTTCTTAGCTCTCTACGAGCTCAGGAAAGCGGTTTTCTCCCACAACTAATGGATTGCTATGTAAAACGTACAAAATGAGTTTAATTAATTTTTCTGGAACAAAATGTGAAAAAAGAATAAAAAAGTTGGTTTTCAGCATGTATGCCAAAATACATAAATGTTTCGAAAATGATCATCTCTTTCACTTTCATGCACCAGACGGTGAGATAAAGCGTTTGCTGCGTTCTTAGCTCTCTACGAGCTCAGGAAAGCGGTTTTCTCACACAACTAATGGATTGCTATGTAAAACATACAAAATGAGTTTAATTAATTTTTCTGGAACAAAATGTGAAAAAAGAATAACAAAAAAGTTGTTTTTCAACATGTATGCCAAAATACATAAATGTTTTGAAAATGATCATCTCTGTCACTTTCATGCACCAGACGGTGAGATAAAGCGTTTGCTGCGTTCTTAGCTCTCTACGAGCTCAGGAAAGCGGTTTTCTCCCACAACTAATGGATTGCTATGTAAAACGTACAAAATGAGTTTAATTAATTTTTCTGGAACAACATGTGAAAAAAGAATAACAAAAAAGTTGGTTTTCAACATGTATGCCAAAATACATAAATGTTTTGAAAATGATCATCTCTGTCACTTTCATGCACCAGACGGTGAGATAAAGCGTTTGCTGCGTTCTTAGCTCTCTACGAGCTCAGGAAAGCGGTTTTCTCCCACAACTAATGGATTGCTATGTAAAACGTACAAAATGAGTTTAATTAATTTTTCTGGAACAAAATGTGAAAAAATAATAAAAAAGTTGGTTTTCAGCATGTATGCCAAAATACATAAATGTTTTGAAAATGATCATCTCTGTCACTTTCATGCACCAGACGGTGAGATAAAGCGTTTGCTGCGTTCTTAGCTCTGTAGGAGCTCAGGAAAACGGTTTTCTGACACAACTAATGGAATGTTATGTAGAACATACAAAATGAGTTTAATTAATTTTTCTGGAACAAAATGTGAAAAAATAACAAAAAAGTTGGTTTTCAACATGTATGCCAAAATACATAAATGTTTTGAAAATGATCATCTCTGTCACTTTCATGCACCAGACGGTGAGATAAAGCGTTTGCTGCGTTCTTAGCTCTCTACGAGCTCAGGAAAGCGGTTTTCTCCCACAACTAATGGATTGCTATGTAAAACGTACAAAATGAGTTTAATTAATTTTTCTGGAACAAAATGTGAAAAAAGAATAAAAAAGTTGGTTTTCAGCATGTATGCCAAAATACATAAATGTTTCGAAAATGATCATCTCTTTCACTTTCATGCACCAGACGGTGAGATAAAGCGTTTGCTGCGTTCTTAGCTCTCTACGAGCTCAGGAAAGCGGTTTTCTCCCACAACTAATGGATTGCTATGTAAAACGTACAAAATGAGTTTAATTAATTTTTCTGGAACAAAATGTGAAAAAATAATAAAAAAGTTGGTTTTCAGCATGTATGCCAAAATACATAAATGTTTTGAAAATGATCATCTCTGTCACTTTCATGCACCAGACGGTGAGATAAAGCGTTTGCTGCGTTCTTAGCTCTGTAGGAGCTCAGGAAAGCGGTTTTCTCACACAACTAATGGATTGCTATGTAAAACAGAGAAAATGAGTTTAATTAATTTTTCTGGAACAAAATGTGAAAAAAGAATAACAAAAAAGTTGTTTTTCAACATGTATGCCAAAATACATAAATGTTTTGAAAATGATCATCTCTGTCACTTTCATGCACCAGACGGTGAGATAAAGCGTTTGCTGCGTTCTTAGCTCTCTACGAGCTCAGGAAAGCGGTTTTCTCCCACAACTAATGGATTGCTATGTAAAACGTACAAAATGAGTTTAATTAATTTTTCTGGAACAAAATGTGAAAAAATAATAAAAAAGTTGGTTTTCAGCATGTATGCCAAAATACATAAATGTTTTGAAAATGATCATCTCTGTCACTTTCATGCACCAGACGGTGAGATAAAGCGTTTGCTGCGTAGGAGCTCAGGAAAACGGTTTTCTGACACAACTAATGGAATGTTATGTAGAACATACAAAATGAGTTTAATTAATTTTTCTGGAACAAAATGTGAAAAAATAACAAAAAAGTTGGTTTTCAACATGTATGCCAAAATACATAAATGTTTTGAAAATGATCATCTCTGTCACTTTCATGCACCAGACGGTGAGATAAAGCGTTTGCTGCGTTCTTAGCTCTCTACGAGCTCAGGAAAGCGGTTTTCTCCCACAACTAATGGATTGCTATGTAAAACGTACAAAATGAGTTTAATTAATTTTTCTGGAACAAAATGTGAAAAAAGAATAAAAAAGTTGGTTTTCAGCATGTATGCCAAAATACATAAATGTTTCGAAAATGATCATCTCTTTCACTTTCATGCACCAGACGGTGAGATAAAGCGTTTGCTGCGTTCTTAGCTCTCTACGAGCTCAGGAAAGCGGTTTTCTCCCACAACTAATGGATTGCTATGTAAAACGTACAAAATGAGTTTAATTAATTTTTCTGGAACAAAATGTGAAAAAAGAATAAAAAAGTTGGTTTTCAGCATGTATGCCAAAATACATAAATGTTTTGAAAATGATCATCTCTGTCACTTTCATGCACCAGACGGTGAGATAAAGCGTTTGCTGCGTTCTTAGCTCTGTAGGAGCTCAGGAAAGCGGTTTTCTCCCACAACTAATGGATTGCTATGTAAAACGTACAAAATGAGTTTAATTAATTTTTCTGGAACAAAATGTGAAAAAAGAATAAAAAAGTTGGTTTTCAGCATGTATGCCAAAATACATAAATGTTTCGAAAATGATCATCTCTTTCACTTTCATGCACCAGACGGTGAGATAAAGCGTTTGCTGCGTTCTTAGCTCTCTACGAGCTCAGGAAAGCGGTTTTCTCACACAACTAATGGATTGCTATGTAAAACATACAAAATGAGTTTAATTAATTTTTCTGGAACAAAATGTGAAAAAAGAATAACAAAAAAGTTGTTTTTCAACATGTATGCCAAAATACATAAATGTTTTGAAAATGATCATCTCTGTCACTTTCATGCACCAGACGGTGAGATAAAGCGTTTGCTGCGTTCTTAGCTCTCTACGAGCTCAGGAAAGCGGTTTTCTCCCACAACTAATGGATTGCTATGTAAAACGTACAAAATGAGTTTAATTAATTTTTCTGGAACAAAATGTGAAAAAAGAATAACAAAAAAGTTGTTTTTCAACATGTATGCCAAAATACATAAATGTTTTGAAAATGATCATCTCTGTCACTTTCATGCACCAGACGGTGAGATAAAGCGTTTGCTGCGTTCTTAGCTCTCTACGAGCTCAGGAAAGCGGTTTTCTCCCACAACTAATGGATTGCTATGTAAAACGTACAAAATGAGTTTAATTAATTTTTCTGGAACAACATGTGAAAAAAGAATAACAAAAAAGTTGGTTTTCAACATGTATGCCAAAATACATAAATGTTTTGAAAATGATCATCTCTTTCACTTTCATGCACCAGACGGTGAGATAAAGCGTTTGCTGCGTTCTTAGCTCTGTAGGAGCTCAGGAAAACGGTTTTCTGACACAACTAATGGAATGTTATGTAGAACATACAAAATGAGTTTAATTAATTTTTCTGGAACAAAATGTGAAAAAATAACAAAAAAGTTGGTTTTCAACATGTATGCCAAAATACATAAATGTTTTGAAAATGATCATCTCTGTCACTTTCATGCACCAGACGGTGAGATAAAGCGTTTGCTGCGTTCTTAGCTCTCTACGAGCTCAGGAAAGCGGTTTTCTCCCACAACTAATGGATTGCTATGTAAAACGTACAAAATGAGTTTAATTAATTTTTCTGGAACAAAATGTGAAAAAATAATAAAAAAGTTGGTTTTCAGCATGTATGCCAAAATACATAAATGTTTTGAAAATGATCATCTCTGTCACTTTCATGCACCAGACGGTGAGATAAAGCGTTTGCTGCGTTCTTAGCTCTGTAGGAGCTCAGGAAAACGGTTTTCTGACACAACTAATGGAATGTTATGTAGCACATACAAAATGAGTTTAATTAATTTTTCTGGAACAAAATGTGAAAAAATAACAAAAAAGTTGGTTTTCAACATGTATGCCAAAATACATAAATGTTTTGAAAATGATCATCTCTGTCACTTTCATGCACCAGACGGTGAGATAAAGCGTTTGCTGCGTTCTTAGCTCTGTAGGAGCTCAGGAAAACGGTTTTCTGACACAACTAATGGAATGTTATGTAGCACATACAAAATGAGTTTAATTAATTTTTCTGGAACAAAATGTGAAAAAATAACAAAAAAGTTGGTTTTCAACATGTATGCCAAAATACATAAATGTTTTGAAAATGATCATCTCTGTCACTTTCATGCACCAGACGGTGAGATAAAGCGTTTGCTGCGTTCTTAGCTCTCTACGAGCTCAGGAAAGCGGTTTTCTCCCACAACTAATGGATTGCTATGTAAAACGTACAAAATGAGTTTAATTAATTTTTCTGGAACAAAATGTGAAAAAAGAATAAAAAAGTTGGTTTTCAGCATGTATGCCAAAATACATAAATGTTTCGAAAATGATCATCTCTTTCACTTTCATGCACCAGACGGTGAGATAAAGCGTTTGCTGCGTTCTTAGCTCTCTACGAGCTCAGGAAAGCGGTTTTCTCACACAACTAATGGATTGCTATGTAAAACATACAAAATGAGTTTAATTAATTTTTCTGGAACAAAATGTGAAAAAAGAATAACAAAAAAGTTGTTTTTCAACATGTATGCCAAAATACATAAATGTTTTGAAAATGATCATCTCTGTCACTTTCATGCACCAGACGGTGAGATAAAGCGTTTGCTGCGTTCTTAGCTCTGTACGAGCTCAGGAAAGCGGTTTTCTCCCACAACTAATGGATTGCTATGTAAAACGTACAAAATGAGTTTAATTAATTTTTCTGGAACAACATGTTAAAAAAGAATAACAAAAAAGTTGGTTTTCAACATGTATGCCAAAATACATAAATGTTTCGAAAATGATCATCTCTTTCACTTTCATGCACCAGACGGTGAGATAAAGCGTTTGCTGCGTTCTTAGCTCTGTACGAGCTCAGGAAAGCGGTTTTCTCCCACAACTAATGGATTGCTATGTAAAACGTACAAAATGAGTTTAATTAATTTTTCTGGAACAACATGTGAAAAAAGAATAACAAAAAAGTTGTTTTTCAACATGTATGCCAAAATACATAAATGTTTTGAAAATGATCATCTCTTTCACTTTCATGAAAGAGATAAAGCGTTTGCTGCGTTCTTAGCTCTCTACGAGCTCAGGAAAGCGGTTTTCTCCCACAACTAATGGATTGCTATGTAAAACGTACAAAATGAGTTTAATTAATTTTTCTGGAACAACATGTTAAAAAAGAATAACAAAAAAGTTGGTTTTCAACATGTATGCCAAAATACATAAATGTTTTGAAAATGATCATCTCTTTCACTTTCATGCACCAGACGGTGAGATAAAGCGTTTGCTGCGTTCTTAGCTCTCTACGAGCTCAGGAAAGCGGTTTTCTCCCACAACTAATGGATTGCTATGTAAAACGTACAAAATGAGTTTAATTAATTTTTCTGGAACAAAATGTGAAAAAAGAATAAAAAAGTTGGTTTTCAGCATGTATGCCAAAATACATAAATGTTTTGAAAATGATCATCTCTGTCACTTTCATGCACCAGACGGTGAGATAAAGCGTTTGCTGCGTTCTTAGCTCTGTAGGAGCTCAGGAAAACGGTTTTCTGACACAACTAATGGAATGTTATGTAGCACATACAAAATGAGTTTAATTAATTTTTCTGGAACAAAATGTGAAAAAATAACAAAAAAGTTGGTTTTCAACATGTATGCCAAAATACATAAATGTTTTGAAAATGATCATCTCTGTCACTTTCATGCACCAGACGGTGAGATAAAGCGTTTGCTGCGTTCTTAGCTCTGTAGGAGCTCAGGAAAACGGTTTTCTGACACAACTAATGGAATGTTATGTAGCACATACAAAATGAGTTTAATTAATTTTTCTGGAACAAAATGTGAAAAAATAACAAAAAAGTTGGTTTTCAACATGTATGCCAAAATACATAAATGTTTTGAAAATGATCATCTCTGTCACTTTCATGCACCAGACGGTGAGATAAAGCGTTTGCTGCGTTCTTAGCTCTCTACGAGCTCAGGAAAGCGGTTTTCTCCCACAACTAATGGATTGCTATGTAAAACGTACAAAATGAGTTTAATTAATTTTTCTGGAACAAAATGTGAAAAAAGAATAAAAAAGTTGGTTTTCAGCATGTATGCCAAAATACATAAATGTTTCGAAAATGATCATCTCTTTCACTTTCATGCACCAGACGGTGAGATAAAGCGTTTGCTGCGTTCTTAGCTCTCTACGAGCTCAGGAAAGCGGTTTTCTCACACAACTAATGGATTGCTATGTAAAACATACAAAATGAGTTTAATTAATTTTTCTGGAACAAAATGTGAAAAAAGAATAACAAAAAAGTTGTTTTTCAACATGTATGCCAAAATACATAAATGTTTTGAAAATGATCATCTCTGTCACTTTCATGCACCAGACGGTGAGATAAAGCGTTTGCTGCGTTCTTAGCTCTCTACGAGCTCAGGAAAGCGGTTTTCTCCCACAACTAATGGATTGCTATGTAAAACGTACAAAATGAGTTTAATTAATTTTTCTGGAACAACATGTGAAAAAAGAATAACAAAAAAGTTGGTTTTCAACATGTATGCCAAAATACATAAATGTTTTGAAAATGATCATCTCTGTCACTTTCATGCACCAGACGGTGAGATAAAGCGTTTGCTGCGTTCTTAGCTCTCTACGAGCTCAGGAAAGCGGTTTTCTCCCACAACTAATGGATTGCTATGTAAAACGTACAAAATGAGTTTAATTAATTTTTCTGGAACAAAATGTGAAAAAATAATAAAAAAGTTGGTTTTCAGCATGTATGCCAAAATACATAAATGTTTTGAAAATGATCATCTCTGTCACTTTCATGCACCAGACGGTGAGATAAAGCGTTTGCTGCGTTCTTAGCTCTGTAGGAGCTCAGGAAAACGGTTTTCTGACACAACTAATGGAATGTTATGTAGAACATACAAAATGAGTTTAATTAATTTTTCTGGAACAAAATGTGAAAAAATAACAAAAAAGTTGGTTTTCAACATGTATGCCAAAATACATAAATGTTTTGAAAATGATCATCTCTGTCACTTTCATGCACCAGACGGTGAGATAAAGCGTTTGCTGCGTTCTTAGCTCTCTACGAGCTCAGGAAAGCGGTTTTCTCCCACAACTAATGGATTGCTATGTAAAACGTACAAAATGAGTTTAATTAATTTTTCTGGAACAAAATGTGAAAAAAGAATAAAAAAGTTGGTTTTCAGCATGTATGCCAAAATACATAAATGTTTCGAAAATGATCATCTCTTTCACTTTCATGCACCAGACGGTGAGATAAAGCGTTTGCTGCGTTCTTAGCTCTCTACGAGCTCAGGAAAGCGGTTTTCTCCCACAACTAATGGATTGCTATGTAAAACGTACAAAATGAGTTTAATTAATTTTTCTGGAACAAAATGTGAAAAAATAATAAAAAAGTTGGTTTTCAGCATGTATGCCAAAATACATAAATGTTTTGAAAATGATCATCTCTGTCACTTTCATGCACCAGACGGTGAGATAAAGCGTTTGCTGCGTTCTTAGCTCTGTAGGAGCTCAGGAAAGCGGTTTTCTCACACAACTAATGGATTGCTATGTAAAACAGAGAAAATGAGTTTAATTAATTTTTCTGGAACAAAATGTGAAAAAAGAATAACAAAAAAGTTGTTTTTCAACATGTATGCCAAAATACATAAATGTTTTGAAAATGATCATCTCTGTCACTTTCATGCACCAGACGGTGAGATAAAGCGTTTGCTGCGTTCTTAGCTCTCTACGAGCTCAGGAAAGCGGTTTTCTCCCACAACTAATGGATTGCTATGTAAAACGTACAAAATGAGTTTAATTAATTTTTCTGGAACAAAATGTGAAAAAATAATAAAAAAGTTGGTTTTCAGCATGTATGCCAAAATACATAAATGTTTTGAAAATGATCATCTCTGTCACTTTCATGCACCAGACGGTGAGATAAAGCGTTTGCTGCGTAGGAGCTCAGGAAAACGGTTTTCTGACACAACTAATGGAATGTTATGTAGAACATACAAAATGAGTTTAATTAATTTTTCTGGAACAAAATGTGAAAAAATAACAAAAAAGTTGGTTTTCAACATGTATGCCAAAATACATAAATGTTTTGAAAATGATCATCTCTGTCACTTTCATGCACCAGACGGTGAGATAAAGCGTTTGCTGCGTTCTTAGCTCTCTACGAGCTCAGGAAAGCGGTTTTCTCCCACAACTAATGGATTGCTATGTAAAACGTACAAAATGAGTTTAATTAATTTTTCTGGAACAAAATGTGAAAAAAGAATAAAAAAGTTGGTTTTCAGCATGTATGCCAAAATACATAAATGTTTCGAAAATGATCATCTCTTTCACTTTCATGCACCAGACGGTGAGATAAAGCGTTTGCTGCGTTCTTAGCTCTCTACGAGCTCAGGAAAGCGGTTTTCTCCCACAACTAATGGATTGCTATGTAAAACGTACAAAATGAGTTTAATTAATTTTTCTGGAACAAAATGTGAAAAAAGAATAAAAAAGTTGGTTTTCAGCATGTATGCCAAAATACATAAATGTTTTGAAAATGATCATCTCTGTCACTTTCATGCACCAGACGGTGAGATAAAGCGTTTGCTGCGTTCTTAGCTCTGTAGGAGCTCAGGAAAGCGGTTTTCTCCCACAACTAATGGATTGCTATGTAAAACGTACAAAATGAGTTTAATTAATTTTTCTGGAACAAAATGTGAAAAAAGAATAAAAAAGTTGGTTTTCAGCATGTATGCCAAAATACATAAATGTTTCGAAAATGATCATCTCTTTCACTTTCATGCACCAGACGGTGAGATAAAGCGTTTGCTGCGTTCTTAGCTCTCTACGAGCTCAGGAAAGCGGTTTTCTCACACAACTAATGGATTGCTATGTAAAACATACAAAATGAGTTTAATTAATTTTTCTGGAACAAAATGTGAAAAAAGAATAACAAAAAAGTTGTTTTTCAACATGTATGCCAAAATACATAAATGTTTTGAAAATGATCATCTCTGTCACTTTCATGCACCAGACGGTGAGATAAAGCGTTTGCTGCGTTCTTAGCTCTCTACGAGCTCAGGAAAGCGGTTTTCTCCCACAACTAATGGATTGCTATGTAAAACGTACAAAATGAGTTTAATTAATTTTTCTGGAACAAAATGTGAAAAAAGAATAACAAAAAAGTTGTTTTTCAACATGTATGCCAAAATACATAAATGTTTTGAAAATGATCATCTCTGTCACTTTCATGCACCAGACGGTGAGATAAAGCGTTTGCTGCGTTCTTAGCTCTCTACGAGCTCAGGAAAGCGGTTTTCTCCCACAACTAATGGATTGCTATGTAAAACGTACAAAATGAGTTTAATTAATTTTTCTGGAACAACATGTGAAAAAAGAATAACAAAAAAGTTGGTTTTCAACATGTATGCCAAAATACATAAATGTTTTGAAAATGATCATCTCTTTCACTTTCATGCACCAGACGGTGAGATAAAGCGTTTGCTGCGTTCTTAGCTCTGTAGGAGCTCAGGAAAACGGTTTTCTGACACAACTAATGGAATGTTATGTAGAACATACAAAATGAGTTTAATTAATTTTTCTGGAACAAAATGTGAAAAAATAACAAAAAAGTTGGTTTTCAACATGTATGCCAAAATACATAAATGTTTTGAAAATGATCATCTCTGTCACTTTCATGCACCAGACGGTGAGATAAAGCGTTTGCTGCGTTCTTAGCTCTCTACGAGCTCAGGAAAGCGGTTTTCTCCCACAACTAATGGATTGCTATGTAAAACGTACAAAATGAGTTTAATTAATTTTTCTGGAACAAAATGTGAAAAAATAATAAAAAAGTTGGTTTTCAGCATGTATGCCAAAATACATAAATGTTTTGAAAATGATCATCTCTGTCACTTTCATGCACCAGACGGTGAGATAAAGCGTTTGCTGCGTTCTTAGCTCTGTAGGAGCTCAGGAAAACGGTTTTCTGACACAACTAATGGAATGTTATGTAGCACATACAAAATGAGTTTAATTAATTTTTCTGGAACAAAATGTGAAAAAATAACAAAAAAGTTGGTTTTCAACATGTATGCCAAAATACATAAATGTTTTGAAAATGATCATCTCTGTCACTTTCATGCACCAGACGGTGAGATAAAGCGTTTGCTGCGTTCTTAGCTCTGTAGGAGCTCAGGAAAACGGTTTTCTGACACAACTAATGGAATGTTATGTAGCACATACAAAATGAGTTTAATTAATTTTTCTGGAACAAAATGTGAAAAAATAACAAAAAAGTTGGTTTTCAACATGTATGCCAAAATACATAAATGTTTTGAAAATGATCATCTCTGTCACTTTCATGCACCAGACGGTGAGATAAAGCGTTTGCTGCGTTCTTAGCTCTCTACGAGCTCAGGAAAGCGGTTTTCTCCCACAACTAATGGATTGCTATGTAAAACGTACAAAATGAGTTTAATTAATTTTTCTGGAACAAAATGTGAAAAAAGAATAAAAAAGTTGGTTTTCAGCATGTATGCCAAAATACATAAATGTTTCGAAAATGATCATCTCTTTCACTTTCATGCACCAGACGGTGAGATAAAGCGTTTGCTGCGTTCTTAGCTCTCTACGAGCTCAGGAAAGCGGTTTTCTCACACAACTAATGGATTGCTATGTAAAACATACAAAATGAGTTTAATTAATTTTTCTGGAACAAAATGTGAAAAAAGAATAACAAAAAAGTTGTTTTTCAACATGTATGCCAAAATACATAAATGTTTTGAAAATGATCATCTCTGTCACTTTCATGCACCAGACGGTGAGATAAAGCGTTTGCTGCGTTCTTAGCTCTCTACGAGCTCAGGAAAGCGGTTTTCTCCCACAACTAATGGATTGCTATGTAAAACGTACAAAATGAGTTTAATTAATTTTTCTGGAACAACATGTGAAAAAAGAATAACAAAAAAGTTGGTTTTCAACATGTATGCCAAAATACATAAATGTTTTGAAAATGATCATCTCTGTCACTTTCATGCACCAGACGGTGAGATAAAGCGTTTGCTGCGTTCTTAGCTCTCTACGAGCTCAGGAAAGCGGTTTTCTCCCACAACTAATGGATTGCTATGTAAAACGTACAAAATGAGTTTAATTAATTTTTCTGGAACAAAATGTGAAAAAATAATAAAAAAGTTGGTTTTCAGCATGTATGCCAAAATACATAAATGTTTTGAAAATGATCATCTCTGTCACTTTCATGCACCAGACGGTGAGATAAAGCGTTTGCTGCGTTCTTAGCTCTGTAGGAGCTCAGGAAAACGGTTTTCTGACACAACTAATGGAATGTTATGTAGAACATACAAAATGAGTTTAATTAATTTTTCTGGAACAAAATGTGAAAAAATAACAAAAAAGTTGGTTTTCAACATGTATGCCAAAATACATAAATGTTTTGAAAATGATCATCTCTGTCACTTTCATGCACCAGACGGTGAGATAAAGCGTTTGCTGCGTTCTTAGCTCTCTACGAGCTCAGGAAAGCGGTTTTCTCCCACAACTAATGGATTGCTATGTAAAACGTACAAAATGAGTTTAATTAATTTTTCTGGAACAAAATGTGAAAAAAGAATAAAAAAGTTGGTTTTCAGCATGTATGCCAAAATACATAAATGTTTCGAAAATGATCATCTCTTTCACTTTCATGCACCAGACGGTGAGATAAAGCGTTTGCTGCGTTCTTAGCTCTCTACGAGCTCAGGAAAGCGGTTTTCTCCCACAACTAATGGATTGCTATGTAAAACGTACAAAATGAGTTTAATTAATTTTTCTGGAACAAAATGTGAAAAAATAATAAAAAAGTTGGTTTTCAGCATGTATGCCAAAATACATAAATGTTTTGAAAATGATCATCTCTGTCACTTTCATGCACCAGACGGTGAGATAAAGCGTTTGCTGCGTTCTTAGCTCTGTAGGAGCTCAGGAAAGCGGTTTTCTCACACAACTAATGGATTGCTATGTAAAACAGAGAAAATGAGTTTAATTAATTTTTCTGGAACAAAATGTGAAAAAAGAATAACAAAAAAGTTGTTTTTCAACATGTATGCCAAAATACATAAATGTTTTGAAAATGATCATCTCTGTCACTTTCATGCACCAGACGGTGAGATAAAGCGTTTGCTGCGTTCTTAGCTCTCTACGAGCTCAGGAAAGCGGTTTTCTCCCACAACTAATGGATTGCTATGTAAAACGTACAAAATGAGTTTAATTAATTTTTCTGGAACAAAATGTGAAAAAATAATAAAAAAGTTGGTTTTCAGCATGTATGCCAAAATACATAAATGTTTTGAAAATGATCATCTCTGTCACTTTCATGCACCAGACGGTGAGATAAAGCGTTTGCTGCGTTCTTAGCTCTGTAGGAGCTCAGGAAAACGGTTTTCTGACACAACTAATGGAATGTTATGTAGAACATACAAAATGAGTTTAATTAATTTTTCTGGAACAAAATGTGAAAAAATAACAAAAAAGTTGGTTTTCAACATGTATGCCAAAATACATAAATGTTTTGAAAATGATCATCTCTGTCACTTTCATGCACCAGACGGTGAGATAAAGCGTTTGCTGCGTTCTTAGCTCTCTACGAGCTCAGGAAAGCGGTTTTCTCCCACAACTAATGGATTGCTATGTAAAACGTACAAAATGAGTTTAATTAATTTTTCTGGAACAAAATGTGAAAAAAGAATAAAAAAGTTGGTTTTCAGCATGTATGCCAAAATACATAAATGTTTCGAAAATGATCATCTCTTTCACTTTCATGCACCAGACGGTGAGATAAAGCGTTTGCTGCGTTCTTAGCTCTCTACGAGCTCAGGAAAGCGGTTTTCTCCCACAACTAATGGATTGCTATGTAAAACGTACAAAATGAGTTTAATTAATTTTTCTGGAACAAAATGTGAAAAAATAATAAAAAAGTTGGTTTTCAGCATGTATGCCAAAATACATAAATGTTTTGAAAATGATCATCTCTGTCACTTTCATGCACCAGACGGTGAGATAAAGCGTTTGCTGCGTTCTTAGCTCTGTAGGAGCTCAGGAAAGCGGTTTTCTCACACAACTAATGGATTGCTATGTAAAACAGAGAAAATGAGTTTAATTAATTTTTCTGGAACAAAATGTGAAAAAAGAATAACAAAAAAGTTGTTTTTCAACATGTATGCCAAAATACATAAATGTTTTGAAAATGATCATCTCTGTCACTTTCATGCACCAGACGGTGAGATAAAGCGTTTGCTGCGTTCTTAGCTCTCTACGAGCTCAGGAAAGCGGTTTTCTCCCACAACTAATGGATTGCTATGTAAAACGTACAAAATGAGTTTAATTAATTTTTCTGGAACAAAATGTGAAAAAAGAATAACAAAAAAGTTGTTTTTCAACATGTATGCCAAAATACATAAATGTTTTGAAAATGATCATCTCTTTCACTTTCATGCACCAGACGGTGAGATAAAGCGTTTGCTGCGTTCTTAGCTCTCTACGAGCTCAGGAAAGCGGTTTTCTGACACAACTAATGGAATGTTATGTAGAACATACAAAATGAGTTTAATTAATTTTTCTGGAACAAAATGTGAAAAAATAACAAAAAAGTTGGTTTTCAACATGTATGCCAAAATACATAAATGTTTTGAAAATGATCATCTCTGTCACTTTCATGCACCAGACGGTGAGATAAAGCGTTTGCTGCGTTCTTAGCTCTCTACGAGCTCAGGAAAGCGGTTTTCTCCCACAACTAATGGATTGCTATGTAAAACGTACAAAATGAGTTTAATTAATTTTTCTGGAACAAAATGTGAAAAAATAATAAAAAAGTTGGTTTTCAGCATGTATGCCAAAATACATAAATGTTTTGAAAATGATCATCTCTGTCACTTTCATGCACCAGACGGTGAGATAAAGCGTTTGCTGCGTTCTTAGCTCTGTAGGAGCTCAGGAAAACGGTTTTCTGACACAACTAATGGAATGTTATGTAGAACATACAAAATGAGTTTAATTAATTTTTCTGGAACAAAATGTGAAAAAATAACAAAAAAGTTGGTTTTCAACATGTATGCCAAAATACATAAATGTTTTGAAAATGATCATCTCTGTCACTTTCATGCACCAGACGGTGAGATAAAGCGTTTGCTGCGTTCTTAGCTCTCTACGAGCTCAGGAAAGCGGTTTTCTCCCACAACTAATGGATTGCTATGTAAAACGTACAAAATGAGTTTAATTAATTTTTCTGGAACAAAATGTGAAAAAAGAATAAAAAAGTTGGTTTTCAGCATGTATGCCAAAATACATAAATGTTTCGAAAATGATCATCTCTTTCACTTTCATGCACCAGACGGTGAGATAAAGCGTTTGCTGCGTTCTTAGCTCTCTACGAGCTCAGGAAAGCGGTTTTCTCACACAACTAATGGATTGCTATGTAAAACATACAAAATGAGTTTAATTAATTTTTCTGGAACAAAATGTGAAAAAAGAATAACAAAAAAGTTGTTTTTCAACATGTATGCCAAAATACATAAATGTTTTGAAAATGATCATCTCTGTCACTTTCATGCACCAGACGGTGAGATAAAGCGTTTGCTGCGTTCTTAGCTCTCTACGAGCTCAGGAAAGCGGTTTTCTCCCACAACTAATGGATTGCTATGTAAAACGTACAAAATGAGTTTAATTAATTTTTCTGGAACAACATGTGAAAAAAGAATAACAAAAAAGTTGGTTTTCAACATGTATGCCAAAACACATAAATGTTTTGAAAATGATCATCTCTTTCACTTTCATGCACCAGACGGTGAGATAAAGCGTTTGCTGCGTTCTTAGCTCTCTACGAGCTCAGGAAAGCGGTTTTCTCCCACAACTAATGGATTGCTATGTAAAACGTACAAAATGAGTTTAATTAATTTTTCTGGAACAAAATGTGAAAAAATAATAAAAAAGTTGGTTTTCAGCATGTATGCCAAAATACATAAATGTTTTGAAAATGATCATCTCTGTCACTTTCATGCACCAGACGGTGAGATAAAGCGTTTGCTGCGTTCTTAGCTCTGTAGGAGCTCAGGAAAGCGGTTTTCTCACACAACTAATGGATTGCTATGTAAAACAGAGAAAATGAGTTTAATTAATTTTTCTGGAACAAAATGTGAAAAAATAACAAAAAAGTTGGTTTTCAACATGTATGCCAAAATACATAAATGTTTTGAAAATGATCATCTCTGTCACTTTCATGCACCAGACGGTGAGATAAAGCGTTTGCTGCGTTCTTAGCTCTCTACGAGCTCAGGAAAGCGGTTTTCTCCCACAACTAATGGATTGCTATGTAAAACGTACAAAATGAGTTTAATTAATTTTTCTGGAACAAAATGTGAAAAAAGAATAAAAAAGTTGGTTTTCAGCATGTATGCCAAAATACATAAATGTTTCGAAAATGATCATCTCTTTCACTTTCATGCACCAGACGGTGAGATAAAGCGTTTGCTGCGTTCTTAGCTCTCTACGAGCTCAGGAAAGCGGTTTTCTCACACAACTAATGGATTGCTATGTAAAACATACAAAATGAGTTTAATTAATTTTTCTGGAACAAAATGTGAAAAAAGAATAACAAAAAAGTTGTTTTTCAACATGTATGCCAAAATACATAAATGTTTTGAAAATGATCATCTCTGTCACTTTCATGCACCAGACGGTGAGATAAAGCGTTTGCTGCGTTCTTAGCTCTCTACGAGCTCAGGAAAGCGGTTTTCTCCCACAACTAATGGATTGCTATGTAAAACGTACAAAATGAGTTTAATTAATTTTTCTGGAACAACATGTGAAAAAAGAATAACAAAAAAGTTGGTTTTCAACATGTATGCCAAAATACATAAATGTTTTGAAAATGATCATCTCTGTCACTTTCATGCACCAGACGGTGAGATAAAGCGTTTGCTGCGTTCTTAGCTCTCTACGAGCTCAGGAAAGCGGTTTTCTCCCACAACTAATGGATTGCTATGTAAAACGTACAAAATGAGTTTAATTAATTTTTCTGGAACAAAATGTGAAAAAAGAATAAAAAAGTTGGTTTTCAGCATGTATGCCAAAATACATAAATGTTTCGAAAATGATCATCTCTTTCACTTTCATGCACCAGACGGTGAGATAAAGCGTTTGCTGCGTTCTTAGCTCTCTACGAGCTCAGGAAAGCGGTTTTCTCCCACAACTAATGGATTGCTATGTAAAACGTACAAAATGAGTTTAATTAATTTTTCTGGAACAAAATGTGAAAAAAGAATAAAAAAGTTGGTTTTCAGCATGTATGCCAAAATACATAAATGTTTTGAAAATGATCATCTCTGTCACTTTCATGCACCAGACGGTGAGATAAAGCGTTTGCTGCGTTCTTAGCTCTGTAGGAGCTCAGGAAAGCGGTTTTCTCCCACAACTAATGGATTGCTATGTAAAACGTACAAAATGAGTTTAATTAATTTTTCTGGAACAAAATGTGAAAAAAGAATAAAAAAGTTGGTTTTCAGCATGTATGCCAAAATACATAAATGTTTCGAAAATGATCATCTCTTTCACTTTCATGCACCAGACGGTGAGATAAAGCGTTTGCTGCGTTCTTAGCTCTCTACGAGCTCAGGAAAGCGGTTTTCTCACACAACTAATGGATTGCTATGTAAAACATACAAAATGAGTTTAATTAATTTTTCTGGAACAAAATGTGAAAAAAGAATAACAAAAAAGTTGTTTTTCAACATGTATGCCAAAATACATAAATGTTTTGAAAATGATCATCTCTGTCACTTTCATGCACCAGACGGTGAGATAAAGCGTTTGCTGCGTTCTTAGCTCTCTACGAGCTCAGGAAAGCGGTTTTCTCCCACAACTAATGGATTGCTATGTAAAACGTACAAAATGAGTTTAATTAATTTTTCTGGAACAAAATGTGAAAAAAGAATAACAAAAAAGTTGTTTTTCAACATGTATGCCAAAATACATAAATGTTTTGAAAATGATCATCTCTGTCACTTTCATGCACCAGACGGTGAGATAAAGCGTTTGCTGCGTTCTTAGCTCTCTACGAGCTCAGGAAAGCGGTTTTCTCCCACAACTAATGGATTGCTATGTAAAACGTACAAAATGAGTTTAATTAATTTTTCTGGAACAACATGTGAAAAAAGAATAACAAAAAAGTTGGTTTTCAACATGTATGCCAAAATACATAAATGTTTTGAAAATGATCATCTCTTTCACTTTCATGCACCAGACGGTGAGATAAAGCGTTTGCTGCGTTCTTAGCTCTGTAGGAGCTCAGGAAAACGGTTTTCTGACACAACTAATGGAATGTTATGTAGAACATACAAAATGAGTTTAATTAATTTTTCTGGAACAAAATGTGAAAAAATAACAAAAAAGTTGGTTTTCAACATGTATGCCAAAATACATAAATGTTTTGAAAATGATCATCTCTGTCACTTTCATGCACCAGACGGTGAGATAAAGCGTTTGCTGCGTTCTTAGCTCTCTACGAGCTCAGGAAAGCGGTTTTCTCCCACAACTAATGGATTGCTATGTAAAACGTACAAAATGAGTTTAATTAATTTTTCTGGAACAAAATGTGAAAAAATAATAAAAAAGTTGGTTTTCAGCATGTATGCCAAAATACATAAATGTTTTGAAAATGATCATCTCTGTCACTTTCATGCACCAGACGGTGAGATAAAGCGTTTGCTGCGTTCTTAGCTCTGTAGGAGCTCAGGAAAACGGTTTTCTGACACAACTAATGGAATGTTATGTAGCACATACAAAATGAGTTTAATTAATTTTTCTGGAACAAAATGTGAAAAAATAACAAAAAAGTTGGTTTTCAACATGTATGCCAAAATACATAAATGTTTTGAAAATGATCATCTCTGTCACTTTCATGCACCAGACGGTGAGATAAAGCGTTTGCTGCGTTCTTAGCTCTGTAGGAGCTCAGGAAAACGGTTTTCTGACACAACTAATGGAATGTTATGTAGCACATACAAAATGAGTTTAATTAATTTTTCTGGAACAAAATGTGAAAAAATAACAAAAAAGTTGGTTTTCAACATGTATGCCAAAATACATAAATGTTTTGAAAATGATCATCTCTGTCACTTTCATGCACCAGACGGTGAGATAAAGCGTTTGCTGCGTTCTTAGCTCTCTACGAGCTCAGGAAAGCGGTTTTCTCCCACAACTAATGGATTGCTATGTAAAACGTACAAAATGAGTTTAATTAATTTTTCTGGAACAAAATGTGAAAAAAGAATAAAAAAGTTGGTTTTCAGCATGTATGCCAAAATACATAAATGTTTCGAAAATGATCATCTCTTTCACTTTCATGCACCAGACGGTGAGATAAAGCGTTTGCTGCGTTCTTAGCTCTCTACGAGCTCAGGAAAGCGGTTTTCTCACACAACTAATGGATTGCTATGTAAAACATACAAAATGAGTTTAATTAATTTTTCTGGAACAAAATGTGAAAAAAGAATAACAAAAAAGTTGTTTTTCAACATGTATGCCAAAATACATAAATGTTTTGAAAATGATCATCTCTGTCACTTTCATGCACCAGACGGTGAGATAAAGCGTTTGCTGCGTTCTTAGCTCTCTACGAGCTCAGGAAAGCGGTTTTCTCCCACAACTAATGGATTGCTATGTAAAACGTACAAAATGAGTTTAATTAATTTTTCTGGAACAACATGTGAAAAAAGAATAACAAAAAAGTTGGTTTTCAACATGTATGCCAAAATACATAAATGTTTTGAAAATGATCATCTCTGTCACTTTCATGCACCAGACGGTGAGATAAAGCGTTTGCTGCGTTCTTAGCTCTCTACGAGCTCAGGAAAGCGGTTTTCTCCCACAACTAATGGATTGCTATGTAAAACGTACAAAATGAGTTTAATTAATTTTTCTGGAACAAAATGTGAAAAAATAATAAAAAAGTTGGTTTTCAGCATGTATGCCAAAATACATAAATGTTTTGAAAATGATCATCTCTGTCACTTTCATGCACCAGACGGTGAGATAAAGCGTTTGCTGCGTTCTTAGCTCTGTAGGAGCTCAGGAAAACGGTTTTCTGACACAACTAATGGAATGTTATGTAGAACATACAAAATGAGTTTAATTAATTTTTCTGGAACAAAATGTGAAAAAATAACAAAAAAGTTGGTTTTCAACATGTATGCCAAAATACATAAATGTTTTGAAAATGATCATCTCTGTCACTTTCATGCACCAGACGGTGAGATAAAGCGTTTGCTGCGTTCTTAGCTCTCTACGAGCTCAGGAAAGCGGTTTTCTCCCACAACTAATGGATTGCTATGTAAAACGTACAAAATGAGTTTAATTAATTTTTCTGGAACAAAATGTGAAAAAAGAATAAAAAAGTTGGTTTTCAGCATGTATGCCAAAATACATAAATGTTTCGAAAATGATCATCTCTTTCACTTTCATGCACCAGACGGTGAGATAAAGCGTTTGCTGCGTTCTTAGCTCTCTACGAGCTCAGGAAAGCGGTTTTCTCCCACAACTAATGGATTGCTATGTAAAACGTACAAAATGAGTTTAATTAATTTTTCTGGAACAAAATGTGAAAAAATAATAAAAAAGTTGGTTTTCAGCATGTATGCCAAAATACATAAATGTTTTGAAAATGATCATCTCTGTCACTTTCATGCACCAGACGGTGAGATAAAGCGTTTGCTGCGTTCTTAGCTCTGTAGGAGCTCAGGAAAGCGGTTTTCTCACACAACTAATGGATTGCTATGTAAAACAGAGAAAATGAGTTTAATTAATTTTTCTGGAACAAAATGTGAAAAAAGAATAACAAAAAAGTTGTTTTTCAACATGTATGCCAAAATACATAAATGTTTTGAAAATGATCATCTCTGTCACTTTCATGCACCAGACGGTGAGATAAAGCGTTTGCTGCGTTCTTAGCTCTCTACGAGCTCAGGAAAGCGGTTTTCTCCCACAACTAATGGATTGCTATGTAAAACGTACAAAATGAGTTTAATTAATTTTTCTGGAACAAAATGTGAAAAAATAATAAAAAAGTTGGTTTTCAGCATGTATGCCAAAATACATAAATGTTTTGAAAATGATCATCTCTGTCACTTTCATGCACCAGACGGTGAGATAAAGCGTTTGCTGCGTTCTTAGCTCTGTAGGAGCTCAGGAAAACGGTTTTCTGACACAACTAATGGAATGTTATGTAGAACATACAAAATGAGTTTAATTAATTTTTCTGGAACAAAATGTGAAAAAATAACAAAAAAGTTGGTTTTCAACATGTATGCCAAAATACATAAATGTTTTGAAAATGATCATCTCTGTCACTTTCATGCACCAGACGGTGAGATAAAGCGTTTGCTGCGTTCTTAGCTCTCTACGAGCTCAGGAAAGCGGTTTTCTCCCACAACTAATGGATTGCTATGTAAAACGTACAAAATGAGTTTAATTAATTTTTCTGGAACAAAATGTGAAAAAAGAATAAAAAAGTTGGTTTTCAGCATGTATGCCAAAATACATAAATGTTTCGAAAATGATCATCTCTTTCACTTTCATGCACCAGACGGTGAGATAAAGCGTTTGCTGCGTTCTTAGCTCTCTACGAGCTCAGGAAAGCGGTTTTCTCCCACAACTAATGGATTGCTATGTAAAACGTACAAAATGAGTTTAATTAATTTTTCTGGAACAAAATGTGAAAAAATAATAAAAAAGTTGGTTTTCAGCATGTATGCCAAAATACATAAATGTTTTGAAAATGATCATCTCTGTCACTTTCATGCACCAGACGGTGAGATAAAGCGTTTGCTGCGTTCTTAGCTCTGTAGGAGCTCAGGAAAGCGGTTTTCTCACACAACTAATGGATTGCTATGTAAAACAGAGAAAATGAGTTTAATTAATTTTTCTGGAACAAAATGTGAAAAAAGAATAACAAAAAAGTTGTTTTTCAACATGTATGCCAAAATACATAAATGTTTTGAAAATGATCATCTCTGTCACTTTCATGCACCAGACGGTGAGATAAAGCGTTTGCTGCGTTCTTAGCTCTCTACGAGCTCAGGAAAGCGGTTTTCTCCCACAACTAATGGATTGCTATGTAAAACGTACAAAATGAGTTTAATTAATTTTTCTGGAACAAAATGTGAAAAAAGAATAACAAAAAAGTTGTTTTTCAACATGTATGCCAAAATACATAAATGTTTTGAAAATGATCATCTCTTTCACTTTCATGCACCAGACGGTGAGATAAAGCGTTTGCTGCGTTCTTAGCTCTCTACGAGCTCAGGAAAGCGGTTTTCTGACACAACTAATGGAATGTTATGTAGAACATACAAAATGAGTTTAATTAATTTTTCTGGAACAAAATGTGAAAAAATAACAAAAAAGTTGGTTTTCAACATGTATGCCAAAATACATAAATGTTTTGAAAATGATCATCTCTGTCACTTTCATGCACCAGACGGTGAGATAAAGCGTTTGCTGCGTTCTTAGCTCTCTACGAGCTCAGGAAAGCGGTTTTCTCCCACAACTAATGGATTGCTATGTAAAACGTACAAAATGAGTTTAATTAATTTTTCTGGAACAAAATGTGAAAAAATAATAAAAAAGTTGGTTTTCAGCATGTATGCCAAAATACATAAATGTTTTGAAAATGATCATCTCTGTCACTTTCATGCACCAGACGGTGAGATAAAGCGTTTGCTGCGTTCTTAGCTCTGTAGGAGCTCAGGAAAACGGTTTTCTGACACAACTAATGGAATGTTATGTAGAACATACAAAATGAGTTTAATTAATTTTTCTGGAACAAAATGTGAAAAAATAACAAAAAAGTTGGTTTTCAACATGTATGCCAAAATACATAAATGTTTTGAAAATGATCATCTCTGTCACTTTCATGCACCAGACGGTGAGATAAAGCGTTTGCTGCGTTCTTAGCTCTCTACGAGCTCAGGAAAGCGGTTTTCTCCCACAACTAATGGATTGCTATGTAAAACGTACAAAATGAGTTTAATTAATTTTTCTGGAACAAAATGTGAAAAAAGAATAAAAAAGTTGGTTTTCAGCATGTATGCCAAAATACATAAATGTTTCGAAAATGATCATCTCTTTCACTTTCATGCACCAGACGGTGAGATAAAGCGTTTGCTGCGTTCTTAGCTCTCTACGAGCTCAGGAAAGCGGTTTTCTCACACAACTAATGGATTGCTATGTAAAACATACAAAATGAGTTTAATTAATTTTTCTGGAACAAAATGTGAAAAAAGAATAACAAAAAAGTTGTTTTTCAACATGTATGCCAAAATACATAAATGTTTTGAAAATGATCATCTCTGTCACTTTCATGCACCAGACGGTGAGATAAAGCGTTTGCTGCGTTCTTAGCTCTCTACGAGCTCAGGAAAGCGGTTTTCTCCCACAACTAATGGATTGCTATGTAAAACGTACAAAATGAGTTTAATTAATTTTTCTGGAACAACATGTGAAAAAAGAATAACAAAAAAGTTGGTTTTCAACATGTATGCCAAAACACATAAATGTTTTGAAAATGATCATCTCTTTCACTTTCATGCACCAGACGGTGAGATAAAGCGTTTGCTGCGTTCTTAGCTCTCTACGAGCTCAGGAAAGCGGTTTTCTCCCACAACTAATGGATTGCTATGTAAAACGTACAAAATGAGTTTAATTAATTTTTCTGGAACAAAATGTGAAAAAATAATAAAAAAGTTGGTTTTCAGCATGTATGCCAAAATACATAAATGTTTTGAAAATGATCATCTCTGTCACTTTCATGCACCAGACGGTGAGATAAAGCGTTTGCTGCGTTCTTAGCTCTGTAGGAGCTCAGGAAAGCGGTTTTCTCACACAACTAATGGATTGCTATGTAAAACAGAGAAAATGAGTTTAATTAATTTTTCTGGAACAAAATGTGAAAAAATAACAAAAAAGTTGGTTTTCAACATGTATGCCAAAATACATAAATGTTTTGAAAATGATCATCTCTGTCACTTTCATGCACCAGACGGTGAGATAAAGCGTTTGCTGCGTTCTTAGCTCTCTACGAGCTCAGGAAAGCGGTTTTCTCCCACAACTAATGGATTGCTATGTAAAACGTACAAAATGAGTTTAATTAATTTTTCTGGAACAAAATGTGAAAAAAGAATAAAAAAGTTGGTTTTCAGCATGTATGCCAAAATACATAAATGTTTCGAAAATGATCATCTCTTTCACTTTCATGCACCAGACGGTGAGATAAAGCGTTTGCTGCGTTCTTAGCTCTCTACGAGCTCAGGAAAGCGGTTTTCTCACACAACTAATGGATTGCTATGTAAAACATACAAAATGAGTTTAATTAATTTTTCTGGAACAAAATGTGAAAAAAGAATAACAAAAAAGTTGTTTTTCAACATGTATGCCAAAATACATAAATGTTTTGAAAATGATCATCTCTGTCACTTTCATGCACCAGACGGTGAGATAAAGCGTTTGCTGCGTTCTTAGCTCTCTACGAGCTCAGGAAAGCGGTTTTCTCCCACAACTAATGGATTGCTATGTAAAACGTACAAAATGAGTTTAATTAATTTTTCTGGAACAACATGTGAAAAAAGAATAACAAAAAAGTTGGTTTTCAACATGTATGCCAAAATACATAAATGTTTTGAAAATGATCATCTCTGTCACTTTCATGCACCAGACGGTGAGATAAAGCGTTTGCTGCGTTCTTAGCTCTCTACGAGCTCAGGAAAGCGGTTTTCTCCCACAACTAATGGATTGCTATGTAAAACGTACAAAATGAGTTTAATTAATTTTTCTGGAACAAAATGTGAAAAAATAATAAAAAAGTTGGTTTTCAGCATGTATGCCAAAATACATAAATGTTTTGAAAATGATCATCTCTGTCACTTTCATGCACCAGACGGTGAGATAAAGCGTTTGCTGCGTTCTTAGCTCTGTAGGAGCTCAGGAAAACGGTTTTCTGACACAACTAATGGAATGTTATGTAGAACATACAAAATGAGTTTAATTAATTTTTCTGGAACAAAATGTGAAAAAATAACAAAAAAGTTGGTTTTCAACATGTATGCCAAAATACATAAATGTTTTGAAAATGATCATCTCTGTCACTTTCATGCACCAGACGGTGAGATAAAGCGTTTGCTGCGTTCTTAGCTCTCTACGAGCTCAGGAAAGCGGTTTTCTCCCACAACTAATGGATTGCTATGTAAAACGTACAAAATGAGTTTAATTAATTTTTCTGGAACAAAATGTGAAAAAAGAATAAAAAAGTTGGTTTTCAGCATGTATGCCAAAATACATAAATGTTTCGAAAATGATCATCTCTTTCACTTTCATGCACCAGACGGTGAGATAAAGCGTTTGCTGCGTTCTTAGCTCTCTACGAGCTCAGGAAAGCGGTTTTCTCCCACAACTAATGGATTGCTATGTAAAACGTACAAAATGAGTTTAATTAATTTTTCTGGAACAAAATGTGAAAAAATAATAAAAAAGTTGGTTTTCAGCATGTATGCCAAAATACATAAATGTTTTGAAAATGATCATCTCTGTCACTTTCATGCACCAGACGGTGAGATAAAGCGTTTGCTGCGTTCTTAGCTCTGTAGGAGCTCAGGAAAGCGGTTTTCTCACACAACTAATGGATTGCTATGTAAAACAGAGAAAATGAGTTTAATTAATTTTTCTGGAACAAAATGTGAAAAAAGAATAACAAAAAAGTTGTTTTTCAACATGTATGCCAAAATACATAAATGTTTTGAAAATGATCATCTCTGTCACTTTCATGCACCAGACGGTGAGATAAAGCGTTTGCTGCGTTCTTAGCTCTCTACGAGCTCAGGAAAGCGGTTTTCTCCCACAACTAATGGATTGCTATGTAAAACGTACAAAATGAGTTTAATTAATTTTTCTGGAACAAAATGTGAAAAAATAATAAAAAAGTTGGTTTTCAGCATGTATGCCAAAATACATAAATGTTTTGAAAATGATCATCTCTGTCACTTTCATGCACCAGACGGTGAGATAAAGCGTTTGCTGCGTTCTTAGCTCTGTAGGAGCTCAGGAAAACGGTTTTCTGACACAACTAATGGAATGTTATGTAGAACATACAAAATGAGTTTAATTAATTTTTCTGGAACAAAATGTGAAAAAATAACAAAAAAGTTGGTTTTCAACATGTATGCCAAAATACATAAATGTTTTGAAAATGATCATCTCTGTCACTTTCATGCACCAGACGGTGAGATAAAGCGTTTGCTGCGTTCTTAGCTCTCTACGAGCTCAGGAAAGCGGTTTTCTCCCACAACTAATGGATTGCTATGTAAAACGTACAAAATGAGTTTAATTAATTTTTCTGGAACAAAATGTGAAAAAAGAATAAAAAAGTTGGTTTTCAGCATGTATGCCAAAATACATAAATGTTTCGAAAATGATCATCTCTTTCACTTTCATGCACCAGACGGTGAGATAAAGCGTTTGCTGCGTTCTTAGCTCTCTACGAGCTCAGGAAAGCGGTTTTCTCCCACAACTAATGGATTGCTATGTAAAACGTACAAAATGAGTTTAATTAATTTTTCTGGAACAAAATGTGAAAAAATAATAAAAAAGTTGGTTTTCAGCATGTATGCCAAAATACATAAATGTTTTGAAAATGATCATCTCTGTCACTTTCATGCACCAGACGGTGAGATAAAGCGTTTGCTGCGTTCTTAGCTCTGTAGGAGCTCAGGAAAGCGGTTTTCTCACACAACTAATGGATTGCTATGTAAAACAGAGAAAATGAGTTTAATTAATTTTTCTGGAACAAAATGTGAAAAAAGAATAACAAAAAAGTTGTTTTTCAACATGTATGCCAAAATACATAAATGTTTTGAAAATGATCATCTCTGTCACTTTCATGCACCAGACGGTGAGATAAAGCGTTTGCTGCGTTCTTAGCTCTCTACGAGCTCAGGAAAGCGGTTTTCTCCCACAACTAATGGATTGCTATGTAAAACGTACAAAATGAGTTTAATTAATTTTTCTGGAACAAAATGTGAAAAAAGAATAACAAAAAAGTTGTTTTTCAACATGTATGCCAAAATACATAAATGTTTTGAAAATGATCATCTCTTTCACTTTCATGCACCAGACGGTGAGATAAAGCGTTTGCTGCGTTCTTAGCTCTCTACGAGCTCAGGAAAGCGGTTTTCTGACACAACTAATGGAATGTTATGTAGAACATACAAAATGAGTTTAATTAATTTTTCTGGAACAAAATGTGAAAAAATAACAAAAAAGTTGGTTTTCAACATGTATGCCAAAATACATAAATGTTTTGAAAATGATCATCTCTGTCACTTTCATGCACCAGACGGTGAGATAAAGCGTTTGCTGCGTTCTTAGCTCTCTACGAGCTCAGGAAAGCGGTTTTCTCCCACAACTAATGGATTGCTATGTAAAACGTACAAAATGAGTTTAATTAATTTTTCTGGAACAAAATGTGAAAAAATAATAAAAAAGTTGGTTTTCAGCATGTATGCCAAAATACATAAATGTTTTGAAAATGATCATCTCTGTCACTTTCATGCACCAGACGGTGAGATAAAGCGTTTGCTGCGTTCTTAGCTCTGTAGGAGCTCAGGAAAACGGTTTTCTGACACAACTAATGGAATGTTATGTAGAACATACAAAATGAGTTTAATTAATTTTTCTGGAACAAAATGTGAAAAAATAACAAAAAAGTTGGTTTTCAACATGTATGCCAAAATACATAAATGTTTTGAAAATGATCATCTCTGTCACTTTCATGCACCAGACGGTGAGATAAAGCGTTTGCTGCGTTCTTAGCTCTCTACGAGCTCAGGAAAGCGGTTTTCTCCCACAACTAATGGATTGCTATGTAAAACGTACAAAATGAGTTTAATTAATTTTTCTGGAACAAAATGTGAAAAAAGAATAAAAAAGTTGGTTTTCAGCATGTATGCCAAAATACATAAATGTTTCGAAAATGATCATCTCTTTCACTTTCATGCACCAGACGGTGAGATAAAGCGTTTGCTGCGTTCTTAGCTCTCTACGAGCTCAGGAAAGCGGTTTTCTCACACAACTAATGGATTGCTATGTAAAACATACAAAATGAGTTTAATTAATTTTTCTGGAACAAAATGTGAAAAAAGAATAACAAAAAAGTTGTTTTTCAACATGTATGCCAAAATACATAAATGTTTTGAAAATGATCATCTCTGTCACTTTCATGCACCAGACGGTGAGATAAAGCGTTTGCTGCGTTCTTAGCTCTCTACGAGCTCAGGAAAGCGGTTTTCTCCCACAACTAATGGATTGCTATGTAAAACGTACAAAATGAGTTTAATTAATTTTTCTGGAACAACATGTGAAAAAAGAATAACAAAAAAGTTGGTTTTCAACATGTATGCCAAAACACATAAATGTTTTGAAAATGATCATCTCTTTCACTTTCATGCACCAGACGGTGAGATAAAGCGTTTGCTGCGTTCTTAGCTCTCTACGAGCTCAGGAAAGCGGTTTTCTCCCACAACTAATGGATTGCTATGTAAAACGTACAAAATGAGTTTAATTAATTTTTCTGGAACAAAATGTGAAAAAATAATAAAAAAGTTGGTTTTCAGCATGTATGCCAAAATACATAAATGTTTTGAAAATGATCATCTCTGTCACTTTCATGCACCAGACGGTGAGATAAAGCGTTTGCTGCGTTCTTAGCTCTGTAGGAGCTCAGGAAAGCGGTTTTCTCACACAACTAATGGATTGCTATGTAAAACAGAGAAAATGAGTTTAATTAATTTTTCTGGAACAAAATGTGAAAAAATAACAAAAAAGTTGGTTTTCAGCATGTATGCCAAAATACATAAATGTTTTGAAAATGATCATCTCTTTCACTTTCATGCACCAGACGGTGAGATAAAGCGTTTGCTGCGTTCTTAGCTCTCTACGAGCTCAGGAAAGCGGTTTTCTCACACAACTAATGGATTGCTATGTAAAACATACAAAATGAGTTTAATTAATTTTTCTGGAACAAAATGTGAAAAAAGAATAACAAAAAAGTTGTTTTTCAACATGTATGCCAAAATACATAAATGTTTTGAAAATGATCATCTCTGTCACTTTCATGCACCAGACGGTGAGATAAAGCGTTTGCTGCGTTCTTAGCTCTCTACGAGCTCAGGAAAGCGGTTTTCTCCCACAACTAATGGATTGCTATGTAAAACGTACAAAATGAGTTTAATTAATTTTTCTGGAACAAAATGTGAAAAAAGAATAACAAAAAAGTTGTTTTTCAACATGTATGCCAAAATACATAAATGTTTTGAAAATGATCATCTCTTTCACTTTCATGCACCAGACGGTGAGATAAAGCGTTTGCTGCGTTCTTAGCTCTCTACGAGCTCAGGAAAGCGGTTTTCTGACACAACTAATGGAATGTTATGTAGAACATACAAAATGAGTTTAATTAATTTTTCTGGAACAAAATGTGAAAAAATAACAAAAAAGTTGGTTTTCAACATGTATGCCAAAATACATAAATGTTTTGAAAATGATCATCTCTGTCACTTTCATGCACCAGACGGTGAGATAAAGCGTTTGCTGCGTTCTTAGCTCTCTACGAGCTCAGGAAAGCGGTTTTCTCCCACAACTAATGGATTGCTATGTAAAACGTACAAAATGAGTTTAATTAATTTTTCTGGAACAAAATGTGAAAAAATAATAAAAAAGTTGGTTTTCAGCATGTATGCCAAAATACATAAATGTTTTGAAAATGATCATCTCTGTCACTTTCATGCACCAGACGGTGAGATAAAGCGTTTGCTGCGTTCTTAGCTCTGTAGGAGCTCAGGAAAACGGTTTTCTGACACAACTAATGGAATGTTATGTAGAACATACAAAATGAGTTTAATTAATTTTTCTGGAACAAAATGTGAAAAAATAACAAAAAAGTTGGTTTTCAACATGTATGCCAAAATACATAAATGTTTTGAAAATGATCATCTCTGTCACTTTCATGCACCAGACGGTGAGATAAAGCGTTTGCTGCGTTCTTAGCTCTCTACGAGCTCAGGAAAGCGGTTTTCTCCCACAACTAATGGATTGCTATGTAAAACGTACAAAATGAGTTTAATTAATTTTTCTGGAACAAAATGTGAAAAAAGAATAAAAAAGTTGGTTTTCAGCATGTATGCCAAAATACATAAATGTTTCGAAAATGATCATCTCTTTCACTTTCATGCACCAGACGGTGAGATAAAGCGTTTGCTGCGTTCTTAGCTCTCTACGAGCTCAGGAAAGCGGTTTTCTCACACAACTAATGGATTGCTATGTAAAACATACAAAATGAGTTTAATTAATTTTTCTGGAACAAAATGTGAAAAAAGAATAACAAAAAAGTTGTTTTTCAACATGTATGCCAAAATACATAAATGTTTTGAAAATGATCATCTCTGTCACTTTCATGCACCAGACGGTGAGATAAAGCGTTTGCTGCGTTCTTAGCTCTCTACGAGCTCAGGAAAGCGGTTTTCTCCCACAACTAATGGATTGCTATGTAAAACGTACAAAATGAGTTTAATTAATTTTTCTGGAACAACATGTGAAAAAAGAATAACAAAAAAGTTGGTTTTCAACATGTATGCCAAAACACATAAATGTTTTGAAAATGATCATCTCTTTCACTTTCATGCACCAGACGGTGAGATAAAGCGTTTGCTGCGTTCTTAGCTCTCTACGAGCTCAGGAAAGCGGTTTTCTCCCACAACTAATGGATTGCTATGTAAAACGTACAAAATGAGTTTAATTAATTTTTCTGGAACAAAATGTGAAAAAATAATAAAAAAGTTGGTTTTCAGCATGTATGCCAAAATACATAAATGTTTTGAAAATGATCATCTCTGTCACTTTCATGCACCAGACGGTGAGATAAAGCGTTTGCTGCGTTCTTAGCTCTGTAGGAGCTCAGGAAAGCGGTTTTCTCACACAACTAATGGATTGCTATGTAAAACAGAGAAAATGAGTTTAATTAATTTTTCTGGAACAAAATGTGAAAAAATAACAAAAAAGTTGGTTTTCAGCATGTATGCCAAAATACATAAATGTTTTGAAAATGATCATCTCTTTCACTTTCATGCACCAGACGGTGAGATAAAGCGTTTGCTGCGTTCTTAGCTCTGTACGAGCTCAGGAAAGCGGTTTTCTCACACAACTAATGGATTGCTATGTAAAACATACAAAATGAGTTTAATTAATTTTTCTGGAACAAAATGTGAAAAAAGAATAACAAAAAAGTTGTTTTTCAACATGTATGCCAAAATACATAAATGTTTTGAAAATGATCATCTCTGTCACTTTCATGCACCAGACGTTGAGATAAAGCGTTTGCTGCGTTCTTAGCTCTCTACGAGCTCAGGAAAGCGGTTTTCTCCCACAACTAATGGATTGCTATGTAAAACGTACAAAATGAGTTTAATTAATTTTTCTGGAACAACATGTGAAAAAAGAATAACAAAAAAGTTGGTTTTCAACATGTATGCCAAAATACATAAATGTTTTGAAAATGATCATCTCTTTCACTTTCATGCACCAGACGGTGAGATAAAGCGTTTGCTGCGTTCTTAGCTCTGTAGGAGCTCAGGAAAACGGTTTTCTGACACAACTAATGGAATGTTATGTAGAACATACAAAATGAGTTTAATTAATTTTTCTGGAACAAAATGTGAAAAAATAACAAAAAAGTTGGTTTTCAACATGTATGCCAAAATACATAAATGTTTTGAAAATGATCATCTCTGTCACTTTCATGCACCAGACGGTGAGATAAAGCGTTTGCTGCGTTCTTAGCTCTGTACGAGCTCAGTAAAGCGGTTTTCTCACACAACTAATGGATTGCTATGTAAAACATACAAAATGAGTTTAATTAATTTTTCTGGAACAAAATGTGAAAAAAGAATAACAAAAAAGTTGTTTTTCAACATGTATGCCAAAATACATAAATGTTTTGAAAATGATCATCTCTGTCACTTTCATGCACCAGACGGTGAGATAAAGCGTTTGCTGCGTTCTTAGCTCTCTACGAGCTCAGGAAAGCGGTTTTCTCCCACAACTAATGGATTGCTATGTAAAACGTACAAAATGAGTTTAATTAATTTTTCTGGAACAAAATGTGAAAAAATAACAAAAAAGTTGGTTTTCAACATGTATGCCAAAATACATAAATGTTTTGAAAATGATCATCTCTTTCACTTTCATGCACCAGACGGTGAGATAAAGCGTTTGCTGCGTTCTTAGCTCTGTAGGAGCTCAGGAAAACGGTTTTCTGACACAACTAATGGAATGTTATGTAGAACATACAAAATGAGTTTAATTAATTTTTCTGGAACAAAATGTGAAAAAATAACAAAAAAGTTGGTTTTCAACATGTATGCCAAAATACATAAATGTTTTGAAAATGATCATCTCTGTCACTTTCATGCACCAGACGGTGAGATAAAGCGTTTGCTGCGTTCTTAGCTCTCTACGAGCTCAGGAAAGCGGTTTTCTCCCACAACTAATGGATTGCTATGTAAAACGTACAAAATGAGTTTAATTAATTTTTCTGGAACAAAATGTGAAAAAAGAATAAAAAAGTTGGTTTTCAGCATGTATGCCAAAATACATAAATGTTTCGAAAATGATCATCTCTTTCACTTTCATGCACCAGACGGTGAGATAAAGCGTTTGCTGCGTTCTTAGCTCTCTACGAGCTCAGGAAAGCGGTTTTCTCACACAACTAATGGATTGCTATGTAAAACATACAAAATGAGTTTAATTAATTTTTCTGGAACAAAATGTGAAAAAAGAATAACAAAAAAGTTGTTTTTCAACATGTATGCCAAAATACATAAATGTTTTGAAAATGATCATCTCTGTCACTTTCATGCACCAGACGGTGAGATAAAGCGTTTGCTGCGTTCTTAGCTCTCTACGAGCTCAGGAAAGCGGTTTTCTCCCACAACTAATGGATTGCTATGTAAAACGTACAAAATGAGTTTAATTAATTTTTCTGGAACAACATGTGAAAAAAGAATAACAAAAAAGTTGGTTTTCAACATGTATGCCAAAACACATAAATGTTTTGAAAATGATCATCTCTTTCACTTTCATGCACCAGACGGTGAGATAAAGCGTTTGCTGCGTTCTTAGCTCTCTACGAGCTCAGGAAAGCGGTTTTCTCCCACAACTAATGGATTGCTATGTAAAACGTACAAAATGAGTTTAATTAATTTTTCTGGAACAAAATGTGAAAAAATAATAAAAAAGTTGGTTTTCAGCATGTATGCCAAAATACATAAATGTTTTGAAAATGATCATCTCTGTCACTTTCATGCACCAGACGGTGAGATAAAGCGTTTGCTGCGTTCTTAGCTCTGTAGGAGCTCAGGAAAGCGGTTTTCTCACACAACTAATGGATTGCTATGTAAAACAGAGAAAATGAGTTTAATTAATTTTTCTGGAACAAAATGTGAAAAAATAACAAAAAAGTTGGTTTTCAACATGTATGCCAAAATACATAAATGTTTTGAAAATGATCATCTCTGTCACTTTCATGCACCAGACGGTGAGATAAAGCGTTTGCTGCGTTCTTAGCTCTCTACGAGCTCAGGAAAGCGGTTTTCTCCCACAACTAATGGATTGCTATGTAAAACGTACAAAATGAGTTTAATTAATTTTTCTGGAACAAAATGTGAAAAAAGAATAAAAAAGTTGGTTTTCAGCATGTATGCCAAAATACATAAATGTTTCGAAAATGATCATCTCTTTCACTTTCATGCACCAGACGGTGAGATAAAGCGTTTGCTGCGTTCTTAGCTCTCTACGAGCTCAGGAAAGCGGTTTTCTCACACAACTAATGGATTGCTATGTAAAACATACAAAATGAGTTTAATTAATTTTTCTGGAACAAAATGTGAAAAAAGAATAACAAAAAAGTTGTTTTTCAACATGTATGCCAAAATACATAAATGTTTTGAAAATGATCATCTCTGTCACTTTCATGCACCAGACGGTGAGATAAAGCGTTTGCTGCGTTCTTAGCTCTCTACGAGCTCAGGAAAGCGGTTTTCTCCCACAACTAATGGATTGCTATGTAAAACGTACAAAATGAGTTTAATTAATTTTTCTGGAACAACATGTGAAAAAAGAATAACAAAAAAGTTGGTTTTCAACATGTATGCCAAAATACATAAATGTTTTGAAAATGATCATCTCTGTCACTTTCATGCACCAGACGGTGAGATAAAGCGTTTGCTGCGTTCTTAGCTCTCTACGAGCTCAGGAAAGCGGTTTTCTCCCACAACTAATGGATTGCTATGTAAAACGTACAAAATGAGTTTAATTAATTTTTCTGGAACAAAATGTGAAAAAATAATAAAAAAGTTGGTTTTCAGCATGTATGCCAAAATACATAAATGTTTTGAAAATGATCATCTCTGTCACTTTCATGCACCAGACGGTGAGATAAAGCGTTTGCTGCGTTCTTAGCTCTGTAGGAGCTCAGGAAAACGGTTTTCTGACACAACTAATGGAATGTTATGTAGAACATACAAAATGAGTTTAATTAATTTTTCTGGAACAAAATGTGAAAAAAGAATAACAAAAAAGTTGTTTTTCAACATGTATGCCAAAATACATAAATGTTTTGAAAATGATCATCTCTGTCACTTTCATGCACCAGACGGTGAGATAAAGCGTTTGCTGCGTTCTTAGCTCTCTACGAGCTCAGGAAAGCGGTTTTCTCCCACAACTAATGGATTGCTATGTAAAACGTACAAAATGAGTTTAATTAATTTTTCTGGAACAAAATGTGAAAAAAGAATAACAAAAAAGTTGTTTTTCAACATGTATGCCAAAATACATAAATGTTTTGAAAATGATCATCTCTTTCACTTTCATGCACCAGACGGTGAGATAAAGCGTTTGCTGCGTTCTTAGCTCTCTACGAGCTCAGGAAAGCGGTTTTCTGACACAACTAATGGAATGTTATGTAGAACATACAAAATGAGTTTAATTAATTTTTCTGGAACAAAATGTGAAAAAATAACAAAAAAGTTGGTTTTCAACATGTATGCCAAAATACATAAATGTTTTGAAAATGATCATCTCTGTCACTTTCATGCACCAGACGGTGAGATAAAGCGTTTGCTGCGTTCTTAGCTCTCTACGAGCTCAGGAAAGCGGTTTTCTCCCACAACTAATGGATTGCTATGTAAAACGTACAAAATGAGTTTAATTAATTTTTCTGGAACAAAATGTGAAAAAATAATAAAAAAGTTGGTTTTCAGCATGTATGCCAAAATACATAAATGTTTTGAAAATGATCATCTCTGTCACTTTCATGCACCAGACGGTGAGATAAAGCGTTTGCTGCGTTCTTAGCTCTGTAGGAGCTCAGGAAAACGGTTTTCTGACACAACTAATGGAATGTTATGTAGAACATACAAAATGAGTTTAATTAATTTTTCTGGAACAAAATGTGAAAAAATAACAAAAAAGTTGGTTTTCAACATGTATGCCAAAATACATAAATGTTTTGAAAATGATCATCTCTGTCACTTTCATGCACCAGACGGTGAGATAAAGCGTTTGCTGCGTTCTTAGCTCTCTACGAGCTCAGGAAAGCGGTTTTCTCCCACAACTAATGGATTGCTATGTAAAACGTACAAAATGAGTTTAATTAATTTTTCTGGAACAAAATGTGAAAAAAGAATAAAAAAGTTGGTTTTCAGCATGTATGCCAAAATACATAAATGTTTCGAAAATGATCATCTCTTTCACTTTCATGCACCAGACGGTGAGATAAAGCGTTTGCTGCGTTCTTAGCTCTCTACGAGCTCAGGAAAGCGGTTTTCTCACACAACTAATGGATTGCTATGTAAAACATACAAAATGAGTTTAATTAATTTTTCTGGAACAAAATGTGAAAAAAGAATAACAAAAAAGTTGTTTTTCAACATGTATGCCAAAATACATAAATGTTTTGAAAATGATCATCTCTGTCACTTTCATGCACCAGACGGTGAGATAAAGCGTTTGCTGCGTTCTTAGCTCTCTACGAGCTCAGGAAAGCGGTTTTCTCCCACAACTAATGGATTGCTATGTAAAACGTACAAAATGAGTTTAATTAATTTTTCTGGAACAACATGTGAAAAAAGAATAACAAAAAAGTTGGTTTTCAACATGTATGCCAAAACACATAAATGTTTTGAAAATGATCATCTCTTTCACTTTCATGCACCAGACGGTGAGATAAAGCGTTTGCTGCGTTCTTAGCTCTCTACGAGCTCAGGAAAGCGGTTTTCTCCCACAACTAATGGATTGCTATGTAAAACGTACAAAATGAGTTTAATTAATTTTTCTGGAACAAAATGTGAAAAAATAATAAAAAAGTTGGTTTTCAGCATGTATGCCAAAATACATAAATGTTTTGAAAATGATCATCTCTGTCACTTTCATGCACCAGACGGTGAGATAAAGCGTTTGCTGCGTTCTTAGCTCTGTAGGAGCTCAGGAAAGCGGTTTTCTCACACAACTAATGGATTGCTATGTAAAACAGAGAAAATGAGTTTAATTAATTTTTCTGGAACAAAATGTGAAAAAATAACAAAAAAGTTGGTTTTCAGCATGTATGCCAAAATACATAAATGTTTTGAAAATGATCATCTCTTTCACTTTCATGCACCAGACGGTGAGATAAAGCGTTTGCTGCGTTCTTAGCTCTCTACGAGCTCAGGAAAGCGGTTTTCTCACACAACTAATGGATTGCTATGTAAAACATACAAAATGAGTTTAATTAATTTTTCTGGAACAAAATGTGAAAAAAGAATAACAAAAAAGTTGTTTTTCAACATGTATGCCAAAATACATAAATGTTTTGAAAATGATCATCTCTGTCACTTTCATGCACCAGACGGTGAGATAAAGCGTTTGCTGCGTTCTTAGCTCTCTACGAGCTCAGGAAAGCGGTTTTCTCCCACAACTAATGGATTGCTATGTAAAACGTACAAAATGAGTTTAATTAATTTTTCTGGAACAAAATGTGAAAAAAGAATAACAAAAAAGTTGTTTTTCAACATGTATGCCAAAATACATAAATGTTTTGAAAATGATCATCTCTTTCACTTTCATGCACCAGACGGTGAGATAAAGCGTTTGCTGCGTTCTTAGCTCTCTACGAGCTCAGGAAAGCGGTTTTCTGACACAACTAATGGAATGTTATGTAGAACATACAAAATGAGTTTAATTAATTTTTCTGGAACAAAATGTGAAAAAATAACAAAAAAGTTGGTTTTCAACATGTATGCCAAAATACATAAATGTTTTGAAAATGATCATCTCTGTCACTTTCATGCACCAGACGGTGAGATAAAGCGTTTGCTGCGTTCTTAGCTCTCTACGAGCTCAGGAAAGCGGTTTTCTCCCACAACTAATGGATTGCTATGTAAAACGTACAAAATGAGTTTAATTAATTTTTCTGGAACAAAATGTGAAAAAATAATAAAAAAGTTGGTTTTCAGCATGTATGCCAAAATACATAAATGTTTTGAAAATGATCATCTCTGTCACTTTCATGCACCAGACGGTGAGATAAAGCGTTTGCTGCGTTCTTAGCTCTGTAGGAGCTCAGGAAAACGGTTTTCTGACACAACTAATGGAATGTTATGTAGAACATACAAAATGAGTTTAATTAATTTTTCT
The DNA here is from genome assembly GCA_030522415.1 of Channallabes apus. Lineage (NCBI taxonomy): Eukaryota > Metazoa > Chordata > Actinopteri > Siluriformes > Clariidae > Channallabes > Channallabes apus. Next base: position 17,663,934 of record CM060126.1, on the reverse strand, counting down.
GGAACAAAATGTGAAAAAATAACAAAAAAGTTGGTTTTCAACATGTATGCCAAAATACATAAATGTTTTGAAAATGATCATCTCTGTCACTTTCATGCACCAGACGGTGAGATAAAGCGTTTGCTGCGTTCTTAGCTCTCTACGAGCTCAGGAAAGCGGTTTTCTCCCACAACTAATGGATTGCTATGTAAAACGTACAAAATGAGTTTAATTAATTTTTCTGGAACAAAATGTGAAAAAAGAATAAAAAAGTTGGTTTTCAGCATGTATGCCAAAATACATAAATGTTTCGAAAATGATCATCTCTTTCACTTTCATGCACCAGACGGTGAGATAAAGCGTTTGCTGCGTTCTTAGCTCTCTACGAGCTCAGGAAAGCGGTTTTCTCACACAACTAATGGATTGCTATGTAAAACATACAAAATGAGTTTAATTAATTTTTCTGGAACAAAATGTGAAAAAAGAATAACAAAAAAGTTGTTTTTCAACATGTATGCCAAAATACATAAATGTTTTGAAAATGATCATCTCTGTCACTTTCATGCACCAGACGGTGAGATAAAGCGTTTGCTGCGTTCTTAGCTCTCTACGAGCTCAGGAAAGCGGTTTTCTCCCACAACTAATGGATTGCTATGTAAAACGTACAAAATGAGTTTAATTAATTTTTCTGGAACAACATGTGAAAAAAGAATAACAAAAAAGTTGGTTTTCAACATGTATGCCAAAACACATAAATGTTTTGAAAATGATCATCTCTTTCACTTTCATGCACCAGACGGTGAGATAAAGCGTTTGCTGCGTTCTTAGCTCTCTACGAGCTCAGGAAAGCGGTTTTCTCCCACAACTAATGGATTGCTATGTAAAACGTACAAAATGAGTTTAATTAATTTTTCTGGAACAAAATGTGAAAAAATAATAAAAAAGTTGGTTTTCAGCATGTATGCCAAAATACATAAATGTTTTGAAAATGATCATCTCTGTCACTTTCATGCACCAGACGGTGAGATAAAGCGTTTGCTGCGTTCTTAGCTCTGTAGGAGCTCAGGAAAGCGGTTTTCTCACACAACTAATGGATTGCTATGTAAAACAGAGAAAATGAGTTTAATTAATTTTTCTGGAACAAAATGTGAAAAAATAACAAAAAAGTTGGTTTTCAGCATGTATGCCAAAATACATAAATGTTTTGAAAATGATCATCTCTTTCACTTTCATGCACCAGACGGTGAGATAAAGCGTTTGCTGCGTTCTTAGCTCTGTACGAGCTCAGGAAAGCGGTTTTCTCACACAACTAATGGATTGCTATGTAAAACATACAAAATGAGTTTAATTAATTTTTCTGGAACAAAATGTGAAAAAAGAATAACAAAAAAGTTGTTTTTCAACATGTATGCCAAAATACATAAATGTTTTGAAAATGATCATCTCTGTCACTTTCATGCACCAGACGTTGAGATAAAGCGTTTGCTGCGTTCTTAGCTCTCTACGAGCTCAGGAAAGCGGTTTTCTCCCACAACTAATGGATTGCTATGTAAAACGTACAAAATGAGTTTAATTAATTTTTCTGGAACAACATGTGAAAAAAGAATAACAAAAAAGTTGGTTTTCAACATGTATGCCAAAATACATAAATGTTTTGAAAATGATCATCTCTTTCACTTTCATGCACCAGACGGTGAGATAAAGCGTTTGCTGCGTTCTTAGCTCTGTAGGAGCTCAGGAAAACGGTTTTCTGACACAACTAATGGAATGTTATGTAGAACATACAAAATGAGTTTAATTAATTTTTCTGGAACAAAATGTGAAAAAATAACAAAAAAGTTGGTTTTCAACATGTATGCCAAAATACATAAATGTTTTGAAAATGATCATCTCTGTCACTTTCATGCACCAGACGGTGAGATAAAGCGTTTGCTGCGTTCTTAGCTCTGTACGAGCTCAGTAAAGCGGTTTTCTCACACAACTAATGGATTGCTATGTAAAACATACAAAATGAGTTTAATTAATTTTTCTGGAACAAAATGTGAAAAAAGAATAACAAAAAAGTTGTTTTTCAACATGTATGCCAAAATACATAAATGTTTTGAAAATGATCATCTCTGTCACTTTCATGCACCAGACGGTGAGATAAAGCGTTTGCTGCGTTCTTAGCTCTCTACGAGCTCAGGAAAGCGGTTTTCTCCCACAACTAATGGATTGCTATGTAAAACGTACAAAATGAGTTTAATTAATTTTTCTGGAACAAAATGTGAAAAAATAACAAAAAAGTTGGTTTTCAACATGTATGCCAAAATACATAAATGTTTTGAAAATGATCATCTCTTTCACTTTCATGCACCAGACGGTGAGATAAAGCGTTTGCTGCGTTCTTAGCTCTGTAGGAGCTCAGGAAAACGGTTTTCTGACACAACTAATGGAATGTTATGTAGAACATACAAAATGAGTTTAATTAATTTTTCTGGAACAAAATGTGAAAAAATAACAAAAAAGTTGTTTTTCAACATGTATGCCAAAATACATAAAAATGAAAATGATCATCTCTGTCACTTTCATGCACCAGACGGTGAGATAAAGCGTTTGCTGCGTTCTTAGCTCTCTACGAGCTCAGGAAAGCGGTTTTCTCCCACAACTAATGGATTGCTATGTAAAACGTACAAAATGAGTTTAATTAATTTTTCTGGAACAAAATGTGAAAAAATAATAAAAAAGTTGGTTTTCAGCATGTATGCCAAAATACATAAATGTTTTGAAAATGATCATCTCTGTCACTTTCATGCACCAGACGGTGAGATAAAGCGTTTGCTGCGTTCTTAGCTCTGTAGGAGCTCAGGAAAGCGGTTTTCTCACACAACTAATGGATTGCTATGTAAAACAGAGAAAATGAGTTTAATTAATTTTTCTGGAACAAAATGTGAAAAAATAACAAAAAAGTTGGTTTTCAGCATGTATGCCAAAATACATAAATGTTTTGAAAATGATCATCTCTTTCACTTTCATGCACCAGACGGTGAGATAAAGCGTTTGCTGCGTTCTTAGCTCTGTACGAGCTCAGGAAAGCGGTTTTCTCACACAACTAATGGATTGCTATGTAAAACATACAAAATGAGTTTAATTAATTTTTCTGGAACAAAATGTGAAAAAAGAATAACAAAAAAGTTGTTTTTCAACATGTATGCCAAAATACATAAATGTTTTGAAAATGATCATCTCTGTCACTTTCATGCACCAGACGGTGAGATAAAGCGTTTGCTGCGTTCTTAGCTCTCTACGAGCTCAGGAAAGCGGTTTTCTCCCACAACTAATGGATTGCTATGTAAAACGTACAAAATGAGTTTAATTAATTTTTCTGGAACAACATGTGAAAAAAGAATAACAAAAAAGTTGGTTTTCAACATGTATGCCAAAATACATAAATGTTTTGAAAATGATCATCTCTTTCACTTTCATGCACCAGACGGTGAGATAAAGCGTTTGCTGCGTTCTTAGCTCTGTAGGAGCTCAGGAAAACGGTTTTCTGACACAACTAATGGAATGTTATGTAGAACATACAAAATGAGTTTAATTAATTTTTCTGGAACAAAATGTGAAAAAATAACAAAAAAGTTGGTTTTCAACATGTATGCCAAAATACATAAATGTTTTGAAAATGATCATCTCTGTCACTTTCATGCACCAGACGGTGAGATAAAGCGTTTGCTGCGTTCTTAGCTCTCTACGAGCTCAGGAAAGCGGTTTTCTCCCACAACTAATGGATTGCTATGTAAAACGTACAAAATGAGTTTAATTAATTTTTCTGGAACAAAATGTGAAAAAAGAATAAAAAAGTTGGTTTTCAGCATGTATGCCAAAATACATAAATGTTTCGAAAATGATCATCTCTTTCACTTTCATGCACCAGACGGTGAGATAAAGCGTTTGCTGCGTTCTTAGCTCTGTACGAGCTCAGGAAAGCGGTTTTCTCACACAACTAATGGATTGCTATGTAAAACATACAAAATGAGTTTAATTAATTTTTCTGGAACAAAATGTGAAAAAAGAATAACAAAAAAGTTGTTCCCTTTTCGAGGCTTCACTCAATGCTGCGTTAGAACGCTTATGCGAACTATCTTGTCGCATTGCCGGCCGTGAAGCATGTGTGGAAAAACGCCACTATCTGGCTATATATAACCTCGGTCAGGTGACGTCATCTGATTAGATCAGGTGGAGGTTATTAATACCGGAAAGCCGGCAGCAAAACCTCAGATCATTTGTCTTCATGCCGACTTGTGATCGCGTGTGTGCAGCAAGCATTTAAAAAAAAATAAAAAGCCAACCCTTCCCTCCAAGGCATGTAGAACTTCTTCTACCCTGTTAGGGAAGGCGTTCCAAGCAGCTGGTCAGGCCGGCACTTCCTTGCACACCATGGCGGTTTTGCAGGCGTATCAGGCTGACCTGCTGAATGATCTGAGCACGAGCGGCAATATGAATCAGGAATCGTTCATAGAATTACACCGGGCTACTGATCCGTCCCTGCGTGCGACGAAACAGACAGCCCGTGCTATTGGCCGTTCCATGGCCTCCCTGGTGTCTGCAGAGAGGCACCTCTGGCTAAATCTAACTGGCATTAAGGACAAAGATCGGGCATTCCTTCTCGATGCTCCCATCTCACCCTCAGGCCTATTTGGCGAAGCAGTAAATACTGTTGCCACCAGATTTAGAGAGGCCAGTCTCTATGAACAAGCTTTTGGGAAATTTCTCCCACGCCGTGTCCAGGTGTCGAGGCCATCGACCACCCAACCTCGACACGATCTGAATCTCGCTAGACGAGAGGCGCAGAAGGAACGCGTCAGTAGCCACACATCCCCCCCCCCCCGTAAGGACTGGGGTACGGCTCAGCGCCCCCCTCAGGCCGCCCCCAAAAAATAGACCGCTCTGTCTTCTTTGCGAAGAAGCGTTCCTGAGAGCAGAGCTCAGGACCGTGGGGTGACCCCCCCTGGGGACGGGCATATAGGAGCATGCCCCCCCGGGCACCCCCAGGAGATCGATGTTCAGTTTCCGCTGCCTTTGGTATTTCGGACAAGACCGGTCTCTGACACGTTAGTCCTTCGGTCGCATCCTGCTATATTCCAAGACACCGAACCACTAACACCTCCCAGCCCAGTAGAAGTACTTGCACCCCTTTCGGAGAAGCTGGCAGCGTGGAAGCTACTGCCAGGCATATCCCCCTGGGTTTTAAAGACTGTAGAGAAAGGATACAGGATCCAGTTTGCATATCGCCCTCCGCGTTTCAACGGCGTGGTCTCCACTTCCGTGATCCCGGAAAGGGCGCATTTTCTGAGTTCCGAACACCAGAAATTACTGCAGAAGGGAGCCATAGAACAGGTTCCTCCTCCAGATATGGAGTCAGGTTACTACAGTCGTACTTCCTGGTCCCCAAAAAGGACAGGGGTCTGCGTCCAATTCTGGATCTTCGCGGTTTGAACCGCTATCTCAAAAAATGCAACTTCAAAATGTTGACCATAAAAACTATTGTTTCACAAATCCAACCACAGGATTGGTTTGTGACAGTAGATTTAACGGACGCATATTTCCACATAGAAATTTTGCCGCAGCACAGGAAGTTCCTGAGGTTCGCTTTTGGGGGAAAAGCCTACCAATTTCGGGTTCTTCCATTCGGTTCTAGCCTTATCACCCAGCACATACACAAAATGCATGGATGCAGTTCTGGCTCCCTTGAGACGCCAGGGCATCCGCATTCTGAATTACATAGACGACTGGCTAATCCTGGCCCAGTCTCAGCAGCTAGCACTTCGACACCGGGATGTCGTCCTAGCTCATCTTCACTCGCTGGGATTGAGACTCAACGCCATGAAAAGCGTTCTCTTTCCAGCACAAGTGACAACCTACTTGGGCATTAGGTGGAATTCGATCGTTATGCAGGCACATCTGTCTCCTGCTCACGTCGAATCCATTAACAACGCTCTGAAGGAAATCAGACTAGACCAAGAAGTGACTGTACATCACTTACAAAAATGTTTAGGCCTCATGGCAGCTGCGTCCATGGTGATACCCTTGGGTCTCCTGCACATGAGAGCTTTTCAGCTGTGGTTAAGAGCCAGGGGAATTCACACGAGAACCAATCCCCGAAAGCGGATAAGGGTTACTCGCAAAGGACTTCGTACCCCTTCTATGTGGTTCAGACCCCGGTTTCTCGCCTTGGGTCCCACTCTAGGTCCGTCTTGTCGTCGCAAAATGCTAACGATAGACGCTTCCCTTACCGGCTGGGGCGCGGTCTTGGATGGCCGTCCAGCTCAAGGGGTCTGGAGAGGCCACCTTTTCGCATGGCACATCAATTGCCTCGAAATGATGGCTCTATTTTTAGCTCTACAGCATTTCCTCCAGCAGCTGAGAGGCTACCATGTCCTAGTGCGGGTGGACAGCACATCGGTAGTCTCCTACATAAATCGCCAGGGCGGCCTGCGTTCACGACGCTTGAACCAGCTAGCACATCAGGTTCTGCTCTGGGCTCAGGACAAGTTCCTGGCCCTCAGGGCAATTCACATTCCAGGGTACAGGAATGTGGGAGCAGACTTTCTGTCCAGACAAGCTGTGAATCAATGGACACTCCACCCCGAAGTAGTCACTCAAATCTGGGAGAGATTCTCTACAGCAGAGGTGGACCTCTTTGCCTCACAGGAGACTGCACAATGTCACCTCTACTACTCTCTGACTCATCCAGCTCCCCTGGGTCTGGATGCGATGGCCCATACGTGGCCCAATTTACGCCTCTATGCGTACCCGCCGGTAGCTCTGCTCCCGGGAGTCCTGGCGAGGGTCCGTCAACACGGTTTGCGCCTCTTATTGATAGCGCCCCATTGGCCGGCCCGAGTATGGTTCTCAGAGATAATATCGCTCCTCGACGGCTCACCTTGGATTGAGGAGTGAGGTGAGGATTGATCTTCTATCTCAGGCGTAGGGGACAATATTTCATCCCCGGCCCGAGCTCTGGAACCTTCATGCTTGGCCCCTGAACGGGACCAATTGAGCCAAGCCGGCCTTTCAGCTGGCGTAATTGGCACCATCCTAAGTGCTAGGGCTCCCTCCACTAGAAGGATTTATGCCTTCAAATGGAAGGTATTCGAGAGCTGGTGCATGGCAAAGCAGGTGGACCCAGTCCACTGAAAAAATCGTTTCAGTGCTGGAATTCCTGCAAGAGAAATTGTCCTTGGTGCCCTAGTACCCTCAGAACGTACGTGGCCGCTATTTCAGCCTGCCACGTCCTGACTGAAGGGGTTACTGTGGGAAATCACCCTTTAGTTGCCCGTTTCATTCGTGGAGCTAAACGGTTGAGGCCACCCACTAGAGTCACGGCTCCCTCATGGGATTTATCTATCGTGCTCGAAGTTCTGATCGACACTCCTTTTGAACCGCTAGAGTCAGCGCCCGACAAGCTTCTGACTCTCAAGATGGTTCTTCTTATGGCCATTACCTCTCTGAAGAGGATCAGGGACCTCCGTGCATTGTCAGTCTCCCCATCTTGCCTGGACTTTGCCCCTGAGCTAGTCAAGGCCATTCTGCATACTCACCCAAACTATCTACCGAAAGTTCCTTTCTCAACCATGCACCCTGTCGTCCTGGAAACCTTCTGTCCTCCGCCTTTTGCAGATTCGGAGCAGGAGAAACTTCACCTACGGTGCCCAGTACGTGCTCTTCAGGCTTATGTCCACCGCACCAGCCAGTGGCGTAAGTCAGAGCAACTCTTTATATGTTATGGAGGCCGCAACCATGGGGCGGCCGCCACCACACATACTCTGTCACACTGGGTGAGAGATGCTATTGCCCTCTCCTACGAGGTGCGTGGACTCACTTCGCCCCTAGGAGTCAGGGCTCATTCAACCAGAGGGGTCGCCTCATCTATTGCTCTTGCAAGAGGTACTCCCCTGCAACAAGTGTGTGACGAGGCGGGTTGGTCCTCTCCGCACACATTTATAAGATTTTATAGTCTGGATGTCCATGCCACTCCGGGCTCGCGAGTCCATGGGTCAGCTTCCCGGACATGTATCTGAGACCTTCTCGGGCTTGTGCGCACAAGCTACACAACCTTGGGGTCCAGACACCTGTTGTGCGGCGGCATTGGTATTCTCGTTCCCATAAGCGTTCTACGCAGCATTGAGTGTAGCCTTGAAAGGGAATGTCTCGGGTTACTTTGCTGTAACCCTGTTCCCTGAAAGGCGGGAACGAGATGCTGCGTCCGAATGCCGCACTACCATGCTTTTTGAAAAAAGAATAACAAAAAAGTTGGTTTTCAACATGTATGCCAAAATACATAAATGTTTTGAAAATGATCATCTCTGTCACTTTCATGCACCAGACGGTGAGATAAAGCGTTTGCTGCGTTCTTAGCTCTCTACGAGCTCAGGAAAGCGGTTTTCTCCCACAACTAATGGATTGCTATGTAAAACGTACAAAATGAGTTTAATTAATTTTTCTGGAACAACATGTTAAAAAAGAATAACAAAAAAGTTGGTTTTCAACATGTATGCCAAAATACATAAATGTTTTGAAAATGATCATCTCTTTCACTTTCATGCACCAGACGGTGAGATAAAGCGTTTGCTGCGTTCATAGCTCTGAACGAGCTCAGGAAAGCGGTTTTCTCCCACAACTAATGGATTGCTATGTAAAACAGAGAAAATTAGTTTAATTAATTTTTCTGGAACAAAATGTGAAAAAATAACAAAAAAGTTGGTTTTCAGCATGTATGCCAAAATACATAAATGTTTTGAAAATGATCATCTCTTTCACTTTCATGCACCAGACGGTGAGATAAAGCGTTTGCTGCGTTCATAGCTCTGAACGAGCTCAGGAAAGCGGTTTTCTCACACAACTAATGGATTGTTATGTAAAACAGACAAAATGAGTTTAATTAACTTCTCTGGAGAAATTTAAAAAAAGAATAACAAAAAAGTTGTTTTTCAACATGTATGCCAAAATACATAAATGTTTTGAAAATGATCATCTCTTTCACTTTCATGCACCAGACGGTGATATAAAGCGTTTGCTGCGTTCTTAGCTCTGTTGGAGCTCAGGAAAACGGTTTTCTCACACAACTAATGGATTGCTATGTACAACATACAAAATGAGTTTAATTAATTTTTCTGGAAAAAAAATGTGAAAAAAGAATAACAAAAAAGTTGTTTTTCAACATGTATGCCAAAATACATAAATGTTTTGAAAATGATCATCTCTTTCACTTTCAGGCACCAGACGGTGAGATAAAGCGTTTGCTGCGTTCTTAGCTCTGTACGAGCTCAGGAAAGCGGTTTTCTCCCACAACTAATGGATTGCTATGTAAAACATACAAAATTAGTTTAATTAATTTTTCTGGAAAAAAAATGTGAAAAAAGAATAACAAAAAAGTTGGTTTTCAACATGTATGCCAAAATACATAAATGTTTCGAAAATGATCATCTCTTTCACTTTCATGCACCAGACGGTGAGATAAAGCGTTTGCTGCGTTCTTAGCTCTGTTGGAGCTCAGGAAAACGGTTTTCTCACACAACTAATGGATTGCTATGTACAACATACAAAATAAGTTTAATTAATTTTTCTGGAAAAAAAATGTGAAAAAAGAATAACAAAAAAGTTGGTTTTCAACATGTATGCCAAAATACATAAATGTTTTGAAAATGATCATCTATTTCACTTTCAGGCACCAGACGGTGAGATAAAGCGTTTGCTGCGTTCTTAGCTCTGTACGAGCTCAGGACAGCGGTTTTCTCCCACAACTAATGGATTGCTATGTAAAACATACAAAATGAGTTTAATTAATTTTTCTGGAAAAAAAATGTGAAAAAAGAATAACAAAAAAGTTGGTTTTCAACATGTATGCCAAAATACATAAATGTTTCGAAAATGATCATCTCTTTCACTTTCATGCACCAGACGGTGAGATAAAGCGTTTGCTGCGTTCTTAGCTCTGTACGAGCTCAGGAAAGCGGTTTTCTCACACAACTAATGGAATGTTATGTAAAACATACAAAATGAGTTTAATTTTTCTGGAACAAAATGTGAAAAAAGAATAACAAAAAAGTTGTTTTTCAACATGTATGCCAAAATACATAAATGTTTTGAAAATGATCATCTCTGTCACTTTCATGCACCAGACGGTGAGATAAAGCGTTTGCTGCGTTCTTAGCTCTCTACGAGCTCAGGAAAGCGGTTTTCTCCCACAACTAATGGATTGCTATGTAAAACGTACAAAATGAGTTTAATTAATTTTTCTGGAACAAAATGTGAAAAAAGAATAACAAAAAAGTTGTTTTTCAACATGTATGCCAAAATACATAAATGTTTTGAAAATGATCATCTCTGTCACTTTCATGCACCAGACGGTGAGATAAAGCGTTTGCTGCGTTCTTAGCTCTCTACGAGCTCAGGAAAGCGGTTTTCTCCCACAACTAATGGATTGCTATGTAAAACGTACAAAATGAGTTTAATTAATTTTTCTGGAACAACATGTTAAAAAAGAATAACAAAAAAGTTGGTTTTCAACATGTATGCCAAAATACATAAATGTTTTGAAAATGATCATCTCTTTCACTTTCATGCACCAGACGGTGAGTTAAAGCGTTTGCTGCGTTCTTAGCTCTCTACGAGCTCAGGAAAGCGGTTTTCTCCCACAACTAATGGATTGCTATGTAAAACGTACAAAATGAGTTTAATTAATTTTTCTGGAACAACATGTTAAAAAAGAATAACAAAAAAGTTGGTTTTCAACATGTATGCCAAAATACATAAATGTTTTGAAAATGATCATCTCTTTCACTTTCATGCACCAGACGGTGAGATAAAGCGTTTGCTGCGTTCATAGCTCTGAACGAACTCAGGAAAGCGGTTTTCTCACACAACTAATGGATTGTTATGTAAAACAGACAAAATGAGTTTAATTAACTTCTCTGGAGAAATTTAAAAAAAGAATAACAAAAAATTGTTTTTCAACATGTATGCCAAAATACATAAATGTTTTGAAAATGATCATCTCTTTCACTTTCATGCACCAGACGGTGAGATAAAGCGTTTGCTGCGTTCTTAGCTCTGTTGGAGCTCAGGAAAACGGTTTTCTCACACAACTAATGGATTGCTATGTACAACATACAAAATGAGTTTAATTAATTTTTCTGGAAAAAAAATGTGAAAAAAGAATAACAAAAAAGTTGGTTTTCAACATGTATGCCAAAATACATAAATGTTTTGAAAATGATCATCTCTTTGACTTTCAGGCACCAGACGGTGAGATAAAGCGTTTGCTGCGTTCTTAGCTCTGTTGGAGCTCAGGAAAACGGTTTTCTCACACAACTAATGGATTGCTATGTACAACGTACAAAATAAGTTTAATTAATTTTTCTGGAAAAAAAATGTGAAAAAAGAATAACAAAAAAGTTGGTTTTCAACATGTATGCCAAAATACATAAATGTTTTGAAAATGATCATCTATTTCACTTTCAGGCACCAGACGGTGAGATAAAGCGTTTGCTGCGTTCTTAGCTCTCTACGAGCTCAGGAAAGCGGTTTTCTCACACAACTAATGGATTGCTATGTACAACATACAAAATGAGTTTAATTAATTTTTCTGGAAAAAAAATGTGAAAAAAGAATAACAAAAAAGTTGGTTTTCAACATGTATGCCAAAATACATAAATGTTTTGAAAATGATCATCTCTTTCACTTTCATGCACCAGACGGTGAGATAAAGCGTTTGCTGCGTTCATAGCTCTGAACGAACTCAGGAAAGCGGTTTTCTCACACAACTAATGGATTGTTATGTAAAACAGACAAAATGAGTTTAATTAACTTCTCTGGAGAAATTTAAAAAAAGAATAACAAAAAATTGTTTTTCAACATGTATGCCAAAATACATAAATGTTTTGAAAATGATCATCTCTTTCACTTTCATGCACCAGACGGTGAGATAAAGCGTTTGCTGCATTCTTAGCTCTGTTGGAGCTCAGGAAAACGGTTTTCTCACACAACTAATGGATTGCTATGTACAACATACAAAATGAGTTTAATTAATTTTTCTGGAAAAAAAATGTGAAAAAAGAATAACAAAAAAGTTGGTTTTCAACATGTATGCCAAAATACATAAATGTTTTGAAAATGATCATCTCTTTCACTTTCAGGCACCAGACGGTGAGATAAAGCGTTTGCTGCGTTCTTAGCTCTGTTGGAGCTCAGGAAAACGGTTTTCTCACACAACTAATGGATTGCTATGTACAACGTACAAAATAAGTTTAATTAATTTTTCTGGAAAAAAAATGTGAAAAAAGAATAACAAAAAAGTTGGTTTTCAACATGTATGCCAAAATACATAAATGTTTTGAAAATGATCATCTATTTCACTTTCAGGCACCAGACGGTGAGATAAAGCGTTTGCTGCGTTCTTAGCTCTCTACGAGCTCAGGAAAGCGGTTTTCTCACACAACTAATGGATTGCTATGTACAACATACAAAATGAGTTTAATTAATTTTTCTGGAAAAAAAATGTGAAAAAAGAATAACAAAAAAGTTGGTTTTCAACATGTATGCCAAAATACATAAATGTTTTGAAAATGATCATCTATTTCACTTTCAGGCACCAGACGGTGAGATAAAGCGTTTGCTGCGTTCTTAGCTCTGTTGGAGCTCAGGAAAACGGTTTTCTCACACAACTAATGGATTGCTATGTACAACATACAAAATAAGTTTAATTAATTTTTCTGGAAAAAAAATGTGAAAAAAGAATAACAAAAAAGTTGGTTTTCAACATGTATGCCAAAATACATAAATGTTTTGAAAATGATCATCTATTTCACTTTCAGGCACCAGACGGTGAGATAAAGCGTTTGCTGCGTTCTTAGCTCTGTACGAGCTCAGGAAAGCGGTTTTCTCCCACAACTAATGGATTGCTATGTAAAACATACAAAATGAGTTTAATTAATTTTTCTGGAAAAAAAATGTGAAAAAAGAATAACAAAAAAGTTGGTTTTCAACATGTATGCCAAAATACATAAATGTTTCGAAAATGATCATCTCTTTCACTTTCATGCACCAGACGGTGAGATAAAGCGTTTGCTGCGTTCTTAGCTCTGTACGAGCTCAGGAAAGCGGTTTTCTCACACAACTAATGGAATGTTATGTAAAACATACAAAATGAGTTTAATTTTTCTGGAACAAAATGTGAAAAAAGAATAACAAAAAAGTTGTTTTTCAACATGTATGCCAAAATACATAAATGTTTTGAAAATGATCATCTCTGTCACTTTCATGCACCAGACGGTGAGATAAAGCGTTTGCTGCGTTCTTAGCTCTCTACGAGCTCAGGAAAGCGGTTTTCTCCCACAACTAATGGATTGCTATGTAAAACGTACAAAATGAGTTTAATTAATTTTTCTGGAACAACATGTGAAAAAAGAATAACAAAAAAGTTGTTTTTCAACATGTATGCCAAAATACATAAATGTTTTGAAAATGATCATCTCTGTCACTTTCATGCACCAGACGGTGAGATAAAGCGTTTGCTGCGTTCTTAGCGCTCTACGAGCTCAGGAAAGCGGTTTTCTCCCACAACTAATGGATTGCTATGTAAAACGTACAAAATGAGTTTAATTAATTTTTCTGGAACAACATGTTAAAAAAGAATAACAAAAAAGTTGGTTTTCAACATGTATGCCAAAATACATAAATGTTTTGAAAATGATCATCTCTTTCACTTTCATGCACCAGACGGTGAGTTAAAGCGTTTGCTGCGTTCTTAGCTCTCTACGAGCTCAGGAAAGCGGTTTTCTCCCACAACTAATGGATTGCTATGTAAAACGTACAAAATGAGTTTAATTAATTTTTCTGGAACAACATGTTAAAAAAGAATAACAAAAAAGTTGGTTTTCAACATGTATGCCAAAATACATAAATGTTTTGAAAATGATCATCTCTTTCACTTTCATGCACCAGACGGTGAGATAAAGCGTTTGCTGCGTTCATAGCTCTGAACGAACTCAGGAAAGCGGTTTTCTCACACAACTAATGGATTGTTATGTAAAACAGACAAAATGAGTTTAATTAACTTCTCTGGAGAAATTTAAAAAAAGAATAACAAAAAATTGTTTTTCAACATGTATGCCAAAATACATAAATGTTTTGAAAATGATCATCTCTGTCACTTTCATGCACCAGACGGTGAGATAAAGCGTTTGCTGCGTTCTTAGCTCTCTACGAGCTCAGGAAAGCGGTTTTCTCCCACAACTAATGGATTGCTATGTAAAACGTACAAAATGAGTTTAATTAATTTTTCTGGAACAACATGTGAAAAAAGAATAACAAAAAAGTTGTTTTTCAACATGTATGCCAAAATACATAAATGTTTTGAAAATGATCATCTCTGTCACTTTCATGCACCAGACGGTGAGATAAAGCGTTTGCTGCGTTCTTAGCTCTCTACGAGCTCAGGAAAGCGGTTTTCTCCCACAACTAATGGATTGCTATGTAAAACGTACAAAATGAGTTTAATTAATTTTTCTGGAACAACATGTTAAAAAAGAATAACAAAAAAGTTGGTTTTCAACATGTATGCCAAAATACATAAATGTTTTGAAAATGATCATCTCTTTCACTTTCATGCACCAGACGGTGAGATAAAGCGTTTGCTGCGTTCATAGCTCTGAACGAACTCAGGAAAGCGGTTTTCTCACACAACTAATGGATTGTTATGTAAAACAGACAAAATGAGTTTAATTAACTTCTCTGGAGAAATTTAAAAAAAGAATAACAAAAAATTGTTTTTCAACATGTATGCCAAAATACATAAATGTTTTGAAAATGATCATCTCTTTCACTTTCATGCACCAGACGGTGAGATAAAGCGTTTGCTGCGTTCTTAGCTCTGTTGGAGCTCAGGAAAACGGTTTTCTCACACAACTAATGGATTGCTATGTACAACATACAAAATGAGTTTAATTAATTTTTCTGGAAAAAAAATGTGAAAAAAGAATAACAAAAAAGTTGGTTTTCAACATGTATGCCAAAATACATAAATGTTTCGACAATGATCATCTCTTTCACTTTCATGCACCAGACGGTGAGATAAAGCGTTTGCTGCGTTCTTAGCTCTGTACGAGCTCAGGAAAGCGGTTTTCTCCCACAACTAATGGATTGCTATGTAAAACGTACAAAATGAGTTTAATTAATTTTTCTGGAACAACATGTTAAAAAAGAATAACAAAAAAGTTGGTTTTCAACATGTATGCCAAAATACATAAATGTTTCGAAAATGATCATCTCTTTCACTTTCATGCACCAGACGGTGAGATAAAGCGTTTGCTGCGTTCTTAGCTCTGTACGAGCTCAGGAAAGCGGTTTTCTCCCACAACTAATGGATTGCTATGTAAAACGTACAAAATGAGTTTAATTAATTTTTCTGGAACAACATGTGAAAAAAGAATAACAAAAAAGTTGTTTTTCAACATGTATGCCAAAATACATAAATGTTTTGAAAATGATCATCTCTTTCACTTTCATGAAAGAGATAAAGCGTTTGCTGCGTTCTTAGCTCTCTACGAGCTCAGGAAAGCGGTTTCTCCCACAACTAATGGATTGCTATGTAAAACGTACAAAATGAGTTTAATTAATTTTTCTGGAACAACATGTTAAAAAAGAATAACAAAAAAGTTGGTTTTCAACATGTATGCCAAAATACATAAATGTTTTGAAAATGATCATCTCTTTCACTTTCATGCACCAGACGGTGAGATAAAGCGTTTGCTGCGTTCATAGCTCTGAACGAACTCAGGAAAGCGGTTTTCTCACACAACTAATGGATTGTTATGTAAAACAGACAAAATGAGTTTAATTAACTTCTCTGGAGAAATTTAAAAAAAGAATAACAAAAAAGTTGTTTTTCAGCATGTATGCCAAAATACATAAATGTTTTGAAAATGATCATCTCTTTCACTTTCATGCACCAGACGGTGAGATAAAGCGTTTGCTGCGTTCATAGCTCTGAACGAACTCAGGAAAGCGGTTTTCTCACACAACTAATGGATTGTTATGTAAAACAGACAAAATGAGTTTAATTAACTTCTCTGGAGAAATTTAAAAAAAGAATAACAAAAAAGTTGTTTTTCAACATGTATGCCAAAATACATAAATGTTTTGAAAATGATCATCTCTGTCACTTTCATGCACCAGACGGTGAGATAAAGCGTTTGCTGCGTTCTTAGCTCTGTTGGAGCTCAGGAAAACGGTTTTCTCACACAACTAATGGATTGCTATGTAAAACGTACAAAATGAGTTTAATTAATTTTTCTGGAACAACATGTTAAAAAAGAATAACAAAAAAGTTGGTTTTCAACATGTATGCCAAAATACATAAATGTTTTGAAAATGATCATCTCTTTCACTTTCATGCACCAGACGGTGAGATAAAGCGTTTGCTGCGTTCTTAGCTCTGTTGGAGCTCAGGAAAACGGTTTTCTCACACAACTAATGGATTGCTATGTACAACATACAAAATAAGTTTAATTAATTTTTCTGGAAAAAAAATGTGAAAAAAGAATAACAAAAAAGTTGGTTTTCAACATGTATGCCAAAATGCATAAATGTTTTGAAAATGATCATCTATTTCACTTTCATGCACCAGACGGTGAGATAAAGCGTTTGCTGCGTTCTTAGCTCTGTACGAGCTCAGGAAAGCGGTTTTCTCACGCAACTAATGGATTGCTATGTAAAACATACAAAATGAGTTTAATTTTTCTGGAACAACATGTTAAAAAAGAATAACAAAAAAGTTGGTTTTCAACATGTATGCCAAAATACATAAATGATTTGAAAATGATCATCTCTTTCACTTTCATGCACCAGACGGTGAGATAAAGCGTTTGCTGCGTTCATAGCTCTGAACGAACTCAGGAAAGCGGTTTTCTCACACAACTAATGGATTGTTATGTAAAACAGACAAAATGAGTTTAATTAACTTCTCTGGAGAAATTTAAAAAAAGAATAACAAAAAATTGTTTTTCAACATGTATGCCAAAATACATAAATGTTTTGAAAATGATCATCTCTTTCACTTTCATGCACCAGACGGTGAGTTAAAGCGTTTGCTGCGTTCTTAGCTCTCTACGAGCTCAGGAAAGCGGTTTTCTCCCACAACTAATGGATTGCTATGTAAAACGTACAAAATGAGTTTAATTAATTTTTCTGGAACAACATGTTAAAAAAGAATAACAAAAAAGTTGGTTTTCAACATGTATGCCAAAATACATAAATGTTTTGAAAATGATCATCTCTTTCACTTTCATGCACCAGACGGTGAGATAAAGCGTTTGCTGCGTTCATAGCTCTGAACGAACTCAGGAAAGCGGTTTTCTCACACAACTAATGGATTGTTATGTAAAACAGACAAAATGAGTTTAATTAACTTCTCTGGAGAAATTTAAAAAAAGAATAACAAAAAATTGTTTTTCAACATGTATGCCAAAATACATAAATGTTTTGAAAATGATCATCTCTTTCACTTTCATGCACCAGACGGTGAGATAAAGCGTTTGCTGCGTTCTTAGCTCTGTTGGAGCTCAGGAAAACGGTTTTCTCACACAACTAATGGATTGCTATGTACAACATACAAAATGAGTTTAATTAATTTTTCTGGAAAAAAAATGTGAAAAAAGAATAACAAAAAAGTTGGTTTTCAACATGTATGCCAAAATACATAAATGTTTTGAAAATGATCATCTCTTTCACTTTCAGGCACCAGACGGTGAGATAAAGCGTTTGCTGCGTTCTTAGCTCTGTACGAGCTCAGGAAAGCGGTTTTCTCCCACAACTAATGGATTGCTATGTAAAACATACAAAATGAGTTTAATTAATTTTTCTGGAAAAAAAATGTGAAAAAAGAATAACAAAAAAGTTGGTTTTCAACATGTATGCCAAAATACATAAATGTTTCGACAATGATCATCTCTTTCACTTTCATGCACCAGACGGTGAGATAAAGCGTTTGCTGCGTTCTTAGCTCTGTACGAGCTCAGGAAAGCGGTTTTCTCCCACAACTAATGGATTGCTATGTAAAACGTACAAAATGAGTTTAATTAATTTTTCTGGAACAACATGTGAAAAAAGAATAACAAAAAAGTTGGTTTTCAACATGTATGCCAAAATACATAAATGTTTCGAAAATGATCATCTCTTTCACTTTCATGCACCAGACGGTGAGATAAAGCGTTTGCTGCGTTCTTAGCTCTGTACGAGCTCAGGAAAGCGGTTTTCTCCCACAACTAATGGATTGCTATGTAAAACGTACAAAATGAGTTTAATTAATTTTTCTGGAACAACATGTGAAAAAAGAATAACAAAAAAGTTGTTTTTCAACATGTATGCCAAAATACATAAATGTTTTGAAAATGATCATCTCTTTCACTTTCATGCACCAGACGGTGAGTTAAAGCGTTTGCTGCGTTCTTAGCTCTCTACGAGCTCAGGAAAGCGGTTTTCTCCCACAACTAATGGATTGCTATGTAAAACGTACAAAATGAGTTTAATTAATTTTTCTGGAACAACATGTTAAAAAAGAATAACAAAAAAGTTGGTTTTCAACATGTATGCCAAAATACATAAATGTTTTGAAAATGATCATCTCTTTCACTTTCATGCACCAGACGGTGAGATAAAGCGTTTGCTGCGTTCATAGCTCTGAACGAACTCAGGAAAGCGGTTTTCTCACACAACTAATGGATTGTTATGTAAAACAGACAAAATGAGTTTAATTAACTTCTCTGGAGAAATTTAAAAAAAGAATAACAAAAAATTGTTTTTCAACATGTATGCCAAAATACATAAATGTTTTGAAAATGATCATCTCTGTCATTTTCATGCACCAGACGGTGAGATAAAGCGTTTGCTGCGTTCTTAGCTCTCTACGAGCTCAGGAAAGCGGTTTTCTCCCACAACTAATGGATTGCTATGTAAAACGTACAAAATGAGTTTAATTAATTTTTCTGGAACAACATGTGAAAAAAGAATAACAAAAAAGTTGTTTTTCAACATGTATGCCAAAATACATAAATGTTTTGAAAATGATCATCTCTGTCACTTTCATGCACCAGACGGTGAGATAAAGCGTTTGCTGCGTTCTTAGCTCTCTACGAGCTCAGGAAAGCGGTTTTCTCCCACAACTAATGGATTGCTATGTAAAACGTACAAAATGAGTTTAATTAATTTTTCTGGAACAACATGTTAAAAAAGAATAACAAAAAAGTTGGTTTTCAACATGTATGCCAAAATACATAAATGTTTTGAAAATGATCATCTCTTTCACTTTCATGCACCAGACGGTGAGATAAAGCGTTTGCTGCGTTCATAGCTCTGAACGAACTCAGGAAAGCGGTTTTCTCACACAACTAATGGATTGTTATGTAAAACAGACAAAATGAGTTTAATTAACTTCTCTGGAGAAATTTAAAAAAAGAATAACAAAAAATTGTTTTTCAACATGTATGCCAAAATACATAAATGTTTTGAAAATGATCATCTCTTTCACTTTCATGCACCAGACGGTGAGATAAAGCGTTTGCTGCGTTCTTAGCTCTGTTGGAGCTCAGGAAAACGGTTTTCTCACACAACTAATGGATTGCTATGTACAACATACAAAATGAGTTTAATTAATTTTTCTGGAAAAAAAATGTGAAAAAAGAATAACAAAAAAGTTGGTTTTCAACATGTATGCCAAAATACATAAATGTTTCGACAATGATCATCTCTTTCACTTTCATGCACCAGACGGTGAGATAAAGCGTTTGCTGCGTTCTTAGCTCTGTACGAGCTCAGGAAAGCGGTTTTCTCCCACAACTAATGGATTGCTATGTAAAACGTACAAAATGAGTTTAATTAATTTTTCTGGAACATGTTAAAAAAGAATAACAAAAAAGTTGGTTTTCAACATGTATGCCAAAATACATAAATGTTTCGAAAATGATCATCTCTTTCACTTTCATGCACCAGACGGTGAGATAAAGCGTTTGCTGCGTTCTTAGCTCTGTACGAGCTCAGGAAAGCGGTTTTCTCCCACAACTAATGGATTGCTATGTAAAACGTACAAAATGAGTTTAATTAATTTTTCTGGAACAACATGTGAAAAAAGAATAACAAAAAAGTTGTTTTTCAACATGTATGCCAAAATACATAAATGTTTTGAAAATGATCATCTCTTTCACTTTCATGAAAGAGATAAAGCGTTTGCTGCGTTCTTAGCTCTCTACGAGCTCAGGAAAGCGGTTTTCTCCCACAACTAATGGATTGCTATGTAAAACGTACAAAATGAGTTTAATTAATTTTTCTGGAACAAAATGTGAAAAAATAATAACAAAAAAGTTGGTTTTCAGCATGTATGCCAAAATACATAAATGTTTTGAAAATGATCATCTCTTTCACTTTCATGCACCAGACGGTGAGATAAAGCGTTTGCTGCGTTCATAGCTCTGAACGAACTCAGGAAAGCGGTTTTCTCACACAACTAATGGATTGTTATGTAAAACAGACAAAATGAGTTTAATTAACTTCTCTGGAGAAATTTAAAAAAAGAATAACAAAAAAGTTGTTTTTCAACATGTATGCCAAAATACATAAATGTTTTGAAAATGATCATCTCTGTCACTTTCATGCACCAGACGGTGAGATAAAGCGTTTGCTGCGTTCTTAGCTCTGTTGGAGCTCAGGAAAACGGTTTTCTCACACAACTAATGGATTGCTATGTAAAACGTACAAAATGAGTTTAATTAATTTTTCTGGAACAACATGTTAAAAAAGAATAACAAAAAAGTTGGTTTTCAACATGTATGCCAAAATACATAAATGTTTTGAAAATGATCATCTCTTTCACTTTCATGCACCAGACGGTGAGATAAAGCGTTTGCTGCGTTCTTAGCTCTGTTGGAGCTCAGGAAAACGGTTTTCTCACACAACTAATGGATTGCTATGTACAACATACAAAATAAGTTTAATTAATTTTTCTGGAAAAAAAATGTGAAAAAAGAATAACAAAAAAGTTGGTTTTCAACATGTATGCCAAAATGCATAAATGTTTTGAAAATGATCATCTATTTCACTTTCATGCACCAGACGGTGAGATAAAGCGTTTGCTGCGTTCTTAGCTCTGTACGAGCTCAGGAAAGCGGTTTTCTCACGCAACTAATGGATTGCTATGTAAAACATACAAAATGAGTTTAATTTTTCTGGAACAACATGTTAAAAAAGAATAACAAAAAAGTTGGTTTTCAACATGTATGCCAAAATACATAAATGATTTGAAAATGATCATCTCTTTCACTTTCATGCACCAGACGGTGAGATAAAGCGTTTGCTGCGTTCATAGCTCTGAACGAACTCAGGAAAGCGGTTTTCTCACACAACTAATGGATTGTTATGTAAAACAGACAAAATGAGTTTAATTAACTTCTCTGGAGAAATTTAAAAAAAGAATAACAAAAAATTGTTTTTCAACATGTATGCCAAAATACATAAATGTTTTGAAAATGATCATCTCTTTCACTTTCATGCACCAGACGGTGAGTTAAAGCGTTTGCTGCGTTCTTAGCTCTCTACGAGCTCAGGAAAGCGGTTTTCTCCCACAACTAATGGATTGCTATGTAAAACGTACAAAATGAGTTTAATTAATTTTTCTGGAACAACATGTTAAAAAAGAATAACAAAAAAGTTGGTTTTCAACATGTATGCCAAAATACATAAATGTTTTGAAAATGATCATCTCTTTCACTTTCAGGCACCAGACGGTGAGATAAAGCGTTTGCTGCGTTCTTAGCTCTGTACGAGCTCAGGAAAGCGGTTTTCTCCCACAACTAATGGATTGCTATGTAAAACATACAAAATGAGTTTAATTAATTTTTCTGGAAAAAAAATGTGAAAAAAGAATAACAAAAAAGTTGGTTTTCAACATGTATGCCAAAATACATAAATGTTTCGACAATGATCATCTCTTTCACTTTCATGCACCAGACGGTGAGATAAAGCGTTTGCTGCGTTCTTAGCTCTGTACGAGCTCAGGAAAGCGGTTTTCTCCCACAACTAATGGATTGCTATGTAAAACGTACAAAATGAGTTTAATTAATTTTTCTGGAACAACATGTTAAAAAAGAATAACAAAAAAGTTGGTTTTCAACATGTATGCCAAAATACATAAATGTTTCGAAAATGATCATCTCTTTCACTTTCATGCACCAGACGGTGAGATAAAGCGTTTGCTGCGTTCTTAGCTCTGTACGAGCTCAGGAAAGCGGTTTTCTCCCACAACTAATGGATTGCTATGTAAAACGTACAAAATGAGTTTAATTAATTTTTCTGGAACAACATGTGAAAAAAGAATAACAAAAAAGTTGTTTTTCAACATGTATGCCAAAATACATAAATGTTTTGAAAATGATCATCTCTTTCACTTTCATGAAAGAGATAAAGCGTTTGCTGCGTTCTTAGCTCTCTACGAGCTCAGGAAAGCGGTTTTCTCCCACAACTAATGGATTGCTATGTAAAACGTACAAAATGAGTTTAATTAATTTTTCTGGAACAAAATGTGAAAAAATAATAACAAAAAAGTTGGTTTTCAGCATGTATGCCAAAATACATAAATGTTTTGAAAATGATCATCTCTTTCACTTTCATGCACCAGACGGTGAGATAAAGCGTTTGCTGCGTTCATAGCTCTGAACGAACTCAGGAAAGCGGTTTTCTCACACAACTAATGGATTGTTATGTAAAACAGACAAAATGAGTTTAATTAACTTCTCTGGAGAAATTTAAAAAAAGAACAACAAAAAAGTTGTTTTTCAACATGTATGCCAAAATACATAAATGTTTTGAAAATGATCATCTCTGTCACTTTCATGCACCAGACGGTGAGATAAAGCGTTTGCTGCGTTCTTAGCTCTGTTGGAGCTCAGGAAAACGGTTTTCTCACACAACTAATGGATTGCTATGTAAAACGTACAAAATGAGTTTAATTAATTTTTCTGGAACAACATGTTAAAAAAGAATAACAAAAAAGTTGGTTTTCAACATGTATGCCAAAATACATAAATGTTTTGAAAATGATCATCTCTTTCACTTTCATGCACCAGACGGTGAGTTAAAGCGTTTGCTGCGTTCTTAGCTCTCTACGAGCTCAGGAAAGCGGTTTTCTCCCACAACTAATGGATTGCTATGTAAAACGTACAAAATGAGTTTAATTAATTTTTCTGGAACAACATGTTAAAAAAGAATAACAAAAAAGTTGGTTTTCAACATGTATGCCAAAATACATAAATGTTTTGAAAATGATCATCTCTTTCACTTTCATGCACCAGACGGTGAGATAAAGCGTTTGCTGCGTTCATAGCTCTGAACGAACTCAGGAAAGCGGTTTTCTCACACAACTAATGGATTGTTATGTAAAACAGACAAAATGAGTTTAATTAACTTCTCTGGAGAAATTTAAAAAAAGAATAACAAAAAATTGTTTTTCAACATGTATGCCAAAATACATAAATGTTTTGAAAATGATCATCTCTGTCACTTTCATGCACCAGACGGTGAGATAAAGCGTTTGCTGCGTTCTTAGCTCTGTTGGAGCTCAGGAAAACGGTTTTCTCACACAACTAATGGATTGCTATGTACAACATACAAAATAAGTTTAATTAATTTTTCTGGAAAAAAAATGTGAAAAAAGAATAACAAAAAAGTTGGTTTTCAACATGTATGCCAAAATGCATAAATGTTTTGAAAATGATCATCTATTTCACTTTCATGCACCAGACGGTGAGATAAAGCGTTTGCTGCGTTCTTAGCTCTGTACGAGCTCAGGAAAGCGGTTTTCTCACGCAACTAATGGATTGCTATGTAAAACATACAAAATGAGTTTAATTTTTCTGGAACAACATGTTAAAAAAGAATAACAAAAAAGTTGGTTTTCAACATGTATGCCAAAATACATAAATGATTTGAAAATGATCATCTCTTTCACTTTCATGCACCAGACGGTGAGATAAAGCGTTTGCTGCGTTCATAGCTCTGAACGAACTCAGGAAAGCGGTTTTCTCACACAACTAATGGATTGTTATGTAAAACAGACAAAATGAGTTTAATTAACTTCTCTGGAGAAATTTAAAAAAAGAATAACAAAAAATTGTTTTTCAACATGTATGCCAAAATACATAAATGTTTTGAAAATGATCATCTCTTTCACTTTCATGCACCAGACGGTGAGATAAAGCGTTTGCTGCGTTCATAGCTCTGAACGAACTCAGGAAAGCGGTTTTCTCACACAACTAATGGATTGTTATGTAAAACAGACAAAATGAGTTTAATTAACTTCTCTGGAGAAATTTAAAAAAAGAATAAAAAAAAAGTTGTTTTTCAACATGTATGCCAAAATACATAAATGTTTTGAAAATGATCATCTCTGTCACTTTCATGCACCAGACGGTGAGATAAAGCGTTTGCTGCGTTCTTAGCTCTGTTGGAGCTCAGGAAAACGGTTTTCTCAGACAACTAATGGATTGCTATGTAAAACGTACAAAATGAGTTTAATTAATTTTTCTGGAACAACATGTTAAAAAAGAATAACAAAAAAGTTGGTTTTCAACATGTATGCCAAAATACATAAATGTTTTGAAAATGATCATCTCTTTCACTTTCATGCACCAGACGGTGAGTTAAAGCGTTTGCTGCGTTCTTAGCTCTCTACGAGCTCAGGAAAGCGGTTTTCTCCCACAACTAATGGATTGCTATGTAAAACGTACAAAATGAGTTTAATTAATTTTTCTGGAACAACATGTTAAAAAAGAATAACAAAAAAGTTGGTTTTCAACATGTATGCCAAAATACATAAATGTTTTGAAAATGATCATCTCTTTCACTTTCATGCACCAGACGGTGAGATAAAGCGTTTGCTGCGTTCATAGCTCTGAACGAACTCAGGAAAGCGGTTTTCTCACACAACTAATGGATTGTTATGTAAAACAGACAAAATGAGTTTAATTAACTTCTCTGGAGAAATTTAAAAAAAGAATAACAAAAAATTGTTTTTCAACATGTATGCCAAAATACATAAATGTTTTGAAAATGATCATCTCTGTCACTTTCATGCACCAGACGGTGAGATAAAGCGTTTGCTGCGTTCTTAGCTCTGTTGGAGCTCAGGAAAACGGTTTTCTCACACAACTAATGGATTGCTATGTACAACATACAAAATAAGTTTAATTAATTTTTCTGGAAAAAAAATGTGAAAAAAGAATAACAAAAAAGTTGGTTTTCAACATGTATGCCAAAATGCATAAATGTTTTGAAAATGATCATCTATTTCACTTTCATGCACCAGACGGTGAGATAAAGCGTTTGCTGCGTTCTTAGCTCTGTACGAGCTCAGGAAAGCGGTTTTCTCACGCAACTAATGGATTGCTATGTAAAACATACAAAATGAGTTTAATTTTTCTGGAACAACATGTTAAAAAAGAATAACAAAAAAGTTGGTTTTCAACATGTATGCCAAAATACATAAATGATTTGAAAATGATCATCTCTTTCACTTTCATGCACCAGACGGTGAGATAAAGCGTTTGCTGCGTTCATAGCTCTGAACGAACTCAGGAAAGCGGTTTTCTCACACAACTAATGGATTGTTATGTAAAACAGACAAAATGAGTTTAATTAACTTCTCTGGAGAAATTTAAAAAAAGAATAACAAAAAATTGTTTTTCAACATGTATGCCAAAATACATAAATGTTTTGAAAATGATCATCTCTTTCACTTTCATGCACCAGACGGTGAGTTAAAGCGTTTGCTGCGTTCTTAGCTCTCTACGAGCTCAGGAAAGCGGTTTTCTCCCACAACTAATGGATTGCTATGTAAAACGTACAAAATGAGTTTAATTAATTTTTCTGGAACAACATGTTAAAAAAGAATAACAAAAAAGTTGGTTTTCAACATGTATGCCAAAATACATAAATGTTTTGAAAATGATCATCTCTTTCACTTTCATGCACCAGACGGTGAGATAAAGCGTTTGCTGCGTTCATAGCTCTGAACGAACTCAGGAAAGCGGTTTTCTCACACAACTAATGGATTGTTATGTAAAACAGACAAAATGAGTTTAATTAACTTCTCTGGAGAAATTTAAAAAAAGAATAACAAAAAATTGTTTTTCAACATGTATGCCAAAATACATAAATGTTTTGAAAATGATCATCTCTTTCACTTTCATGCACCAGACGGTGAGATAAAGCGTTTGCTGCGTTCTTAGCTCTGTTGGAGCTCAGGAAAACGGTTTTCTCACACAACTAATGGATTGCTATGTACAACATACAAAATGAGTTTAATTAATTTTTCTGGAAAAAAAATGTGAAAAAAGAATAACAAAAAAGTTGGTTTTCAACATGTATGCCAAAATACATAAATGTTTCGAAAATGATCATCTCTTTCACTTTCAGGCACCAGACGGTGAGATAAAGCGTTTGCTGCGTTCTTAGCTCTGTACGAGCTCAGGAAAGCGGTTTTCTCCCACAACTAATGGATTGCTATGTAAAACATACAAAATGAGTTTAATTAATTTTTCTGGAAAAAAAATGTGAAAAAAGAATAACAAAAAAGTTGGTTTTCAACATGTATGCCAAAATACATAAATGTTTCGACAATGATCATCTCTTTCACTTTCATGCACCAGACGGTGAGATAAAGCGTTTGCTGCGTTCTTAGCTCTGTACGAGCTCAGGAAAGCGGTTTTCTCCCACAACTAATGGATTGCTATGTAAAACGTACAAAATGAGTTTAATTAATTTTTCTGGAACAACATGTTAAAAAAGAATAACAAAAAAGTTGGTTTTCAACATGTATGCCAAAATACATAAATGTTTCGAAAATGATCATCTCTTTCACTTTCATGCACCAGACGGTGAGATAAAGCGTTTGCTGCGTTCTTAGCTCTGTACGAGCTCAGGAAAGCGGTTTTCTCCCACAACTAATGGATTGCTATGTAAAACGTACAAAATGAGTTTAATTAATTTTTCTGGAACAACATGTGAAAAAAGAATAACAAAAAAGTTGTTTTTCAACATGTATGCCAAAATACATAAATGTTTTGAAAATGATCATCTCTTTCACTTTCATGCACCAGACGGTGAGATAAAGCGTTTGCTGCGTTCTTAGCTCTGTACGAGCTCAGGAAAGCGGTTTTCTCCCACAACTAATGGATTGCTATGTAAAACATACAAAATGAGTTTAATTAATTTTTCTGGAAAAAAATGTGAAAAAAGAATAACAAAAAAGTTGGTTTTCAACATGTATGCCAAAATACATAAATGTTTTGAAAATGATCATCTCTGTCACTTTCATGCACCAGACGGTGAGATAAAGCGTTTGCTGCGTTCTTAGCTCTGTAGGAGCTCAGGAAAGCGGTTTTCTCCCACAACTAATGGATTGCTATGTAAAACGTACAAAATGAGTTTAATTAATTTTTCTGGAACAAAATGTGAAAAAATAATAACAAAAAAGTTGGTTTTCAGCATGTATGCCAAAATACATAAATGTTTTGAAAATGATCATCTCTTTCACTTTCATGCACCAGACGGTGAGATAAAGCGTTTGCTGCGTTCATAGCTCTGAACGAACTCAGGAAAGCGGTTTTCTCACACAACTAATGGATTGTTATGTAAAACAGACAAAATGAGTTTAATTAACTTCTCTGGAGAAATTTAAAAAAAGAATAACAAAAAAGTTGTTTTTCAACATGTATGCCAAAATACATAAATGTTTTGAAAATGATCATCTCTGTCACTTTCATGCACCAGACGGTGAGATAAAGCGTTTGCTGCGTTCTTAGCTCTGTTGGAGCTCAGGAAAACGGTTTTCTCACACAACTAATGGATTGCTATGTAAAACGTACAAAATGAGTTTAATTAATTTTTCTGGAACAACATGTTAAAAAAGAATAACAAAAAAGTTGGTTTTCAACATGTATGCCAAAATACATAAATGTTTTGAAAATGATCATCTCTTTCACTTTCATGCACCAGACGGTGAGTTAAAGCGTTTGCTGCGTTCTTAGCTCTCTACGAGCTCAGGAAAGCGGTTTTCTCCCACAACTAATGGATTGCTATGTAAAACGTACAAAATGAGTTTAATTAATTTTTCTGGAACAACATGTTAAAAAAGAATAACAAAAAAGTTGGTTTTCAACATGTATGCCAAAATACATAAATGTTTTGAAAATGATCATCTCTTTCACTTTCATGCACCAGACGGTGAGATAAAGCGTTTGCTGCGTTCATAGCTCTGAACGAACTCAGGAAAGCGGTTTTCTCACACAACTAATGGATTGTTATGTAAAACAGACAAAATGAGTTTAATTAACTTCTCTGGAGAAATTTAAAAAAAGAATAACAAAAAATTGTTTTTCAACATGTATGCCAAAATACATAAATGTTTTGAAAATGATCATCTCTTTCACTTTCATGCACCAGACGGTGAGATAAAGCGTTTGCTGCGTTCTTAGCTCTGTTGGAGCTCAGGAAAACGGTTTTCTCACACAACTAATGGATTGCTATGTACAACATACAAAATGAGTTTAATTAATTTTTCTGGAAAAAAAATGTGAAAAAAGAATAACAAAAAAGTTGGTTTTCAACATGTATGCCAAAATACATAAATGTTTTGAAAATGATCATCTCTTTCACTTTCAGGCACCAGACGGTGAGATAAAGCGTTTGCTGCGTTCTTAGCTCTGTACGAGCTCAGGAAAGCGGTTTTCTCCCACAACTAATGGATTGCTATGTAAAACATACAAAATGAGTTTAATTAATTTTTCTGGAAAAAAAATGTGAAAAAAGAATAACAAAAAAGTTGGTTTTCAACATGTATGCCAAAATACATAAATGTTTCGACAATGATCATCTCTTTCACTTTCATGCACCAGACGGTGAGATAAAGCGTTTGCTGCGTTCTTAGCTCTGTACGAGCTCAGGAAAGCGGTTTTCTCCCACAACTAATGGATTGCTATGTAAAACGTACAAAATGAGTTTAATTAATTTTTCTGGAACAACATGTTAAAAAAGAATAACAAAAAAGTTGGTTTTCAACATGTATGCCAAAATACATAAATGTTTCGAAAATGATCATCTCTTTCACTTTCATGCACCAGACGGTGAGATAAAGCGTTTGCTGCGTTCTTAGCTCTGTACGAGCTCAGGAAAGCGGTTTTCTCCCACAACTAATGGATTGCTATGTAAAACGTACAAAATGAGTTTAATTAATTTTTCTGGAACAACATGTTAAAAAAGAATAACAAAAAAGTTGGTTTTCAACATGTATGCCAAAATACATAAATGTTTTGAAAATGATCATCTCTTTCACTTTCATGCACCAGACGGTGAGTTAAAGCGTTTGCTGCGTTCTTAGCTCTCTACGAGCTCAGGAAAGCGGTTTTCTCCCACAACTAATGGATTGCTATGTAAAACGTACAAAATGAGTTTAATTAATTTTTCTGGAACAACATGTTAAAAAAGAATAACAAAAAAGTTGGTTTTCAACATGTATGCCAAAATACATAAATGTTTTGAAAATGATCATCTCTTTCACTTTCATGCACCAGACGGTGAGATAAAGCGTTTGCTGCGTTCATAGCTCTGAACGAACTCAGGAAAGCGGTTTTCTCACACAACTAATGGATTGTTATGTAAAACAGACAAAATGAGTTTAATTAACTTCTCTGGAGAAATTTAAAAAAAGAATAACAAAAAATTGTTTTTCAACATGTATGCCAAAATACATAAATGTTTTGAAAATGATCATCTCTGTCACTTTCATGCACCAGACGGTGAGATAAAGCGTTTGCTGCGTTCTTAGCTCTGTACGAGCTCAGGAAAGCGGTTTTCTCCCACAACTAATGGATTGCTATGTAAAACATACAAAATGAGTTTAATTAATTTTTCTGGAAAAAAAATGTGAAAAAAGAATAACAAAAAAGTTGGTTTTCAACATGTATGCCAAAATACATAAATGTTTCGACAATGATCATCTCTTTCACTTTCATGCACCAGACGGTGAGATAAAGCGTTTGCTGCGTTCTTAGCTCTGTACGAGCTCAGGAAAGCGGTTTTCTCCCACAACTAATGGATTGCTATGTAAAACGTACAAAATGAGTTTAATTAATTTTTCTGGAACAACATGTTAAAAAAGAATAACAAAAAAGTTGGTTTTCAACATGTATGCCAAAATACATAAATGTTTCGAAAATGATCATCTCTTTCACTTTCATGCACCAGACGGTGAGATAAAGCGTTTGCTGCGTTCTTAGCTCTGTACGAGCTCAGGAAAGCGGTTTTCTCCCACAACTAATGGATTGCTATGTAAAACGTACAAAATGAGTTTAATTAATTTTTCTGGAACAACATGTTAAAAAAGAATAACAAAAAAGTTGGTTTTCAACATGTATGCCAAAATACATAAATGTTTTGAAAATGATCATCTCTTTCACTTTCATGCACCAGACGGTGAGTTAAAGCGTTTGCTGCGTTCTTAGCTCTCTACGAGCTCAGGAAAGCGGTTTTCTCCCACAACTAATGGATTGCTATGTAAAACGTACAAAATGAGTTTAATTAATTTTTCTGGAACAACATGTTAAAAAAGAATAACAAAAAAGTTGGTTTTCAACATGTATGCCAAAATACATAAATGTTTTGAAAATGATCATCTCTTTCACTTTCATGCACCAGACGGTGAGATAAAGCGTTTGCTGCGTTCATAGCTCTGAACGAACTCAGGAAAGCGGTTTTCTCACACAACTAATGGATTGTTATGTAAAACAGACAAAATGAGTTTAATTAACTTCTCTGGAGAAATTTAAAAAAAGAATAACAAAAAATTGTTTTTCAACATGTATGCCAAAATACATAAATGTTTTGAAAATGATCATCTCTGTCACTTTCATGCACCAGACGGTGAGATAAAGCGTTTGCTGCGTTCTTAGCTCTGTACGAGCTCAGGAAAGCGGTTTTCTCACGCAACTAATGGATTGCTATGTAAAACATACAAAATGAGTTTAATTTTTCTGGAACAACATGTTAAAAAAGAATAACAAAAAAGTTGGTTTTCAACATGTATGCCAAAATACATAAATGATTTGAAAATGATCATCTCTTTCACTTTCATGCACCAGACGGTGAGATAAAGCGTTTGCTGCGTTCATAGCTCTGAACGAACTCAGGAAAGCGGTTTTCTCACACAACTAATGGATTGTTATGTAAAACAGACAAAATGAGTTTAATTAACTTCTCTGGAGAAATTTAAAAAAAGAATAACAAAAAATTGTTTTTCAACATGTATGCCAAAATACATAAATGTTTTGAAAATGATCATCTCTTTCACTTTCATGCACCAGACGGTGAGTTAAAGCGTTTGCTGCGTTCTTAGCTCTCTACGAGCTCAGGAAAGCGGTTTTCTCCCACAACTAATGGATTGCTATGTAAAACGTACAAAATGAGTTTAATTAATTTTTCTGGAACAACATGTTAAAAAAGAATAACAAAAAAGTTGGTTTTCAACATGTATGCCAAAATACATAAATGTTTTGAAAATGATCATCTCTTTCACTTTCATGCACCAGACGGTGAGATAAAGCGTTTGCTGCGTTCATAGCTCTGAACGAACTCAGGAAAGCGGTTTTCTCACACAACTAATGGATTGTTATGTAAAACAGACAAAATGAGTTTAATTAACTTCTCTGGAGAAATTTAAAAAAAGAATAACAAAAAATTGTTTTTCAACATGTATGCCAAAATACATAAATGTTTTGAAAATGATCATCTCTTTCACTTTCATGCACCAGACGGTGAGATAAAGCGTTTGCTGCGTTCTTAGCTCTGTTGGAGCTCAGGAAAACGGTTTTCTCACACAACTAATGGATTGCTATGTACAACATACAAAATGAGTTTAATTAATTTTTCTGGAAAAAAAATGTGAAAAAAGAATAACAAAAAAGTTGGTTTTCAACATGTATGCCAAAATACATAAATGTTTTGAAAATGATCATCTCTTTCACTTTCAGGCACCAGACGGTGAGATAAAGCGTTTGCTGCGTTCTTAGCTCTGTACGAGCTCAGGAAAGCGGTTTTCTCCCACAACTAATGGATTGCTATGTAAAACATACAAAATGAGTTTAATTAATTTTTCTGGAAAAAAAATGTGAAAAAAGAATAACAAAAAAGTTGGTTTTCAACATGTATGCCAAAATACATAAATGTTTCGACAATGATCATCTCTTTCACTTTCATGCACCAGACGGTGAGATAAAGCGTTTGCTGCGTTCTTAGCTCTGTACGAGCTCAGGAAAGCGGTTTTCTCCCACAACTAATGGATTGCTATGTAAAACGTACAAAATGAGTTTAATTAATTTTTCTGGAACAACATGTTAAAAAAGAATAACAAAAAAGTTGGTTTTCAACATGTATGCCAAAATACATAAATGTTTCGAAAATGATCATCTCTTTCACTTTCATGCACCAGACGGTGAGATAAAGCGTTTGCTGCGTTCTTAGCTCTGTACGAGCTCAGGAAAGCGGTTTTCTCCCACAACTAATGGATTGCTATGTAAAACGTACAAAATGAGTTTAATTAATTTTTCTGGAACAACATGTGAAAAAAGAATAACAAAAAAGTTGTTTTTCAACATGTATGCCAAAATACATAAATGTTTTGAAAATGATCATCTCTTTCACTTTCATGAAAGAGATAAAGCGTTTGCTGCGTTCTTAGCTCTCTACGAGCTCAGGAAAGCGGTTTTCTCCCACAACTAATGGATTGCTATGTAAAACGTACAAAATGAGTTTAATTAATTTTTCTGGAACAAAATGTGAAAAAATAATAACAAAAAAGTTGGTTTTCAGCATGTATGCCAAAATACATAAATGTTTTGAAAATGATCATCTCTTTCACTTTCATGCACCAGACGGTGAGATAAAGCGTTTGCTGCGTTCATAGCTCTGAACGAACTCAGGAAAGCGGTTTTCTCACACAACTAATGGATTGTTATGTAAAACAGACAAAATGAGTTTAATTAACTTCTCTGGAGAAATTTAAAAAAAGAATAACAAAAAAGTTGTTTTTCAACATGTATGCCAAAATACATAAATGTTTTGAAAATGATCATCTCTGTCACTTTCATGCACCAGACGGTGAGATAAAGCGTTTGCTGCGTTCTTAGCTCTGTTGGAGCTCAGGAAAACGGTTTTCTCACACAACTAATGGATTGCTATGTAAAACGTACAAAATGAGTTTAATTAATTTTTCTGGAACAACATGTTAAAAAAGAATAACAAAAAAGTTGGTTTTCAACATGTATGCCAAAATACATAAATGTTTTGAAAATGATCATCTCTTTCACTTTCATGCACCAGACGGTGAGTTAAAGCGTTTGCTGCGTTCTTAGCTCTCTACGAGCTCAGGAAAGCGGTTTTCTCCCACAACTAATGGATTGCTATGTAAAACGTACAAAATGAGTTTAATTAATTTTTCTGGAACAACATGTTAAAAAAGAATAACAAAAAAGTTGGTTTTCAACATGTATGCCAAAATACATAAATGTTTTGAAAATGATCATCTCTTTCACTTTCATGCACCAGACGGTGAGATAAAGCGTTTGCTGCGTTCATAGCTCTGAACGAACTCAGGAAAGCGGTTTTCTCACACAACTAATGGATTGTTATGTAAAACAGACAAAATGAGTTTAATTAACTTCTCTGGAGAAATTTAAAAAAAGAATAACAAAAAATTGTTTTTCAACATGTATGCCAAAATACATAAATGTTTTGAAAATGATCATCTCTTTCACTTTCATGCACCAGACGGTGAGATAAAGCGTTTGCTGCGTTCTTAGCTCTGTTGGAGCTCAGGAAAACGGTTTTCTCACACAACTAATGGATTGCTATGTACAACATACAAAATGAGTTTAATTAATTTTTCTGGAAAAAAAATGTGAAAAAAGAATAACAAAAAAGTTGGTTTTCAACATGTATGCCAAAATACATAAATGTTTTGAAAATGATCATCTCTTTCACTTTCAGGCACCAGACGGTGAGATAAAGCGTTTGCTGCGTTCTTAGCTCTGTACGAGCTCAGGAAAGCGGTTTTCTCCCACAACTAATGGATTGCTATGTAAAACATACAAAATGAGTTTAATTAATTTTTCTGGAAAAAAAATGTGAAAAAAGAATAACAAAAAAGTTGGTTTTCAACATGTATGCCAAAATACATAAATGTTTCGACAATGATCATCTCTTTCACTTTCATGCACCAGACGGTGAGATAAAGCGTTTGCTGCGTTCTTAGCTCTGTACGAGCTCAGGAAAGCGGTTTTCTCCCACAACTAATGGATTGCTATGTAAAACGTACAAAATGAGTTTAATTAATTTTTCTGGAACAACATGTTAAAAAAGAATAACAAAAAAGTTGGTTTTCAACATGTATGCCAAAATACATAAATGTTTCGAAAATGATCATCTCTTTCACTTTCATGCACCAGACGGTGAGATAAAGCGTTTGCTGCGTTCTTAGCTCTGTACGAGCTCAGGAAAGCGGTTTTCTCCCACAACTAATGGATTGCTATGTAAAACGTACAAAATGAGTTTAATTAATTTTTCTGGAACAACATGTGAAAAAAGAATAACAAAAAAGTTGTTTTTCAACATGTATGCCAAAATACATAAATGTTTTGAAAATGATCATCTCTTTCACTTTCATGAAAGAGATAAAGCGTTTGCTGCGTTCTTAGCTCTCTACGAGCTCAGGAAAGCGGTTTTCTCCCACAACTAATGGATTGCTATGTAAAACGTACAAAATGAGTTTAATTAATTTTTCTGGAACAAAATGTGAAAAAATAATAACAAAAAAGTTGGTTTTCAGCATGTATGCCAAAATACATAAATGTTTTGAAAATGATCATCTCTTTCACTTTCATGCACCAGACGGTGAGATAAAGCGTTTGCTGCGTTCATAGCTCTGAACGAACTCAGGAAAGCGGTTTTCTCACACAACTAATGGATTGTTATGTAAAACAGACAAAATGAGTTTAATTAACTTCTCTGGAGAAATTTAAAAAAAGAATAACAAAAAAGTTGTTTTTCAACATGTATGCCAAAATACATAAATGTTTTGAAAATGATCATCTCTGTCACTTTCATGCACCAGACGGTGAGATAAAGCGTTTGCTGCGTTCTTAGCTCTGTTGGAGCTCAGGAAAACGGTTTTCTCACACAACTAATGGATTGCTATGTAAAACGTACAAAATGAGTTTAATTAATTTTTCTGGAACAACATGTTAAAAAAGAATAACAAAAAAGTTGGTTTTCAACATGTATGCCAAAATACATAAATGTTTTGAAAATGATCATCTCTTTCACTTTCATGCACCAGACGGTGAGTTAAAGCGTTTGCTGCGTTCTTAGCTCTCTACGAGCTCAGGAAAGCGGTTTTCTCCCACAACTAATGGATTGCTATGTAAAACGTACAAAATGAGTTTAATTAATTTTTCTGGAACAACATGTTAAAAAAGAATAACAAAAAAGTTGGTTTTCAACATGTATGCCAAAATACATAAATGTTTTGAAAATGATCATCTCTTTCACTTTCATGCACCAGACGGTGAGATAAAGCGTTTGCTGCGTTCATAGCTCTGAACGAACTCAGGAAAGCGGTTTTCTCACACAACTAATGGATTGTTATGTAAAACAGACAAAATGAGTTTAATTAACTTCTCTGGAGAAATTTAAAAAAAGAATAACAAAAAATTGTTTTTCAACATGTATGCCAAAATACATAAATGTTTTGAAAATGATCATCTCTTTCACTTTCATGCACCAGACGGTGAGATAAAGCGTTTGCTGCGTTCTTAGCTCTGTTGGAGCTCAGGAAAACGGTTTTCTCACACAACTAATGGATTGCTATGTACAACATACAAAATGAGTTTAATTAATTTTTCTGGAAAAAAAATGTGAAAAAAGAATAACAAAAAAGTTGGTTTTCAACATGTATGCCAAAATACATAAATGTTTTGAAAATGATCATCTCTTTCACTTTCAGGCACCAGACGGTGAGATAAAGCGTTTGCTGCGTTCTTAGCTCTGTACGAGCTCAGGAAAGCGGTTTTCTCCCACAACTAATGGATTGCTATGTAAAACATACAAAATGAGTTTAATTAATTTTTCTGGAAAAAAAATGTGAAAAAAGAATAACAAAAAAGTTGGTTTTCAACATGTATGCCAAAATACATAAATGTTTCGACAATGATCATCTCTTTCACTTTCATGCACCAGACGGTGAGATAAAGCGTTTGCTGCGTTCTTAGCTCTGTACGAGCTCAGGAAAGCGGTTTTCTCCCACAACTAATGGATTGCTATGTAAAACGTACAAAATGAGTTTAATTAATTTTTCTGGAACAACATGTTAAAAAAGAATAACAAAAAAGTTGGTTTTCAACATGTATGCCAAAATACATAAATGTTTCGAAAATGATCATCTCTTTCACTTTCATGCACCAGACGGTGAGATAAAGCGTTTGCTGCGTTCTTAGCTCTGTACGAGCTCAGGAAAGCGGTTTTCTCCCACAACTAATGGATTGCTATGTAAAACGTACAAAATGAGTTTAATTAATTTTTCTGGAACAACATGTGAAAAAAGAATAACAAAAAAGTTGTTTTTCAACATGTATGCCAAAATACATAAATGTTTTGAAAATGATCATCTCTTTCACTTTCATGAAAGAGATAAAGCGTTTGCTGCGTTCTTAGCTCTCTACGAGCTCAGGAAAGCGGTTTTCTCCCACAACTAATGGATTGCTATGTAAAACGTACAAAATGAGTTTAATTAATTTTTCTGGAACAAAATGTGAAAAAATAATAACAAAAAAGTTGGTTTTCAGCATGTATGCCAAAATACATAAATGTTTTGAAAATGATCATCTCTTTCACTTTCATGCACCAGACGGTGAGATAAAGCGTTTGCTGCGTTCATAGCTCTGAACGAACTCAGGAAAGCGGTTTTCTCACACAACTAATGGATTGTTATGTAAAACAGACAAAATGAGTTTAATTAACTTCTCTGGAGAAATTTAAAAAAAGAATAACAAAAAAGTTGTTTTTCAACATGTATGCCAAAATACATAAATGTTTTGAAAATGATCATCTCTGTCACTTTCATGCACCAGACGGTGAGATAAAGCGTTTGCTGCGTTCTTAGCTCTGTTGGAGCTCAGGAAAACGGTTTTCTCACACAACTAATGGATTGCTATGTAAAACGTACAAAATGAGTTTAATTAATTTTTCTGGAACAACATGTTAAAAAAGAATAACAAAAAAGTTGGTTTTCAACATGTATGCCAAAATACATAAATGTTTTGAAAATGATCATCTCTTTCACTTTCAGGCACCAGACGGTGAGATAAAGCGTTTGCTGCGTTCTTAGCTCTGTACGAGCTCAGGAAAGCGGTTTTCTCCCACAACTAATGGATTGCTATGTAAAACATACAAAATGAGTTTAATTAATTTTTCTGGAAAAAAAATGTGAAAAAAGAATAACAAAAAAGTTGGTTTTCAACATGTATGCCAAAATACATAAATGTTTCGACAATGATCATCTCTTTCACTTTCATGCACCAGACGGTGAGATAAAGCGTTTGCTGCGTTCTTAGCTCTGTACGAGCTCAGGAAAGCGGTTTTCTCCCACAACTAATGGATTGCTATGTAAAACGTACAAAATGAGTTTAATTAATTTTTCTGGAACAACATGTTAAAAAAGAATAACAAAAAAGTTGGTTTTCAACATGTATGCCAAAATACATAAATGTTTCGAAAATGATCATCTCTTTCACTTTCATGCACCAGACGGTGAGATAAAGCGTTTGCTGCGTTCTTAGCTCTGTACGAGCTCAGGAAAGCGGTTTTCTCCCACAACTAATGGATTGCTATGTAAAACGTACAAAATGAGTTTAATTAATTTTTCTGGAACAACATGTGAAAAAAGAATAACAAAAAAGTTGTTTTTCAACATGTATGCCAAAATACATAAATGTTTTGAAAATGATCATCTCTTTCACTTTCATGAAAGAGATAAAGCGTTTGCTGCGTTCTTAGCTCTCTACGAGCTCAGGAAAGCGGTTTTCTCCCACAACTAATGGATTGCTATGTAAAACGTACAAAATGAGTTTAATTAATTTTTCTGGAACAAAATGTGAAAAAATAATAACAAAAAAGTTGGTTTTCAGCATGTATGCCAAAATACATAAATGTTTTGAAAATGATCATCTCTTTCACTTTCATGCACCAGACGGTGAGATAAAGCGTTTGCTGCGTTCTTAGCTCTGTTGGAGCTCAGGAAAACGGTTTTCTCACACAACTAATGGATTGCTATGTAAAACGTACAAAATGAGTTTAATTAATTTTTCTGGAACAACATGTTAAAAAAGAATAACAAAAAAGTTGGTTTTCAACATGTATGCCAAAATACATAAATGTTTTGAAAATGATCATCTCTTTCACTTTCATGCACCAGACGGTGAGTTAAAGCGTTTGCTGCGTTCTTAGCTCTCTACGAGCTCAGGAAAGCGGTTTTCTCCCACAACTAATGGATTGCTATGTAAAACGTACAAAATGAGTTTAATTAATTTTTCTGGAACAACATGTTAAAAAAGAATAACAAAAAAGTTGGTTTTCAACATGTATGCCAAAATACATAAATGTTTTGAAAATGATCATCTCTTTCACTTTCATGCACCAGACGGTGAGATAAAGCGTTTGCTGCGTTCATAGCTCTGAACGAACTCAGGAAAGCGGTTTTCTCACACAACTAATGGATTGTTATGTAAAACAGACAAAATGAGTTTAATTAACTTCTCTGGAGAAATTTAAAAAAAGAATAACAAAAAATTGTTTTTCAACATGTATGCCAAAATACATAAATGTTTTGAAAATGATCATCTCTTTCACTTTCATGCACCAGACGGTGAGATAAAGCGTTTGCTGCGTTCTTAGCTCTGTTGGAGCTCAGGAAAACGGTTTTCTCACACAACTAATGGATTGCTATGTACAACATACAAAATGAGTTTAATTAATTTTTCTGGAAAAAAAATGTGAAAAAAGAATAACAAAAAAGTTGGTTTTCAACATGTATGCCAAAATACATAAATGTTTTGAAAATGATCATCTCTTTCACTTTCAGGCACCAGACGGTGAGATAAAGCGTTTGCTGCGTTCTTAGCTCTGTACGAGCTCAGGAAAGCGGTTTTCTCCCACAACTAATGGATTGCTATGTAAAACATACAAAATGAGTTTAATTAATTTTTCTGGAAAAAAAATGTGAAAAAAGAATAACAAAAAAGTTGGTTTTCAACATGTATGCCAAAATACATAAATGTTTCGACAATGATCATCTCTTTCACTTTCATGCACCAGACGGTGAGATAAAGCGTTTGCTGCGTTCTTAGCTCTGTACGAGCTCAGGAAAGCGGTTTTCTCCCACAACTAATGGATTGCTATGTAAAACGTACAAAATGAGTTTAATTAATTTTTCTGGAACAACATGTTAAAAAAGAATAACAAAAAAGTTGGTTTTCAACATGTATGCCAAAATACATAAATGTTTCGAAAATGATCATCTCTTTCACTTTCATGCACCAGACGGTGAGATAAAGCGTTTGCTGCGTTCTTAGCTCTGTACGAGCTCAGGAAAGCGGTTTTCTCCCACAACTAATGGATTGCTATGTAAAACGTACAAAATGAGTTTAATTAATTTTTCTGGAACAACATGTGAAAAAAGAATAACAAAAAAGTTGTTTTTCAACATGTATGCCAAAATACATAAATGTTTTGAAAATGATCATCTCTTTCACTTTCATGAAAGAGATAAAGCGTTTGCTGCGTTCTTAGCTCTCTACGAGCTCAGGAAAGCGGTTTTCTCCCACAACTAATGGATTGCTATGTAAAACGTACAAAATGAGTTTAATTAATTTTTCTGGAACAAAATGTGAAAAAATAATAACAAAAAAGTTGGTTTTCTGCATGTATGCCAAAATACATAAATGTTTTGAAAATGATCATCTCTTTCACTTTCATGCACCAGACGGTGAGATAAAGCGTTTGCTGCGTTCATAGCTCTGAACGAACTCAGGAAAGCGGTTTTCTCACACAACTAATGGATTGTTATGTAAAACAGACAAAATGAGTTTAATTAACTTCTCTGGAGAAATTTAAAAAAAGAATAACAAAAAAGTTGTTTTTCAACATGTATGCCAAAATACATAAATGTTTTGAAAATGATCATCTCTGTCACTTTCATGCACCAGACGGTGAGATAAAGCGTTTGCTGCGTTCTTAGCTCTGTTGGAGCTCAGGAAAACGGTTTTCTCACACAACTAATGGATTGCTATGTAAAACGTACAAAATGAGTTTAATTAATTTTTCTGGAACAACATGTTAAAAAAGAATAACAAAAAAGTTGGTTTTCAACATGTATGCCAAAATACATAAATGTTTCGAAAATGATCATCTCTTTCACTTTCATGCACCAGACGGTGAGATAAAGCGTTTGCTGCGTTCTTAGCTCTGTACGAGCTCAGGAAAGCGGTTTTCTCCCACAACTAATGGATTGCTATGTAAAACGTACAAAATGAGTTTAATTAATTTTTCTGGAACAACATGTGAAAAAAGAATAACAAAAAAGTTGTTTTTCAACATGTATGCCAAAATACATAAATGTTTTGAAAATGATCATCTCTTTCACTTTCATGAAAGAGATAAAGCGTTTGCTGCGTTCTTAGCTCTCTACGAGCTCAGGAAAGCGGTTTTCTCCCACAACTAATGGATTGCTATGTAAAACGTACAAAATGAGTTTAATTAATTTTTCTGGAACAAAATGTGAAAAAATAATAACAAAAAAGTTGGTTTTCAGCATGTATGCCAAAATACATAAATGTTTTGAAAATGATCATCTCTTTCACTTTCATGCACCAGACGGTGAGATAAAGCGTTTGCTGCGTTCTTAGCTCTGTTGGAGCTCAGGAAAACGGTTTTCTCACACAACTAATGGATTGCTATGTAAAACGTACAAAATGAGTTTAATTAATTTTTCTGGAACAACATGTTAAAAAAGAATAACAAAAAAGTTGGTTTTCAACATGTATGCCAAAATACATAAATGTTTTGAAAATGATCATCTCTTTCACTTTCATGCACCAGACGGTGAGTTAAAGCGTTTGCTGCGTTCTTAGCTCTCTACGAGCTCAGGAAAGCGGTTTTCTCCCACAACTAATGGATTGCTATGTAAAACGTACAAAATGAGTTTAATTAATTTTTCTGGAACAACATGTTAAAAAAGAATAACAAAAAAGTTGGTTTTCAACATGTATGCCAAAATACATAAATGTTTTGAAAATGATCATCTCTTTCACTTTCATGCACCAGACGGTGAGATAAAGCGTTTGCTGCGTTCATAGCTCTGAACGAACTCAGGAAAGCGGTTTTCTCACACAACTAATGGATTGTTATGTAAAACAGACAAAATGAGTTTAATTAACTTCTCTGGAGAAATTTAAAAAAAGAATAACAAAAAATTGTTTTTCAACATGTATGCCAAAATACATAAATGTTTTGAAAATGATCATCTCTTTCACTTTCATGCACCAGACGGTGAGATAAAGCGTTTGCTGCGTTCTTAGCTCTGTTGGAGCTCAGGAAAACGGTTTTCTCACACAACTAATGGATTGCTATGTACAACATACAAAATGAGTTTAATTAATTTTTCTGGAAAAAAAATGTGAAAAAAGAATAACAAAAAAGTTGGTTTTCAACATGTATGCCAAAATACATAAATGTTTTGA
Source organism: Channallabes apus (assembly GCA_030522415.1). Classification (NCBI taxonomy): domain Eukaryota; kingdom Metazoa; phylum Chordata; class Actinopteri; order Siluriformes; family Clariidae; genus Channallabes; species Channallabes apus. The sequence goes on along the minus strand of CM060126.1, from coordinate 17,622,031 downwards.
AAATGATCATCTCTTTCACTTTCAGGCACCAGACGGTGAGATAAAGCGTTTGCTGCGTTCTTAGCTCTGTACGAGCTCAGGAAAGCGGTTTTCTCCCACAACTAATGGATTGCTATGTAAAACATACAAAATGAGTTTAATTAATTTTTCTGGAAAAAAAATGTGAAAAAAGAATAACAAAAAAGTTGGTTTTCAACATGTATGCCAAAATACATAAATGTTTCGACAATGATCATCTCTTTCACTTTCATGCACCAGACGGTGAGATAAAGCGTTTGCTGCGTTCTTAGCTCTGTACGAGCTCAGGAAAGCGGTTTTCTCCCACAACTAATGGATTGCTATGTAAAACGTACAAAATGAGTTTAATTAATTTTTCTGGAACAACATGTTAAAAAAGAATAACAAAAAAGTTGGTTTTCAACATGTATGCCAAAATACATAAATGTTTCGAAAATGATCATCTCTTTCACTTTCATGCACCAGACGGTGAGATAAAGCGTTTGCTGCGTTCTTAGCTCTGTACGAGCTCAGGAAAGCGGTTTTCTCCCACAACTAATGGATTGCTATGTAAAACGTACAAAATGAGTTTAATTAATTTTTCTGGAACAACATGTGAAAAAAGAATAACAAAAAAGTTGTTTTTCAACATGTATGCCAAAATACATAAATGTTTTGAAAATGATCATCTCTTTCACTTTCATGAAAGAGATAAAGCGTTTGCTGCGTTCTTAGCTCTCTACGAGCTCAGGAAAGCGGTTTTCTCCCACAACTAATGGATTGCTATGTAAAACGTACAAAATGAGTTTAATTAATTTTTCTGGAACAAAATGTGAAAAAATAATAACAAAAAAGTTGGTTTTCTGCATGTATGCCAAAATACATAAATGTTTTGAAAATGATCATCTCTTTCACTTTCATGCACCAGACGGTGAGATAAAGCGTTTGCTGCGTTCATAGCTCTGAACGAACTCAGGAAAGCGGTTTTCTCACACAACTAATGGATTGTTATGTAAAACAGACAAAATGAGTTTAATTAACTTCTCTGGAGAAATTTAAAAAAAGAATAACAAAAAAGTTGTTTTTCAACATGTATGCCAAAATACATAAATGTTTTGAAAATGATCATCTCTGTCACTTTCATGCACCAGACGGTGAGATAAAGCGTTTGCTGCGTTCTTAGCTCTGTTGGAGCTCAGGAAAACGGTTTTCTCACACAACTAATGGATTGCTATGTAAAACGTACAAAATGAGTTTAATTAATTTTTCTGGAACAACATGTTAAAAAAGAATAACAAAAAAGTTGGTTTTCAACATGTATGCCAAAATACATAAATGTTTTGAAAATGATCATCTCTTTCACTTTCATGCACCAGACGGTGAGATAAAGCGTTTGCTGCGTTCATAGCTCTGAACGAACTCAGGAAAGCGGTTTTCTCACACAACTAATGGATTGTTATGTAAAACAGACAAAATGAGTTTAATTAACTTCTCTGGAGAAATTTAAAAAAAGAATAACAAAAAATTGTTTTTCAACATGTATGCCAAAATACATAAATGTTTTGAAAATGATCATCTCTTTCACTTTCATGCACCAGACGGTGAGATAAAGCGTTTGCTGCGTTCTTAGCTCTGTTGGAGCTCAGGAAAACGGTTTTCTCACACAACTAATGGATTGCTATGTACAACATACAAAATGAGTTTAATTAATTTTTCTGGAAAAAAAATGTGAAAAAAGAATAACAAAAAAGTTGGTTTTCAACATGTATGCCAAAATACATAAATGTTTTGAAAATGATCATCTCTTTCACTTTCAGGCACCAGACGGTGAGATAAAGCGTTTGCTGCGTTCTTAGCTCTGTACGAGCTCAGGAAAGCGGTTTTCTCCCACAACTAATGGATTGCTATGTAAAACATACAAAATGAGTTTAATTAATTTTTCTGGAAAAAAAATGTGAAAAAAGAATAACAAAAAAGTTGGTTTTCAACATGTATGCCAAAATACATAAATGTTTCGACAATGATCATCTCTTTCACTTTCATGCACCAGACGGTGAGATAAAGCGTTTGCTGCGTTCTTAGCTCTGTACGAGCTCAGGAAAGCGGTTTTCTCCCACAACTAATGGATTGCTATGTAAAACGTACAAAATGAGTTTAATTAATTTTTCTGGAACAACATGTTAAAAAAGAATAACAAAAAAGTTGGTTTTCAACATGTATGCCAAAATACATAAATGTTTCGAAAATGATCATCTCTTTCACTTTCATGCACCAGACGGTGAGATAAAGCGTTTGCTGCGTTCTTAGCTCTGTACGAGCTCAGGAAAGCGGTTTTCTCCCACAACTAATGGATTGCTATGTAAAACGTACAAAATGAGTTTAATTAATTTTTCTGGAACAACATGTGAAAAAAGAATAACAAAAAAGTTGTTTTTCAACATGTATGCCAAAATACATAAATGTTTTGAAAATGATCATCTCTTTCACTTTCATGAAAGAGATAAAGCGTTTGCTGCGTTCTTAGCTCTCTACGAGCTCAGGAAAGCGGTTTTCTCCCACAACTAATGGATTGCTATGTAAAACGTACAAAATGAGTTTAATTAATTTTTCTGGAACAAAATGTGAAAAAATAATAACAAAAAAGTTGGTTTTCAGCATGTATGCCAAAATACATAAATGTTTTGAAAATGATCATCTCTTTCACTTTCATGCACCAGACGGTGAGATAAAGCGTTTGCTGCGTTCATAGCTCTGAACGAACTCAGGAAAGCGGTTTTCTCACACAACTAATGGATTGTTATGTAAAACAGACAAAATGAGTTTAATTAACTTCTCTGGAGAAATTTAAAAAAGAATAACAAAAAAGTTGTTTTTCAACATGTATGCCAAAATACATAAATGTTTTGAAAATGATCATCTCTGTCACTTTCATGCACCAGACGGTGAGATAAAGCGTTTGCTGCGTTCTTAGCTCTGTTGGAGCTCAGGAAAACGGTTTTCTCACACAACTAATGGATTGCTATGTAAAACGTACAAAATGAGTTTAATTAATTTTTCTGGAACAACATGTTAAAAAAGAATAACAAAAAAGTTGGTTTTCAACATGTATGCCAAAATACATAAATGTTTTGAAAATGATCATCTCTTTCACTTTCATGCACCAGACGGTGAGTTAAAGCGTTTGCTGCGTTCTTAGCTCTCTACGAGCTCAGGAAAGCGGTTTTCTCCCACAACTAATGGATTGCTATGTAAAACGTACAAAATGAGTTTAATTAATTTTTCTGGAACAACATGTCAAAAAAGAATAACAAAAAAGTTGGTTTTCAACATGTATGCCAAAATACATAAATGTTTTGAAAATGATCATCTCTTTCACTTTCATGCACCAGACGGTGAGATAAAGCGTTTGCTGCGTTCATAGCTCTGAACGAACTCAGGAAAGCGGTTTTCTCACACAACTAATGGATTGTTATGTAAAACAGACAAAATGAGTTTAATTAACTTCTCTGGAGAAATTTAAAAAAAGAATAACAAAAAATTGTTTTTCAACATGTATGCCAAAATACATAAATGTTTTGAAAATGATCATCTCTTTCACTTTCATGCACCAGACGGTGAGATAAAGCGTTTGCTGCGTTCTTAGCTCTGTTGGAGCTCAGGAAAACGGTTTTCTCACACAACTAATGGATTGCTATGTACAACATACAAAATGAGTTTAATTAATTTTTCTGGAAAAAAAATGTGAAAAAAGAATAACAAAAAAGTTGGTTTTCAACATGTATGCCAAAATACATAAATGTTTTGAAAATGATCATCTCTTTCACTTTCAGGCACCAGACGGTGAGATAAAGCGTTTGCTGCGTTCTTAGCTCTGTACGAGCTCAGGAAAGCGGTTTTCTCCCACAACTAATGGATTGCTATGTAAAACATACAAAATGAGTTTAATTAATTTTTCTGGAAAAAAAATGTGAAAAAAGAATAACAAAAAAGTTGGTTTTCAACATGTATGCCAAAATACATAAATGTTTCGACAATGATCATCTCTTTCACTTTCATGCACCAGACGGTGAGATAAAGCGTTTGCTGCGTTCTTAGCTCTGTACGAGCTCAGGAAAGCGGTTTTCTCCCACAACTAATGGATTGCTATGTAAAACGTACAAAATGAGTTTAATTAATTTTTCTGGAACAACATGTTAAAAAAGAATAACAAAAAAGTTGGTTTTCAACATGTATGCCAAAATACATAAATGTTTCGAAAATGATCATCTCTTTCACTTTCATGCACCAGACGGTGAGATAAAGCGTTTGCTGCGTTCTTAGCTCTGTACGAGCTCAGGAAAGCGGTTTTCTCCCACAACTAATGGATTGCTATGTAAAACGTACAAAATGAGTTTAATTAATTTTTCTGGAACAACATGTGAAAAAAGAATAACAAAAAAGTTGTTTTTCAACATGTATGCCAAAATACATAAATGTTTTGAAAATGATCATCTCTTTCACTTTCATGAAAGAGATAAAGCGTTTGCTGCGTTCTTAGCTCTCTACGAGCTCAGGAAAGCGGTTTTCTCCCACAACTAATGGATTGCTATGTAAAACGTACAAAATGAGTTTAATTAATTTTTCTGGAACAAAATGTGAAAAAATAATAACAAAAAAGTTGGTTTTCAGCATGTATGCCAAAATACATAAATGTTTTGAAAATGATCATCTCTTTCACTTTCATGCACCAGACGGTGAGATAAAGCGTTTGCTGCGTTCATAGCTCTGAACGAACTCAGGAAAGCGGTTTTCTCACACAACTAATGGATTGTTATGTAAAACAGACAAAATGAGTTTAATTAACTTCTCTGGAGAAATTTAAAAAAAGAATAACAAAAAAGTTGTTTTTCAACATGTATGCCAAAATACATAAATGTTTTGAAAATGATCATCTCTGTCACTTTCATGCACCAGACGGTGAGATAAAGCGTTTGCTGCGTTCTTAGCTCTGTTGGAGCTCAGGAAAACGGTTTTCTCACACAACTAATGGATTGCTATGTAAAACGTACAAAATGAGTTTAATTAATTTTTCTGGAACAACATGTTAAAAAAGAATAACAAAAAAGTTGGTTTTCAACATGTATGCCAAAATACATAAATGTTTTGAAAATGATCATCTCTTTCACTTTCATGCACCAGACGGTGAGTTATAGCGTTTGCTGCGTTCTTAGCTCTCTACGAGCTCAGGAAAGCGGTTTTCTCCCACAACTAATGGATTGCTATGTAAAACGTACAAAATGAGTTTAATTAATTTTTCTGGAACAACATGTTAAAAAAGAATAACAAAAAAGTTGGTTTTCAACATGTATGCCAAAATACATAAATGTTTTGAAAATGATCATCTCTTTCACTTTCATGCACCAGACGGTGAGATAAAGCGTTTGCTGCGTTCATAGCTCTGAACGAACTCAGGAAAGCGGTTTTCTCACACAACTAATGGATTGTTATGTAAAACAGACAAAATGAGTTTAATTAACTTCTCTGGAGAAATTTAAAAAAAGAATAACAAAAAATTGTTTTTCAACATGTATGCCAAAATACATAAATGTTTTGAAAATGATCATCTCTTTCACTTTCATGCACCAGACGGTGAGATAAAGCGTTTGCTGCGTTCTTAGCTCTGTTGGAGCTCAGGAAAACGGTTTTCTCACACAACTAATGGATTGCTATGTACAACATACAAAATGAGTTTAATTAATTTTTCTGGAAAAAAAATGTGAAAAAAGAATAACAAAAAAGTTGGTTTTCAACATGTATGCCAAAATACATAAATGTTTTGAAAATGATCATCTCTTTCACTTTCAGGCACCAGACGGTGAGATAAAGCGTTTGCTGCGTTCTTAGCTCTGTACGAGCTCAGGAAAGCGGTTTTCTCCCACAACTAATGGATTGCTATGTAAAACATACAAAATGAGTTTAATTAATTTTTCTGGAAAAAAAATGTGAAAAAAGAATAACAAAAAAGTTGGTTTTCAACATGTATGCCAAAATACATAAATGTTTCGACAATGATCATCTCTTTCACTTTCATGCACCAGACGGTGAGATAAAGCGTTTGCTGCGTTCTTAGCTCTGTACGAGCTCAGGAAAGCGGTTTTCTCCCACAACTAATGGATTGCTATGTAAAACGTACAAAATGAGTTTAATTAATTTTTCTGGAACAACATGTTAAAAAAGAATAACAAAAAAGTTGGTTTTCAACATGTATGCCAAAATACATAAATGTTTCGAAAATGATCATCTCTTTCACTTTCATGCACCAGACGGTGAGATAAAGCGTTTGCTGCGTTCTTAGCTCTGTACGAGCTCAGGAAAGCGGTTTTCTCCCACAACTAATGGATTGCTATGTAAAACGTACAAAATGAGTTTAATTAATTTTTCTGGAACAACATGTTAAAAAAGAATAACAAAAAAGTTGGTTTTCAACATGTATGCCAAAATACATAAATGTTTCGAAAATGATCATCTCTTTCACTTTCATGCACCAGACGGTGAGATAAAGCGTTTGCTGCGTTCTTAGCTCTGTACGAGCTCAGGAAAGCGGTTTTCTCCCACAACTAATGGATTGCTATGTAAAACGTACAAAATGAGTTTAATTAATTTTTCTGGAACAACATGTGAAAAAAGAATAACAAAAAAGTTGTTTTTCAACATGTATGCCAAAATACATAAATGTTTTGAAAATGATCATCTCTTTCACTTTCATGAAAGAGATAAAGCGTTTGCTGCGTTCTTAGCTCTCTACGAGCTCAGGAAAGCGGTTTTCTCCCACAACTAATGGATTGCTATGTAAAACGTACAAAATGAGTTTAATTAATTTTTCTGGAACAAAATGTGAAAAAATAATAACAAAAAAGTTGGTTTTCAGCATGTATGCCAAAATACATAAATGTTTTGAAAATGATCATCTCTTTCACTTTCATGCACCAGACGGTGAGATAAAGCGTTTGCTGCGTTCATAGCTCTGAACGAACTCAGGAAAGCGGTTTTCTCACACAACTAATGGATTGTTATGTAAAACAGACAAAATGAGTTTAATTAACTTCTCTGGAGAAATTTAAAAAAAGAATAACAAAAAAGTTGTTTTTCAACATGTATGCCAAAATACATAAATGTTTTGAAAATGATCATCTCTGTCACTTTCATGCACCAGACGGTGAGATAAAGCGTTTGCTGCGTTCTTAGCTCTGTTGGAGCTCAGGAAAACGGTTTTCTCACACAACTAATGGATTGCTATGTAAAACGTACAAAATGAGTTTAATTAATTTTTCTGGAACAACATGTTAAAAAAGAATAACAAAAAAGTTGGTTTTCAACATGTATGCCAAAATACATAAATGTTTTGAAAATGATCATCTCTTTCACTTTCATGCACCAGACGGTGAGTTAAAGCGTTTGCTGCGTTCTTAGCTCTCTACGAGCTCAGGAAAGCGGTTTTCTCCCACAACTAATGGATTGCTATGTAAAACGTACAAAATGAGTTTAATTAATTTTTCTGGAACAACATGTTAAAAAAGAATAACAAAAAAGTTGGTTTTCAACATGTATGCCAAAATACATAAATGTTTTGAAAATGATCATCTCTTTCACTTTCATGCACCAGACGGTGAGATAAAGCGTTTGCTGCGTTCATAGCTCTGAACGAACTCAGGAAAGCGGTTTTCTCACACAACTAATGGATTGTTATGTAAAACAGACAAAATGAGTTTAATTAACTTCTCTGGAGAAATTTAAAAAAAGAATAACAAAAAATTGTTTTTCAACATGTATGCCAAAATACATAAATGTTTTGAAAATGATCATCTCTTTCACTTTCATGCACCAGACGGTGAGATAAAGCGTTTGCTGCGTTCTTAGCTCTGTTGGAGCTCAGGAAAACGGTTTTCTCACACAACTAATGGATTGCTATGTACAACATACAAAATGAGTTTAATTAATTTTTCTGGAAAAAAAATGTGAAAAAAGAATAACAAAAAAGTTGGTTTTCAACATGTATGCCAAAATACATAAATGTTTTGAAAATGATCATCTCTTTCACTTTCAGGCACCAGACGGTGAGATAAAGCGTTTGCTGCGTTCTTAGCTCTGTACGAGCTCAGGAAAGCGGTTTTCTCCCACAACTAATGGATTGCTATGTAAAACATACAAAATGAGTTTAATTAATTTTTCTGGAAAAAAAATGTGAAAAAAGAATAACAAAAAAGTTGGTTTTCAACATGTATGCCAAAATACATAAATGTTTCGACAATGATCATCTCTTTCACTTTCATGCACCAGACGGTGAGATAAAGCGTTTGCTGCGTTCTTAGCTCTGTACGAGCTCAGGAAAGCGGTTTTCTCCCACAACTAATGGATTGCTATGTAAAACGTACAAAATGAGTTTAATTAATTTTTCTGGAACAACATGTTAAAAAAGAATAACAAAAAAGTTGGTTTTCAACATGTATGCCAAAATACATAAATGTTTCGAAAATGATCATCTCTTTCACTTTCATGCACCAGACGGTGAGATAAAGCGTTTGCTGCGTTCTTAGCTCTGTACGAGCTCAGGAAAGCGGTTTTCTCCCACAACTAATGGATTGCTATGTAAAACGTACAAAATGAGTTTAATTAATTTTTCTGGAACAACATGTGAAAAAAGAATAACAAAAAAGTTGTTTTTCAACATGTATGCCAAAATACATAAATGTTTTGAAAATGATCATCTCTTTCACTTTCATGAAAGAGATAAAGCGTTTGCTGCGTTCTTAGCTCTCTACGAGCTCAGGAAAGCGGTTTTCTCCCACAACTAATGGATTGCTATGTAAAACGTACAAAATGAGTTTAATTAATTTTTCTGGAACAAAATGTGAAAAAATAATAACAAAAAAGTTGGTTTTCAGCATGTATGCCAAAATACATAAATGTTTTGAAAATGATCATCTCTTTCACTTTCATGCACCAGACGGTGAGATAAAGCGTTTGCTGCGTTCATAGCTCTGAACGAACTCAGGAAAGCGGTTTTCTCACACAACTAATGGATTGTTATGTAAAACAGACAAAATGAGTTTAATTAACTTCTCTGGAGAAATTTAAAAAAAGAATAACAAAAAAGTTGTTTTTCAACATGTATGCCAAAATACATAAATGTTTTGAAAATGATCATCTCTGTCACTTTCATGCACCAGACGGTGAGATAAAGCGTTTGCTGCGTTCTTAGCTCTGTTGGAGCTCAGGAAAACGGTTTTCTCACACAACTAATGGATTGCTATGTAAAACGTACAAAATGAGTTTAATTAATTTTTCTGGAACAACATGTTAAAAAAGAATAACAAAAAAGTTGGTTTTCAACATGTATGCCAAAATACATAAATGTTTTGAAAATGATCATCTCTTTCACTTTCATGCACCAGACGGTGAGTTAAAGCGTTTGCTGCGTTCTTAGCTCTCTACGAGCTCAGGAAAGCGGTTTTCTCCCACAACTAATGGATTGCTATGTAAAACGTACAAAATGAGTTTAATTAATTTTTCTGGAACAACATGTTAAAAAAGAATAACAAAAAAGTTGGTTTTCAACATGTATGCCAAAATACATAAATGTTTTGAAAATGATCATCTCTTTCACTTTCATGCACCAGACGGTGAGATAAAGCGTTTGCTGCGTTCATAGCTCTGAACGAACTCAGGAAAGCGGTTTTCTCACACAACTAATGGATTGTTATGTAAAACAGACAAAATGAGTTTAATTAACTTCTCTGGAGAAATTTAAAAAAAGAATAACAAAAAATTGTTTTTCAACATGTATGCCAAAATACATAAATGTTTTGAAAATGATCATCTCTTTCACTTTCATGCACCAGACGGTGAGATAAAGCGTTTGCTGCGTTCTTAGCTCTGTTGGAGCTCAGGAAAACGGTTTTCTCACACAACTAATGGATTGCTATGTACAACATACAAAATGAGTTTAATTAATTTTTCTGGAAAAAAAATGTGAAAAAAGAATAACAAAAAAGTTGGTTTTCAACATGTATGCCAAAATACATAAATGTTTTGAAAATGATCATCTCTTTCACTTTCAGGCACCAGACGGTGAGATAAAGCGTTTGCTGCGTTCTTAGCTCTGTACGAGCTCAGGAAAGCGGTTTTCTCCCACAACTAATGGATTGCTATGTAAAACATACAAAATGAGTTTAATTAATTTTTCTGGAAAAAAAATGTGAAAAAAGAATAACAAAAAAGTTGGTTTTCAACATGTATGCCAAAATACATAAATGTTTCGACAATGATCATCTCTTTCACTTTCATGCACCAGACGGTGAGATAAAGCGTTTGCTGCGTTCTTAGCTCTGTACGAGCTCAGGAAAGCGGTTTTCTCCCACAACTAATGGATTGCTATGTAAAACGTACAAAATGAGTTTAATTAATTTTTCTGGAACAACATGTTAAAAAAGAATAACAAAAAAGTTGGTTTTCAACATGTATGCCAAAATACATAAAAGTTTCGAAAATGATCATCTCTTTCACTTTCATGCACCAGACGGTGAGATAAAGCGTTTGCTGCGTTCTTAGCTCTGTACGAGCTCAGGAAAGCGGTTTTCTCCCACAACTAATGGATTGCTATGTAAAACGTACAAAATGAGTTTAATTAATTTTTCTGGAACAACATGTTAAAAAAGAATAACAAAAAAGTTGGTTTTCAACATGTATGCCAAAATACATAAATGTTTCGAAAATGATCATCTCTTTCACTTTCATGCACCAGACGGTGAGATAAAGCGTTTGCTGCGTTCTTAGCTCTCTACGAGCTCAGGAAAGCGGTTTTCTCCCACAACTAATGGATTGCTATGTAAAACGTACAAAATGAGTTTAATTAATTTTTCTGGAACAACATGTTAAAAAAGAATAACAAAAAAGTTGGTTTTCAACATGTATGCCAAAATACATAAATGTTTTGAAAATGATCATCTCTTTCACTTTCATGCACCAGACGGTGAGTTAAAGCGTTTGCTGCGTTCTTAGCTCTCTACGAGCTCAGGAAAGCGGTTTTCTCCCACAACTAATGGATTGCTATGTAAAACGTACAAAATGAGTTTAATTAATTTTTCTGGAACAACATGTTAAAAAAGAATAACAAAAAAGTTGGTTTTCAACATGTATGCCAAAATACATAAATGTTTTGAAAATGATCATCTCTTTCACTTTCATGCACCAGACGGTGAGATAAAGCGTTTGCTGCGTTCTTAGCTCTGTTGGAGCTCAGGAAAACGGTTTTCTCACACAACTAATGGATTGCTATGTACAACATACAAAATGAGTTTAATTAATTTTTCTGGAAAAAAAATGTGAAAAAAGAATAACAAAAAAGTTGGTTTTCAACATGTATGCCAAAATACATAAATGTTTTGAAAATGATCATCTCTTTCACTTTCAGGCACCAGACGGTGAGATAAAGCGTTTGCTGCGTTCTTAGCTCTGTACGAGCTCAGGAAAGCGGTTTTCTCCCACAACTAATGGATTGCTATGTAAAACATACAAAATGAGTTTAATTAATTTTTCTGGAAAAAAAATGTGAAAAAAGAATAACAAAAAAGTTGGTTTTCAACATGTATGCCAAAATACATAAATGTTTCGACAATGATCATCTCTTTCACTTTCATGCACCAGACGGTGAGATAAAGCGTTTGCTGCGTTCTTAGCTCTGTACGAGCTCAGGAAAGCGGTTTTCTCCCACAACTAATGGATTGCTATGTAAAACGTACAAAATGAGTTTAATTAATTTTTCTGGAACAACATGTTAAAAAAGAATAACAAAAAAGTTGGTTTTCAACATGTATGCCAAAATACATAAATGTTTCGAAAATGATCATCTCTTTCACTTTCATGCACCAGACGGTGAGATAAAGCGTTTGCTGCGTTCTTAGCTCTGTACGAGCTCAGGAAAGCGGTTTTCTCCCACAACTAATGGATTGCTATGTAAAACGTACAAAATGAGTTTAATTAATTTTTCTGGAACAACATGTTAAAAAAGAATAACAAAAAAGTTGGTTTTCAACATGTATGCCAAAATACATAAATGTTTCGAAAATGATCATCTCTTTCACTTTCATGCACCAGACGGTGAGATAAAGCGTTTGCTGCGTTCTTAGCTCTGTACGAGCTCAGGAAAGCGGTTTTCTCCCACAACTAATGGATTGCTATGTAAAACGTACAAAATGAGTTTAATTAATTTTTCTGGAACAACATGTTAAAAAAGAATAACAAAAAAGTTGGTTTTCAACATGTATGCCAAAATACATAAATGTTTCGAAAATGATCATCTCTTTCACTTTCATGCACCAGACGGTGAGATAAAGCGTTTGCTGCGTTCTTAGCTCTGTACGAGCTCAGGAAAGCGGTTTTCTCCCACAACTAATGGATTGCTATGTAAAACGTACAAAATGAGTTTAATTAATTTTTCTGGAACAACATGTTAAAAAAGAATAACAAAAAAGTTGGTTTTCAACATGTATGCCAAAATACATAAATGTTTCGAAAATGATCATCTCTTTCACTTTCATGCACCAGACGGTGAGATAAAGCGTTTGCTGCGTTCTTAGCTCTCTACGAGCTCAGGAAAGCGGTTTTCTCCCACAACTAATGGATTGCTATGTAAAACGTACAAAATGAGTTTAATTAATTTTTCTGGAACAACATGTTAAAAAAGAATAACAAAAAAGTTGGTTTTCAACATGTATGCCAAAATACATAAATGTTTTGAAAATGATCATCTCTTTCACTTTCATGCACCAGACGGTGAGTTAAAGCGTTTGCTGCGTTCTTAGCTCTCTACGAGCTCAGGAAAGCGGTTTTCTCCCACAACTAATGGATTGCTATGTAAAACGTACAAAATGAGTTTAATTAATTTTTCTGGAACAACATGTTAAAAAAGAATAACAAAAAAGTTGGTTTTCAACATGTATGCCAAAATACATAAATGTTTTGAAAATGATCATCTCTTTCACTTTCATGCACCAGACGGTGAGATAAAGCGTTTGCTGCGTTCTTAGCTCTGTTGGAGCTCAGGAAAACGGTTTTCTCACACAACTAATGGATTGCTATGTACAACATACAAAATGAGTTTAATTAATTTTTCTGGAAAAAAAATGTGAAAAAAGAATAACAAAAAAGTTGGTTTTCAACATGTATGCCAAAATACATAAATGTTTTGAAAATGATCATCTCTTTCACTTTCAGGCACCAGACGGTGAGATAAAGCGTTTGCTGCGTTCTTAGCTCTGTACGAGCTCAGGAAAGCGGTTTTCTCCCACAACTAATGGATTGCTATGTAAAACATACAAAATGAGTTTAATTAATTTTTCTGGAAAAAAAATGTTAAAAAAGAATAACAAAAAAGTTGGTTTTCAACATGTATGCCAAAATACATAAATGTTTCGAAAATGATCATCTCTTTCACTTTCATGCACCAGACGGTGAGATAAAGCGTTTGCTGCGTTCTTAGCTCTGTACGAGCTCAGGAAAGCGGTTTTCTCCCACAACTAATGGATTGCTATGTAAAACGTACAAAATGAGTTTAATTAATTTTTCTGGAACAACATGTTAAAAAAGAATAACAAAAAAGTTGGTTTTCAACATGTATGCCAAAATACATAAATGTTTCGAAAATGATCATCTCTTTCACTTTCATGCACCAGACGGTGAGATAAAGCGTTTGCTGCGTTCTTAGCTCTGTACGAGCTCAGGAAAGCGGTTTTCTCCCACAACTAATGGATTGCTATGTAAAACGTACAAAATGAGTTTAATTAATTTTTCTGGAACAACATGTGAAAAAAGAATAACAAAAAAGTTGTTTTTCAACATGTATGCCAAAATACATAAATGTTTTGAAAATGATCATCTCTTTCACTTTCATGAAAGAGATAAAGCGTTTGCTGCGTTCTTAGCTCTCTACGAGCTCAGGAAAGCGGTTTTCTCCCACAACTAATGGATTGCTATGTAAAACGTACAAAATGAGTTTAATTAATTTTTCTGGAACAAAATGTGAAAAAATAATAACAAAAAAGTTGGTTTTCAGCATGTATGCCAAAATACATAAATGTTTTGAAAATGATCATCTCTTTCACTTTCATGCACCAGACGGTGAGATAAAGCGTTTGCTGCGTTCATAGCTCTGAACGAACTCAGGAAAGCGGTTTTCTCACACAACTAATGGATTGTTATGTAAAACAGACAAAATGAGTTTAATTAACTTCTCTGGAGAAATTTAAAAAAAGAATAACAAAAAAGTTGTTTTTCAACATGTATGCCAAAATACATAAATGTTTTGAAAATGATCATCTCTGTCACTTTCATGCACCAGACGGTGAGATAAAGCGTTTGCTGCGTTCTTAGCTCTGTTGGAGCTCAGGAAAACGGTTTTCTCACACAACTAATGGATTGCTATGTAAAACGTACAAAATGAGTTTAATTAATTTTTCTGGAACAACATGTTAAAAAAGAATAACAAAAAAGTTGGTTTTCAACATGTATGCCAAAATACATAAATGTTTTGAAAATGATCATCTCTTTCACTTTCATGCACCAGACGGTGAGTTAAAGCGTTTGCTGCGTTCTTAGCTCTCTACGAGCTCAGGAAAGCGGTTTTCTCCCACAACTAATGGATTGCTATGTAAAACGTACAAAATGAGTTTAATTAATTTTTCTGGAACAACATGTTAAAAAAGAATAACAAAAAAGTTGGTTTTCAACATGTATGCCAAAATACATAAATGTTTTGAAAATGATCATCTCTTTCACTTTCATGCACCAGACGGTGAGATAAAGCGTTTGCTGCGTTCATAGCTCTGAACGAACTCAGGAAAGCGGTTTTCTCACACAACTAATGGATTGTTATGTAAAACAGACAAAATGAGTTTAATTAACTTCTCTGGAGAAATTTAAAAAAAGAATAACAAAAAATTGTTTTTCAACATGTATGCCAAAATACATAAATGTTTTGAAAATGATCATCTCTTTCACTTTCATGCACCAGACGGTGAGATAAAGCGTTTGCTGCGTTCTTAGCTCTGTTGGAGCTCAGGAAAACGGTTTTCTCACACAACTAATGGATTGCTATGTACAACATACAAAATGAGTTTAATTAATTTTTCTGGAAAAAAAATGTGAAAAAAGAATAACAAAAAAGTTGGTTTTCAACATGTATGCCAAAATACATAAATGTTTTGAAAATGATCATCTCTTTCACTTTCAGGCACCAGACGGTGAGATAAAGCGTTTGCTGCGTTCTTAGCTCTGTACGAGCTCAGGAAAGCGGTTTTCTCCCACAACTAATGGATTGCTATGTAAAACATACAAAATGAGTTTAATTAATTTTTCTGGAAAAAAAATGTGAAAAAAGAATAACAAAAAAGTTGGTTTTCAACATGTATGCCAAAATACATAAATGTTTCGACAATGATCATCTCTTTCACTTTCATGCACCAGACGGTGAGATAAAGCGTTTGCTGCGTTCTTAGCTCTGTACGAGCTCAGGAAAGCGGTTTTCTCCCACAACTAATGGATTGCTATGTAAAACATACAAAATGAGTTTAATTAATTTTTCTGGAAAAAAAATGTGAAAAAAGAATAACAAAAAAGTTGGTTTTCAACATGTATGCCAAAATACATAAATGTTTCGACAATGATCATCTCTTTCACTTTCATGCACCAGACGGTGAGATAAAGCGTTTGCTGCGTTCTTAGCTCTGTACGAGCTCAGGAAAGCGGTTTTCTCCCACAACTAATGGATTGCTATGTAAAACGTACAAAATGAGTTTAATTAATTTTTCTGGAACAACATGTTAAAAAAGAATAACAAAAAAGTTGGTTTTCAACATGTATGCCAAAATACATAAATGTTTCGAAAATGATCATCTCTTTCACTTTCATGCACCAGACGGTGAGATAAAGCGTTTGCTGCGTTCTTAGCTCTGTACGAGCTCAGGAAAGCGGTTTTCTCCCACAACTAATGGATTGCTATGTAAAACGTACAAAATGAGTTTAATTAATTTTTCTGGAACAACATGTTAAAAAAGAATAACAAAAAAGTTGGTTTTCAACATGTATGCCAAAATACATAAATGTTTCGAAAATGATCATCTCTTTCACTTTCATGCACCAGACGGTGAGATAAAGCGTTTGCTGCGTTCTTAGCTCTCTACGAGCTCAGGAAAGCGGTTTTCTCCCACAACTAATGGATTGCTATGTAAAACGTACAAAATGAGTTTAATTAATTTTTCTGGAACAACATGTTAAAAAAGAATAACAAAAAAGTTGGTTTTCAACATGTATGCCAAAATACATAAATGTTTTGAAAATGATCATCTCTTTCACTTTCATGCACCAGACGGTGAGTTAAAGCGTTTGCTGCGTTCTTAGCTCTCTACGAGCTCAGGAAAGCGGTTTTCTCCCACAACTAATGGATTGCTATGTAAAACGTACAAAATGAGTTTAATTAATTTTTCTGGAACAACATGTTAAAAAAGAATAACAAAAAAGTTGGTTTTCAACATGTATGCCAAAATACATAAATGTTTTGAAAATGATCATCTCTTTCACTTTCATGCACCAGACGGTGAGATAAAGCGTTTGCTGCGTTCATAGCTCTGAACGAACTCAGGAAAGCGGTTTTCTCACACAACTAATGGATTGTTATGTAAAACAGACAAAATGAGTTTAATTAACTTCTCTGGAGAAATTTAAAAAAAGAATAACAAAAAATTGTTTTTCAACATGTATGCCAAAATACATAAATGTTTTGAAAATGATCATCTCTTTCACTTTCATGCACCAGACGGTGAGATAAAGCGTTTGCTGCGTTCTTAGCTCTGTTGGAGCTCAGGAAAACGGTTTTCTCACACAACTAATGGATTGCTATGTACAACATACAAAATGAGTTTAATTAATTTTTCTGGAAAAAAAATGTGAAAAAAGAATAACAAAAAAGTTGGTTTTCAACATGTATGCCAAAATACATAAATGTTTTGAAAATGATCATCTCTTTCACTTTCAGGCACCAGACGGTGAGATAAAGCGTTTGCTGCGTTCTTAGCTCTGTACGAGCTCAGGAAAGCGGTTTTCTCCCACAACTAATGGATTGCTATGTAAAACATACAAAATGAGTTTAATTAATTTTTCTGGAAAAAAAATGTGAAAAAAGAATAACAAAAAAGTTGGTTTTCAACATGTATGCCAAAATACATAAATGTTTCGACAATGATCATCTCTTTCACTTTCATGCACCAGACGGTGAGATAAAGCGTTTGCTGCGTTCTTAGCTCTGTACGAGCTCAGGAAAGCGGTTTTCTCCCACAACTAATGGATTGCTATGTAAAACGTACAAAATGAGTTTAATTAATTTTTCTGGAACAACATGTTAAAAAAGAATAACAAAAAAGTTGGTTTTCAACATGTATGCCAAAATACATAAATGTTTCGAAAATGATCATCTCTTTCACTTTCATGCACCAGACGGTGAGATAAAGCGTTTGCTGCGTTCTTAGCTCTCTACGAGCTCAGGAAAGCGGTTTTCTCCCACAACTAATGGATTGCTATGTAAAACGTACAAAATGAGTTTAATTAATTTTTCTGGAACAACATGTTAAAAAAGAATAACAAAAAAGTTGGTTTTCAACATGTATGCCAAAATACATAAATGTTTTGAAAATGATCATCTCTTTCACTTTCATGCACCAGACGGTGAGTTAAAGCGTTTGCTGCGTTCTTAGCTCTCTACGAGCTCAGGAAAGCGGTTTTCTCCCACAACTAATGGATTGCTATGTAAAACGTACAAAATGAGTTTAATTAATTTTTCTGGAACAACATGTTAAAAAAGAATAACAAAAAAGTTGGTTTTCAACATGTATGCCAAAATACATAAATGTTTTGAAAATGATCATCTCTTTCACTTTCATGCACCAGACGGTGAGATAAAGCGTTTGCTGCGTTCATAGCTCTGAACGAACTCAGGAAAGCGGTTTTCTCACACAACTAATGGATTGTTATGTAAAACAGACAAAATGAGTTTAATTAACTTCTCTGGAGAAATTTAAAAAAAGAATAACAAAAAATTGTTTTTCAACATGTATGCCAAAATACATAAATGTTTTGAAAATGATCATCTCTTTCACTTTCATGCACCAGACGGTGAGATAAAGCGTTTGCTGCGTTCTTAGCTCTGTTGGAGCTCAGGAAAACGGTTTTCTCACACAACTAATGGATTGCTATGTACAACATACAAAATGAGTTTAATTAATTTTTCTGGAAAAAAAATGTGAAAAAAGAATAACAAAAAAGTTGGTTTTCAACATGTATGCCAAAATACATAAATGTTTTGAAAATGATCATCTCTTTCACTTTCAGGCACCAGACGGTGAGATAAAGCGTTTGCTGCGTTCTTAGCTCTGTACGAGCTCAGGAAAGCGGTTTTCTCCCACAACTAATGGATTGCTATGTAAAACATACAAAATGAGTTTAATTAATTTTTCTGGAAAAAAAATGTGAAAAAAGAATAACAAAAAAGTTGGTTTTCAACATGTATGCCAAAATACATAAATGTTTCGACAATGATCATCTCTTTCACTTTCATGCACCAGACGGTGAGATAAAGCGTTTGCTGCGTTCTTAGCTCTGTACGAGCTCAGGAAAGCGGTTTTCTCCCACAACTAATGGATTGCTATGTAAAACGTACAAAATGAGTTTAATTAATTTTTCTGGAACAACATGTTAAAAAAGAATAACAAAAAAGTTGGTTTTCAACATGTATGCCAAAATACATAAATGTTTCGAAAATGATCATCTCTTTCACTTTCATGCACCAGACGGTGAGATAAAGCGTTTGCTGCGTTCTTAGCTCTGTACGAGCTCAGGAAAGCGGTTTTCTCCCACAACTAATGGATTGCTATGTAAAACGTACAAAATGAGTTTAATTAATTTTTCTGGAACAACATGTTAAAAAAGAATAACAAAAAAGTTGGTTTTCAACATGTATGCCAAAATACATAAATGTTTCGAAAATGATCATCTCTTTCACTTTCATGCACCAGACGGTGAGATAAAGCGTTTGCTGCGTTCTTAGCTCTGTACGAGCTCAGGAAAGCGGTTTTCTCCCACAACTAATGGATTGCTATGTAAAACGTACAAAATGAGTTTAATTAATTTTTCTGGAACAACATGTGAAAAAAGAATAACAAAAAAGTTGTTTTTCAACATGTATGCCAAAATACATAAATGTTTTGAAAATGATCATCTCTTTCACTTTCATGAAAGAGATAAAGCGTTTGCTGCGTTCTTAGCTCTCTACGAGCTCAGGAAAGCGGTTTTCTCCCACAACTAATGGATTGCTATGTAAAACGTACAAAATGAGTTTAATTAATTTTTCTGGAACAAAATGTGAAAAAATAATAACAAAAAAGTTGGTTTTCAGCATGTATGCCAAAATACATAAATGTTTTGAAAATGATCATCTCTTTCACTTTCATGCACCAGACGGTGAGATAAAGCGTTTGCTGCGTTCATAGCTCTGAACGAACTCAGGAAAGCGGTTTTCTCACACAACTAATGGATTGTTATGTAAAACAGACAAAATGAGTTTAATTAACTTCTCTGGAGAAATTTAAAAAAAGAATAACAAAAAAGTTGTTTTTCAACATGTATGCCAAAATACATAAATGTTTTGAAAATGATCATCTCTGTCACTTTCATGCACAAGACGGTGAGATAAAGCGTTTGCTGCGTTCTTAGCTCTGTTGGAGCTCAGGAAAACGGTTTTCTCACACAACTAATGGATTGCTATGTAAAACGTACAAAATGAGTTTAATTAATTTTTCTGGAACAACATGTTAAAAAAGAATAACAAAAAAGTTGGTTTTCAACATGTATGCCAAAATACATAAATGTTTTGAAAATGATCATCTCTTTCACTTTCATGCACCAGACGGTGAGTTAAAGCGTTTGCTGCGTTCTTAGCTCTCTACGAGCTCAGGAAAGCGGTTTTCTCCCACAACTAATGGATTGCTATGTAAAACGTACAAAATGAGTTTAATTAATTTTTCTGGAACAACATGTTAAAAAAGAATAACAAAAAAGTTGGTTTTCAACATGTATGCCAAAATACATAAATGTTTTGAAAATGATCATCTCTTTCACTTTCATGCACCAGACGGTGAGATAAAGCGTTTGCTGCGTTCATAGCTCTGAACGAACTCAGGAAAGCGGTTTTCTCACACAACTAATGGATTGTTATGTAAAACAGACAAAATGAGTTTAATTAACTTCTCTGGAGAAATTTAAAAAAAGAATAACAAAAAATTGTTTTTCAACATGTATGCCAAAATACATAAATGTTTTGAAAATGATCATCTCTTTCACTTTCATGCACCAGACGGTGAGATAAAGCGTTTGCTGCGTTCTTAGCTCTGTTGGAGCTCAGGAAAGCGGTTTTCTCCCACAACTAATGGATTGCTATGTAAAACGTACAAAATGAGTTTAATTAATTTTTCTGGAACAACATGTGAAAAAAGAATAACAAAAAAGTTGGTTTTCAACATGTATGCCAAAATACATAAATGTTTCGACAATGATCATCTCTTTCACTTTCATGCACCAGACGGTGAGATAAAGCGTTTGCTGCGTTCTTAGCTCTGTACGAGCTCAGGAAAGCGGTTTTCTCCCACAACTAATGGATTGCTATGTAAAACATACAAAATGAGTTTAATTAATTTTTCTGGAAAAAAAATGTGAAAAAAGAATAACAAAAAAGTTGGTTTTCAACATGTATGCCAAAATACATAAATGTTTCGACAATGATCATCTCTTTCACTTTCATGCACCAGACGGTGAGATAAAGCGTTTGCTGCGTTCTTAGCTCTGTACGAGCTCAGGAAAGCGGTTTTCTCCCACAACTAATGGATTGCTATGTAAAACGTACAAAATGAGTTTAATTAATTTTTCTGGAACAACATGTTAAAAAAGAATAACAAAAAAGTTGGTTTTCAACATGTATGCCAAAATACATAAATGTTTCGAAAATGATCATCTCTTTCACTTTCATGCACCAGACGGTGAGATAAAGCGTTTGCTGCGTTCTTAGCTCTGTACGAGCTCAGGAAAGCGGTTTTCTCCCACAACTAATGGATTGCTATGTAAAACGTACAAAATGAGTTTAATTAATTTTTCTGGAACAACATGTTAAAAAAGAATAACAAAAAAGTTGGTTTTCAACATGTATGCCAAAATACATAAATGTTTCGAAAATGATCATCTCTTTCACTTTCATGCACCAGACGGTGAGATAAAGCGTTTGCTGCGTTCTTAGCTCTCTACGAGCTCAGGAAAGCGGTTTTCTCCCACAACTAATGGATTGCTATGTAAAACGTACAAAATGAGTTTAATTAATTTTTCTGGAACAACATGTTAAAAAAGAATAACAAAAAAGTTGGTTTTCAACATGTATGCCAAAATACATAAATGTTTTGAAAATGATCATCTCTTTCACTTTCATGCACCAGACGGTGAGTTAAAGCGTTTGCTGCGTTCTTAGCTCTCTACGAGCTCAGGAAAGCGGTTTTCTCCCACAACTAATGGATTGCTATGTAAAACGTACAAAATGAGTTTAATTAATTTTTCTGGAACAACATGTTAAAAAAGAATAACAAAAAAGTTGGTTTTCAACATGTATGCCAAAATACATAAATGTTTTGAAAATGATCATCTCTTTCACTTTCATGCACCAGACGGTGAGATAAAGCGTTTGCTGCGTTCATAGCTCTGAACGAACTCAGGAAAGCGGTTTTCTCACACAACTAATGGATTGTTATGTAAAACAGACAAAATGAGTTTAATTAACTTCTCTGGAGAAATTTAAAAAAAGAATAACAAAAAATTGTTTTTCAACATGTATGCCAAAATACATAAATGTTTTGAAAATGATCATCTCTTTCACTTTCATGCACCAGACGGTGAGATAAAGCGTTTGCTGCGTTCTTAGCTCTGTTGGAGCTCAGGAAAACGGTTTTCTCACACAACTAATGGATTGCTATGTACAACATACAAAATGAGTTTAATTAATTTTTCTGGAAAAAAAATGTGAAAAAAGAATAACAAAAAAGTTGGTTTTCAACATGTATGCCAAAATACATAAATGTTTTGAAAATGATCATCTCTTTCACTTTCAGGCACCAGACGGTGAGATAAAGCGTTTGCTGCGTTCTTAGCTCTGTACGAGCTCAGGAAAGCGGTTTTCTCCCACAACTAATGGATTGCTATGTAAAACATACAAAATGAGTTTAATTAATTTTTCTGGAAAAAAAATGTGAAAAAAGAATAACAAAAAAGTTGGTTTTCAACATGTATGCCAAAATACATAAATGTTTCGACAATGATCATCTCTTTCACTTTCATGCACCAGACGGTGAGATAAAGCGTTTGCTGCGTTCTTAGCTCTGTACGAGCTCAGGAAAGCGGTTTTCTCCCACAACTAATGGATTGCTATGTAAAACGTACAAAATGAGTTTAATTAATTTTTCTGGAACAACATGTTAAAAAAGAATAACAAAAAAGTTGGTTTTCAACATGTATGCCAAAATACATAAATGTTTCGAAAATGATCATCTCTTTCACTTTCATGCACCAGACGGTGAGATAAAGCGTTTGCTGCGTTCTTAGCTCTCTACGAGCTCAGGAAAGCGGTTTTCTCCCACAACTAATGGATTGCTATGTAAAACGTACAAAATGAGTTTAATTAATTTTTCTGGAACAACATGTTAAAAAAGAATAACAAAAAAGTTGGTTTTCAACATGTATGCCAAAATACATAAATGTTTTGAAAATGATCATCTCTTTCACTTTCATGCACCAGACGGTGAGTTAAAGCGTTTGCTGCGTTCTTAGCTCTCTACGAGCTCAGGAAAGCGGTTTTCTCCCACAACTAATGGATTGCTATGTAAAACGTACAAAATGAGTTTAATTAATTTTTCTGGAACAACATGTTAAAAAAGAATAACAAAAAAGTTGGTTTTCAACATGTATGCCAAAATACATAAATGTTTTGAAAATGATCATCTCTTTCACTTTCATGCACCAGACGGTGAGATAAAGCGTTTGCTGCGTTCATAGCTCTGAACGAACTCAGGAAAGCGGTTTTCTCACACAACTAATGGATTGTTATGTAAAACAGACAAAATGAGTTTAATTAACTTCTCTGGAGAAATTTAAAAAAAGAATAACAAAAAATTGTTTTTCAACATGTATGCCAAAATACATAAATGTTTTGAAAATGATCATCTCTTTCACTTTCATGCACCAGACGGTGAGATAAAGCGTTTGCTGCGTTCTTAGCTCTGTTGGAGCTCAGGAAAACGGTTTTCTCACACAACTAATGGATTGCTATGTACAACATACAAAATGAGTTTAATTAATTTTTCTGGAAAAAAAATGTGAAAAAAGAATAACAAAAAAGTTGGTTTTCAACATGTATGCCAAAATACATAAATGTTTTGAAAATGATCATCTCTTTCACTTTCAGGCACCAGACGGTGAGATAAAGCGTTTGCTGCGTTCTTAGCTCTGTACGAGCTCAGGAAAGCGGTTTTCTCCCACAACTAATGGATTGCTATGTAAAACATACAAAATGAGTTTAATTAATTTTTCTGGAAAAAAAATGTGAAAAAAGAATAACAAAAAAGTTGGTTTTCAACATGTATGCCAAAATACATAAATGTTTCGACAATGATCATCTCTTTCACTTTCATGCACCAGACGGTGAGATAAAGCGTTTGCTGCGTTCTTAGCTCTGTACGAGCTCAGGAAAGCGGTTTTCTCCCACAACTAATGGATTGCTATGTAAAACGTACAAAATGAGTTTAATTAATTTTTCTGGAACAACATGTTAAAAAAGAATAACAAAAAAGTTGGTTTTCAACATGTATGCCAAAATACATAAATGTTTCGAAAATGATCATCTCTTTCACTTTCATGCACCAGACGGTGAGATAAAGCGTTTGCTGCGTTCTTAGCTCTGTACGAGCTCAGGAAAGCGGTTTTCTCCCACAACTAATGGATTGCTATGTAAAACGTACAAAATGAGTTTAATTAATTTTTCTGGAACAACATGTTAAAAAAGAATAACAAAAAAGTTGGTTTTCAACATGTATGCCAAAATACATAAATGTTTCGAAAATGATCATCTCTTTCACTTTCATGCACCAGACGGTGAGATAAAGCGTTTGCTGCGTTCTTAGCTCTGTACGAGCTCAGGAAAGCGGTTTTCTCCCACAACTAATGGATTGCTATGTAAAACGTACAAAATGAGTTTAATTAATTTTTCTGGAACAACATGTGAAAAAAGAATAACAAAAAAGTTGTTTTTCAACATGTATGCCAAAATACATAAATGTTTTGAAAATGATCATCTCTTTCACTTTCATGAAAGAGATAAAGCGTTTGCTGCGTTCTTAGCTCTCTACGAGCTCAGGAAAGCGGTTTTCTCCCACAACTAATGGATTGCTATGTAAAACGTACAAAATGAGTTTAATTAATTTTTCTGGAACAAAATGTGAAAAAATAATAACAAAAAAGTTGGTTTTCAGCATGTATGCCAAAATACATAAATGTTTTGAAAATGATCATCTCTTTCACTTTCATGCACCAGACGGTGAGATAAAGCGTTTGCTGCGTTCATAGCTCTGAACGAACTCAGGAAAGCGGTTTTCTCACACAACTAATGGATTGTTATGTAAAACAGACAAAATGAGTTTAATTAACTTCTCTGGAGAAATTTAAAAAAAGAATAACAAAAAAGTTGTTTTTCAACATGTATGCCAAAATACATAAATGTTTTGAAAATGATCATCTCTGTCACTTTCATGCACCAGACGGTGAGATAAAGCGTTTGCTGCGTTCTTAGCTCTGTTGGAGCTCAGGAAAACGGTTTTCTCACACAACTAATGGATTGCTATGTAAAACGTACAAAATGAGTTTAATTAATTTTTCTGGAACAACATGTTAAAAAAGAATAACAAAAAAGTTGGTTTTCAACATGTATGCCAAAATACATAAATGTTTTGAAAATGATCATCTCTTTCACTTTCATGCACCAGACGGTGAGTTAAAGCGTTTGCTGCGTTCTTAGCTCTCTACGAGCTCAGGAAAGCGGTTTTCTCCCACAACTAATGGATTGCTATGTAAAACGTACAAAATGAGTTTAATTAATTTTTCTGGAACAACATGTTAAAAAAGAATAACAAAAAAGTTGGTTTTCAACATGTATGCCAAAATACATAAATGTTTTGAAAATGATCATCTCTTTCACTTTCATGCACCAGACGGTGAGATAAAGCGTTTGCTGCGTTCATAGCTCTGAACGAACTCAGGAAAGCGGTTTTCTCACACAACTAATGGATTGTTATGTAAAACAGACAAAATGAGTTTAATTAACTTCTCTGGAGAAATTTAAAAAAAGAATAACAAAAAATTGTTTTTCAACATGTATGCCAAAATACATAAATGTTTTGAAAATGATCATCTCTTTCACTTTCATGCACCAGACGGTGAGATAAAGCGTTTGCTGCGTTCTTAGCTCTGTTGGAGCTCAGGAAAACGGTTTTCTCACACAACTAATGGATTGCTATGTACAACATACAAAATGAGTTTAATTAATTTTTCTGGAAAAAAAATGTGAAAAAAGAATAACAAAAAAGTTGGTTTTCAACATGTATGCCAAAATACATAAATGTTTTGAAAATGATCATCTCTTTCACTTTCAGGCACCAGACGGTGAGATAAAGCGTTTGCTGCGTTCTTAGCTCTGTACGAGCTCAGGAAAGCGGTTTTCTCCCACAACTAATGGATTGCTATGTAAAACATACAAAATGAGTTTAATTAATTTTTCTGGAAAAAAAATGTGAAAAAAGAATAACAAAAAAGTTGGTTTTCAACATGTATGCCAAAATACATAAATGTTTCGACAATGATCATCTCTTTCACTTTCATGCACCAGACGGTGAGATAAAGCGTTTGCTGCGTTCTTAGCTCTGTACGAGCTCAGGAAAGCGGTTTTCTCCCACAACTAATGGATTGCTATGTAAAACGTACAAAATGAGTTTAATTAATTTTTCTGGAACAACATGTTAAAAAAGAATAACAAAAAAGTTGGTTTTCAACATGTATGCCAAAATACATAAATGTTTCGAAAATGATCATCTCTTTCACTTTCATGCACCAGACGGTGAGATAAAGCGTTTGCTGCGTTCTTAGCTCTGTACGAGCTCAGGAAAGCGGTTTTCTCCCACAACTAATGGATTGCTATGTAAAACGTACAAAATGAGTTTAATTAATTTTTCTGGAACAACATGTGAAAAAAGAATAACAAAAAAGTTGTTTTTCAACATGTATGCCAAAATACATAAATGTTTTGAAAATGATCATCTCTTTCACTTTCATGAAAGAGATAAAGCGTTTGCTGCGTTCTTAGCTCTCTACGAGCTCAGGAAAGCGGTTTTCTCCCACAACTAATGGATTGCTATGTAAAACGTACAAAATGAGTTTAATTAATTTTTCTGGAACAAAATGTGAAAAAATAATAACAAAAAAGTTGGTTTTCAGCATGTATGCCAAAATACATAAATGTTTTGAAAATGATCATCTCTTTCACTTTCATGCACCAGACGGTGAGATAAAGCGTTTGCTGCGTTCATAGCTCTGAACGAACTCAGGAAAGCGGTTTTCTCACACAACTAATGGATTGTTATGTAAAACAGACAAAATGAGTTTAATTAACTTCTCTGGAGAAATTTAAAAAAAGAATAACAAAAAAGTTGTTTTTCAACATGTATGCCAAAATACATAAATGTTTTGAAAATGATCATCTCTGTCACTTTCATGCACCAGACGGTGAGATAAAGCGTTTGCTGCGTTCTTAGCTCTGTTGGAGCTCAGGAAAACGGTTTTCTCACACAACTAATGGATTGCTATGTAAAACGTACAAAATGAGTTTAATTAATTTTTCTGGAACAACATGTTAAAAAAGAATAACAAAAAAGTTGGTTTTCAACATGTATGCCAAAATACATAAATGTTTTGAAAATGATCATCTCTTTCACTTTCATGCACCAGACGGTGAGTTAAAGCGTTTGCTGCGTTCTTAGCTCTCTACGAGCTCAGGAAAGCGGTTTTCTCCCACAACTAATGGATTGCTATGTAAAACGTACAAAATGAGTTTAATTAATTTTTCTGGAACAACATGTTAAAAAAGAATAACAAAAAAGTTGGTTTTCAACATGTATGCCAAAATACATAAATGTTTTGAAAATGATCATCTCTTTCACTTTCATGCACCAGACGGTGAGATAAAGCGTTTGCTGCGTTCTTAGCTCTGTTGGAGCTCAGGAAAACGGTTTTCTCACACAACTAATGGATTGCTATGTACAACATACAAAATAAGTTTAATTAATTTTTCTGGAAAAAAAATGTGAAAAAAGAATAACAAAAAAGTTGGTTTTCAACATGTATGCCAAAATGCATAAATGTTTTGAAAATGATCATCTATTTCACATTCATGCACCAGACGGTGAGATAAAGCGTTTGCTGCGTTCTTAGCTCTGTACGAGCTCAGGAAAGCGGTTTTCTCACGCAACTAATGGATTGCTATGTAAAACATACAAAATGAGTTTAATTTTTCTGGAACAACATGTTAAAAAAGAATAACAAAAAAGTTGGTTTTCAACATGTATGCCAAAATACATAAATGATTTGAAAATGATCATCTCTTTCACTTTCATGCACCAGACGGTGAGATAAAGCGTTTGCTGCGTTCATAGCTCTGAACGAACTCAGGAAAGCGGTTTTCTCACACAACTAATGGATTGTTATGTAAAACAGACAAAATGAGTTTAATTAACTTCTCTGGAGAAATTTAAAAAAAGAATAACAAAAAATTGTTTTTCAACATGTATGCCAAAATACATAAATGTTTTGAAAATGATCATCTCTTTCACTTTCATGCACCAGACGGTGAGTTAAAGCGTTTGCTGCGTTCTTAGCTCTCTACGAGCTCAGGAAAGCGGTTTTCTCCCACAACTAATGGATTGCTATGTAAAACGTACAAAATGAGTTTAATTAATTTTTCTGGAACAACATGTTAAAAAAGAATAACAAAAAAGTTGGTTTTCAACATGTATGCCAAAATACATAAATGTTTTGAAAATGATCATCTCTTTCACTTTCATGCACCAGACGGTGAGATAAAGCGTTTGCTGCGTTCATAGCTCTGAACGAACTCAGGAAAGCGGTTTTCTCACACAACTAATGGATTGTTATGTAAAACAGACAAAATGAGTTTAATTAACTTCTCTGGAGAAATTTAAAAAAAGAATAACAAAAAATTGTTTTTCAACATGTATGCCAAAATACATAAATGTTTTGAAAATGATCATCTCTTTCACTTTCATGCACCAGACGGTGAGATAAAGCGTTTGCTGCGTTCTTAGCTCTGTTGGAGCTCAGGAAAACGGTTTTCTCACACAACTAATGGATTGCTATGTACAACATACAAAATGAGTTTAATTAATTTTTCTGGAAAAAAAATGTGAAAAAAGAATAACAAAAAAGTTGGTTTTCAACATGTATGCCAAAATACATAAATGTTTTGAAAATGATCATCTCTTTCACTTTCAGGCACCAGACGGTGAGATAAAGCGTTTGCTGCGTTCTTAGCTCTGTACGAGCTCAGGAAAGCGGTTTTCTCCCACAACTAATGGATTGCTATGTAAAACATACAAAATGAGTTTAATTAATTTTTCAGGAAAAAAAATGTGAAAAAAGAATAACAAAAAAGTTGGTTTTCAACATGGATGCCAAAATACATAAATGTTTCGACAATGATCATCTCTTTCACTTTCATGCACCAGACGGTCAGATAAAGCGTTTGCTGCGTTCTTAGCTCTGTACGAGCTCAGGAAAGCGGTTTTCTCCCACAACTAATGGATTGCTATGTAAAACGTACAAAATGAGTTTAATTAATTTTTCTGGAACAACATGTTAAAAAAGAATAACAAAAAAGTTGGTTTTCAACATGTATGCCAAAATACATAAATGTTTCGAAAATGATCATCTCTTTCACTTTCATGCACCAGACGGTGAGATAAAGCGTTTGCTGCGTTCTTAGCTCTGTACGAGCTCAGGAAAGCGGTTTTCTCCCACAACTAATGGATTGCTATGTAAAACGTACAAAATGAGTTTAATTAATTTTTCTGGAACAACATGTGAAAAAAGAATAACAAAAAAGTTGTTTTTCAACATGTATGCCAAAATACATAAATGTTTTGAAAATGATCATCTCTTTCACTTTCATGAAAGAGATAAAGCGTTTGCTGCGTTCTTAGCTCTCTACGAGCTCAGGAAAGCGGTTTTCTCCCACAACTAATGGATTGCTATGTAAAACGTACAAAATGAGTTTAATTAATTTTTCTGGAACAAAATGTGAAAAAATAATAACAAAAAAGTTGGTTTTCAGCATGTATGCCAAAATACATAAATGTTTTGAAAATGATCATCTCTTTCACTTTCATGCACCAGACGGTGAGATAAAGCGTTTGCTGCGTTCATAGCTCTGAACGAACTCAGGAAAGCGGTTTTCTCACACAACTAATGGATTGTTATGTAAAACAGACAAAATGAGTTTAATTAACTTCTCTGGAGAAATTTAAAAAAAGAATAACAAAAAAGTTGTTTTTCAACATGTATGCCAAAATACATAAATGTTTTGAAAATGATCATCTCTGTCACTTTCATGCACCAGACGGTGAGATAAAGCGTTTGCTGCGTTCTTAGCTCTGTTGGAGCTCAGGAAAACGGTTTTCTCACACAACTAATGGATTGCTATGTAAAACGTACAAAATGAGTTTAATTAATTTTTCTGGAACAACATGTTAAAAAAGAATAACAAAAAAGTTGGTTTTCAACATGTATGCCAAAATACATAAATGTTTTGAAAATGATCATCTCTTTCACTTTCATGCACCAGACGGTGAGTTAAAGCGTTTGCTGCGTTCTTAGCTCTGTTGGAGCTCAGGAAAACGGTTTTCTCACACAACTAATGGATTGCTATGTACAACATACAAAATAAGTTTAATTAATTTTTCTGGAACAAAATGTGAAAAAAGAATAACAAAAAAGTTGTTTTTCAACATGTATGCCAAAATACATAAATGTTTTGAAAATGATCATCTCTTTCACTTTCATGCACCAGACGGTGAGATAAAGCGTTTGCTGCGTTCTTAGCTCTCTACGAGCTCAGGAAAGCGGTTTTCTCCCACAACTAATGGATTGCTATGTAAAACATACAAAATGAGTTTAATTAATTTTTCTGGAAAAAAAATGTGAAAAAAGAATAACAAAAAAGTTGGTTTTCAACATGTATGCCAAAATACATAAATGTTTCGAAAATGATCATCTCTTTCACTTTCATGCACCAGACGGTGAGATAAAGCGTTTGCTGCGTTCTTAGCTCTGTACGAGCTCAGGAAAGCGGTTTTCTCCCACAACTAATGGATTGCTATGTAAAACGTACAAAATGAGTTTAATTAATTTTTCTGGAACAACATGTTAAAAAAGAATAACAAAAAAGTTGGTTTTCAACATGTATGCCAAAATACATAAATGTTTCGAAAATGATCATCTCTTTCACTTTCATGCACCAGACGGTGAGATAAAGCGTTTGCTGCGTTCTTAGCTCTGTACGAGCTCAGGAAAGCGGTTTTCTCCCACAACTAATGGATTGCTATGTAAAACGTACAAAATGAGTTTAATTAATTTTTCTGGAACAACATGTGAAAAAAGAATAACAAAAAAGTTGTTTTTCAACATGTATGCCAAAATACATAAATGTTTTGAAAATGATCATCTCTTTCACTTTCATGAAAGAGATAAAGCGTTTGCTGCGTTCTTAGCTCTCTACGAGCTCAGGAAAGCGGTTTTCTCCCACAACTAATGGATTGCTATGTAAAACGTACAAAATGAGTTTAATTAATTTTTCTGGAACAAAATGTGAAAAAAGAATAACAAAAAAGTTGGTTTTCAGCATGTATGCCAAAATACATAAATGTTTTGAAAATGATCATCTCTTTCACTTTCATGCACCAGACGGTGAGATAAAGCGTTTGCTGCGCTCTGTACGAGCTCAGGAAAGCGGTTTTCTCACGCAACTAATGGATTGCTATGTAAAACATACAAAATGAGTTTAATTTTTCTGGAACAAAATGTTAAAAAAGAATAACAAAAAAGTTGTTTTTCAACATGTATGCCAAAATACATAAATGTTTTGAAAATGATCATCTCTTTCACTTTCCTGCACCAGACGGTGAGATAAAGCGTTTGCTGCGTTCTTAGCTCTGTAGGAGCTCAGGAAAGCGGTTTTCTCACACAACTAATGGATTGCTATGTACAACATACAAAATAAGTTTAATTAATTTTTCTGGAAAAAAAATGTGAAAAAAGAATAACAAAAAAGTTGGTTTTCAACATGTATGCCAAAATGCATAAATGTTTTGAAAATGATCATCTATTTCACTTTCATGCACCAGACGGTGAGATAAAGCGTTTGCTGCGTTCTTAGCTCTGTACGAGCTCAGGAAAGCGGTTTTCTCACGCAACTAATGGATTGCTATGTAAAACATACAAAATGAGTTTAATTTTTCTGGAACAACATGTTAAAAAAGAATAACAAAAAAGTTGGTTTTCAACATGTATGCCAAAATACATAAATGATTTGAAAATGATCATCTCTTTCACTTTCATGCACCAGACGGTGAGATAAAGCGTTTGCTGCGTTCATAGCTCTGAACGAACTCAGGAAAGCGGTTTTCTCACACAACTAATGGATTGTTATGTAAAACAGACAAAATGAGTTTAATTAACTTCTCTGGAGAAATTTAAAAAAAGAATAACAAAAAATTGTTTTTCAACATGTATGCCAAAATACATAAATGTTTTGAAAATGATCATCTCTTTCACTTTCATGCACCAGACGGTGAGTAAAAGCGTTTGCTGCGTTCTTAGCTCTCTACGAGCTCAGGAAAGCGGTTTTCTCCCACAACTAATGGATTGCTATGTAAAACGTACAAAATGAGTTTAATTAATTTTTCTGGAACAACATGTTAAAAAAGAATAACAAAAAAGTTGTTTTTCAACATGTATGCCAAAATACATAAATGTTTTGAAAATGATCATCTCTTTCACTTTCATGCACCAGACGGTGAGATAAAGCGTTTGCTGCGTTCTTAGCTCTGTAGGAGCTCAGGAAAGCGGTTTTCTCACGCAACTAATGGATTGCTATGTAAAACATACAAAATGAGTTAAATTTTTCTGGAACAAAATGTGAAAAAAGAATAACAAAAACGTTGTTTTTCAACATGTATGCCAAAATACATAAATGTTTTGAAAATGATCATCTCTTTGACTTTCATGCAC
Organism: Channallabes apus; assembly: GCA_030522415.1. NCBI lineage: Eukaryota > Metazoa > Chordata > Actinopteri > Siluriformes > Clariidae > Channallabes > Channallabes apus. Next base: position 17,589,520 of record CM060126.1, on the reverse strand, counting down.
CAGACGGTGAGATAAAGCGTTTGCTGCGTTCTTAGCTCTGTACGAGCTCAGGAAAGCGGTTTTTCAACATGTATGCCAAAATACATAAATGTTTCGAAAATGATCATCTCTTTCACTTTCATGCACCAGACGGTGAGATAAAGCGTTTGCTGCGTTCTTAGCTCTGTACGAGCTCAGGAAAGCGGTTTTCTCACGCAACTAATGGATTGCAATGTAAAACATACAAAATGAGTTTAATTTTTCTGGAACAAAATGTGTAAAAAGAATAACAAAAAATTTGGTTTTCAACATGTATGCCAAAATACATAAATGTTTTGAAAATGATCATCTCTTTCACTTTCATGCACCAGACGGTGAGATAAAGCGTTTGCTGCGTTCTTAGCTCTGTACGAGCTCAGGAAAGCGGTTTTCTCACGCTACTAATGGATTGCTATGTAAAACATACAAAATGAGTTAAATTTTTCTGGAACAAAATGTGAAAAAAGAATAACAAAAAATTTGGTTTTCAACATGTATGCCAAAATACATAAATGTTTTGAAAATGATCATCTCTTTGACTTTCATGCACCAGACGGTGAGATAAAGCGTTTGCTGCGTTCTTAGCTCTGTACGAGCTCAGGAAAGCGGTTTTTCAACATGTATGCCAAAATACATAAATGTTTCGAAAATGATCATCTCTTTCACTTTCATGCACCAGACGGTGAGATAAAGCGTTTGCTGCGTTCTTAGCTCTGTACGAGCTCAGGAAAGCGGTTTTCTCACACAACTAATGGATTGCTATGTAAAACAGACAAAATGAGTTTAATTAACTTCTCTGGAGAAATTTAAAAAAAGAATAACAAAAAAGTTGTTTTTCAACATGTATGCCAAAATACATAAATGTTTTGAAAATGATCATCTCTTTCACTTTCATGCACCAGGACGGTGAGATAAAGCGTTTGCTGCGTTCTTAGCTCTGTACGAGCTCAGGAAAGCGGTTTTCTCACGCAACTAATGGATTGCAATGTAAAACATACAAAATGAGTTTAATTTTTCTGGAACAAAATGTGTAAAAAGAATAACAAAAAATTTGGTTTTCAACATGTATGCCAAAATACATAAATGTTTTGAAAATGATCATCTCTTTCACTTTCATGCACCAGACGGTGAGATAAAGCGTTTGCTGCGTTCTTAGCTCTGTACGAGCTCAGGAAAGCGGTTTTCTAACACAACTAATGGATTGCTATGTACAACATACAAAATGAGTTTAATTAATTTTTCTGGAAAAAAAATGTGAAAAAAGAATAACAAAAAAGTTGGTTTTCAACATGTATGCCAAAATACATAAATGTTTTGAAAATGATCATCTCTTTCACTTTCATGCACCAGACGGTGAGATAAAGCGTTTGCTGCGTTCTTAGCTCTGTTGGAGCTCAGGAAAGCGGTTTTCTCACGCAACTAATGGATTGCTATGTAAAACATACAAAATGAGTTTAATCTTTCTGGAACAAAATGTGTAAAAAGAATAACAAAAAATTTGGTTTTCAACATGTATGCCAAAATACATAAATGTTTTGAAAATGATCATCTCTTTCACTTTCATGCACCAGACGGTGAGATAAAGCGTTTGCTGCGTTCTTAGCTCTGTACGAGCTCAGGAAAGCGGTTTTCTCACGCTACTAATGGATTGCTATGTAAAACATACAAAATGAGTTAAATTTTTCTGGAACAAAATGTGAAAAAAGAATAACAAAAAAGTTGTTTTTCAACATGTATGCCAAAATACATAAATGTTTTGAAAATGATCATCTCTGTCACTTTCATGCACCAGACGGTGAGATAAAGCGTTTGCTGCGTTCTTAGCTCTCTACGAGCTCAGGAAAGCGGTTTTCTCACACAACTAATGGATTGCTATGTAAAACGTACAAAATGAGTTTAATTAATTTTTCTGGAACAAAATGTGAAAAAATAATAACAAAAAAGTTGGTTTTCAGCATGTATGCCAAAATACATAAATGTTTTGAAAATGATCATCACTTTCACTTTCCTGCACCAGACGGTGAGATAAAGCGTTTGCTGCGTTCTTAGCTCTGTAGGAGCTCAGGAAAGCGGTTTTCTCACACAACTAATGGATTGCTATGTAAAACAGAGAAAATGAGTTTAATTTTTCTGGAACAAAATGTGAAAAAAGAATAACAAAAAATTTGGTTTTCAACATGTATGCCAAAATACATAAATGTTTTGAAAATGATCATCTCTTTCACTTTCATGCACCAGACGGTGAGATAAAGCGTTTGCTGCGTTCTTAGCTCTGTAGGAGCTCAGGAAAGCGGTTTTCTCACACAACTAATGGATTGCTATGTAAAACATACAAAATGAGTTTAATTAATTTTTCTGGAAAAAAAATGTGAAAAAAGAATAACAAAAAAGTTGGTTTTCAACATGTATGCCAAAATACATAAATGTTTTGAAAAATGATCATCTCTTTCACTTTCATGCACCAGATGGTGAGATAAAGCGTTTGCTGCGTTCTTAGCTCTATACGAGCTCAGGAAAGCGGTTTTCTCACGCTACTAATGGATTGCTATGTAAAACATACAAAATGAGTTAAATTTTTCTGGAACAAAATGTGAAAAAAGAATAACAAAAACGTTGTTTTTCAACATGTATGCCAAAATACATAAATGTTTTGAAAATGATCATCTCTTTCACTTTCATGCACCAGACGGTGAGATAAAGCGTTTGCTGCGTTCTTAGCTCTGTACGAGCCAGGAAAGCGGTTTTTCAACATGTATGCCAAAATACATAAATGTTTCGAAAATGATCATCTCTTTCACTTTCATGCACCAGACGGTGAGATAAAGCGTTTGCTGCGTTCTTAGCTCTGTACGAGCTCAGGAAAGCGGTTTTCTCACACAACTAATGGATTGCTATGTAAAACAGACAAAATGAGTTTAATTAACTTCTCTGGAGAAATTTAAAAAAAGAATAACAAAAAAGTTGTTTTTCAACATGTATGCCAAAATACATAAATGTTTTGAAAATTATCATCTCTTTCACTTTCATGCACCAGACGGTGAGATAAAGCGTTTGCTGCGTTCTTAGCTCTGTAGGAGCTCAGGAAAGCGGTTTTCTCACACAACTAATGGATTGCTATGTAAAACATACAAAATGAGTTTAATTAATTTTTCTGGAAAAAAAATGTGAAAAAAGAATGACAAAAACGTTGTTTTTCAACATGTATGCCAAAATACATAAATGTTTTGAAAATGATCATCTCTTTGACTTTCATGCACCAGACGGTGAGATAAAGCGTTTGCTGCGTTCTTAGCTCTGTACGAGCTCAGGAAAGCGGTTTTTCAACATGTATGCCAAAATACATAAATGTTTCGAAAATGATCATCTCTTTCACTTTCATGCACCAGACGGTGAGATAAAGCGTTTGCTGCGTTCTTAGCTCTGTACGAGCTCAGGAAAGCGGTTTTCTCACACAACTAATGGATTGCTATGTAAAACAGACAAAATGAGTTTAATTAACTTCTCTGGAGAAATTTAAAAAAAGAATAACAAAAAAGTTGTTTTTCAACATGTATGCCAAAATACATAAATGTTTTGAAAATGATCATCTCTTTCACTTTCATGCACCAGACGGTGAGATAAAGCGTTTGCTGCGTTCTTAGCTCTGTTGGAGCTCAGGAAAGCGGTTTTCTCACGCAACTAATGGATTGCTATGTAAAACATACAAAATGAGTTTAATTTTTCTGGAACAAAATGTGTAAAAAGAATAACAAAAAATTTGGTTTTCAACATGTATGCCAAAATACATAAATGTTTTGAAAATGATCATCTCTTTCACTTTCATGCACCAGACGGTGAGATAAAGCGTTTGCTGCGTTCTTAGCTCTGTACGAGCTCAGGAAAGCGGTTTTCTAACACAACTAATGGAATGTTATGTAAAACATTCAAAATGAGTTTAATTTTTCTGGAACAAAATGTGAAAAAAGAATAACAAAAAAGTTGTTTTTCAACATGTATTCCAAAATACATAAATGTTTTGAAAATGATCATCTCTGTCACTTTCATGCACCAGACGGTGAGATAAAGCGTTTGCTGCGTTCTTAGCTCTCTACGAGCTCAGGAAAGCGGTTTTCTCACACAACTAATGGATTGCTATGTAAAACGTACAAAATGAGTTTAATTAATTTTTCTGGAACAAAATGTGAAAAAAGAATAACAAAAAAGTTGGTTTTCAGCATGTATGCCAAAATACATAAATGTTTTGAAAATGATCATCACTTTCACTTTCATGCACCAGACGGTGAGATAAAGCGTTTGCTGCGTTCTTAGCTCTATACGAGCTCAGGAAAGCGGTTTTCTCACGCAACTAATGGATTGCTATGTACAACATACAAAATGAGTTTAATTTTTCTGGAACAAAATGTGAAAAAAGAATAACAAAAAATTTGGTTTTCAACATGTATGCCAAAATACATAAATGTTTTGAAAATGATCATCTCTGTCACTTTCATGCACCAGACGGTGAGATAAAGCGTTTGCTGCGTTCTTAGCTCTCTACGAGCTCAGGAAAGCGGTTTTCTCCCACAACTAATGGATTGCTATGTAAAACGTACAAAATGAGTTTAATTTTTCTGGAACAAAATGTGAAAAAAGAATAACAAAAAAGTTGGTTTTCAGCATGTATGCCAAAATACATAAATGTTTTGAAAATGATCATCTCTTTCACTTTCATGCACCAGACGGTGAGATAAAGCGTTTGCTGCGCTCTGTACGAGCTCAGGAAAGCGGTTTTCTCACGCAACTAATGGATTGCTATGTAAAACATACAAAATGAGTTTAATTTTTCTGGAACAAAATGTGAAAAAAGAATAACAAAAAAGTTGTTTTTCAACATGTATGCCAAAATACATAAATGTTTTGAAAATGATCATCTCTGTCACTTTCATGCACCAGACGGTGAGATAAAGCGTTTGCTGCGTTCTTAGCTCTCTACGAGCTCAGGAAAGCGGTTTTCTCCCACAACTAATGGATTGCTATGTAAAACGTACAAAATGAGTTTAATTAATTTTTCTGGAACAAAATGTGAAAAAATAATAACAAAAAAGTTGGTTTTCAGCATGTATGCCAAAATACATAAATGTTTTGAAAATGATCATCTCTTTGACTTTCATGCACCAGACGGTGAGATAAAGCGTTTGCTGCGTTCTTAGCTCTGTACGAGCTCAGGAAAGCGGTTTTTCAACATGTATGCCAAAATACATAAATGTTTCGAAAATGATCATCTCTTTCACTTTCATGCACCAGACGGTGAGATAAAGCGTTTGCTGCGTTCTTAGCTCTGTACGAGCTCAGGAAAGCGGTTTTCTCACACAACTAATGGATTGCTATGTAAAACAGACAAAATGAGTTTAATTAACTTCTCTGGAGAAATTTAAAAAAAGAATAACAAAAAAGTTGTTTTTCAACATGTATGCCAAAATACATAAATGTTTTGAAAATGATCATCTCTTTCACTTTCATGCACCAGACGGTGAGATAAAGCGTTTGCTGCGTTCTTAGCTCTGTTGGAGCTCAGGAAAGCGGTTTTCTCACGCAACTAATGGATTGCTATGTAAAACATACAAAATGAGTTTAATTTTTCTGGAACAAAATGTGTAAAAAGAATAACAAAAAATTTGGTTTTCAACATGTATGCCAAAATACATAAATGTTTTGAAAATGATCATCTCTTTCACTTTCATGCACCAGACGGTGAGATAAAGCGTTTGCTGCGTTCTTAGCTCTGTACGAGCTCAGGAAAGCGGTTTTCTAACACAACTAATGGAATGTTATGTAAAACATTCAAAATGAGTTTAATTTTTCTGGAACAAAATGTGAAAAAAGAATAACAAAAAAGTTGTTTTTCAACATGTATTCCAAAATACATAAATGTTTTGAAAATGATCATCTCTGTCACTTTCATGCACCAGACGGTGAGATAAAGCGTTTGCTGCGTTCTTAGCTCTCTACGAGCTCAGGAAAGCGGTTTTCTCACACAACTAATGGATTGCTATGTAAAACGTACAAAATGAGTTTAATTAATTTTTCTGGAACAAAATGTGAAAAAAGAATAACAAAAAAGTTGGTTTTCAGCATGTATGCCAAAATACATAAATGTTTTGAAAATGATCATCACTTTCACTTTCATGCACCAGACGGTGAGATAAAGCGTTTGCTGCGTTCTTAGCTCTATACGAGCTCAGGAAAGCGGTTTTCTCACGCAACTAATGGATTGCTATGTACAACATACAAAATGAGTTTAATTTTTCTGGAACAAAATGTGAAAAAAGAATAACAAAAAATTTGGTTTTCAACATGTATGCCAAAATACATAAATGTTTTGAAAATGATCATCTCTGTCACTTTCATGCACCAGACGGTGAGATAAAGCGTTTGCTGCGTTCTTAGCTCTCTACGAGCTCAGGAAAGCGGTTTTCTCCCACAACTAATGGATTGCTATGTAAAACGTACAAAATGAGTTTAATTTTTCTGGAACAAAATGTGAAAAAAGAATAACAAAAAAGTTGGTTTTCAGCATGTATGCCAAAATACATAAATGTTTTGAAAATGATCATCTCTTTCACTTTCATGCACCAGACGGTGAGATAAAGCGTTTGCTGCGCTCTGTACGAGCTCAGGAAAGCGGTTTTCTCACGCAACTAATGGATTGCTATGTAAAACATACAAAATGAGTTTAATTTTTCTGGAACAAAATGTGAAAAAAGAATAACAAAAAAGTTGTTTTTCAACATGTATGCCAAAATACATAAATGTTTTGAAAATGATCATCTCTGTCACTTTCATGCACCAGACGGTGAGATAAAGCGTTTGCTGCGTTCTTAGCTCTCTACGAGCTCAGGAAAGCGGTTTTCTCCCACAACTAATGGATTGCTATGTAAAACGTACAAAATGAGTTTAATTAATTTTTCTGGAACAAAATGTGAAAAAATAATAACAAAAAAGTTGGTTTTCAGCATGTATGCCAAAATACATAAATGTTTTGAAAATGATCATCTCTTTCACTTTCATGCACCAGACGGTGAGATAAAGCGTTTGCTGCGTTCTTAGCTCTGTACGAGCTCAGGAAAGCGGTTTTTCAACATGTATGCCAAAATACATAAATGTTTCGAAAATGATCATCTCTTTCACTTTCATGCACCAGACGGTGAGATAAAGCATTTGCTGCGTTCTTAGCTCTGTACGAGCTCAGGAAAGCGGTTTTCTCACACAACTAATGGATTGCTATGTAAAACATACAAAATGAGTTTAATTAATTTTTCTGGAACAACATGTGAAAAAAGAATAACAAAAAAGTTGGTTTTCAACATGTATGAACAAGTTGGTTTTCAACATGTTTTCAAAAGTTGTTCCCTTTTCGAGGCTTCACTCAATGCTGCGTTAGAACGCTTATGCGAACTATCTTGTCGCATTGCCGGCCGTGAAGCATGTGTGGAAAAACGCCACTATCTGGCTATATATAACCTCGGTCAGGTGACGTCATCTGATTAGATCAGGTGGAGGTTATTAATACCGGAAAGCCGGCAACAAAACCTCAGATCATTTGTCTTCATGCCGACTTGTGATCGCGTGTGTGCAGCAAGCATTTAAAAAAAAATAAAAAGCCAACCCTTCCCTCCAAGGCATGTAGAACTTCTTCTACCCTGTTAGGGAAGGCGTTCCAAGCAGCTGGTCAGGCCGGCACTTCCTTGCACACCATGGCGGTTTTGCAGGCGTATCAGGCTGACCTGCTGAATGATCTGAGCACGAGCGGCAATATGAATCAGGAATCGTTCATAGAATTACACCGGGCTACTGATCCGTCCCTGCGTGCGACGAAACAGACAGCCCGTGCTATTGGCCGTTCCATGGCCTCCCTGGTGTCTGCAGAGAGGCACCTCTGGCTAAATCTAACTGGCATTAAGGACAAAGATCGGGCATTCCTTCTCGATGCTCCCATCTCACCCTCAGGCCTATTTGGCGAAGCAGTAAATACTGTTGCCACCAGATTTAGAGAGGCCAGTCTCTATGAACAAGCTTTTGGGAAATTTCTCCCACGCCGTGTCCAGGTGTCGAGGCCATCGACCACCCAACCTCGACACGATCTGAATCTCGCTAGACGAGAGGCGCAGAAGGAACGCGTCAGTAGCCACACATCCCCCCCCCCGTAAGGACTGGGGTACGGCTCAGCGCCCCCCTCAGGCCGCCCCCAAAAAATAGACCGCTCTGTCTTCTTTGCGAAGAAGCGTTCCTGAGAGCAGAGCTCAGGACCGTGGGGTGACCCCCCCTGGGGACGGGCATATAGGAGCATGCCCCCCCGGGCACCCCCAGGAGATCGATGTTCAGTTTCCGCTGCCTTTGGTATTTCGGACAAGACCGGTCTCTGACACGTTAGTCCTTCGGTCGCATCCTGCTATATTCCAAGACACCGAACCACTAACACCTCCCAGCCCAGTAGAAGTACTTGCACCCCTTTCGGAGAAGCTGGCAGCGTGGAAGCTACTGCCAGGCATATCCCCCTGGGTTTTAAAGACTGTAGAGAAAGGATACAGGATCCAGTTTGCATATCGCCCTCCGCGTTTCAACGGCGTGGTCTCCACTTCCGTGATACCGGAAAGGGCGCATTTTCTGAGTTCCGAACACCAGAAATTACTGCAGAAGGGAGCCATAGAACAGGTTCCTCCTCCAGATATGGAGTCAGGTTACTACAGTCGTACTTCCTGGTCCCCAAAAAGGACAGGGGTCTGCGTCCAATTCTGGATCTTCGCGGTTTGAACCGCTATCTCAAAAAATGCAACTTCAAAATGTTGACCATAAAAACTATTGTTTCACAAATCCAACCACAGGATTGGTTTGTGACAGTAGATTTAACGGACGCATATTTCCACATAGAAATTTTGCCGCAGCACAGGAAGTTCCTGAGGTTCGCTTTTGGGGGAAAAGCCTACCAATTTCGGGTTCTTCCATTCGGTTCTAGCCTTATCACCCAGCACATACACAAAATGCATGGATGCAGTTCTGGCTCCCTTGAGACGCCAGGGCATCCGCATTCTGAATTACATAGACGACTGGCTAATCCTGGCCCAGTCTCAGCAGCTAGCACTTCGACACCGGGATGTCGTCCTAGCTCATCTTCACTCGCTGGGATTGAGACTCAACGCCATGAAAAGCGTTCTCTTTCCAGCACAAGTGACAACCTACTTGGGCATTAGGTGGAATTCGATCGTTATGCAGGCACATCTGTCTCCTGCTCACGTCGAATCCATTAACAACGCTCTGAAGGAAATCAGACTAGACCAAGAAGTGACTGTACATCACTTACAAAAATGTTTAGGCCTCATGGCAGCTGCGTCCATGGTGATACCCTTGGGTCTCCTGCACATGAGAGCTTTTCAGCTGTGGTTAAGAGCCAGGGGAATTCACACGAGAACCAATCCCCGAAAGCGGATAAGGGTTACTCGCAAAGGTCTTCGTACCCCTTCTATGTGGTTCAGACCCCGGTTTCTCGCCTTGGGTCCCACTCTAGGTCCGTCTTGTCGTCGCAAAATGCTAACGATAGACGCTTCCCTTACCGGCTGGGGCGCGGTCTTGGATGGCCGTCCAGCTCAAGGGGTCTGGAGAGGCCACCTTTTCGCATGGCACATCAATTGCCTCGAAATGATGGCTCTATTTTTAGCTCTACAGCATTTCCTCCAGCAGCTGAGAGGCTACCATGTCCTAGTGCGGGTGGACAGCACATCGGTAGTCTCCTACATAAATCGCCAGGGCGGCCTGCGTTCACGACGCTTGAACCAGCTAGCACATCAGGTTCTGCTCTGGGCTCAGGACAAGTTCCTGGCCCTCAGGGCAATTCACATTCCAGGGTACAGGAATGTGGGAGCAGACTTTCTGTCCAGACAAGCTGTGAATCACGGGGAATGGACACTCCACCCCGAAGTAGTCACTCAAATCTGGGAGAGATTCTCTACAGCAGAGGTGGACCTCTTTGCCTCACAGGAGACTGCACAATGTCACCTCTACTACTCTCTGACTCATCCAGCTCCCCTGGGTCTGGATGCGATGGCCCATACGTGGCCCAATTTACGCCTCTATGCGTACCCGCCGGTAGCTCTGCTCCCGGGAGTCCTGGCGAGGGTCCGTCAACACGGTTTGCGCCTCTTATTGATAGCGCCCCATTGGCCGGCCCGAGTATGGTTCTCAGAGATAATATCGCTCCTCGACGGCTCACCTTGGATGATTCCAGTGAGGAGTGATCTTCTATCTCAGGCGTAGGGGACAATATTTCATCCCCGGCCCGAGCTCTGGAACCTTCATGCTTGGCCCCTGAACGGGACCAATTGAGCCAAGCCGGCCTTTCAGCTGGCGTAATTGGCACCATCCTAAGTGCTAGGGCTCCCTCCACTAGAAGGATTTATGCCTTCAAATGGAAGGTATTCGAGAGCTGGTGCATGGCAAAGCAGGTGGACCCAGTCCACTGAAAAAATCGTTTCAGTGCTGGAATTCCTGCAAGAGAAATTGTCCTTGGTGCCCTAGTACCCTCAGAACGTACGTGGCCGCTATTTCAGCCTGCCACGTCCTGACTGAAGGGGTTACTGTGGGAAATCACCCTTTAGTTGCCCGTTTCATTCGTGGAGCTAAACGGTTGAGGCCACCCACTAGAGTCACGGCTCCCTCATGGGATTTATCTATCGTGCTCGAAGTTCTGATCGACACTCCTTTTGAACCGCTAGAGTCAGCGCCCGACAAGCTTCTGACTCTCAAGATGGTTCTTCTTATGGCCATTACCTCTCTAAAGAGGATCAGGGACCTCCGTGCATTGTCAGTCTCCCCATCTTGCCTGGACTTTGCCCCTGAGCTAGTCAAGGCCATTCTGCATACTCACCCAAACTATCTACCGAAAGTTCCTTTCTCAACCATGCACCCTGTCGTCCTGGAAGCCTTCTGTCCTCCGCCTTTTGCAGATTCGGAGCAGGAGAAACTTCACCTACTGTGCCCAGTACGTGCTCTTCAGGCTTATGTCCACCGCACCAGCCAGTGGCGTAAGTCAGAGCAACTCTTTATATGTTATGGAGGCCGCAACCATGGGGCGGCCGCCACCACACATACTCTGTCACACTGGGTGAGAGATGCTATTGCCCTCTCCTACGAGGCGCGTGAACTCAGATAGTTCCCATAAGTGTTCTACGCAGCATCTCGTTCCCGCCAGGTAAATGAAAAATAAATATTAACAAACCTAATCAATGAACTGATTTAATTAATCTTTAATCTCACCGTCTGGTGTATGAAAGTGAAAGTGATGATCATTTTCAAAACATTTATGTATTTTGGCATACATGTTGAAAAACGTCTCGTGTTACTTTGCCTATACTATGGTTAGTTTAAGACAATCATATTAATCTGATTATTGGCATGATTATTTATATTACTTCTTCTTTCTTCTTTGTCTTTCGGCTGTTCCCTTTCAGGGGTCGCCACAGCGAATCATCTGCCTCCATCTAACCCTATCCTCTGCATCCTCTTCTCTCACACCAACAACTTCATGTCCTCTCTCACTGCATCCATAAATCTCCTCTTTGGTCTTCCTCTAGACCTCCTGCCTGGCAGTTCCAACCTCAGCATCCTTCTACCAATATATTCACAATCTCTCCTCTGAACATGTCCAAACCACCTCAATCTGGCCTCTCTGACTTTATCTCCAAAACATCTAACATGGGTTGTCCCTCTGATGAAATCATTCTTGATCCTATCCATCCTTGTCACTCCCAAAGAGAACCTCAACATCTTCAGCTCTGCTACCTCTAGCTCTGCCTCCTGTCTTTTCTTCAGTGCCACTGTCTCTAAGCCGTAGAGCATTGCTGGTCTCACCACTGTCCTGTACACCTTTCCTTTCATTCTCGCTGATACTCTTTTATCGCACAACACACAACACTTTTCTCCACCCATTCCAACCTGCCTGTACTCGTCTCTTCACCTCCTTTGAACACTCTCCGTTGCTCTCGACAGTTGACCCTAAGTACTTAAAATCCTGCACCTTCTTTACCTCTGCTCCCTGTAGCCTCACTGTTCCTCTTGGGTCCCTCTCATTCACACACATGTATTCCGTCTTGCTGCGGCTAACCTTCATTCCTCTGCTTTCCAAAGCGTACCTCCACCTCTCCAAATTTTCTTCCACCTGTTCCCAGCTCTCGCTACAAAGCACAATGTCATCTGCAAACATCATAGACCATGGAGACTCCTGTCTAACTTCATCTGTCATCCTGTCCATCACTAGAGCAAACAAAAAGGGGCTTAGAGCCGATCCTTGATGCAGACCCACCTCCACCTTGAACTCTTCTGTCACACCTACAGCACATCTCACCACTGTCTTACAACTCTCATACATGTCCTGCACCACTCTAACATACTTCTCTGCCACTCCAGACTTCCTCATACAACACCACAGCTCCTCTCTCGGCACCCTGTCGTACGCTTTCTCTAAATCTACAAAGACACAATGCAACTCTTTATACCTTCTCTGTACTTCTCCATCAGCATCCTCAAAGCAAATACTGCATCTGATGTACTCTTTCTAGGCATAAAACCATGTTGCTGCTCACAAATTCTCACCTCTGCCCTTAGCCTAGCTTCCACTACATTTACATTTAGTCATTTGGCAGACGGTCTTATCCAGAGCGACTTACATTTTTTATCTCATTACACATCTGAGCAGTTGAGGGTTAAGGGTCTTGCTCAAGGGCCCAACAGTGGCAACTTGGTGGTTGTGGGGTTTGAACCTGGGATCTTCCGAACCGTAGTCCAATGCCTTAACCACTGAGCTACCCCTGGCCCCCCACTACTCTTTCCCACAGCTTCATTGTATGGCTCATTAGCTTTATGCCTCTGTAATTGCCACAGCTCTGCACATCTCCCTTGTTCTTAAAAATCGGCACCAATACA